>CM070662.1:22298251-22898251 GCA_036346575.1 Dendrocalamus sinicus | reverse complement strand
GTACAAATATCCAGAATGCCCCCTGAGAGGATAGCTACCCTATGAGTATAAGCGAGGGGTATTATAGTCTTTGTTGAGCATAATGGCACTCGTGTACATAGGTGTCTTCTGTAGAGCAGGCTCCGTTAGGGGATAGATGAATTATTCTTCCAACACTAGCTCCCTGCTCCTTGGTGTTAGAAGGAGTGGCCCCAAGGGGTAGCCTTAGGTTATTCTGCTTGGAGTGGTAAGAATGATATTTGGCCCAAACTCTGATTCTAGAACGCGGTTGTCTACAAAAATATGTCTTAACTGTGGTGAGCCGCTAAGCTTTACCAAAATCCTCCGAGCTCCAAGACATCGGAAGGCTTCTAGTTCGTCTCGTATTTTATAGTGTTTTGGTTACAGCAGCATCAAGGGGTTTAACCAGGGCAAGCGTTATTAGGCTGCATTAAGAACTACCCAGGCTTCTCAAGCTATTAGGCTGAATCCTTATATTCCTTGTCCTTGGAGCCGGACGTTATTATGGGCTTGTGCCCGTCTCAGACAGCTAGCCTAGTTAGGGGAGCCCTAGAAAGCTGCCTCCTCTACCTATGGCCGTCGGCTCCTGAGAAGGGAAAAAGAAAACGTCGGGCACCTGCATCCATAGAAAAGGGAAAAGGAAGGCGTCCGGCCGGGAGTTCCCTCGGTGAACCGCCGCCTTGCCACTGAGGACACCGGACGCCGGCGATTGTTTTCTTGTGGTGTAGCTGATGCCACTCCACCATGGATGGTGCCCACGGTGGTGAGGGCAAAAGGCGCGCCACCATGGAGGATGTTAGGAAAATAAACCTGACCGAGATGTGTTCTGGTCAGTACGTGTGTGTCGCATGATGTCGAGCTGTGTCGTGGAGAATGCAGTGCGTTCGCGTCGGTGAGTCCGAGTTGTCCGGGAACGAGCGTGTGGTGCTCGGGACGTTGAAGACCGAATCTTGCGGATCATGGCGAGCTGGCCGGGGAGGGAGTTCGTGGCTCCGAGGTGTGCATCCCCTGGCTGTTAAATAGCCCTTGTACTCCATGTTTTCTTTGCCAAGTCCAGTGAATAAAGTAGCCAAGATACAGGTGAGTTCGTCGCCGGAAATCAGTGTGTCTACTGTGCTTCTTCTACCTCTCGCCAAGAGCGTTGGTGTGTGTGTGTGTTTGAGATATTCCTGGGCGAAGCCAACACGTGGTATCAGAGCAAGGAACGAAGATGTCCGGCACCCCGCAGAAGCCCGGCGTCACGGCGGAGCGCGTCGTCCCCAACACCCGCGCAGTTGAGCTGCCGCTGCTGACCAAGACCAACTATCATGAGTGGTCATTGGTCATGCAGGTGAGCCTAGAGGCGTTGGAGCTCTGGGATGCTATGGAGGCCGTCAGCGCCGAGCGCGCCAAGGATCGGCAGGCACTGGCCGCCATCTTGCGCGCGGTGCCGCCGGAGATGAAGGCCGGGCTCGCCGTGAAGAAGTCGGCGAAAGAAGCGTGGGAGGCGGTGTAGAAGATGAGGGTCGGTGATGATCGCGTAAAGTCCGCGAACGTGCAACGTCTCTTGAAGGAGTTCGAGAACATCGCGTTCCACGACGGGGAGTCCGTCGACGACTTCGCGATGCGCATCAACGGGCTTGTCGCCAGCCTGCGCGAGCTTGGCAAGGCAATGGAGGACAGCCGCATGGTAAAGAAGATCCTGCGCGTGGTACCGAAGAAGATGAAGCAGGACGCGGTGGTGATCGAGATGCTTTTGAACCTCAACACCATGTCCGTGGAGGAGCTCGTCGGACGGCTGCGCGTGGCGGAGGAGCCTCGCGACGTCGATGAGGAGACGGGGGGTGCTGGGCGTCTGCTGCTCACTGAGGAGCAGTGGGAAGCTCGCCGGCGCAGGCACGGCGGAAATGCACGACGCGGTGGCGGCGACAAGGGTAGTGGCAGCCACGTCGACGACGACGGCGGCAGTAGCATGTGCTCGGGGACCAGCGGGCGTTCGCAGCGCTGCAACCGAGAGAAGTGCTTCAACTGCGGCGTTCGTGGCCACCTCGCCAGGGACTGCCGGGAGCCGAAGAAGGAGAGGGCCCTCCTCGCGGACGCCGGCGAGGAGCCATGCCTGCTGTGAGTCGGCGCGCATGGTGATGTCAGGTTTAGGGGGGTGATTGTTAGGAAAATAAACCTGACCGAGATGTGTTCTGGTCAGTACATGTGTGTCGCGTGATGTCGAGCTGTGTCGTGGAGAATGCAGTGCGTTCGCGTCGGTGAGTCCGAGTCGTCCGGGAACGAGCGTGTGGTGCTCGGGACGTTGAAGACCGAATCTTGCGGATCATGGCGAGCTGGCCGGGGAGGGAGTTCGTGGCTCCGAGGTGTGCGTCCCCTGGCTGTTAAATAGCCCTTGTACTCCATGTTTTCTTTGCCAAGTCCAGTGAATAAAGTAGCCAAGATACACGTGAGTTCGTCGCCGGAAATCAGTGTGTCTACTGTGCTTCTTCTACCTCTCGCCAAGAGCGTTGGTGTGTGTGTGTGTGTGTGTGTTTGAGAGATTCCTGGGCGAAGCCAACAGAGGAGGGACCTCGCCGGGCAGGTGGAGGCTGGGGCTGAGCTCACGTGGCTCGGACGAGGGCTACTCAAGCTCCCAAGACACCCCTGTGAGGGCTAGCTCCCGCTGCAAGCTTGGGCAAGGTAAGGCTTCGATGGCCTCACCCAGATGTTTGATTTTCCAGCCCTCTTCTGCTTTGGGCTCGGATGCTTGTATGCGCGGTCCTCTGTGAGCCAAGCCCAGGGCGCCGGGCGACGTCTTGGTGCCAGGGCACTGACTGCAGGGCATGGGGGCTATCAGCACCAAGGCGGTGGCCACGGGTGCGTCTGGTCTATTTGGGAAACCAGGGCCAGGTGCTAGGGCACTTGCCACGGTGCTGGGGCGTCTGGTTTTGCGAGGGCGCTTGCGACACTTGCGGGTGGATTTGATAGGGCATTTTCATTGAGCAGTTTTGGTTGGGCGCTCGTTTGCGTTGGGCAGTTTTGGCAGGGCGTTTGCGTTGGGCAGTTTTGGTAGGGCGTTTGCGTTGGTGTGGTATTGGTAGGTCGCTTGTGGCTGTTTGCAAGGCGTCGTGAGGATGCACGTTTTTCCCCTTTCACAGGGCGCTGGTTAAGTGGCTTTTCTACCAAGGCGCTTGTGCGGCTTGATGCCAGGGCGTTTGGGCCCTCCTTTTGCCAGGGCACGTCATCTTTGCTTGGGCGCTGCTTTGTGCCAGTGCACTTTCTTTTGCCAGCAGGAGCTAGTGCTGGGGGCACTCTGATGGCTGGGGGCGCATGTCGTGTTGGCTGATAGGGCGTCAACGGGAGTTAGCGCCAGTTGCTCGGGTGCCGGGGCAGGTGAGCCGACTGCTGGGGCATCGGAAGCTAGCCGCCAGGATGCCAGATGAATGGCTGCTAGTGGCACTTGGCACCGGGGCGCCCAAGGCCGAAGCTGGAGTGTGGGCCGACGCTGGGCACTAGGAGCCAAGGGCGCAGAGAAGGGCGCGTGCCTGGTGGTTGCAACGTCTCTAAAAACTGCTTTTTAACTTTTCTATAATAACTAACTTTTAAACATAATATTTTTTAAGATAACATCTACTAGTTAATTATAGTATATACTTTACTGACTTCATTTATATCGGCAAAAACCGCACATAAGTTTCTGTTACTCTGTAATCTCTCATACAAACAGCTCAAAAGTTACAAGCCACAACCAAAAGCTAAAAGCCGCAGCTAAAAAGAACAGGCCTTATAATAAGTCTTGCTTTCTTCAACCACTTATGGTCATGTTCTTTTCAGTTTCTAAAAGCTGTTTTTCAGCTTTTCTATAGTAACTAGCTTTTAAACGGTGTATTTTTTTCAAGATATGATCTACTAGTTAATTGTAGTACATATTTTACTGACTTCATTTATATCGACAAAAACCGCACGTGAGTTTCTGTTACTCTGTAATCTCTCGTACAAACAGCCCAAAAGCCACAAGCCGCAGCCAAAAAGAACAGGCCCTATAACTTGTTTTGTGGTTATGCAATCTGCATGGGCACTTAGCGCCGAGGGGCCTGGGCGTCAGCTCGGGACACCGTGGGGCGCTCACCGGCACTGAAGGAGTCAACTGGGGCATTGGCGCTAAGGGGCCTGGGCACTGGCTTAGGGTGCTGAGGGGCACTCGCCAGGATGCAAGAGAACGAGCATTGACATCGAGATGCTTGAGTGCCGGCTCAGGGCATGCAGGGCGTCAGGACACTGGGGTGCCAGGGCATTGAGGCACAAGGAGCACGCAGGGTACCAAGGCACTGGGTGCCAGGGCATCGAGGCACGAGGAGCAAGCAGGACACGAAGGCACTGGGGGCACATGGAGCGTGCATGGCATCGGGATCCCAGGGCACTAGGGCTCTAGCTTCCACATGATGTGTGGGGCGCTAGGCACAAGCGAGGACGTTTAATGACATGAACGTGTAGCACACGAGCATCCAGCGTGCCTTGAACCACTCCATGACCACATGCCCTATCAATGAGATGGGCACTAAACGCACGGGGCAAGGTGCTCACGTGTGCCCTTTCCGCAAACTTGTTGAAGTATGGAGCATTTTAAACGGGCGGTAATAGTATTCCTCCATACTAACTAGCCCCTTGTCCCTTGAGTGCCCTAAAGGGGGGCCGAGGGGCAAACAAGGGTGCTAAGGTCTTGTATCACGATGACCAATATGCTTGATGTGGTATGTTGGAAGTATTTTCGATGTGCACTTAGCAGGGTGCCAAAGGCTTAGCCAAATCTCGGCATGATGGGAATGCATACACTCAAGATTTAGCCAAATTCTGACTTAGTGCTGCACGAGGCATGAGGGCTAAGGTATACACGTGAGGGGCATCAGGGCACTAGGGCATGTGGAGCACATGAGGTGTCAGGACACTGGGACATGCAATGCATGCGGGACGTCAGGACACCGAGGCACATGGAGTGTGTAGGGCGCGTGGGACATTAGGGCATGCAAAGCACGTGGGGTTTCAGGACACCAGGGCACGCAAAAGCACATGGGGGTCAGGACATTGGAATTCCAGGGCGTTAAGGCACACAGAGTGCGCAGGGTGCTGGGGCACCAGGACACGGGGGTGCCAAGGTGAGGCTTTTGTTGTGATGGCATCTTCCTATTACATGCACCACTAGTCCCCTTGTCCCAAGGCATGGCCTATGAGACAAGTGGTGTGATAGAGTGAACTAGTGGATGCAGAGTAGCGGACGTAGGCCATCCCACTGAGGCATAACCTTCAAGGTGGGCGGTGTGTGGCTGCAGAGCTAGCGGAGGCAAAGTAGCCAACGCGGGTCATCCCACTGAGGCATAGCCTTTGAGGCGAGCGACGCATCGGAGTGAAGTCTGTGGAGGTAAAGTCAGAGACCGAGGTTGCCCTGCCGAGGCATAGCCTTCAAGGTGAATGGTGAGTTTGTGCGAAGCCTGTGAAGACGAAGTTGGAGACGTGGGGTTGCCCTACCGAGGCATACCCGTCGAGGCGGATAGCTTGTCAAAGCGAAGCCTGTGAAGGCGAAGTGGGAGACTTCGGGCTGCCATGCCTAGGCATAGCCTTCAAGGTGAGTGGTGTATCGAAGCAACACCTATTAAGGCGAGGTAGAAGCGCAGGGCTGCCTATCGAGGCATAGCCTTCGAGGTAGGTGGGTCGTCAAAGCGAAGCCTGCGAAGGCAAAGTAGGAGACATAAGGCCGCCCTGTCGAGGCATCACCTTTGAGGTAGGTGGCACGTTGAAGTGAGGCCTATGAGGACTAAGTTGAAGACACGAGGCCGCCCTACTGAGGCATAGCCTTCGAGATGGGCGGAGTGTCAAAGCAACGCATGTTAAGGCGAGGTAGGAGACGTGGCTGCCCTACCAAAGCATAGCCTTCAAGGTGGATGGCGTGTTGTAGAGAAGCCCGTGATGGCAAAGCAGGATACGCAGGGTTGCCCTGCCGAGGCATAGCCTTCGAGATGGGCGACACGTTGAAGCGAAGCCTATGAAGGCGAAGTGGGAGACGCGGGGCTGCCTTGCCGAGGCATAGCCTTCGAGGTGGGCGGTGCGTCGAAGCAATGCTTGTTAAGCTGAAGTAGTCGACACGGGGCCACCTCACTAAGGTACAGCTTTCGAGGTGAGAGGCACATCAAAACGGAGCCTATGAGGTGTCGCCATGGACGTAGGCTGTCTGACGAGGCATAGCCTTCGAGGTGGGAGGCATGTCCGAGTGACACCTATGAAGGCTATGAGAGACTTAGGGCTGGAAAAAAGGGCTAAGAGGCATCGAAAACAAGTTGCAATCCATCAAAGATAAATTAAGAGCCACTAAGGAAAAGTGTTTCTAAGGAGAAGGCAGGAATCATCCTCTAGGCGAACGTGAGCTCAAAAAAGATGTTGGATAATGATAAACACTCGAGCTAGGAAAGCCATGGAGACAGATGATTTGAGATTGGAGTGTGAGACCAAAAGTTAGATAGAAAATGATTAGCACTCATTTCTCATATCAAGGTAGCGTTCGTTCGACATAATAGATGATCGAAGTTGTTGCTATGGGATAGGTGGAGTCATGTTACTTTAGATACTGAGATCTCTGAGGCGATAGCCTTATGTAGGCATGACAACCCTTGATTGATATTTGAGCCAAGTTGATGGTAGATGATTCTCCAATAGGCTTGAGAGCGCCTGTGTGCTTAAATCATAGGGTGCCCTGGAGGTGCACTCATGAGACTAAGTCATGACATATCGGAGGGGTACCAATGAGACTAAGTCATTAGGAACCGAATGGCTACTTGGGGTGGCAGCCCCTCAGTGGACTTGGAGGTGCCCATGAGACTTACTCACGAACTTCTTGGGAGTGTGCCCACAACACTAAGTCATAGGCACACCAGAGGGGCGCCCACGAAGCTAAGTCGTGGGGCACCAAGTTGCCACTAGAGGCGGTAGCCCCCTAGTGGACTTAGGGGTGCCCATGAGGCTTACTCACAGACTCCTTGGAGGCATGCCCACAACACTAAATCATAGGCGCATTGAAGGGATGCCCACGAGGATAAGTTGTGGGGCACCAAACGTGAGGGCTATGGAGCCCTACTACACCATAGGTGGGGGTTTTTTCTCTAATGGTCAGGAATGCATGAGAATGGTTAACCCTTGCTAAGCAACAAAGCAAGGCGTGTGGTGACCCAGAGGTCATTCAAAGCGTGGCCTGGAGTCTAAGGGGGACATGTCCTAAGCACATCCATCAACTTGGGCACTGGGCTCAAGTTGTCACTCATGCCTTAGGTCCAGTAGGACATGAGCCGCCATGGTAGAGGCGACGGACGCCCAAGCCACCTTGGACTTTTGCTAGGGGAGAACATGAAGGTCATATGCCCTATGCACTGTGGGGGTGAAATCCCACGAGGGGAAGTGTCTCAAGAGCCCGAGCAAGGGCAATGAGATTTGTAGGTCGGGATTGTCCCCTAACTGTAGCATGTTAGGGGGAAGCTCCTATAGCTAGCCTTCATCGCCTTGCAGTTAGCGACGTTAGGGGTCCCGAGGGTGGTGGTTGGCCCAACAACCCTAGCCCTCCGTTGACAAGGGCGCTTCAAGCTTCCCACTCTTGGTTGGACCCTGCATCGGCCAGCATAAGGGAGGAGGGACATGCTTAGGAGCCCCAGGGCACATAGGACGCTGCCCATCCTAGGGTAGAGGGCCATGATCCCCGACGATGGTGCGTGCCTAGGGCTCCTCTGAAAAGTGAACAGGTCATCCACAAGCTTACTGCACTCCAAAGCTGAAGGGGGCTTCTCGGACTTTCTTGGTAGGAGCCACAGCCTTTCATCAATTAGCAACGATCCCCACGGACGGTGCCAATGTTGTAGGCGTGAAACTCAAACACATGTGAGGGGTGGATGTCGGCCGTCTTACAGGCCATCATCCACGAAAGTAAAAATAACATAGAGATTTATACATGTTTAGGTATCCGAGAGGACCACCCCTGCTAATCCGAGCGAGCTTTCAAATATTTGTTCCACATTCATTCGTGAGGGTACTCCTAAGGGATTGAAGACCATATCAACAGGTGTTCCATCTTGCAAATAGGGCATATCTTGCCTAGGCAAAATTTGAAATGATCCCCTTATTCTCGTGTCTTCCGGCTACTTTATCCCCAACTTTGATTTCACGTTTCTGTAAAATATATACACGAACCATTATGTCTAGGGGGTCCCTTTTGTATATAAGTTGTATAGTTAGAAATCACATCACGAAAATCAACTCTCATTTTAAATCAGGAATAATTTGCAATAAGCAGTAGTTATTCGTTTTTCTTTATAGTTAGTAAAGAACTATTGGATTTTTCTAACAACTAATCCTAAGGTGCCTACTTCTACCACTGTCTCTCAGGAAGACCAGCCCTTACCTTCTAGATCTTCTGAAGCTTATGGCTCTGCTCCTACCTCCATAGCATATAAGGTAGACGCCACTTCTGCATCACATTTAGGACCTTCTCGACACATTTTGCTTTCTTATCCTCCTAAGCTGATCATAGGTGACCTTTTTGAGCGTGTCATGCACCCGAAATCTGGCTTATCTCACTTCTGTCTGCACTCTACCTATGTTGCCATATTCGAGCCCAAGGATGTTTTTCATGCATTGTCTGATGAGTCTTGGGTCAATGTAATTCATGAGTTAGAAAATTTTGAGAGGAATAAGGTCTAGTCATTTGTTGAGTACCCTAGTGGTCATAATATCATAGGAACCAAGTGGGTCCTTAAGAACAAATAGAGTGGGGATGGGGTAGTTATTTGAAACAAAGCTAGACTAGTAGCTCAAGGCTTTACCCAGGTTGAAGGTTTAGATTTTGAGAAGACATTCGCCCCTATAGCTATGCGTGCTAGTGCAATGGTATATAATATATTAGACATGTTAAATCAATCATGGATGAAAAGTCTTAATCATGGATGGAAAGTCTCAATCACACTAGCAAACATCTAAAAGCAATCCAAAGGCAGGGAGGCTTGGTGCCCAGACACCATGATGCCCCTGTTATTTGTACTATATACACACACACATTCAAATTTTTCTTGCCAAAAGAGAATCTCTCTAAGGTGTCCTTAAGGTACTGATTTTCTTTACCCAAAGTGGAACAATTAGTGTATTTAACAAATTCATTTACAAAATTCTTAAAAGTATTAGACTGAGCTAATCTTTCATTTTCAGCAAAATCATTAAGTTGCCTAGTCAATGCTTCTATTTCCATGTTAAGCTTATGACAGTTAGAGTAAGAAGATATCTTTTGATAAAGCATCTGTTGAATTGTTTCCTGAGATGAATTAAGTCTAGCTTGTAGCAATTCACATTTAGAGCAAGCTTTGGATTGAGTATTTAAAATACTTGACTCTAAATGTGTAGAAAAAATAGACTTGAGCTTTTCAATTTCATTATTTGCAAGCTTTAACATTTCATCATAAGTGTCATGTGCCAATCTTAACTCATCAAATTTAGCAGTTACGTCACTAAGTTGAACCAAGTTTGATGTATTAATTATTCTAGCAGTCTTTAACTCAGAATGTAAAACTTGGCAAGACTCACAAGATTCATCATCAGGAATAGAGGCTCTAAGTTTATTGATTTCAGAATTTAAGCTCTCAACAATGAAATCATGATTTTTAATTTTTTTATACTTTTTGAGCACCTCTATCAATCTAAGCACAATACGAGATAAATCAGTATAAGAAGGTTTTACCTCATCAGGATTACTATAAAAAACATCATCGTTAAGCTCCTCACTGTTGGCCATAAAACACATCTCTGTGAAGTCCACCTCCTTCGCCTTCTTACCATTGCCCTCATCATCGCTTTTAGAATCATTATCACTCAAAACAATCTTATCAATTGTTGAAATTATCTTGTTGACTGCCTTGCAATAATTGCGCTTCTTGTTTGGATCAATCTCGATTTGAGAGCGACAAGTCGGTTTAGGTCAAGAAGAAGCTGAGAATATCAAGTTAGATCAAGGATTATATGTTTTGAAATGCATGCATAAAAGTAGTAAGTTAAAACTCGTGTGTGTGAGATTACTAGTTGTGTGCCCGTGCGTTGCAACGGAAAATCAAATACTATACACATTTTATTTCATTTACATGAGAATTTATTGTAGAAAAATTTAAGGCCAACATTGATAATAAATCAGATAGCATATCTCTAATGTTGCTAATTTAATCATCGGCAAACTCAGTAATAATGTGGCACTACAGAAAACCATGGTGAGATGTGCAATAGATTTAAGAAGAAAATAGTGTTACTTATCATTTCGAAGACAATCATTTGATATTTCTTTTTTCCATAACAAACTTATACACCTAATTATATCCACGCTGACTGAGGATGGCACCAAAATTACAATTACATTGGTACTCAAGACAAAAATCATCAACAAATACATTTGTATATTTTGTTAGTCCTCGGGCCACAATGTACAGCTTATCTCAAGATGAACTAATAAGCCTCCAAAAATACAGGAGTAGATAGCAAGCACCACTAATAGCTTCATATTAGTAGCTCCCTCCAGGACGTGCATGAATACTAAAGAAAAGAGCATAATTTAGTAAAAAGTCTCTACGCCACATGTAAATCTATGGGCATCTAATTAAGGAGTGCAGTGCCAGGAGGAACTGACTTGAGCAAATTGAAACACAAAACAAAATTTATATATATCATGTGCAAACACAACAATCGCATGCCATAAGCTATAATGTGCTTTAGAATAATTCTGCGGCTGTTGTCGCAAGAATAATACACATCATTTAACAAAATGTGCAAAATATAAGCACCACATACTATAAATGGAATCAATGTTCTGGCATATCTCTCACACCATTCAGAGAATAATATAATGTTGAGAGAATCTTTCAAATTGAAAGCGAGAGAAAGCATGCTTTATCTATATTTAACTATACTTCAGGAGGGTTACGTCATAGTCAGAAATTCAGTTTTAGAGAGAAGACATGGGAGGGTGAGGGCAACCAACCGTGCAACTAATTTTTATTCGCTTTTCTTCACATATGGGGATTGCAAAACTTAAAGAGTGACAGATATATCTTCTTTTATTATTATGAGTCGAAAGATAAAATGTGAAGCAATTATTCTCATAGTAAGCGAATCTTCATATGGAATTATCTAAGAAATATTATGAAGATTCATGTAGCAACATACACCATGCAAATATCAAAAGGTTATGATTATCTATAGTTTCTGTACAAATGAATTTTGCAAGTATTGATTCTACATGCACTCAAGGCATTTTTATCTGACACGAAAAATATTAGTTACCTAGTGGATGCATCTTACCATTATGGAAAAGTTGGGGGAGGAGGTGGCGACGGCGGAGCGGAGGGGTGGGGGAGGAGGCGGCGGCAGCGGAGCGGAGGAGCGAGGGAGGAGGCGAGGGGCGGAGAAGGGAGGGAGGAGGCGAGGTGAGGGTGGCGCCGCGCAGAGGGAGGGCGGAAGAAATGAGGCGGGGCGGGAAGCGACGGCGGAGCGGAAGGGTAGAGGAGGAGGTGGCGGCGGCGGAGCGGAGGAGCGGGGAGGAGGCGAGGTGGCGCGGCGGTGGAGAGGAGGAGGAGGAGGCGAGGGGCGAGGTGGCGCCGCGCGAGGGAGGGGAGGCGAAGAAATGAGGCGGGGGCGGGAAGCGACGAGGAGCGGAAGGGTGGGGAGGAGGCGCGCAGCGGAGCGAGGAGCGGGAGGAGGCGAGGAGCGCGGCGCGAGAAGGGAGGGAGGAGGCGAGGGCGAGGTGGCGCCGCGGGAGGGAGGGGAGGGCGAAGAAATGAGACGGGGTGGGAAGCGACGGCGGAGCGGAAGGGTGGGGAGGAGCGGAGGAGCGGGGAGGAGGCGAGGAGGCGCGGCGGTGGAGAAGGGAGGAGGAGGCGAGGGCGAGGGCGGCGCGCGGCGGAGGGAGGAGGGCGAAGAAATGAGGCGGGGAGGGGCAGCGACGGATTCGGGTGTGGAGGGGCGCACGGATTCGGGGTGGGGCCCACATGTTAAAAAAGACAGTGAAAAGAGAAGGAAGTGTAGGATACACCATCACCTTGAACTCATTCTTTTAAGGAGTAGAGATGATTGAAATTGTACTATAGCGCGTGTTAACTTAAAAACCATTATATATAATATAAAAAGAATAAAACAAAAAATAAAAAACCCTAAAAGCTAAAATAAGCTGATGTATTTCAAGTGTCTTCTAAATTAAATAAATCAAAAGTCAATAAATTAAAAGCTAAAACTGTTTGAAACGGGTCAGTGTGTCACTTTCTTTTCTCAGAGCGATTTGATCCGACCGACAGGGGAAACTAAGTATCGTTATCACCGCCCTCATCATCGCCACGGCAAAACTCACTCGGGGCATTTCCACAACAAACCCCACCGCTTCCTTCTTCTTCTTCTTCCCACTCCATTTAAAACCCTTGCCGCACATGGCCCTGCATTCCCAACTCCCCAAGCAGCCGCCGCCACCCACCCCTCTCCTCCTCCTCTAGCTAGCTTTGCTTCTCCCAAATGGCGGCCGAGGCAGCCGCTACGCCGACGTCCAATCCTCGCCGCCGCAGAGGCCGCCGCGGCGGCGAGGCCCCGCCCACCTACCTCGGCCTCGCCGCGCTCTTCCTCTCTCGCCTCGCCGCCGGCGCCGGCCGCGCCACTCGCACTCGCCGCGATCGCGATCGCAGTGCTCGCCACGCGCCTCCTCGCCGCCGAGGACCAACTCCGCCAGGCCACGCGCGCCGCCGCGAGGACGCTGGCAAACGCCGCGCCGCCGAGATCTTCGCCGCCACCACGCCGCTGGATGGAGGCCGAGCGCCGCCTCGCGCGCGCGCGCGCGCGCCGCCGACGAGGCTGCCTCCTCCACGCGCGCGCTTGGCGAGGCGAGGCCGAGGCTACCGCGCTGCGGGCCCGCGTCGACCGGCTCGAGCGAGGCCGCCGAGCGACGAGCTCCTCTTCGCGCTCCTAGCGCTACGCGCCAGCGACGCCGACCTCGCGCACGGATTCGGGTGTGGAGGCGCGCGGCCGGGTGGGGCCCACATGTTAAAAAAGACAGTGAAAAGAGAAGGAGGTGTAGGATGCACCATCACCTTAAACTCATTCTTTTAAGGAGTAGAGATTGGGATCCCCTCATTTACGCTAAGTGGATAGTATCCACTAGGATTAGATGGAGCTGGTTAGTCCATCTATTTAATGGGTTAGGATAAAGACCTTTAGTCAACTATCCAACCATCCTCTCATTGTAATGAAGTGTTCTAGAGTTAGGCTTTGAGAAAAGTTGAGTGATGTGGTTTGGTTTCTTATTCTCTAAGTGGAGTGGCTATAAAACCTTCATCCTCAAGTAGCAATACGTTAATCTTTGTTCATCTCCATAGATTCCTCTTGTGTTGTTTGATTTGCTCTTAACTTGGTTGGTTTTTGCTCTTCTCTCTTCCCTTCTTGATCTTGTTGTGTCGAGGACATGTAAGATATAAAGATAATCTCTAGAAATTAATTTTCATTAATCTAGGCACTTGATTGGCAAGTTCATGAAGAAACCTAGTTTTGCTTGAATTTGACCCTCATGAGTGATTTCTTCATGATGGCAATCAGAGGGGGTGAATGATTGCAACGCCTAGCGAAAGCTTTTTGTCAAAATCGCATAAAAATAGCAAGGAAATATTTTTTTTCTCGGGTGACTAGCAGATACTATAGAGTATTGTAGCAGAAAAACAAAATACGGGATGTTATTTTCGCTCTAAACCAGGTCTATGCTAGTTGCTAATTCATGTGCTACCCAACCATGACTAGATAACAATTGGTGATGACACTGTGTGTTCTTCACGTGAGGCCATGCATAAGTTAACTTGTTACCTTTTTGCTCTGACGCAATGAGCTGGCTGGGAGAAGACCGTGGTACCGTGCGAGGACTTGTGATGCTACTGAATTGTTGTCACACTGGACCAACCGAAGCACAACGAGATCACCTCTTCTTGCCTTGATCCACACGTCATGTAAATTAATCACAAGACGCTTGCTTCGTTCGGGAGATGCACGACAACCGAGGGAACCACGTTGTGTGAGAAACTGCTAGTGGACGCTGGTCTGCTTGGCGATTCAGCTTTTTCTCGTAGCACACGGAACGAGAAAAGGAACGACAATGCTCTTGCACACGATCAGGCTACGGCCACATTGCGTGTGCGAGTCTGCTCTACTGCTGTCGTCATGAGAAAATCTCATGTAGGTGCGCACGAGACCGTGATGGCATGCCGACAGAGGACATAGAGTGACGTCGTCGATGAAAAGCGCCACTAACCTTTTTCTCTGAATTAGATTTAAACTTTATTTCTGAATAATGGTGGCTATAAAGTATCCTCCTAGCACCCCTAAATCCTAGCACAAAATTAGTATCTCTAAAAGTTACGGGGTTAACCCCTAAGAGCAACTCCAGCAGTAGCCCTCAAAACAGGGCCCCTACTTTTCATTTGAGGCCCCCTACTTTTGAGGGCCTGCTTTCTGATCAGATCTCACAGAGCCCTCAAAACAGGCCCCTACTTCTCAATTCCCTCTATTTCCTCACACACTATATGCATATGTATGGGACAAAAGCACAATACACAATAAAATATTTATGGTTTCACAATGAGGGACAATATTTAAATATATGAATTAAAATACGAATATTCAAATTTAAATTCAAATTTGTTCCGAATTTAAATTGAAAGCACAAAGTTCATCACATAACATTCAAATTTGTTCCGAATTCAAATATGAATTCAAATACGAATATTCAAATTTAAATTCAAATTTATTCTGAATTTAAATTGAAAGCACAAATATGAATTCAAATACGAATTTTCAAATTTAAATTCAAATTTGTTTTGAATTTAAATTGAAAGCACAAAGTTCATCACATAACATTCAAATTTAAATTCAAATTTGTTCCAAATTCAAACACGAATATTCAAATACAAATTCAAATACGAATATTCAAATTTAAATTCAAATTTGTTCCGAATTTAAATTGAAAGCACAAAGTTCATCACATAACATTCAAATTTAAATTCAAATTTGTTCCGAATTCAAATACGAATATTCAAATTTAAATTCAAATTTGTTTCGAATTTAAATTGAAAGCACAAAGTTCATCACATAACATTCAAATTTAAATTCAAATTTGTTCCGAATTCAAATATGAATTCAAATACGAATATTCAAATTTAAATTTAAATTTGTTTCAAATTTAAATTGAAAGCATAAATGTTCCACAAAAAACGAGGAAAGTTGGAAAATGAGAGCCGGAGTAGGGAGCCCCTAGGAATGAGGGCTGGATGGGGGATTTGAGGGGCTCCTCAAATTTGAGGGCTCTAGTAGGGGCCCTGCTGGACCTCTATTTTTGCCTCAAGCCCTCAAATATGAGGTTTGAGGACTCAAGTAGGGGCCCTGCTGGAGTTGCTCTAACCCCATCTCTATTTATAGTCTAATGCTCAAAAGCTGAACTTATCCTAAGCCCATGAGTTCTAATCTAATTTCAACAGTAAAGGGACCCGAAACACTTTCTAACACGGGTTTCCCAACATTTCAACTTTTCTAACACATCACGTGTCGAAGCCTCCAGGACCGCACCTCCCATAGCTTCTCCACGCATCATCCACCATGTGTCGTAGCTTTCAGACTGCACCTCAATAGCTCCAACACGTATCATCCATCTCAATTCTCCATGTGCCCCAAGTATGAGCCCGACTATCTCGTGACATCCTTGACTGTCTGAACCTCAGATCTCCCGTCCTAGTCCTAGTCCACCTCATCACCGACCATGATCACCTCCATTCTCAATCTACGCATGCAAAGATCAAAGAACATTTTTCCGACACAAGTTTGTCCCAACTTGACCAATATCAGTCCACACACGCCACACATCTCTAGTAACAATACGCAACATCATCAACTATTCATCACAAATTAACCATTGTCAATTATTCATTACCAAAATATTCTAGACCTAGCCACATGGTCTAACAATCTGAGTATTGTTGGCTCAATTTCTTTGGTATTCTTGCTTGCTATGACATGTCGAAAACATATCTGGTGCCATCTTGGCCATCATCCATCTACGAGCAAGTCATATTCACCGTTTTAGTTTTTGCTTGTGTTTTATATAGCCTTCCTTCAAATTAATAATGGTCACAATTTTGACAATAATTTTCTCAATGTTGATTGGAATAGGTTCGTGACATCCTATAGAAGGTTCATGTTAAATTTCATATCATTTAGATCTACAAATCAAGAGTTTCATAGATTTCTTGTTTTAAAATGATGCTGAAATCACTATTCCCATGCTGAAAAAATTGTTGTGGTCTGACCGCTACTGTTCACCAATTTGACTAGAAATCACTGTTGCAGTCTGATTGCCAGGCACAGTGAATGTTGTTTTGATCAGTTTTCACTTGGATTTTTTGTGTGGTGATTGATCCCTGATCTTCATAGCTTCTCATAGCTATTGGAGTGAACATCAATGAATACTTTGGAAAAATATTTCAAAGGCACCATTTACCCTCTTCTGTTACCTTATCAGTCCTACACCCTATGCCATAAGCTCGGTTGCCTGTGCCTTCTTTGTTGAAATTATGCATCTCCATGGAATTCCTTCCTCCATCGTTAGTGATAGGATCCGGTATTCACAAGCAATATTTTGAAGTTGTTCCGGTTAGCTAGTGTCAAGCTTCACTTGAGTTTGGCTTTTTTCCCACAGACTGATGACCAATCCGAAGTGGTTAACTGAATTATTACTATGTATCTTCGTTGTCTGTCAGGAGACAGGCCGCGCTAGTGGGTTCAATGGTTTTCAAGGGCAGAATGTTGCTACAACTCCTCTTTCTAGACGGCTTTGAAGGCAATGCCGTTCCGTGTGGTCTATGGGCAAGACTCGCCGAAGTTGTTGTCATATGAGTCTGGGATAGCTAAGGTGGCGGCAGTGGATGATCAGCTGTGTAGCCATGATGAATTTCTTGTCAAGATTGGAACGAATGTTGCAAGCCCAAGCGCACATGAAGGTGCAACATTGTTTAAATAATTTTGATTTAGAGTTTAAATCGAGTATGTTGCGTAAGTTAAAATTATGTTCAACTTGAAGATAGAGTCTAGTACATGTTCTATTTAGAGATAGAATATAGTATTTGTGAAAGCTCTAGATTATATAAATAGAAGGTATGTAATCCATTTTGATATGTAGAAAAATATAGCAAGAGAAAAGATGTCAAGTTGTGATGTCGAAAAAAATCTGTGTGCGCTACTATGTTCTTCTATCATGAATTTATGTGTTTTCTTCTAGAACTAGGCTAACCATTGCTATCAGAACCAATAAGTCGACATGGTCTGCGAGACGCCCAGGATGACCACGAAGACGCCGCAGCCCGGGCCGGAGGACGACGGAATGAGGTCGCTCGGGATGGTGTCCAGGGCCCTGTTTCACGATGAGGCAGACATAATACTACTACAGAAAAGGTCATCACAGACGGTTCGAAAACGTCATCACAGACGGTTTTGTGAGCCGTCTGTATTTATGGGTCAGTGATAATCGAAGGTCATCACAGATGGTTTTCGAACCGTCTGTGATTATGGGCTATCACAGACGGTTTTTGAGTAAAAACCGTATGTGATAGCTGATAATCACAGACGGTTTTTAGTTAAAACCGCTCGCGATACTGATTATCGCTGACGTTTTTCCGATCGTGATTATCATATCACGCATTTGGTTTTACTAAAAACCGCTCGTGATATTCCCTTCACCCATACATATATTTTCTTATTGGCTAGCCTCGTGAATGCTAGCCATGCCCTCTCAAACAAGCGATAATCACGACAAAAAACATACAATTCACACATCTCATTTGCTTTCAGATACATTTCACAGACATAAAACATCCAATTGACATCGCACTTCATTTCACAAACATAAAGCATGCATCCATTTCGCAAATCGATTAATTGAATTGAAATGAAATATCCATTAACAAATGCACAGTTACAAAAGATCTACACTGCATTTACACTTAGTGATAAGACCAATAAGAAATCATGGTGCGCAGTGGAACCGTCCTCCTGGCTTTATGACTTGAGTCAGCAAAAAGTACGCCAACTCTCCTTGAATCCTCCAAACTCGCATCGTTTCAATGCAATGACGGATGGACACAAATTGTCGATAGGAATATCAATGTGCATATATATGTAACGTGATAAGTATGAAGTAATTATGGGAAGAGTGGCAAACCTTACGATTGGTGAGCCTCGAGGAATCGATGAGTAGTTCCATATGTTGGCAAACGAGTATCCATATGTGTTGCCCGCTGCCGGTGGCACCGCAAAAATGGAATGTGTTAGTTCAAGAGGCATTAGTACCAATCTGTTGCATAGGATTAATTAATGTGAAATAGCGAATACCTTAAAATCTCGAACATGTGTCAAGGCCTTTGGCCCCGCTTCAAGTCACCTCCTTTTCAATGTACATCGCGAACGCCCTACGTAATTCAAAAGTTAACCTTAATCATTCGGAAGGAAAGAAAGAGTACAATGTAGATATGTATGGGGAATATGTGCTTACCTATCGATTACTTGGTGACAACGTGAAGTCCATTTTATTCTTACTTAGGAATCAAGGTAATATACCTTGTTCCATTTTGGTACAATTACTATTAAAATCCAATGAAAGTTCTCATTGAAGGGCATAAGTACATAGTCCTTATTGCGGCAACCCAGCAGCAATGTACCTCTCGACGAGGGATACCTCCTGGTCGATGGTATCCTTGGCGACCAATTGTGGGTCCAAGAAACCAGCTGATGAGTTGGATAATCTAGCTTTAATCAGCATGTGTCTATATATATACACACGAAAGCAAAAAAATTAGATATGGCATTTATCGGTATGACCGTTGCTTGCCTTCAATTTCAACAGTTCAAGCACGGCCGACAACCTCGTGTACTTACAGCCCGTGTACAAAGGTTTCTCTGAGTCCTCCATCAAGCCATGGAATTTAACATACTCTCTCTCATCATAGTTCTCTTCTACATCGCGAAGCATCTGATCCAGATTATCATCGTGCAACCTATCCGAATCCGAGCCACAATCGACATCAGCCGGCGGCATGTCATTCAGCCACCGGCGATGTCATCCGGGGCATATCATTCACTTCACCGCGATGTCATCCGCGCATATGATCATTCACTTCGCCATGACTGGTCCAACACGTATAATCCTTTTTGAAACCCCTCCGAATCAAGTGCGATTCAATTTGCCCTTGGTTCTTAAACATCTTCAAATTCTCGCAGTCAGTGCATGGACAGCACATATATTCCACCCTCTTATTCAACATATCCTCCTCGGTGGCTCTTATAAAAGCAGAAACGCCATTAATGTACTCTTCACTCACACGGCTCATGCATACATCCAGCTTCGGTCCTACGTTACGTACATATATAACAACTTAGTATTAAAATCTAGATTAACTAATTATAGCTACATATATACCGGCCACATTTATTATATTGAGACTTAATTTGCTAGCTCAATTAATATTACAAACACAACAGCTATTATATAACCAACAATTTTGCAAATTAACCATCTTCAATAACCACTCATGGATTACTTAGACCTAAATTGTAATGCAATTAAAGAAAAAATAAATTTCGTTACTAACCATATCTAGAGCAACCAGAAAAGTCTGAATCTTTCAAAGCTCAATCTCTGCCTCTTCCCACCAAACTAACTGCCTGAAATCGCCTAGCTTCCTCCCGAGTGAAAAAGTGCGCAGCAGTGGCTAGATCTGGATCGAAATAAAGACAGATGCGGTCTGAGCAGCGCAATAAATGCCCTAGCCATTATCACAGACGGTTTTTAATTAAAAACCGTCTGTGATAAGCTTGTTATCACAGACGGTTTTTAACTAAAAACCGTCTGTGATAATCTGGGATTATCACAGATGATTTTTAATACAGACCGTCTGTGATACAAAAATACCACAGACGGTTCATCGGTAATAACTGTCTGTGATAATCCATTTTCCCGCCACAAATACCACAGACGGCCTCCAAATTACAACCGTCTGTAATAGTGCTCATCAGAGATGGTTTCACAAAACCGTCTGTGATGAGGTGTCTACTATTAGACTTTCTGTAGTAGTGTAAGTTCAAGAAGCGTGTACGTCAACTCCATGGAGGATGTGATCAAGAAGATATACACCGAGATGGAGTTCGATCTACTCGCCCGACGGAGACGGAAGCAGCACAACGGGTGGAACAAAGTCCGCTGCGTGTGTTTGGAGGCAGCAGCGCAGTTTTTCACCTCGGTCCAAAGGAGCTCGTGCCGCTGCCTGAGATTATACATGGCCGGGTTGTGCCTACGCCGGTCAAGGTGGTACGTTCTGGCTTTGAACCGAGGTACATGGGAGATTTTGGTTCAGTGGCAGGCCTTGCCGGCAGCAGAGGCAAAGTGGGAGCAACTGCTAGAGTTTAGTTGTCTCCACCCTACGTTCCAGCTCGAGCATAAGCTGTTTCTCTAGGAGGAGAAAGAAAATGTTGTGGACGTGTTTGGGGAAAAACATACATACGACGGGCCAAGCCAGGGTGCGGCGAAGGAAGTACTATCGCGCGTGCTTAGTGCCATGCGCGGCAGTTCAGAGGGCACTGGCGATTGAGTTAGTTGTGTTTGTTTCATTGTCAGCTATTATATCTCTTAAGAGTTAGGTTTGCTTGTTAGGCCTTAAGCCTTATCTCTTAGTTTGTTAATGATTGTTAGGGGCGCCTACTTAAAAGGATGGCAGCCGATCAGTTCAGTTCAAGCAAGAATAATCAGGTGCCCTAGTTACCGCAGCTTTCAGAGCCTCCTGTCACGGCATGCCGTGGCCAGGAGGGCGATCGCTTGCCCCCTCCTACCCCTCGCTATCTTTTGTGCTGGAACCCTCACGCTCAAGATCATGTTCGTCCTCCCCTTTCCCAACACCGAAGGCCATGCCATATCAGTCATCTATTAGGGTTCACCTAGGTCAGGTTATTTTTTCCTTAGAAAATATTTAGATTTTCAGTTTTGCTATTGCACACAGGCAACTGAAATTTTTTTTATCTCTCAGTTATCTGAAATTGCACTCTTAATCAACTGAAATTTCAGGTGACTCAGATTTTTATTTATTATTGGGGTTTACTTGGTTAGTTCATTTCTGTCATTCTTAGATGACATTCTGTATCTTCTTTTCTATATGTGTTTCTGGGTCTGTTTCTTCAGGTATTTTGATACTGGTATGTCATAGTTTTACAAACCCTGCATTGCGAGCACAAGTTATTGTTTACATATGGTTCAAATTTTCTTTTAATCTGTGTTCACAAATGTCATAATGCGCTCACAAATCCATGAAACTGATTACCAAGTGTGGAGAGAAGAATCAAAAGGATTCAAGCAAATGATCAACAAAAAATCTCACACATATTGCGCTCTCTTCTTTTCCTTCTTTTACCTTTACTCTTCTCTGTGATCTCTCCCTTTTTATGTACAGTGTTCCTCTGCTCTTGACCATTTCGCACATTAACATGCCCAGTTTCTTTTTAATCTGAGCTTTATTCTTACTCTGATCGGGCTCAATTCTCACTCTTTTAACGAGCTACACACTTGGAAGCGGACTGCTAACGGGTCGCCTTTTGAAATTTTGATATTCATAACAAGGCGGCCCATCTGAACCAAAGAAACTAAACTCTTAATGGGCGGGCCATGTCGAAGCAGGACATTAACAGATTGTGATTTGAATTTTTGCGGACCCAATAAGGTATAAAAGGAGGCACAACTACCACACGAGGGGATCTAGTGCTTCGGAAAAGCGACTGAGATTTAACCTTTTTTTCAGTTGCCTGTGCAATATGTTGCCTCATCAGTCATGTTGAACTAAACTATTTGGATTTCACTAATTATCGGTCAACTAAGGTCTGTTTGATATAGTTGTGGCTTATAGTTTTTGGCTGAAATTTTTGAATTTTAGCTGTTTACGACAAAGATTACGGAGAGAGATACTCGTTTATGATTTTAGTTGATACATATATTGGGTCTTTAAATTGTACTATAATTAACTTGTAAACCCTATTTTGAGAAAGTAATCCGTTTAAAAGTTATGTATTATAGCAAAAACTAAAGACCATTTTTAGAAGCCATTAAAAAACAGATCCTACAACTGCAGCCTTACAGAGCTGTTTGTATATCGGTACAAATGAGTTGCTCTTAAATCCCATCAACTAGTTAGACTTGACAACGAAAGACAGGTAACAAAGTTGCCACAAGGTAGAGGGCCTGTTTGGTTGGTCACAAGCCGGTTGGCTTTTCGCAACCGCTATAGTACCTAACTTTTAAATGGAATATTTCTCAAAACGGGGTCTATAAGTTAAACGTAGTACATGTCAAAAGCCTAATATCTGTACCAGCCAAAATCGCAAGTGAGTATCGATCTCTTCGTAATCTGTACCGTAAACAGCCAAAATTTAAAAATTTTAGCTAAAAGTCATAAGTCACAGCTAAAAAGAACGTGTCCAGAGTATGATCATGTATTACACACTACCACTCGAGAGGACTATTTAAACAGCTAAAAGTCTGGCTTCCATTTAAAGCACCACTTAAACAGTCAAAAGACTGGCTTTCATCGAAAGCACCACTTAGACCCCGTTTGGCACAGCTCCACCACCGGCTCCTGAAGCTGTTTGGAGCTGTTTTGTGCCAAACGGGGTACAACAAAATAGCTCCACCCAAGGAGTCCCTTAAAACCTGCTGAGACAAAAGTAGCTCCTTGGGTGGAGCTGAAAAAAGTAGCTTCACCCAGCTTCACTTGTGAAGTAAAAAAAAAAACAGCTCCACTTATGAAGTGGAGCCGTGCCAAACGGGGCCTTAAACAGTCAAAAGACTGGCTTTCATCGAAAGCAACGTAGCATTTGTACATTGGTCTGTGTGAGAGACCGTTGGCAATTCCTTAGTTGGACCTGTCGCCGGTCATGGAGAGCTACTAGTACGGAGGCAACAAGACGAGAGTAAGGTTCTGATCGATTTGGCCGAAAAGCTGTGGTTTATATCTGAAATTACGCTGTAACTGATTGAAATTATACTATAGCTGAAGATGGTTTATTTGGCGTAATTAAATTTAAAAAATTTAAAAAATAGAAAAAAATGTTAGCTCACTACAGACAACGCGAACGAATATGGAAAAAAAGAATCGGCAAAAAAGCTCAAAAAAAATCAAAAGCTCAGAAAAAGACGAAATTTATGAATAGTAAAAAATAAGATAGAAGTCAGAAGTCCAAGCTGAAATGAGTAGTACCTAAGGTTGTTCAATGCTACTATAAGAGTGAAGCAAGAAGCATAATGTAGGACCCAGATTTTACAATCCGGAATCCTTCGTGATTTACTACACTATTCTCTAGATTAGTAGATAGTACTCACAGATACAGCACTGAACATCAAATACATATCATGCGGAAGCGTAACTATAATAGTAGACTTACTCATGGGTCGATCAAGCCGAAATCAATAAAATGCAGCAGCAGAAACGAAGCACACAAGTGGGACCCTCAGGACGTGCCCACATGCAGCCAACTAGGGGTTCGCGACCTAGTTCTTGACACCTTCATCTTCTGTACCATCATGCCCCGTTGTATTGCTGAAGCGTAGTGATCTGTCTCTTGATTCTGGATTAATTGAGTGAGCGAGGGTGAGCACAAACCACCGTGCTCCACGAGCCAATCACAGGATGTAAATAGATAACATGCATGGATTATCAAGGAAAGACTCAGGTTATTTTATTTGCCATAAATTACTTTTGAAATAAGATACATAGAAACTTCCTGTGACCTAGCAGTTTGGACTAAAACATACTGTGTGAAAGAATGCAATAGTAATAGCGATCTAGATTCCACCCACCGTGACATGGCCTCGCACCATAGGCTAACCTTTCAGCGCTATATCCGCTTACATTATCACTGGGGCGACACCCAGGGCAACACAAATCAGAGCTTCCCACTGATGTCCGCTTTTTCCATATCCACCTACAAAGTTTTTGAAATAGAACCATATCTAGTTGAGTTCCCACATCCGCCCTTGACTGTGGGTACGGCTATTCAAATAGTTTTGACTCTACAGAGCTTGCACACTTTACCCATAAGAGACAATCCACTCATCGCCCTACACAATTCCTTAGTCATGTGGTTGAGTAGACCAACACAGTAACTTTTTAAAATGCCTCACCCCTTCCATCATCTCACCCATATGGGCTTCTCCCGCTTGCGGCAGGTCCCATAAGTTGTGTAGGATGTTCTTCCCCTATGCGTCCAGCAGCTGGACTACCCACACCGATTAGCACGTCGCGGAAAACTCCACCCTCTGCGAGTGTCCCATTCAAGCCGTCACACAAACAGCCACTTGCACTACCTCACCTCCTCCACCGATGAGATGACTTTTAGGGTTCAGTAAATCTACTAAGCCAAATTGTACTTTATAGACTTGTGGTTATACTTGTATTACACAGGAGGTCATGATAAGATTCAGTCGTTAGGGTTATCTGGGCGGTTCTACCACTAACCACACTCTCGTGCACCGCTGCACCATACCCCTGAACCATCCGCCCAGATAAATAAGCAATTTGAGGTTTTTGGGAGCATAAAATAATCATACCGAGATATACCAGTCATTTCCATCATGACTTCCCAACCCAGTTTCTCATGATTGAAAGTAATGCTTGGGGCATTTTTGGTGCCCCCGAATATCTAAGTAGTACTAAGCATGGTGAATAACCGTAGACTTATTTTCGAAAGCTTTAACATTGTAGTTTTTGCTAAGGTGGCAAGGCTCAGATATTCAAGTGTTTCAAATGAGAGTAATACTAACAAGATCATTAATGGGTATATAACTAGCAACTTGAAATTGAACATAAATTTGCACATAACATAACAGCATGTAATTTGATAATTTGAAACGAAATTAATTTGCAAAATGTAGGCTCAACATGATCAAAGTATCGACTTGCCTTGCGCGGTTTACTGCGGTCTTGAGCTCACTCAAAGCTTTCTCATTCGATGGTCTTGAGTGTTTGGTCTTTATCTTCACCTCGCTCTTGATCTCGCTTGATCCCTTGATTCTTCAGGTCTCCAATTTCTAATTACGCACTAAACAATTGAATCCAAATAAATCCACATAACTCAAAAAGTCCAGATAAATCCAAATAAACTTAATTTAGCTTTGTTATGAGTTAATAGGTGATTTGAGGCAAGGTCGATGGGGTGCGGAGTATTAACGGAGTCAAACAGAGCTTGAGCGAAGTGAGGAAATGACCGTAGGGGAAATCCACCGAGACATATATCAAGGAGGGTTCAGGATATAGGAATATTTTGATCTAGACTTGAGGATCGCTAAGCATAGCCGACGGGGGAATACGATGACTCGATCTTTTTATTAATAACTTTTTTTATTATTTTTATATTTATTAAGGAAGATTCATGTGTCAGGTTAGACCCATAAATCAATTTACGAGTTTAGTTGAGCATTATTTTGCCGAGCAATAATATTCAGGGCATATACTATATGCGATGTATACAATTTTTAGCTTACCGAATTAATCTTAGAGTCCTGGTTTATAGTTTTTTGTGGTACAATATTTTATGTACTCTTAGTTATTACTAGGCACAATTTAATTTGAATTAGGATCCATTTGTTCGGGTCCTAACTTGCTATATTCAATCATGCTCAATATTATTATTTACTAAATCTAACATTAAGATTTAATTAATGGCACCATTATCATTTTGTCTACACTTTAGTTATTATTAGGCTTAGCTTTATTTTTAATTTAGATTTATTTATCTGGACAGAGCTTGTTATACAGGGCCATATTTCAATATTGCTATTTAATTAAACCAACCACTGAGATTTATTTAATGGCGGCATGTTAAATGTCAGGACATATGTTTTAATTATAATTAAGGATAATCATTAGTAAATTTGGACATTTAACCAAAGTAATTTTTCTATATTAATGCCTTTTAATTAATAATTAGTCTTTTAGATACTTATTCAAACCACATTAATTACTCATATATGACAACTAATCCAAATTTAAATCTTAAAAAATCTTATGTTATATCCTGATCAAATTTATTAGCTTCCCTGGATTATTTCCTAATTTTTCCTTACTTTTTCTTAATTAAAAAGGATTAAAGAAAATAAAACAAAAAATAAAAGAAAACGGTGCGGCCGACAGAATTCGAACCTGTGACCTGCGGCCTGAGAGTTAACGTGTGCTCAGCAAGCCAACTAGGTGGAAGCCCTGGGCTGACACAATTGTTCTCACAGAAACAGAAGAGATAAGGGGGTGGCCGCGAGCCCAAAACAAAGGAGGCGGCTGGCGCTCAGTGATGAGCTCGCCGACGGTAGGCTGTGGCCAGGGAGGAAGTGGTGACCTGAAAAATGGGTTGCTTAGAGCATGGGAAAGCTAGGGGTGGTGGCGCATTGGTCGGAGCAGTGATGAGGTGGGCGGGTGACAGCGTGGGCCGGCCGGTGGTGAGGTGGTCACGGGGCGACGGCGCCGGAGTGGTGGAGGGGGTAAATTGGCGAGTGCATGAGCATGAGGGAGACCAGTGGAAGCTTACCATGAGGTTGGCTGAGCGGGAGAGGGGCCGTGGCGGACTGGCGGCGTCGACCAGAGGCGGCGCGGTCGGGTCGCCGTGGAGGGGGAGTTCGGGTGGCGGAGGGCGTTGGCCGGCAGTTGGGGAAGCTTCGGGACGCGGAGGAGTTGCCTCACCGTGCGGAATTGGGAAGAGGTTGCCCGAGGAGTTGGCGGTGGGAATGGTGGGGGTGGCCGGTTTTGGGAAAGAAGCAGCAGCGGTGAGCTTCGACACGCGGGAGTCCAATTGGCTTGGAGGGGAAGTAGATGGGGAGTGGGGACGTTGTATGACGCGGTCACCTTGGCCGGAGCGTCGCTAGAGAGCCGGGAATGGTGTGGGGGTGGGTCGGCCGGTGCACGGGTGAAAGAGGAAGGAGGTAGGGGAGGGCAGGCGCAATGGGAGGAGTCACTGGCTACTTATAGTTGCAAGGAACGGTGGGGGAACAGCGAGCGGCAAGGCCGTGCGGTGGAGGCGTGCGAGGCGCAGGGCGAGGTGACACGACGGAGGCACATGGCGGAAAGTGATGGCGAGACGACACACGACATGATGGCAGTGGAGACTGTGCGCAGCGCGGGAGAACCATGGGCGACGGCGAGAAAGCTGTGGGCGGCGCGGGCGTATGGCTGCCACGGGGAATAAGTGGGACGGAGAGCAGCACAACACAGAGGGAAGAACAGGAGAGAAAGAGAAGAAAGAAGGAAAAAGGGAGGAGGTAGGGCGCTCGGGCCACGCGGCAGAGAGAGGAAAAAGAGAGGGGGGAGAGAGAAAAGAGATTAGGCCCACGTGTAAGGGAAAGGGAGAAAGGGAAAGAAAAAGGGAAAAAGAAAAGCTAAAGCATTATTTTGAAATTTTGATTTTTAATTTAAATTTTAATTTTCGTTAGGATTTACTGATTTTTGGGGTTTTCCATGATATTCAAAATTTAAATTTTTATTTAAGTTTTTGTATTTAAAATTTTGGGATTGTTAGTTTAGATTTTAATCCACACTAGGATGTGCTAAGTTCTAAATTTTGCATGATGTCCACAAATTTTGAATTCTTAGTTGAGTTATTTAAATGCGAGCTTTTACTATTCTTTTGGCCCCTATTTTTCTTTATCTAGGTAAATTGAATTTTCAAATTTTTATTTCCATTATTTTATTATTATTATTATTATTATTTTGTTAGGCTCATTACTTGCATTTTGAAAGTATTCCCAGTTATTTACTTGGATACTATTTCTCAATTTATTTGCACAAAACTCAAAAGATTTCAATTAAACCTTGAAAAGAAATTTGAATACCAGCTAAACGCAAGAAAAAGCTTTAAAAGTTCCATATTTTAAAAAACTTGAAATTTAGGGTATTACAAACCTACCCCCTTAAAGGAATCTCGACCCCGAGATTCTGGTAGCTAGAGTAGAAAGAAGCGGGGTTAAACTGGCTATCAATAGGTTCCAGAGTTTTGCTTAACGTATCGATCTTTTCCTTGGCGTATACGGAAGGAAGAGAATATGCACTTAGAGGAGGCAAAAGGGAAGGGAGAGATCTTCATTCTCCCGGATAGGTCATAGACTTCCAGAGGCTTGCTCGTTGACTTCGTCTTCTTCACATCTTCATAGAATGGAATGGTCGCATTATCTATTGGGCATATGATGGCCATAGAATTCATACTAATGGGTGGATAGTATTGGCCTATGTCCTAGGGAGTAGATGGCCTTAGGGATGCAGATGTGATGATGGGTACATTTATGGTGGTCTTTTTGTCCGTACTGGAATCCTTTTATTATTTATTATTTTTTGTCCGACGAGGAGAAGGTACAATGATTGCGGTGGCAGCAGGAGTGACCGGCATAGTGTGGAGATCGCCGTGAGGATTGACAAAGATGTCCTTTACTATCGAGTTTTGTTTAAAAAATAATCTATTTTTTATTTAAAAATACAGTAATATACCTATGTTTTAATTTTTTACAGAAATAATCTCTAGTCGTCTAACTGTTGGGCGACTGGGCCCTGTCGCTCAACGGTTGAGCGACAGGCAAGCAGTAGCTATATGCGACAAGTATGCAGTCCCCCACATGTACGTGGTCGACGCAACGTGATCGAAATAACGTGGTTGACCAGTGTAGTCGAAGCAACATGATCGACATAACGTGGTCGAAAAAGATTAGTGAGTGGTCGAAGAGAATAGCGTGGTCAAAACATCATAGTCTAAATATCGTGGTCGAAGACTTGTGAATGGTCAAAGTGAACAGCGTGATTAAAGATTAGTGAGTAGTCGAAGTGAACAATGCGATCGAAGATTAGTGATTGGTGAGAGGTGCTGTCGTTGAACAATTAGGCGATAACACTAATCATCTAACCGTTAGGTGACTACCCTGCATGTCGCTCGGCCTTTAGGTGAGATGGTCCAGTCGCCTAACAGTTGAGCAGTCAGAGGCTATTTCTGTAAAAAAATTAAAGTGCAGATATATTTTTAGATTTTCGAATAAAAAAGAGATTATTTTTTTAAAAAAAATTCTACCCATCTGCTCTCATCTTTTGAAGCCCCCAATCTTTTAGGTACCTTATCTGTAACAAATTCCTCATTCTTACATTCGTTCGTATGAATTAGTGCAAATTTCTTTTCTTTCCTTGGCCTTTGATTTGTGCAAGGCGCCTGTAACGCCCCGCTTCTGTGGGCGTCTGACACGGACATTCGCAACTATTCACGCATGAACAGCTATGGAACGTCGCGCAAGAGTATACCATTGCATGCTTACAACAAAAGTCCAAAGATATATTTTACATAAGGATTAACATCCATTTTCAACAACAAGCGTGCAAGCCCAAAGTATACTTACATTACAAAAACTCCAAGATCCGCTTGAGCGCGGCCAAGACCTAAAGCCTCGGGTCTTCGACGGGGAGACCTTTCCAACACGAAATCTTGAATTGCCTTCTTTTCCTTCATTATCCGTGGCATTTAGCAAGCCCGAGTACTCCGACCCGCACTCAAAGAAATCACAAGGGAAATCCTAACTTACTACTTGCACGGATCAACAAAGGAAGGGAGTATACTTGGTTTATTAATTTTGAGTGGATGCAGTTTTATTTAGCAATCATTTTACAAAATGGACCAAAACTACTTCTCAAGATCTCGGGGTTTTTCATGAAGAGTTCATTAACCAACTAATCAAGTTAAAGCATGTACAAAACTACTTAAGCTTTGCGGCTGGAATCACCCAAGTGACACAGCTCCAATAACCGGGAGCACGGCGTATTCGAATACCATTTATTTGACTCTGCAGAGTTTGCTCAGCTTTACCACACGATCCCTTAACTCCCCGCGACAGAGTTAAGAAAGCGTGTCGTTTCACTACTCAATTCTTTATATAGGCTCCACCCGTAGAATTCACTCAGTCCGACTTCACACACACACACACACACACACACACAAAAAGAAGACGGTGTCCGCTTCGATCGAACTCTACTGCTGTTAGGCACCCGTAGCTCTGGCCGCTTAACCTCACCGCTCATCCTCCCGTAGAGTTTCAATCGAGTTGAGCAGCTATTAGACCAGTGTTGACAAGTCAACTCCTGTGGTTGAGCGATCATCGTGACATTTGCTCGTAAGGGTTTCAGTCCTTATATTTTCACATGGTCCGCAACCTCGCCAGGCTCGCGACCCAAACTAAGGTAAGCGGTGGGCGCAGACCGCCTCGCGGTTTCCCACACACCCTTACCCTAACTTCAATCCTAGGGTAAAAGATTGGCGAGGACCGTCTTGCGGTTTCCACTCCCCCTTACCCTACCTTGTGCACGCCGGCACTCTCCGCTCTAAGATACGGTGTCCCATACCACCCTACCTTAGAGTCGGGTTTTTCCAAATTCTATTGGCCCACAGCCACAACCTTATTAGTGTAACATTTTGCATGATAGTAATAACCTACAGTTATCTAGATTAACAGATAATTATTTCTAGGGTTACAAAGGCATGGCAACAATTTAACAGGGCATTTGTCGGTGGTGGGTTTAACTATATAACATGTCATTCTAAAATATTTTATTTTACTTTCGAATTAACATTTCAGAATTAGTTCAATGCAAATAATATATTAGCATAATTAGATAACATGGGTTGCAACATGATCAAGGACTTGTGACTTGCCGTGAACCGGGACGAACTCGGCTAGCTCGAACGTAGAAGCTCCTGGATCCTGCGACTGCACTTGAGCTTCCGGAATCTCCAACACTAGCGCAAACACTGAAAATAACATAAACCGCTTGAGCCTAATCAAGCGAGGAAAAAATAATCTATTAAAAGGAGTAAAATGCATAAATCCTCAAATGGGAATTTTAGGAATTTATCTCGAATGATTTTGGTGGAAGGGAGGTCACAAATGGGTCCGAATAATATTTGGAGCAAAGTGGTGAAATTTGAAATTTTTGGGATTTTCTGTGATTTTCTAGGATTTATTTGGATTTTCTGGGATTTTAGAAATTGATAAACTCGGAAAATCGGATGAACGATGTCGGACCGCCTTTTTGCTACAATGGCGGCCCAATGGACGGCCAGCGGCGGCGGAAGGCGGCATGCGGCCCAGCAAGCGAGCTCACGCGCGGGGGGAGCGGCCGAGGGGAGGCGGCCCAGCCAGCGCGTGCCCGCGTGGCCTGGATGGCCGACGCGTGGTGCAGGTGGGTGGCGGAGATGCGGCGGGTGCGGGTGGCTTGGATGAAGACGGGGAGAGATCGGACGGCTGCGGAGCGAGATGGCGAAGCGAATCGGTACGGCGGGATCGGACGGTCGGGATTATATGGCGATGGAAGCGATGGACGGAGGGGAGACGGCCACGTCGTCGTCGTCCTCTGGACGGGCGCGCGCCACAGAGAAGCAGAGGTGGCGGCGCCTTTGCTCTCCGGCGACGGCAGAGGCTCCCGATGGCAATGGAGGGCACCATCGGCTAGAGTTAGGGCTGGGGAACCCATTTTGGGCCTTAGGAGGGGAAGGGGATCAACGGAGAGGATGGGAGACTGAAGGGGAGGATTTGGTTTCCCGGCGGCGAGAGGGGCCGATTGGCGGTGGCTACACCATCTACGGAGGAGGGGGCTCACATTCGCGGCGGCGGCGTGAGCTAGGGAGTGTCGAGGGAGGCTGGCCACGAGCGCACTGCTGAGGCGGCGGTGGTCGTCGGCGTCAAGGCTCCTCGAAGGTCCTCCTGTCAAGGGGAGAGCACGAGGAGGGTCAGTGAGCTGAGGGGAATCTCGGGGTGCGAGCTATTGGAGAATGGGGAAGGGGAGCAGGGGATTGACTCCAGGGGGGTCGCCAGCGCAGGGAGAGACGGTGGCAGAGCTACGGGCGACGGGGGTTCAATTAGGTGCTCTGGGAGGTGGCTGGGAGCTGAGGGAGGCGAAAGGGAGTGGTGGGGGAGCTGGGGAATCAAGAGAGCGAGCGGAAGAGGGAGAGGGGGTTTTATACCTGTGCGGAGGGAGGAGAAGGCTTCGGGGAGAAGGCACGGCTCGGGCTCCGGGGTCGACAGGAGGGACGGGCGTAGACGTGGGCGTCTCCTCCGCACAGTGGAGGGGCGATGACAGAGCGCCAGAGCGGCTTAATGGCGAGGAGGCGGCGCAGTGAGCTGCGGCGACCGAGGTGCGTCGCGCGCGAGAGAGGAGGCGCGCGATCGCAGCGGGGCCGGGTGAAGGCGCGACGTGGCGCGAAGACGGCCGCGCGCTTGCATCGGGTTGTCGGGCGGTGGGTGTGGAGGAAACCGCGGGCGCGGAGGGTGGAGCTGGGCGGCGCAGCGCTAGCGCGCGTGCGCGAGGAGAAGGCGGAGAGCAGAGAGGCGCCGGGGGTGGGAGCGGCGAGCGCCGGAACGGAGGAAGCGGGGGGAAACGGCGCCACGGGAGAAGCGCGAGCGCCAAGGCGGGGAGGAGGCAAAAAGGAAGGGTGGCGCCAACCGGCGGGAGAGGCAAGGAAAAAGGGAAAGGCGCCAAAGAGAGGAGAAAGCGGAAAGGCCGAAAGAGGAAGGCGGATTCCGGGGAGAACTTTCCCGAAAAGGAAAGTTTCAGATTTTCACTCAAAAATCGCAGAAATTCAAGAAAATTCATTTTGAAATTTTCCAGGGCTTTTCAACCTACCCCCCTTAAAAGAATCTCGACCCCGAGATTAACTTGGTCCAGCGAGTAAGTTGGGGAAATCTCGCTGCAAGTCTGACTCTCGTTCCCAAGTTGACTCTTCAGGTGTATGATTCTTCCATTGTAGTCTGCAAAATCTGACGTTCTTGTTTCTGAGCTGCCTTTCTGACGTCTCAAGTATTTGTAGTGGTTCTTCAGCATATGTGCAGTCATCTTGCAATTCAATATCTGACAATGGCACTTCATCTGTTGGTTGGCGTAGACACTTTCGAAGCTGGTATACGTGGAACACGTTGTGGATCCTGAATAAGTTGGGCGGGAGCTGTACTTGATAAGCTACTTCCCCAATTCTTCCAATTATCTGAAACGGTCCCACATACCTTGGTGCTAATTTGCCTTTGACTTGAAATCTCTTGACTATTTTGAATGGGGTGACTTTGATGTAGACACAATATCCAACTTCGAAACTCAAGTCCTTCCTGCGGTTATCTGCATAGTTCTTCTATCGGTCTTGGGCCATCTTGAGTCTGTCCCTGATGATTCTAACATGTGCTTCTGCATCTTGAGCAATCTGGGGACCAATAAGTTGTCGTTCTCCTGTTTCTGTCCAATTTAGAGGGGTTCTGCATTTTCTGCCATAAAGTGCTTCAAATAGTGCTATTTTGATGCTAGCTTGGAAACTATTGTTATATGAGAATTGAGCAAACGGGAGACAGGTGTTCCATGATGCTCCATACACTATCGCACAAGCTCTCAACATATCTTCTAAAATCTGATTGGTTCTCTCTGTCTGTCCATCTGTCTGTGGGTGATATGCTAATTTAAAGTTCAGATTGGTGCCCATGGCTTCATGCAAAATTTTCCCAGAACTTGGATGTAAATTGCGCTCCTCTATCTGACACAATTTTCTTGAGAACTCCATGTAATGTCACTATTCTGGTCAAATACAACTCAGCAAGTTTATCCTTCCCATAGGTCTGTTTGATCGGGAGGAAATGAGCTACCTTGGTCAGTCTATTAACAATGACCCAGATAGCACCATATCTCTCACGAGTCGTAGGAAGTCCAGTAATGACATCCATTCCAATGCTATCCCATTTTCATTCGGGAATTGGTAAAGGCTGCAACAATCCCGATGGTTTCTGATGGTCTATCTTGATCTGTTGGCACACATCACATTTAGCCACGTATTCTACCACTTCTTTCTTCATTTGGTTCCACCAATACTGCTTCTTCAAGTCTTGATACATTTTGGTAACTCCTGGATGGATTGAGATTTGAGATGAGTGGGCTTCAGATAAGGTTAACTCTCTTAATTCCTTCTTGTCGGGTATACAATAGCGATCACGGAAGGGTGAGGATTCCATGCTCGTCTATCGCATATTTTGTTGAATCTTCTTCCTGAATATCCTTTTTCAGTTTTTGAATCTCTATAACTTCATCTTGTGCTGCCCTGATCTGATCTGTCAACCACGGTTGAATCTCTAATGCTGTCATACTGCCTTGTTCAGTGATTATCAAATTCAGTCGTAGTATATCCCTTTGCAACTCTGGTGGGTATTCTGCAGTATTCAGTTTGCTTTGTTGAAATTTTCGGCTATGGGTATCGGTAACCACATTTGCCTTGCCCGGGTGATGTTGGAGATCAATGTCATAGTCTTCATTCAATTCCAGCCTTCTTCGTTGTCTTATATTCAATTCTGGCTGTGTGAATAGGTACTTCAAACTCTTATGACCTGAGAGTACCTCACAACGATTCCCTGGCAGGTAGTGCCGCCAAATTTTGAGTGCATACACCATAGCTGCTAGCTCCAAATCGTGTGTGGGGTAGTTCTCTTCATGCGGTTTCAACCGTCTTGAAGCACAGGCAACAACTCTTTTGCCTTGCATAAGTACATATTCCAAACCCTACTTTGAAGCATCACAATAGATTTGGAATTCTTTATCTGGGTTGGGCAAAATCAATACTGGCGTTGTTGTCAGTTTGGTCTTCAGCAGCTGAAAACTCTCTTCACAGGCATTTGTCCATGTGACTGGCTTGTCCTTCTTCAGCAGTTTGAGTGAGTGGACGAGAAATTTGTGAGAATCCTTCTATGAATCGGCGACAATAACCAGCCAATCCAAGAAAGCTTCTCACTTTTATCACTGTCTTGGGTTGTTTCCATTTCATGACTGTGGCAATCTTTTTCGGATCAACCTTGACTCCATCTTAAGAAAGCAACTCCTTCCAGCCAAAAGCTGCATTTGTCGAACTTGGCATACAACTTATATTCTCTCACTCTGGTCAATGCTATGTGCAAATGCTCCTTGCGCTCTTCTTCACTTCTTGGAATAGATCAGAATATAATCAATGGAGATGATCACGAATCTGTCCAATTGGTCCATATGCACCAGATTCATAAGATTCATGAAATAGGCTGGCGCATTGGTTAAACCAAAGGGCACGACAGTGAACTCAAATAATCCGTATCTGGTGATGAAAACTGTCTTCTCTCGATCTTGCTCTCGGATCTTGAGCTGATGGTAACCTGAGTGCAAGTCGATCTTGGAAAATACTTCGGCACCCTTAAGCTGATCAAATAGGTCATCAGTTCTGGGTAATGGATACTTGTTTTTGATTGTGACAGCATTCAGTCCTCTCTAATCGACACTTTCTCAACTTTTCATTCTTCTTCCTCATAAATGAAACTGGTGCCGACCAAGGTGAAACACTTGGTCGAATGAATTCTTTGTCTTGTAATTCATCTAGCTGTTCCTTTAGCTCTTTCGACTCACTGGCTGACATTCTGTACTGGTGCTTGGCAATTGGCTTGGTGCCTGGAATCAACTCTATGGCAAGTTCTACTTATCCGCCGTGGTCCGCTCGTGATCCTTTCAAACACATCCGGGTATTCTCGCACATCGGCGCTTGATCCGGTAATCGCTAGCATGTTGATCATGCGCTCTCTTGCATCCTTCAACACTTCTCGGATTTTTTTTTGACCTTCAAGGGTTACCAATGATACTGTTTTGATCTCATAATCTACTTTGTCTTTGTTCTGAGCTAGCCAGTTCATACCAAAAATGGCATCTAACCCTTGCATATCTGGTTGCAACAAAACTTCTTTAACCTTCTCTGGATTGACTCGTACCTGTACATCATCCTTGCGTGTGTGGTGATAGTTCCCACTTAGATGAATTATGTCGTACCAAGGTTGGATATGATTGGGTCTGCTGGGATTAACTCTATTACAACATGACCATCACACCCATTTCACTTTACACAAGTGGTCTTCATACATCTTCATAATTTTGCCACAAGCCTTAATTAAAGTAATTTACAGACAAACCATTAAGTTCTTCCAACTGGTTTACAAAAGGATAACCAAAAGTACATCATCTCATTTCTTGTTCTGCACAGCTCATATTCTCTTGTCTATCTGCTGGTTTTGGGCTTGGAGTTTAGCTGCTTCTGATGACAAACTCCTCCTGGGACACTGATGCCTGTAATGTCCAATCTCTCCACAATGGAAACATGCAAATGTCCTCCGTGGACAGCTGCTAGTAAGATGCTTGCCACAGCAGGTGAGGCACTCGATGACGAGTGGTGAGGGAGTGGCATACTGCTGAGACTATCCGGACTGGGTCTTCGATATCGTCACAAACTGACAGAAGGGTTGGGATCGAAATGAAGGTGATCCCGTGGTCTTGCTCTGCTGAGCATTGTGTGAAGACTGAGACTGGTGCTCTGCTTTACTCTTTCTGTCATCCTCCATTCTGGTCCTCTTAGGGTAAGATTCACCTTCTTCCATCGGTGGCAGGCGGGATGATGATGTCTGCCTCTTTGCTTGCTCTTTAGCTTCTTCTTCGGGTGAGGACTTCAGTGGGCATTGGTCACGATAATGCCCATCCTGTTCGCAGTGAAAACAAGCCGTTGATGATGGAGGCGAAGGCTTCTTTCGTTTCATGACTTTCACGTAACCTGGTCTTTCTTCTATCTGTAGAGCTCGATCAACCAGGCTCAATAGGCTTGAAAGCTTCATGGTTTGAAGGCGTTGTCTCATATTGGGTTGTAGACCTTTCATAAAGTACTCCATCCTTTTAGCTTCAGTGTTAGTCTCCTCTTGAGCAAATTGGGATAGTTGATGAAATTGTTGTAGATATTCTGTGATGGAGTTTTCTCCTTGTTGAAGATCAAGAAAATCCTGATATTTTCCTGTGATAACTTCAGGAGAGATGTAGGCTTTACGGAATCTCTTCACAAAGTCTTCCCATGTAATATTTTTCCCCTTAGGGTGTATCCACTGGATAGCATTCCACCAAGTAATTACAGGTTCTGACAGCTGATAGGTGGCAAAGAGGACCTTCTCTTTATTTGTACATCGTATAGTATTCATTCTTCTCTCAACATCTTGCAACCAGTTATCTGCATTCAGTGGCTCTGTTGCTGAGGGGAATTTAGGAGGTTGGGTTTGTAGGAATGCTGTAAACTTCAATGCAGTTGCGCTTGATGTTGACACTGACTCTTTGGGTGTCACTTTGACAATGAACTGTGGCAGTGATTCTCCTTGCTGTTCTGGCATCTGGACTTGATATGTGGCAGGTGCACCCTGCCCGTTGGTCTGACCACTCTGCTGTGTTGGATCCATCTGCCAGTTGGGAACTGGAGATCAGCTTTGCAGCGGCTTTTGGAGAATAAGAGGGGATAAGTAAGACTTTGAATTTCAAGGTAAGTATAGGGCGAAAAGGTAAGATCGAGAGTGAAAGGGGATAGGAGAAAGCTTTGAACACAGGGGGATTACTGATAATTAAGCAAACAACATATAAGATAATGAACATAAATTTACAATATGCAGGTGGTACACAAACCACTTAGGGTTCATGATTACACCTACTTTACATTACAAAAGTACTACTACAACTCAGGGTCAGTCTAGTCTAGCGGACGACGGCTACTCTTCCAGCTGCCGACAAACGAAATTTTGAAGCTAGACAAGGAAGACAGTAAACATTTTGCCAAAGCAAAACTTATGCAGAAATAAACTAAGATAGATAAGGTAGCAACAAGAGAGGAAAAAGACAGCAATAATACTTATATTTTTCGTAAACCCTTTTTATGGCTTAAATTAAGTTTTGCGATAAAATCGCTTCCTAGTTTGCCTTAGGTCTCAACCTACGGTCAAGAGCCCGCTCGATACCACTTTTGTAACGCCCGTTTCTGTAGCGTCACGGACACGGACATTCGCAACTATTCACGCATGAACAGTTATGGAACGTCGCGCAAGAGTATACCATTGCATGCTTACAACAAAAGTCCAGCATATATTTTACATAAGGATTAACATCCATTTTCAACAGCGGGGCGTGCAAGCCCAAAGTATACTTACATTACAAAAACTCCAAGATCCGCTTGAGCGCGGCCAAGACCTAAAGCCTCGGGTCTTCGACGGGGAGACCTTTCCAACACGAAATCTTGAATTGCCTTCTTTTCCTTCTGTTGTCTGTGGCATTTAGCAAGCCTGAGTACTCCGACCCCGTACTCAGCAAATCACAAGGGAAATCCTAACTTACTACTTGCACGGATCAACAAAGGAAGAGAGTATACTTGGTTTATTAATTTTGAGTGGATGCAGTTTTATTTAGCAATCATTTTACAAAATGGACCAAAAACTACTTCTCAAGATCTTAGGGGTTTTTCATGAAGAGTTCATTAACCAACTAATCAAGTTAAAGCATGTACAAAACTACTTAAGCTTTGCAATGAATCACCCAAGTGACACAGCTCCAATAACAGGAGCACTGGCGTATTTGAATACCATTTATTTGACTCTACTGAGTTTGCTCACTTTACCACACGATCCCTTAACTCCCGCGTGAGTTAAGAAAGCCGTGTCGTTTCAACGCTCAATTCTTTATATAGGCTCCACCCGGTAGAATTCACTCGGTCCGACTTCACACACACACGCACACACACACACACAAAAGAAGACGGTGTCCGCTTCATTGAACTCTACCGTTGTTAGGCACCGTGAGTCTGCCTGCTTAACCTCACCGCTCATCCTCCTGTAGAGTTTCAATCGAGTTGAGCAGCTACTAGACCAGTGTTGACAAGTCAACTCCTGTGGTTGAGCGATCACTGTGACATTTGCTCAGCGTAAGGGTTTCAGTCGTTATATTTTCACATGGTCCGCAACCTCGCCAGGCTCGCGACCCAAACTAAGGTAAGCGGTGGGCGCAGACCGCCTCGCGGTTTCCCACACACCCTTACCCTAACTTCAATCCTAGGGTAAAAGATTGGCGAGGACCGTCTTGCGGTTTCCACTCCCCCTTACCCTACCTTGTGCACGCCGGCACTCTCCGCTCTAAGATACGGTGTCCCATACCACCCTACCTTAGAGTCGGGTTTTTCCAAATTCTATTGGCCCACACCACAACCTTATTAGTGTAACATTTTGCATGATAGTAATAACCTACTGATTATCTAGATTAATGATAATTATTTCTAGGGTTACAAAGGCATGGCAACAATTTAACAGGGCATTTGTCGGTGGTGGGTTTAACTATATAACATGTCATTCTAAAACATTTTATTTTACTTTCGAATTAACATTTCAGAATTAGTTCAATGCAAATAATATATTAGCATAATTAGATAACATGGGTTGCAACATGATCAAGGACTTGTGACTTGCCGTGAACCGGGACGAACTCGGCTAGCTCGAACGTAGAAGCTCCTGGATCCTGCGACTGCACTTGAGCTTCCGGAATCTCCAACACTAGCGCAAACACTGAAAATAACATAAATCCGGCTTGAGCCTAATCAAGCGAGGAAAAAAATAATCTATTAAAAAGGAGTAAAATGCATAAATCCTCAAATGGGGAATTTTAGGAATTTATCTGGAATGATTTTGGTGGAAGGGAGGTCACAAATGGGTCCAGAATAATATTTGGAGCAAAGTGGTGAAATTTGAAAATTTTTTGGGATTTTCTGTGATTTTCTAGGATTTATTTGGATTTTCTGGGATTTTAGAAATTGATAAACTCGGGAAAAATCGGATGAACAGTAATCGGACCGGCCTTTTTGCTACAGTGGCCCGGCCCAATGGACGGCCAGCGGCCGGGCGGCGCAGCCTCAGCCACAAGGCCACGCTACGGGAGGAGCGGGCGAGGGGAGGCGGCCCAGCCAGCGCGCGCCCGCATGGCACGGATGGCCGACGCGTGGTGCAGTGGGTGGCGGAGATGCGGCGGGCGGGTGGCTTGGATGAAGACGGGAGAGATCGGGCGGCTACGGGCGAGATGGCGGCGAATCGATGCACGGGGATCGGACGGTCGGGATTATATGGCGATGGAAGCGATGGACGGAGGGGAGATGGCCACGTCGTTGTCGTCCTCTGGACGGGCGCGCGCCACAGAGAAGCAGAGGTGGCGGCGCCTTTGCTCTCCGGCGACGGCAGAGGCTCCCGATGGCAATGGAGGGCACCATCGGCTAGAGTTAGGGCTGGGGAACCCATTTTGGGCCTTAGGAGGGGAAGGGGATCAACGGATAGGATGGGAGACCGAAGGGGAGGATTTGGTTTCCCGGCGGTGAAGAGGTCAACGGCGGCGAGAGGGGCCGATTGGCGGTGGCTACACCATCTACGGAGGAGGGGGCTCACATTCGCGGCGGCGGCGTGAGCTGGGGAGTGTCGAGGGAGGCTGGCCACGAGCGCACTGCTGAGGCGGCGGTGGTCGTCGGCGTCAAGGCTCCTCGAAGGGCCTCCTGTCCAGGGGAGAGCACGAGGAGGGTCAATGAGCTGAGGGGAAGCTCGGGGTGCAAGCTATTGGAGAATGGGGAAAGGGAGCAGGGGATTGACTCCAGGGGGGTCGCCGGCACAGGGAGAGACGGTGGCGGAGCTACGGGCGACGGGGGTTCAATTAGGTGCTCTGGGAGGTGGCTGGGAGCTGAGGGAGGCGAAAGGGAGTGGTGGGGGAGCTGGGGAATCAAGAGAGCGAGCGGAAGAGGGAGAGGGGGTTTTATACCCGTGCGGAGGAGGAGAAGGCTTCGGGAGAAGGCACGCTCGGCTCGGTCGGCAGGAGGGACGGCGTAGACGTGGCGTCTCCTCCGCACAGTGGAGGGGCGATGATGGGGCGCTGTAGCGGCTTAATGGCGACGCAGGCGAGAGCGAGTGAGCTGCGGGCGCGGCGCGCTGCCGCGCGCGGGGAGAGGGGAGGCACGTCGATCGCCAGCGGGCCGGGCGCGCGGCGGCGTGGCACGAAGACGGCGCGCGCCGGACCGGGTTGTCGGGGCGGTCTTGGCGCGAGGAAACGCGGCGCGGAGGGTGGAGCTGGGCGCAGCGCTAGCGCGCGCGCGCGCGAGAGAAGCGCGAGAGCGAGGAGGCGCCACCGGTGGGAGGGCGGCAGCGCCGAACGGAGGAAGCGGGAAGCGGCGCCCACGGGAGGCGCGAGCGCGAGCGGCGGAGGAGGCAAAAAGGAAGGGTGGCGCCAACCGGCGGGAGAGGCAAGGAAAAAGGGAAAGGCGCCAAAGAGAGGAGAAAGCGGAAAGGCCGAAAGAGGAAGGCGGATTCCGGGGAGAACTTTCCCGAAAAGGAAAGTTTTAGATTTTCACTCAAAAATCGCAGAAATTCAAAAAAATTCATTTTGAAATTTTCCAGGGCTTTTCTGCGCCGCTGGGCACTTGGATTGCAGTAGCTACCGAGGCGAGCTCCCCAACCACCAGTGCCACATGTGCCAGCAAGGAAGCGGTGTGTACGACCACAACCCCCGTCGTAATTACGTCCACACGAATAAAATGCATGAACAATCGAACCATTTGCTGGAGCTGAGGTATAGAGTGCAAATGGAGCGGATATTTTTCGATCGTCTGTTCGTCCGTTTTAATTCGGATATAATTCGGAGCAAATTTTCAGATATCCGAAGGTTTTGTCAGATAAGGAAATGGATTCAGATATTTTTTGTCGGATACGGAAACAGATTTGGAAAAAGCATTATCCGACGGATACGAAACTATCCGGGTATTTTTTTGGATAGTTACTGGATTGTTACCGGATATGGAAACAGAGTCAGACACCTGGCCTCTCCGTATATCGGATACGAAGGCTTTGTGGAATCATTTGCTAAATGTAATGAAGTTAAATGAACTAGTGATGTACTTAACTACTTGGCTATGGGTAATTTGTGCTTTTGAACCATATGACATGTAGCTAGTTAGATACTACTTATTTAACTAGCCTTTATCATTTACTTGCTATTTTACTAGCTATAATTTACTAGTTGCTTAACTTGTCCCTGTCATCATGTGAAATTTGTTTTTGCGCATTATCTGATTAAATATTCGTGACCGAAACTAACCGTATTCGAGCGGCATGTATTTGCTCCGTATTCGTAACCGAGAATATCCGTATTCGTATCCAGAACTATCCATGTCCGACTCCAACTCCGACAAAAAATATGAAGAAAGATAAAAGATGAGTAATATTTATCTGTATCCGCTCTATTTGTATTCCTATCAAGGTACATAGAAGATTGAAGGCTTCAAGTGGAGAGTGGAAGGAGCATTCAAGCACGTCCTTATCTATCTTCTTGCGGCCGTGGCTCCCGCTGATACCACAATCATCGTGCCTCGTGGTCCTCCGTATGCTTCTCGTGCCTCCTGGTCCTCGGTATGCTTCTCGCTTCACTCATACAATGGTATTGGGTAACCTACCCTTGCCTTGTTGCCGCTGTCAGTCGCCCTCCATCGCCTGCAGTAAGTCCGAGCTAGGGAATTACCAGCCAGCTCTCACACATAGCGGCCAATTTCAAAAAATTTCTAAATATACTTTATAGTTTATTCTATCTATATGTAAAATTTTAAATTCAAATTTATTTTATGTTAAGAGTACAATTCTCTTTTTGTACTTTTAACATAGAATAAATTTGAACATAAAAATTTGTACATAAATAGAGCAAGTTTAAAAATACATATAGAAATTTTTTCTTAATTTTTCATGACTTATTTTAGATTGAGTACACGGTGAATGCACCGTAAGATGAATGCATAACAGTTTTTGTCAATAATAACAGACATCTTCCTATGAAGAGAGAAAAAAGAACCTCTCTCTATGATGATCGATACCAATCATAATGCCGTATTATTTTTCCTCGCGCTTGCACAAGGTGGTGAAATTCGAGCATTACACCAAACCCAAGCACTACTCCGAAAGCTTCATGATAACAATACTAGCACACAACAATAATTTACAGAGTACAATAGATGCTTGGATTTAGCTTGATCTACACAATCCGAGGAGCAGCCTGACTGCTTACAACGGTCCAAGCCTTCCTGTATTTCTCCTAAATTAGTTGGACAAGATGCTTCCTTGGTCGATTCATGGAAGAATTAGATAGGTAGCCGGACTGACATTTTAACAGCTGCAAAAATCTTGTAGAAACTTCTGTTTCAAGGGCATCAATTGCATCCAGTCTGTTAGAATAAGAAAATATAAAAAAAACACATACGGCAATTCTTACGGGACAGTGACTACTAAGAATTAAGTAACCTGTGACTTTGCTAATTTCATGACAGTGTCAAACAATCATAACAACAAGAACAGGCATTTTCATATTCAGCATCACAAAACAGTTAATAGTTTCCAGTCAGGTCAATTCAATAATCCATGATACAGTAATTGTTGGCACTTTCACATACAAAGGGAAAATCTATGGCAGGGGAGAGGCAGTGGTGCTAAGCAGCACAGGATGGAGGACTAGACAGTTGGAGAGCACCATTTAAGAAGTTTTCTCCATTAGCTGGATCGGTGCCAAGATGTTCTCTTTACTTGTCTCCACAATGCAACCATTCATCACCATCTCTTCCAGCATGAAGTGCACCTTCTCCAGATGGAACATGATGTCAAGCTCACACTGGCCGGCAAAGGGGAAAAAAGGGATAAGTAGCATCAGCTCGAGTCATGTATCTTTACAGTGCAGAGAGATAAAATCCTTGGGACAATGCAAAGCTTACCACATTGCCAAAGTGGCGGTCCATAGTTTCCACCAAAAGATGTATGAATTCGAGGATAGCTAACTCATTCTGCCAAACGCAAACGAGATGCAATTGATATATTGTCAGTTGCATTAGCTGGAGCAATTGCCTCAAAATTGTTTGCATAGTTCAAGGAAAGCATGAAGTGGCATCTACTGATGGTTGAACTTTTGAAGGAAAACTAAAATGCAATCTACTCGTAACAAATTCAAAAATCATGTAGCACCTCACTTGCAAGTAGCAACCAAAACTAGTTGGAGGAAGATTTTTTTTATCAGGAATATAAATTTTTTCAAATGGTACTACCAGAAAAAAGATTGGAAGATCGCCAATTGCAATCAAATTCATTCATAAATATGGCACTTAACAACTAGACAAAATGTTCTCCTTCCTCTAAATGATAAGGTTCAATGGACTTCTCGCGACGTCGGGGGCGGCGGACCGCCCCCGTTGCCGCGATCCGAACACTTCACCGGACCATTCAATCGGTAGGAGCGACGGGCAGTGTGTACAAAGGGCAGGGATGTAATCAACGCGAGCTGATGACTCGCGCTTACTAGGCATTCCTCGTTGAAGACCAACCGTTGCAATGATCTATCCCCATCACGATGAAATTTCCCAAGATTACCCGGGCCTGTCGGCCAAGGCTATATACTCGTTGGATACATTAGTGTAGCATGCGTGCGGCCCAGAACATCTAAGGGCATCACAGACCTGTTATTGCCTCAAACTTCCGTAGCCTAAACGGTCATAGTCCCTCTAAGAAGCTAGCTGCGGAGGGATGCCTCTGCATAGCTAGTTAGCGGTCGAGGTCTCGTTAGTTAACGGAATTAACCGCACAAATCGCTCCACCAACTAAGAACGCCATGCACCACCACCCATAGAATCAAGAAAGAGCTCTCGATCACAATCCTTGCTATGTCCGGACTCGTAAGTTTCCGTGTTGAGTCAAATTAAGCGCGAGCTCCACGCCCGGTGGTGCCCTTCCACAATTCCTTTAAGTTTCAGCCTTGCGACCATACTCCCCCCGGAACCTAAAGACTTTGATTTCTCATAAGGTGCCGGCGGAGTCCTGTAAGAAACATCCGCCGATCCCTGGTCGGCATCGTTTATGGTTGAGACTAGGACGGTATCTGATCGTCTTCGAGCCCCCAACTTTCGTTCTTGATTAATGAAAACATCCTTGGCAAATGCTTTCGCAGTTGTTCATCTTTCATAAATCCAAGAATTTCACCTCTGACTAGACAAAATGCAGCAGACTCAAGATAGGGAGATACTGAGATACATAGGCAGAGTTGTCATAGTGTTACTATAGGATCAATAGAAATAACACCAATGAAGATCATTTCGTTTGAATATTTGCAGGGAACCCTTCAGTCCACACATACAAAATTCATCCCCACCAAATAGTGCCATCAAAGGATACTTCAATAACAATACCATGAAATACCCAACAAAGACAGATCTATACCAACATGTGCACACTTCGATTCACCAAACAAAGATACAAGAACAGAAACTCAGCCAGCAGCATCAAAACTGATAATACTGGAACTACATACTTTTATTTGCATTAGCAAAGATTGCTTGAGTCACTACAAATTAATATGAATTCATTAATATAGGATGGAACAAGAGTATCAAATAACAATCGAATAAACAAATGTGGGTTTGTAAAAGCATAGCGGTGCCATCAAAGGACAATCAATAGTAATACCACAAAATTACCAATAAAGATCATAGCTATGAGACCTTTGAACCGTTTAGTACACAAATGTGCACTGTCCATCACTATTAAACTCTATCCTGTGCACAACACGCTTCGCTATATCACAGGAGATATTCCAATGAACTGATTTCATTTACGCTTGCAAGGACAGCTTAATCTGGTAGATGATTAGAGCTGAACCCACAGCACCACAGGTGATATTCCGACGAATTGATTGCATCTAGACTTGCTACAATTGCCTAATTGGTGTGACAGTGAAGTAAATTCAAGAAGACGGGAGAAACAGGAGCAGGCGGAACCGGACCTCATCGTTGTCGACGCCGACGAGGAAGAAGAGGGAGGCGTAGCGCCTGTACACAACCTTGTAGTTCCGGTGCTCCACGAAAGAACACTGTGTTCGCAAACGGCGCCATCAGATCAACAGGAGCAGCGGGGTCAATCAATAACTCGTCTTGATCCAGATCCAAGAAAAGAGCCTTCTTTGCCCCCTCCCTCTTCTTGATCCAAGATTTGGGTCAAGACTAGGGGTTCTTGGATCCAAAGAAAGGAAGGACGAACTGAACTGATACAGGGGTTGAATTGCCGGGTGGGAAGATCAAGACGAGGAGTGTAGTACCTGCTGGTCGGTGCGGGCGAGGCACTTGCGGACGATCTCGCCCTCGAGGGCGCGGCGCTCGTCAAGGGAGAGGTGCTCGTAGTACTGCGCCAGCCGCGTCTGCCCCTGCTTGTTCACGAACAGCACGAACCGGATCCCCATCTCCTTCCGCCTCGCGCGCTCTCTCTCTCTCTCTCTCTCTCCCCCCTCTTCGAAGGCTTCTTCTACCTCTGGACTCTGATCTTCCCTTCTCTGCCCAAACGGCCCAGGTAGGAAACTACTGTTCGTTTCCGATTCTATTGAGGAATTTTTCAGTAAGGGCTTCGCATTTCATTATATTCGCTCGAGAAAATATGGAGTACTTGGTTTTGTTTTTTCCTCTTTGAGAGGTGTACCGTGTAGGGATGGCAATGGTGACCCGATCCCCGACGGTGAATTCACCTATTAGGGGATGGGTCCATGGATTTTATTCCCGAGGGATTTTCGTGGGCAAAATCTTTGTCCCTGTCGGGATGGCGGGGCGGCGGAAGTGATCCGTCCCCGTTAACCGTCGGGATCACGACATGTGGGGTCCTCTATAGTACATATAAAAGTCGGCCAAAACCCTACCCCGCCGCGCCTGGGCCTCACTCCCTCTCGCAGCTCGACCGCCTCCTACCCCGCCGCCTGGGCCTCCCTACAGCGCCTCGCCCCACGCGCCGGCCCCGCCGCCTCCACCGCCCCTCCCCGCCGCCTCTTCCCTTCCTTCCCCGGCGCCTCGCCCCCCCCGCCCCTCCACCGCCGCCTCCCCGGCGCCTCGCCTCCTCCTCCCCCTCCCGCCGCCTCCCGCGCCTCCTCCCCCTCCCCCGCCCGCCGTCCCAGTCCCTCTCCCAGCGCCGCCAACACCTCTTGCGCTTGCGCCGATCGCCCTACCCCGCCCCCGTCCCCTCCCGGCGCCTCGCCCCACGCGCCGAGCTCCGCGCCGCGCCTCTTCCCCTTCCGCTTCCGGCGCCTCGCCTCCTCCGCCGCCCTCCTCTCCTTGGCGCCTCGCCTCTCCTCCTGGTCTGCGATGGCGCATCTGCGCGCGGCGATCGCGCATCCACTCGCAGCGGCGGTTCTTCCTCACCGCGGCGGCTCCTTCGCCCTTCCCACCGAGGCGACTCCACCGAGCCGAGCCATCTGCTCCTCGTACTCAAATACTCAATACTCATCTTCTTCCTTCTTGGTATGTGGATGTGATGTCGCATTTCCTTGATAGTATGTGAAATTGTGAATATGTCATGTATCGCAAATCAATGCACCGCAAATTGAGAAAATCGATGATAGTTGGCACTGCAAATTGACTATTCTTGGTTAACTTTGTTGGCGGGTAATTTTGCCCGTCAGGGCCCCGGCCGTCGAGGAACGGTCGGGTCCAACTTGGCCCCGAGCCCGGGGCCGGGGCCGGGGATCGGGGAATTTCAATTTCGCGGGGATCGGGGACGGGGATTAGGTCCCGTCGGGGATGAGCCCCGTTGCCAACCCTAGTACCGTGTATACTATTTTCTAAAGGGGTTGCTTGCATCTCAAATGTTGTTTGCTTAGAATAGGATAAAACCAAAACAAAAGGAGCTCTTTTTTTTTTGCCAAAAATCAAAATAAAGAGTTTTGCGAAAAAACCTACCATTATTTTTCACGACGCTAGAAGAACATAACAATAATAACTAGAAACCATTTTTAGCCAACCAACATCACCGCTAAATGGTATCTGAATATCATAAAATAACTTGAAAATCGATATTACTAAAATTTTACAACAAAGAACTTGTTTCGCAAAATCTATCAACAAAGCTTGCAATCCAAACGATAGCTAAAGGTTTTTTTATTCATAGTTGAGAGGCTTATTGCACTAGTACGAGAGGCTTATTGCACTAGTACCAGTGGTTACCAAAAAAGTTCACAACATACTCCACAATTTAACACTTTTTTGGGTATATAATGGAAGTGTTTGAAACTGGTAATAAATCCAAATTGAACATGTTTGATATATAAGAAGAGAGTGAAGTGAAGAAAACGCTTGCAATGAACCTTAAAATTCCAGGGACTTTTTCGTTATGAAACAAAAACTTAGAAAGGCAAAAAAAAAGGGAAACAAAATGCGGTGAGCGTGGATCGAACACGCGACCTTCAGATCTTCAGTCTGACGCTCTCCCAACTGAGCTATCCCCGCGCAGGTGCTATGCGCTTTATTTACTGTTTGTCATTGGTGAAGCATTTCTTCCGCCTTTTATCCCTAACACCAGCTGCAGCTGTGATAATTTTTCCTTGCTAGCAAAAAGTTTGGTTATTTTTTGTTTGTCTTTTCAAACTGCGAGGTTTTTCGAAAATTGCTACCAGGTTTGTTTCTGCTGAGCTTCGAAGAGCATCTGTGGTTCAGCTTGCACAGCTTGGGGGCAGTTCGTACGTACAAAATACGCTGGAAATAGAGAACACATAGAGCGAGGAGAAACTTGCGTTACACCAAATAGTCTGCATTTGTTTGATGTATTTCAGTTCATCACCTTAGAACCGGCATTAGCTCTTGAGTTGACCGTGAGTATGCATTATAGATCCTTTCGACGGACTGGAGCTCTTGGGGTGCCTTATTAGCTGCTACTAGCCTACTACACACTCGATTTTGTATACGAGAGAAACCTCCCTTGTAATTCAGACTGGCTTTTTTTTTTGTAAATACGTGGATGTTCCTAGATTATCCTATCCGTCAAGAATGGTGCAAAGTATCAAAATTTAAACTAATATTCTATGTTCTAATAATTTTAATGCCATTGCACAAATTTCGAATCACTTTAGATGGACGAAATAGCGAGATGAACGTCCGTACATATCTGGAGCCGCCCTCGATGTCAAAGACATAACGGGCCTTCCAAGACTTCTGCTGACCGCGTTTGGGTTTGTCGCCCGATGACTCCTTGTGCTGGGCATCCTTGAGTCCGGAGGCGTCCTTCGACGGCTCCTGCTTTGCGCTTGCCTTTCGAGGAGCCCTCCTTCGACGATCCTTCGTTCTTCGCGCGAGTCCTCCGCTTGATTGGTGTCGGAGTCGTCACCCTGCCGCCGCTGTGTGTCCTCTTTCGCTCTGGCGTACTCCTCCATTTTGTCGAAGAGCTTCGCCACCGTCTTGATTGGCTTCCGTGCATTGTATTCGGCCAGCGGCCCCGGGCGAAGACCCTGTACTACTGCATTGATGATGGTTGTTTCGTTGACATCCTTGACCTGGTAGTGTACCTTCGCGAAGCGCTTGAAGTAGTCCCGGAGTTTCTCCGAGGGTTTTTTCTTGACTGCGAAAAGCTGATCCGCGTCGACGCGCTCGACGTAGTTCCCTTGGAAGTTGTTGTAGAGCCGGTCGCGGATCTGCTCCCACGCGTAGATGGAATTTGGCTCGATGGTGAAGAACCAAGAGAGCGCCACCCCCTGCAACGCGAGGGGGAGCCCCTTTGCCTTCGTGGTGTCGTCCTCGCCGGCGGCTGCGATGGCAGTCTCATAGACGCGCACGAACTCCCGTGGGACGTCTGACCGTCTGGCAACGCAAGGACGATGACCGTCTGTGATGACGTTTTTCAACCGTCTGTAATACGGTTTTCTGTAGTAGTGATAACAAATATGCTTGGTAAACATATTACACCACGCGCTCTAGGCCTCTGCGGCTCTGCTCGCCTGCCATCCGCGTCTATGGTTCATGAGTGCAGCAGACCAAGTGTCAGACCCGGATTTAGCTAATCCAAAATTCTCTACAAGACCACTACACTATTCCCTAGATCAGTATATAGTGCTCACAGATATATCACTAAATCATTTCATACAAAACGTAAACCGTATGATGTATTAATATTACAAGACATCAAAGTTCAAATAGACCATGCAGGTCAAGTTTACAATAGGGCTGATCAAGCCAAATGGATATAGTACATAAATTACAGAAGCGGTAGCAGAAGCAAAAGGGAAAGACACATCTCACCACAGGCAAGCGACTGAGGAAGGTTTGTGTGCGACCGATGTTAACCAGAGACCTAGATATATTGGTGCACATGAACATTACCTTGGTTAGCTAGACTGAGGTGCGATCTAATCTACTAGAGACTAAGCTAAACTCCACTATCTTCATCACCATTAGCTCCTTGATCTTCGTAGTATGCGTACTATCCATGGTCCACCGATTTTGAGGATTTGGTGGGCAAGGTTGTGCACAGACAATAGCACTTTGCGAACCAACACACAGAATGCAAGTATTTGTACATGCCAGGCTTATGAAGGAAGTCTCAGGTCCTTTTACTAAGGGAGCATTTCAAATTACAATAAATAGAAATTTTCTATAACCTAGCATTTTAACCAAATCATATTTGATTAAATAGAGGGAACATGTAATATTTATAGCGATGCAGATTCTATCCACCTGTTACATAGTTCCGTCCACCATGTGCTTAATTTTAATTATTAGGGTTACATCCACCCGATTAACAACAATGGCCTACATTCGCCTAGGAAAAAGTCAAAATCAAGGCTACATCTACCCAATGAGTTTTTATCCCAACCACAAAGATTTTTGAAATAGAGATTAACTCGAGCAAGTTCCCACACTTAGGGGTGAAAACGGATCGGATAGTGCCCAAACCATATTCGTATTCATATTTGTAAACAAATACAAATATGAATCCAAATATTCTCAAATACGAATATGAATTCGAAATGAATATCTACTCAATTCGGTCGGATCCGAATATCCTCATAACTTATGTAGTATGAAGACACTAATGACATTTTATCCTCCTACAATCACGCTTAATCATTGTAATTCATTTACCTCACCTAAAGAAACACGAATTCACGTTCAATTAGAAATCTTGTCCAACTAATTAGTAGTATTATAATAAAATATACATATTGCTTTATCAAATATGAATATGGATATGGATAGTCCAGATAAAATAACATTTTGAATGGTAAATGTCAATACCATATTTGTATCGATACGGATAGTCCATATAAAATAACATTTTGAATGGTAAATGTCCATGCCATATTCATATCCATATTTTTAGTGCGAATTTGAATACGAATAAAATAGAAAATGTTAATCAGATGAGAAAATATATACCATATTCATATTCCATCGAGTACGGTAACCAGATAATATGAATAATTCGTGTCCACTTTTCACCCCTACCCATGCCCACCCTTGACCATATGCACGACTATTTGAACAGTTTATACTCTACAGAGATTGTACACTTTACCTAGAAGAGATAATCAACTTGTTATATTGTAACATCCCATTTTCAAAATTAGTATCATTGTAAAAATTCAAATGTATGTTAATGAAATTAAAAGCATTTATTCCCAGTTGGTTATTCCTTTTTGGTTTTCAAAAGAAAATTCAAGTTGTGCTTAAATAATTTAAATTGAAAGTCTTGTTTTATCTCCAAAAGAGTAAAACAAATTAATCTTTTAAAATCTAGAACTTGAAATGTATCTCAAAAATTAAAGGATTTAGGAAATTAAGATATGCTTTAATATTTTAAAGAGAGGAGAAAATATATATGTATATATTATTAAAGGGAATTTTCCCCCAGCCAATCCTGGCCATCCATTTCCTCCTCCAAGCCATCCCAGCCTTCCCCATTCTTCTCTTCTTCCTGGTGGAATTGCTTCTCCCTCCTCCATCATGGCCACAGCACCCATCCTCCTCAACCACCCACGTCGGCGATTGAATGCGGTATCAGCCCTCGTCTTCAGCACCTCTCCTCGCCATCAGCGCCCAGCAGTGGCAGCGTCTCCCGTCACCTCCCGCGCGTCCCCGATTGCTTAGGCTTTAGCCCGGCCGTGCGCCATTGCCCTACGCCAAGAGCCGCCGTAGTACTCCTCTGCCACCGGTCACCTCCGCGTGCACGATGTTGCACGGTGCCATGCCGCCTTGCTCCCCGACGAACTCGTCCCCGGCCGCTATAAAGAGCACCGATGGCTTCACCACTCACTCCCGCCGAAGCTCACCCAAAACGCCCAGCCCGCCGCCTCCTCTGCCGTGCGCGCGACTTCGGTAGAACTTCGCCGCCGCGCCCCTCCGGTCACCGCCGGGGCCCTTGAACCTCTCCCTGTATTCACCGTTACCCGCTCTCCCTTCCACCTCGACTAATCGACATCTCTTCCCACGCATGCCGCCGGCGACACGCTCCTTCACCACCTCCGGCGTGGGTTCTCCCCGGTGAACCGCGAAGCCCTGGGCCAATTCATCGCACGCGGAGCACCATCAGGCCACCACGAGTGCATTCCTCACTTTGCCGGACCCCACCGCCCACTCCAGCAAGCCGCCGCCATCCTCCTCCTCCCCGCCGAGCACGCCTCCGCCGCCAGCCTGCACCGCTTCACTCCGGCCACCGCTCAAGTCACAGGTGAGCTCATTGACGCCCATATATGCTCCCACGGCGAGCAATTGGACCATAGTGGCCCGATTCGCTAGCGCACACATCCCCTGTTCCGGCCACCGCCCTACCCACCGCCGCGCTCGTCCCCAGCCGCCGCCCGGTTGGCCCGGTCGTTTCCGCCCTCCCCGAGGTGCGCGCCAGGTCGGGCGACCCATTTTCACTGGCGCTGCCGCCCCTCCGTGCCCCCTCCGCTGCCGGCCGGCTCCACCCCCCTGGCGGTTGGGAAGAACCTGAGGAGGCAGCAAACAGTTCCATAAATGAACGTCCTAACCGGCCATTAATTTCATTACAACCGTCTTAAGCCACCGTTATTCAGTAATAATAATGTGATATGCGGGCCCGCCTGTCAGCGGCAATGCAGCTGTAGAACCCGAGCTCCACTCACTCTCTCTCGGGCCCCACTTGACAGCGGCACGGTCTCCCCTCCATTTTTTATTTTTCGGATTTTCCAGGGATTGAAACTTTAAAATGCTATAACTTCTTAACCATAACTCTGAATTTGACGAAACCAACTTCTAAAATTTTCTAAAATTAAGACCTGTCTAATGGTTCTGGTTTGGTTCAGTTTTGAGTTCATTTGTGCTTTGTTTTATTTTATTTGGTATTTATTTACTTCCGTTCTCGTTTGTGTTGTTTTCCGGTTTCTTTCGTCCGAGTAGAGTTCGAAGATGCGAACGAGCCCCCGCTTGAAGCAGCACAAGACCCCCAAGCTTTCGATCCAGGCGAGTCAATACTTTGATCCTTTTGCGCCTATATTTTATGTGAAACTATGTTCGTTTAAATTATGAAAATTGCATGCGTTATTTTATGTGCTAAAAATATGTAAGCCTTAAGGTAGTTAACAACCTTATGTCCACCTAATAATATAACACACCACCAATAACATTTGAACTCCCATGATCATTTGTCGCCCTAGATATAAACGCTAGTTATGGTAGTTATATGTCTTAATAATGCCATGATAAATTTGTCGAATCCAGGGTTCTAGTAACCCTGATAATCATACTTTAATCTTGGAAACTAGATTTGAAATAGTCATGGGATGCACATGATCGGGCAATTATGTTGATTTATGTTATGCTTCTCAAAACCCTAAAAATCTGCTAAAACTGTTTGGGCGGGTGGCAAGAGTGGTGGGTGTGGATGTAACACAGGGAATGTGGAATGAACCGCCCAGACAACCTAAGGTCTTAATCCTGTGTGGACCCTCCACGTATAATAGTACAACCACAAGCTGGCATATTGTAGGCTAGGCTAAATAATTTACTGAACCCTCTAGTCATTTCACGGAGAACGTTTGTAGGTGGGTAATGAAAGCCCCACTTGGAATGGGACACCGGATGTAGGTGACGTTGCCTAGGATAGTGTATGTGGAGAGTGGAGTCCGACTGCGCTAACCTATGGTAGACATCCCGCACAACCTATGGAAGTAACCACATATGAGTGAAATGCTAGAGTGCGAGGTATTGTAAAGGCCTCGTGATAGTCTCTCGATCTGCATGTCCAAGGAATCATGTAGAACCATCGGGACGATTATCTCTTGTGGGTAAAGATGTACAGTCTCTGCAGAGTACATAAACAAACTATTCGAATAGCCGTGCCCACGGTCAAGGGCAAACATGGAAATCCTCCTCGAGTTAGTTCTAGTTCAAAACTTTTGAGGTTGGGAATAAGGGCTTGCTAGGTGGATGTAGCCTAAACTTTGGTAATTTATCCTGGAGGGATGTATTCCACTGTTGGTATTAAGGTGGAAGTAATCTGATATACAAAAAGATAAGTATTGGTGGAGGTAACCATAAAATTGGTGGATGTAACCATAAAATTGGTAAATGGAACCTACCCCCTTATAAAATTATTGCACACTTCCAGTATGTAAATCATAAGTTCTTGAAAAATACTAGGTCCTAGGAATTTTATATTATGGTATTTCAAAAGTCGCTTTAAGCAAATAAAAGAACCTGAGCCTCTCTTGTTTAGCCTTGCATCTATAATTATTTGCATTCTGTGTGTTGGCTTGCGGAGCACGGTTGTTTGTGCTCACCTCGCTCTTAACCCCCCCATTCAGAAACTGGGAATTTAGAACATTATGCCTACCACGAGGAGCAGGATGCCGAAGGAAATGAAGACGGTGGTTATTAGATTAGGCCTCGGTAGTCTTGCCTCTCGCCTTAGTCCAGTTGACCAGGCTAGTTTTTGTTGGTGCCTTCGTTATTAGCTAGGTCCCTGGTTAATAGCAATGGTACCCAGGTTGTCCCAGTCGCTTGCCTGTGGCGAGTTGTGCCCCTACGCTATGTACACTTCCGCTTTCGTTCTTTATGTATTGTAAGACATTTGGCCTAACGGCCCTATTGTAACCTCGACCCGACGCGGTCTATTTGAACTCCGGTATTGTAATGTATGGCTTTATCGTGTATGAAATGATGCAGCATTGTATCTGTGAGCATTATCTACTGATCCAGGGAATAATGCAGTGATTCACAGAGGGTTCAGTTAGTAAACTTGGGGTCCGGCAGAGCTGTATCGAGCATCATCAGAGAAACCTTAGTTAGACTGGTCACGATTTAAGGTCTGAATCCTATTTACAAAAACTATGAAAAACTTTTACAAAATATAGCGTAATACTGCTTTACTCAACTCTCTTAGTTTCTATACTCACCCAAAATTTCTTTTGTATTTTCGTCTGTTCTAACCTTTTGGTGTTCAAAATTTTTAGATGGCTGGAGCTACACCAGTTGGTCCGTGGGATCACCTCTCCCATAGGGAAGGCGAAGGAGGGTTTGTCGAGATCCTGTGGCAGCTGCTGCATTGTCTTGGGTACAACCGCCCACCTATTTTCAGAGGCAGGAGAGTCCACATCCATAGCATGGACTTGTGGACCATGGAGGTCTTCATCTACGCACGAGACAGTGCCAGGGAGCTCCACTCCCACACTATCAGCGTCGAGCCTCCACGGACGTACCCCATCGACGCCATCCAGGACGTGGCGCGTCTCGCCGTGGCTCACCTGTGCCAAGTGCACGAGGAGAGGCTGCGACAGTCGCCTTTCGCCCACTACCCCCGCATCCGCCAGGGGCAGTTCCTTCCAGATTGCCTCGACCACAGGGTGGACGACGCCCAGCTATCTCGCCAGATCCAGCTGACGCAAGCAATGTCAGTCTCCTATGCCTTCGCCCTGCAGGAGATTGGGCATCTGTGCATTCTCCTGACCGCGAGCCTGCAGCAATCGGACGTCCTCAGCACCCAGCTCAACCGCTACTTGATCACCTTTCAGGCGGCGGAGCGCGAGAGGCTCGCTGCCGAGGCTGGGCTTGAGCGCCTTCGAGCCAGGGCAACCAACCCCCTATCTACGACGCCCGCACCAGCTCCAGCTCCAACACGATGTCGGCTCGGCTCGGCTCGATGTCACCCCAACTCCGCCCCAAGATATCCATATCGGTGTCCGCTCCAAAGACCGGCCTTCAAACGGCACCGACTCGGCGCGGGGACCTCGCCCCGATCGGCGGCAGACGCATAAGCATGCGCCCACCTCCCAATGGTACCCTCGTAGAGCCCAGCAGGGGGCATCACTCGTCCCGCTCTCGCCCCTCCAACAACGGATTGAGCCCTTCTCGGTCCCATTCTCGCTCCCGATCTCCCAGCATCGTCTCCTGTTCCCGCTTTCCAGGTGATTGCGTCTTCTGCGGCCAGCACCACTCCCCATCCCCGGAGGTGTAGACTGTTGTAGATAAGACAGTAGTGTGTCTAGGCAATCTTTTGTTGGTGTGCACGCACACTTCCCCAGATGTATCCCCTTATGTACCCAGTTAGTAGACGTTGTGTATGCGGTGTCGTGACTTGTTGTAAGCCGAGCGCTGTGCCTGGCTGTCATGTAACACTTAACCCCCCTAATGTAATGAACTATCGTGGGCATAATGCCTTGTGTTTTATTGCCTCTCTTGTGTGTGGTTTTCTGTTGTGCTAATAGGGGGCTAGCAAACCCTCATATATGACTTTCCCTCTTTCTTTTAGTCTCTAAAACGGCTCTAGATTGTTCCAGATGGCTCCCAGGAGGACTGCTGCTCGTGGTAGGGGCCGAGCCCCAAGGGCCGCAGCTCGTGGAAGAGGCCGAGGTAGAGGTTGTGGTTTGAACTTGCCGCCACCACCAACCATGGCACAAGTATTGGCACAGCAGACACAGATCCTTCAGGCAATGCTATCTAGTCAGCAAGCCAATGCAACTGGCTGCAACTCCAAGTTATCTGACTTCTTGAGGACCCGACCAATGACCTTCTCCTCAGCCAATGAACCCTTAGAAGCCGAAGATTGGCTGCGTGATACAGAGAAGAAGCTTAAACTTGCCTGTTGCACTGAAGAAGACCAAGTGGACTTCGCTACTCACCAACTTAAAGGTGCCACGGCGGCATGGTGGGAAAACTACCTCGCCTATCGTGGAAAGAAGAACCCCATAGGCAACAACTCAGATGAAGAAGAAGAACAAGAAGAAGAGGAGGAAGGAGTAGAAGCTGACAATCCAGTAGACGATCAGCAGGAAGAGCAGGGAAACGAAGAGAACCACGATGAAGATGAAGCAGAGTCAGCAGCAGGCGAGACCGCCATCACCTGGGCTGAATTTAAGACTGCTTTTAGGCAGAACTTTGTCCCAGCAGGTATCATGAGGATGAAAAAGAACGAGTTTAGGAACTTGAAGCAAGGCAATATGTCTGTCTTGGAGTATCTCACGCGCTTCAACCAGCTAGCTCGCTTCGCCTCACGGGACGTAGCCAAGCAAGAAGAGAAGATTGATCGATTCCTGGAAGGGATGCATGAGGAGATGAGAGCACAACTGATTCTGCATGACCATTCCAGCTTCCACCACTTGGTAAATAAGGCTCTTATCCTGGAGAATGAAAGGAAAATCTTGGAGACCAGTAGGAAGAGGAAGTGGATAGCTCAAAGACCTCAGAACAGCTTCCAACCCAAGCCAGCATACCAAGGCAGCCCATCTTTTCGCCAGGTGGCAACGCCAGCACCCAGAGCTCCATTCCAAGCACCACGCCCCAACAAAGTGGACTTCAGGTGTCCCGTCCCATAGGGCAGTTTCTGCAACCAACCCAGCCACAAACCTTCACTGTTTCAGTTGCGGAGCAAAGGGGCATTTCGCCAACAAATGACCGGATCGTCAAGCTACTCCAGGGAAATTCAATCCTAGAATCTCTTCATCCCGAGTTCAGTCATTAGCATCAAATAAGACTTATCAGGCACCTCAAGCATCACGGGCAACATCAGCTCCACATCATGGCCGTGTCAACCATGTCACTGCAGAAGATGCTCGAGATGCCACTGGAGTACTTATGGGTACGTTCTCTGTTAAGTCGGTACCCGCACAAGTTTTGTTTGACTCCGGTGCTTCACATTCTTTTGTTTCTAGGGAGTTTGTTGAAAAGGTTAAGTTGCCAACTTTTAGGCTAAAGAGACCCGTGGTACTTAGTTCCCCAGGAGGACCCTTAACTGCTACTCTAGTCAGCCCTAGGGTAGAAGTCACCATGGAGGATTTTGATTTTCCAACAGACCTTTTGATCTTGCCATCTCAGACCTTGGACGTCATCCTAGGGATGGACTGGCTAGCTAAGAGTCAAGGATTATTAGATTGTGCAAATCGGAAAGTAATACTTACCAAGGCCTCTGGAGAAAACATAAAGGTTAGTGTGGATCGCCCCTCTTCGGGACGTGTAATCCATCACCTGGAAGCAAGGCCATTAGAAGGAACACCGGTAGTTCAGGATTACCCAGAAGTCTTCCCAGAAGAGCTACCAGGCATGCCGCCAGATAGGGAGATAGAATTTGTGATCAACCTAAAGCCAGTTACTACCCCAATTGCTAAAAGACCATACCGAATGGCGGTAGATGAACTTGAGGAGTTAAAGGCTCAAATTGAGGATCTTCAAGCTAAAGGATTTATTAGACCCAGCTCATCCCCGTGGGGTTCCCCCGTGCTATTTGTCAGAAAGAAGGATGGCTCTGCCAGATTATGTGTAGAATACAGAGCCCTTAACGAAGTAACCATCAAGAACAAGTATCCCTTGCCTCGAATAGATGACCTGTTTGACCAACTATCTGGGGCTACCATCTTTTCTAAGATAGATTTAAGGTCAGGATACCATCAACTCAAGATTAGGGTAGAAGATATCCCTAAGATAGCTTTTACCACGCGATATGGCCTATTTGAATATACAGTCATGTCATTTGGGTTGACCAATGCCCCAGCCTACTTCATGAATCTGATGAACAAAGTCTTTATGGAGTGCCTGGACAAATCTGTAGTCGTATTCATAGACGACATCCTGATCTACTCTAAGACCACCAAAGAACATGAGGAACACCTGCGGATAGTCCTCGAAACACTTAAGAGACACCAGTTGTACGCCAAGTACAGCAAGTGTGAATTTTGGTTGCACGAGGTTAGTTTCCTTGGGCACATCATATCCGCTGGAGGAGTAGCAGTCGACCCCTCCAAAGTAGAGGTAGTTCTAGAATGGAAGCAGCCCACCTTAGTCACCGAAGTGCGTAGTTTTCTGGGTCTAGCCGGATACTACAGACGCTTCATAGAAGGCTTTTCCAAGATATCCAGACCAATGACAAGCCTACTCAAGAAGGAGAAAAAGTATGAGTGGACAGAAGCATGTGAGAAGAGTTTTCAAGAACTAAAGCAAAGATTGACCACACTCGTGCTAGTCCCGCTGACATACATAAGGATGTTGAAGTATATTGTGATGCATCTCGCCAAGGCCTAGGCGTGTGCTCATGCAAGGAGGAAAAGTTGTGGCATATGCCTCCAGACAGCTCCGTCCCCATGAGGACAATTACCCAACTCATGACTTGGAGTTAGCCTCGGTAGTGCATGCCTTAAAAATTTGGTGGCACTATTTAATTGGGAACCACTGTGACATTTATACGGACCATAAGAGTCTCAAGTATATCTTCACTCAAGCCGACCTCAACCTGAGACAAAGAAGATGGTTAGAGTTAATTAAGGACTATGATTTGGATGTCCACTATCAACTTGGAAAGGCTAATGTAGTAGCTGATGCCTTAAGTCGCAAACCCCACTGCAACCACCTCATGGTGGAAGGATTGCAACCTGAGCTCTGCAGAGAGTTTGAAGCCCTTAACCTAGAAATAGTAGAGCATGGTACTCTAGCCACCATGGAGGTGCACCCGACTCTTGAAGAGCTAATCAGGGCAGCCCAGAAGGGACACCCCGGAGTTCAGAAGTTCAAACGTCTCATGACCCAGGGGAAAGCCCCTAAAATGATAGAAGATAAACAAGGAGTTCTATGGTATGGGAAACGACTTTTTGTTCCCCACCAGAAGGACCTCAAAGACCTGATACTCGAGGAAGCCCATAGCTCTGCTTATACTCTACACCCAGGCAGCACTAAAATGTATCAAGAAATAAAGACATTATATTGGTGGCCTCGCATGAAGAGAGATATCGCTGAATATGTAGCCTGTTGTGACGTATGTCAAAAGGTCAAAGCTGAACATCAGAGACCTGCCGGACTTCTTCAACCCCTACAGATTCCTCAGTGGAAATGGGAATAAGTGGGGATGGATTTCATAACTGGTTTACCTCGCACCAAATCAGGATGTGATTCTATATGGGTAATAGTCGATAGGTTGACTAAAGTTGCCCACTTTATCCTGGTAAAGACCAACTACAAGGGAGACAAACTGGCTGAGTTATACATGGCTCGCGTTGTATGTCTACATGGTGTACCTAAAATGATAGTCTCAGATCGAGGTTCTCAATTCACCTCGCATTTCTGGGCCAGTCTACACGATGCTTTAGGGACCCATCTTGCGTTCAGTACCGCATACCACCCCCAAACAGATGGATAGACCGAAAGAATAAACCAAGTCTTGGAAGATATGCTACGAGCATGTGCTCTGGAGTTCACCTCAGATTGGGAGAAATGTTTACCCTATGTGGAATTTGCTTACAACAATAGCTATCAATCAAGCCTCAAGATGTCACCTTTCGAAGCTCTTTACGGACGTAAATGTAGAACCCCTCTACACTGGTCAGAAACAGGAGAAGGGCACATATTTGGACCCGACACTCTGAAGCAGGCAGAGGAAAGAGTTCGTTTAATCAGGGATCGCTTACAAGCTGCTCAGTCAAGACAGAAGAGCTATGCCGATAACCGCCGTAGAGAATTGGCATTCCAAGTCGGGGATCATGTGTACCTTAAGGTGTCACCCCTCCGAGGAATCCGCAGATTCAAGGTAAAGGGCAAGCTTGCTCCGAGGTATATAGGGCCCTTCCCTATTATTGCCAAATGTGGCGCAGTGCATACCGATTGGAGCTACCAACAAATCTGTCAGATGTGCACAATGTGTTCCACGTTTCTCAACTCAAGAAGTGTCTCAGAGTTCCCGAAGAGCAGACCTCAGTGGAAACCATTGAACTTCAGAAAGATCTGTCCTACCCAGAGCACCCGATCAAAATTCTTGACACTATGGAAAAGAAAACCAGACGGCAAACCATTCGCCTCTGCAAAGTCCAATGGAGCAACCACTCCGAGCGAGAGGCAACCTGGGAGCGAGAGGATCAACTTAGAGCCGACTTTCCATTTCATTTCTCAGAGTAGCAGAATCTCGGGGTCGAGATTCAATTTAAGGAGGGAGGGATCTGTAACATCCCATTTTCAAAATTAGTATCATTGTAAAAATTCAAATGTATGTTAATGAAATTAAAAGCATTTATTCCCAGTTGGTTATTCCTTTTTGGTTTTCAAAAGAAAATTCAAGTTGTGCTTAAATAATTTAAATTGAAAGTCTTGTTTTATCTCCAAAAGAGTAAAACAAATTAATCTTTTAAAATCTAGAACTTGAAATGTATCTCAAAAATTAAAGGATTTAGGAAATTAAGATATGCTTTAATATTTTAAAGAGAGGAGAAAATATATATGTATATATTATTAAAAGGAATTTTTCCCCAGCCAATCCTGGCCATCCATTTCCTCCTCCATGCCATCCCAGCCTTCCCCATTCTTCTCTTCTTCCTGGTGGAATTGCTTCTCCCTCCTCCATCATGGCCACAGCACCCATCCTCCTCAACCACCCACGTCGGCGATTGAATGCGGTGTCAGCCCACGTCTTCAGCACCTCTCCTCGCCATCAGCGCCTAGCAGTGGTAGCGTCTCCCGTCACCTCCCGCGCGTCCCCGATTGCTTAGGCTTGCGCCTGGCCGTGCGCCATTGCCCTACGCCAAGAGCCGCCGTAGTACTCCTCTGCCACCGGTCACCTCCGCGTGCACGATGTTGCACGGCGCCATGCCGCCTTGCTCCCCGACGAACTCGTCCCCGGCCGCTATAAAGAGCACCGATGGCTTCACCATTCACTCCCGCCGAAGCTCACCCAAAACGCCCAGCCCGTCGCCTCCTCTGCCGTGCGCGTGACTTCGGTAGAACTTCGCCGCCGCGCCCCTTTGGTCACCGCCGGGGCCCTTGAACCTCTCCCCGTATTCACCGTTACCCCCTCTCCCTTCCTCCCCGACTAATCGACATCTCTTCCCACGCAGGCCGCCGGCGACGCGCTTCATCACCACCTCCGGCGTCGGCTCTCCCCGGTGAACCGCAGAGCCATGGGCCAATTCATCGCACGCGGAGCACCATCGGGCCACCACGAGTGCGTTCCTCACTTCGCCGGACCCCGTCGCCCACTCCAGCAAGCCGCCGCCATCCTCCTCCTCCCCGCCGAGCACGCCTCCGCCGCCAGCCCGCACCGCTTCACTCCGGCCACCGCTCAAGTCACAGGTGAGCTCATTGACGCCCATATATGCTCCCACAGCGAGAAATTGGACCATAGTGGCCCGAGTCGCCGGCGCACACATCCCCTGTTCCGGCCACCGCCCTACCCACCGCTGTGCTCGTCCCCGGCTGGCCCGGTCGTTTCCGCCCTCCCCGAGGTGCGCGCCGGGTCGGGCGACCCGTTTTAGCCGGCGCGCCGCCTCCGTGCCCCCTCGCCGCCGGCCGCTCCACCCCCCTGGCGGTCGGGAAGAACCTGAGGAGGCAGCAAACAGTTCCATAAGGGGCTGTTTGGTTGCCTGCATCGGGGTGGCTCGCACCAGCGCATGCAGGGAGATGGTGTTTGGTTGCCTGCGTCAGGGTGAGAGCCCGCACGAGTGGATGCAAAAAAAACAACTGGAGCCAGGCTGAGGAGAAACGCGGTTGAGGACCTTCTCTACTCAGCCTGGCCATGCTCATGTAGCTGCATCAGCTCATACAGGCAACCAAACAGGCCCTAAATGAACATCCTAACCGGCCATTAATTTCATTACAACCGTCTTAAGCCACCGTTATTTGGTAATAATAATGTGATATGCGGGCCCGCCTATCAGCGGCTATGCAGCTGTCAAACCCGAGCTCCACTCACTCTCTCTCGGGCCCCACTTGACAGCGGCACGGTCTCCCCTCCATTTTTTATTTTTCGGATTTTCCAGGGATTGAAACTTTAAAATGCTATAACTTCTTAACCATAACTCCGAATTTGACGAAACCAACCTCTAAAATTTTCTAAAATCAAGACCTGTCTAATGGTTCTGGTTTGGTTCAGTTTTGAGTTCATTTGTGCTTTGTTTTATTTTATTTGGTATTTATTTGCTTCCGTTCTCGTTTGTGTTGTTTTCCGGTTTCCTTCGTCCGAGTAGAGTTCGAAGATGCGAACGAGCCCCCGCTTGAAGCAGCACAAGACCCCCAAGCTTTCGATTCAGGTAAGTCAATACTTTGATCATTTTGCGCCTATATTGTATGTGAAACTATGTTCGTTTAAATTATGAAAATTGCATGTGTTATTTTATGTGCTAAAAATATATAAGCCTTAAGGTAGTTAACAACCTTATGTCCACCTAATAATATAACACACCACCAGTAACATTTGAACTCCCATGATCATTTGTCGCCCAAGATATAAACGCTAGTTATGGTAGTTATATGTCTTAATAATGCCATGATAAATTTGTCGAATCCAGGGTTCTAGTAACCCTGATAATCATACTTTAATCTTGGAAACTAGATTTGAAAGAGTCATGGGATGTACATGATCGGGCAATTATGTTGATTTATGTTATGCTTCTCAAAACCCTAAAAATCTGCTAAAACTGTTTGGGTGGGTGGCAAGAGCGGTGGGTGTGGATGTAACACAGGGAATGTGGAATGAACCGCCCAGACAACCTAAGGACTTAATCCTGTGTGGACCCTCCGTGTATAACAGTACAACCACAAGCTGGCATATTGTAGGCTGGGCTAAATAATTTACTGAACCCTCTAGTCATTTCACGGAGAACGTGTGTAGGTGGGTAATGAAAGCCCCACTTGGAATGGGACACCGGATGTAGGTGACGTTGCCTAGGATAGCGTATGTGGAGAGTGGTGTCCGACTGCGCTAACCTATGGTAGACATCCCGCACAACCTATGGAAGTAACCCCATAGGAGTGAAATGCTAGAGTGTGAGGCATTGTAAAGGCCTCGTGATAGTCTCTCGATCTGCATGTCCAAGGAATCATGTAGAACCATCGGGACGATTATCTCTTGTGGGTAAAGATGTACAGTCTCTGCAGAGTACATAAACAAACTATTCGAATAGCCGTGCCCACGGTCAAGGGCAAACATGGAAATCCTCCTCGAGTTAGTTCTATTTCAAAACTTTTGAGGTTGGGAATAAGGCCTTGCTAGGTGGATGTAGCCTAAACTTTGGTAATTTATCCTGGAGGGATGTATTCCAATGTTGGTATTAAGGTGGAAGTAATCTGATATACAAAAAGATAAGTATTGGTGGAGGTAACCATAAAATTGGTGGATGTAACCATAAAATTGGTAAATGGAACCTACCCCCTTATAAAATTATTGCACACTTCCAGTATGTAAATCATAAGTTCTTGAAAAATGCTAGGTCCTAGGAATTTTATATTATGGTATTTCAAAAGTCGCTTTAAGCAAATAAAAGAACCCGAGCCTCCCTTGTTTAGCCTTGCATCTATAATTATTTGCATTCTGTGTGTTGGCTCGCGGAGCACGGTTGTTTGTGCTCACCTCGCTCTTAACCCCCCATTTAGAAACTGGGAATCAAGAACATTACGCCTACCACGAGGGGCAGGATGCCGAAGGAAATGAAGACGGTGGTTGTTAGATTAGGCCTCGGTAGTCTTGCCTCTCGCCTCAGTCCAGTTGACCAGGCTAGTTTTGGTAGGTGCCTTCGTTATTAGCTAGGTCCCTGGTTAATAGCAATGGTACCCAGGTTGTCCCAGTCGCTTGCCTGTGGCAAGTTGTGCCCCTACGCTATGTACGCTTCCGCTTTCGTTCTTTATGTATTGTAAGACATTTGGCCTAACGGCCCTATTGTAACCTCGACCCGACGCGGTCTATTTGAACTCTGGTATTGTAATGTATGGCTTTATCGTGTATGAAATGATGCAGCATTGTATCTGTGAGCATTATCTACTGATCCAGGGAATAATGCAGTGATTCACAGAGGGTTCCAGGTTAGTAAACTTGGGGTCCGACATATATTTCACACATTTTCTTGAACATATGAATTCAAGGATGTCATCACAAGGCATTTACAATGCATCCCCTTGTGTAAACTACTCCTACTAAGGTTTTATTTGGGGATTCTTGCACCATACGATGGCTTACGCCAATGTCATGACTCGTGTCTACGATGGCTTAAAACCAGCAATATGATCCGTGGGTCACTCCAATGGTGCAACTCACACTGGTGGATACAAATTATTTAGACTAGTCAACACTATTATAAACTTGTGTTTGTATATTTTATGTTGGGAGATCATCACAGGATTAAGTCCTTATGAGCGGTACATATCATAATCCATAATTTCTCATGCTACATCCGTACCAATCATAACACCATCCATCCAGATATGGTAACAGCAAGTTTTAAGATTTTGAAAAGCATAAACTAAGTTATCTCAAATATATCAGTCATTTCCTTCTAATGGCTATCCAAAATAAGTTTCATGATTAAAATATGGTGATCAAGGCAAATTAGTGCCCCGGTACTTAAGCAAGGCTAGTATGACAATTAAACACAACCTATAGCTAGGGACGTTACTACTTAGTACTAGGGTGACAAGGGTCATATGATGCAAGAGTTAAAGGTTGGCATATGATAAAACTACAATATCAAGAAGGCATATAACTACCTCAAGTTTGACATACATTTGCATAGTAAATTAAGCATACAATTTGCTAATTTAAATGAACATAAATTTGCACAATCGTTGGTTCAATATGATCAAAGTATTGACTCACCTAGCTCAAAAGTAGGTTGATCTTAGAATTCTTGCGTAGCCACGGTCTAGGGTTCTTTCGCATACTCGGATGATTACACTGAAAAATAAACAAGCGAGTGAAAGAAATAAATACAAATTAAAAATCAAATAAAATCTAAATTGAACAAAAACTAGTGCTACTAGATAGATCTTGAATTTAGAAAAATTTAGAAATAAATTTTATTAAATTGGAGCTAAGATGAGAGAGAATAGACTCTCCAAAGTTTAAATTTGGATTAAATCCAAAAATTACGAGAGAAGAGAGAAATTCTCTCAGTAATAGGTGGGGTCCACTTTTTAAAATTTAATTTTTGAATTAATTTTCTGCTAGAAAAGGCTATAGAGACTAACTACTGGGTCCCATGACTACCTAAATTATTTTCCAAATATTCTTTGAAAAGAAAAGGCCTTGAGGCTGACATGCGGGACCATTACACTGTATAAATAGTGACCCAGGCCCCACTAGTTAGTGGCCCAAAAACTAAAACTAAGTACAAAAAGGTTTTTACACTGGAGGGGTCCACTTGTTGGCTACTCATTATCTTAATATAGGGGAAGGGCCCACTCGTTGGTGAGGTCTGAACTAACGATGTCACTACACTAATCAATGACATGGGTTTAAATCTTAATCTTAGAAGGGGAGGGCCAAAACAGGTCTTATGGCGTAGCACAAGTCTCCACACAAGGCGGCGCGAGCTAATTCAGAGTCTACAATGATTGGTGGTGAGTTTGGGTGGCGGTGGATGATCAAGCATAGCACCACATTGCTACAAGACACTAGGGTTTGATTCATGCCTAGGAGAGCACCTACGGGTAGAAGAGGACTCACCGGAAGGGAGGACAGAGCTCGGGGACGACATGGTTGGGGTGGCAGTGATGATCGGGTCAGCGGTGAGGTGGATGGTGCGGAGGGCTTGCTGGAGAGGAGGAAGATGCTCAACAGGGATCCGGGTGGCTTCGGGGTCCACAGATGGTGCTCCACATGTGGGCAATTGGACTGAGGTGCAATGAAGCTCTAAAAGCATCGACGGTGGTGCTTCGGCTGGTGAGGAGGAAGAATGGTAGGTGAGAGGTGTGTGGGGGTGATTGGAGGCACGAGAGAGCAATTGGGAGTGAAGAGAAGCGGTCCGCAGGCATTATAACCATGAGAGAGTGAGGTGGCCGTTGGGGAACCTTAATGGCTTGCGCGGCAGAGGGGATGGCGGACCAGCGCATGGCATGGAGGGAAGTTAAGGCTAGGTGACACAGTGAGATAACAGCTAGGCGGGGATGTGGGCAAGTGGGGAGGCAACATGGGTCGGCATGGCACGCGAGAGGCGGGCATGGGTCAACGTGACGCATGGAGGAGGGAGAAGAGCGGGGCCTAGGCAGGATGAAGGCGGCGCTAGGCAAGGGTGTCGTGGGACTGCTGAGGTACAGTGGCACATAGGGGAGGATAGCGGTAGATGCGCACGCGGTGGAGGCATCGTCGGCCATGCGCAGGCTTGCACCGGTGCGGCTTGAGTGGCTCAGGCCAGTGTGGCATGCCATGCGCCAGGACAAGGGGCTATCTAGGCTGGGCCAAGCCTAGGTGTGCTATGCTAAGGTCGAGGTGGGCTAGGTTAGGTTAGGTTAGGCCCAAGGGGCTTTTGAAAATCAAAAAATGAATTTTGGTTGAATTTTGAAAGAGAGATTGAAATGCAAATTGAATTTGAATTCATTTTTTAGTTACACTCAAGCACAAATCAAATCCCAAAAATGGGATGTTACACCAAGTCCACCAACCAACTGGGCCACTAACAAGTGTAGCAACGAAGGCATTAGACGGCGCAAGAAGCAGCCCATTGCGCACAAGCTCTTCTTCTTCTTCCTTTAGTCACCCGATTTCTTCTTCCTCCACTACCCTGCACCACCCAAATATCTAGCGCCGGTGCTAAGGAGGAAGGTCCACCAGCTGGAGGTGATGCTCAAGCCCCAGCAGTGGCTCTACCCCTGTTCGTATCATAATGCTAGCACCGCGGAATAATGAAAGATCTATCATTCATCGTCCGCCTGCTCTTCCCCTTTCCTTCCCAAGCAACGACCACAACCAGGCCCAAACTGTTGTTTTCACCTCCGACTTCCCTTGCCGGCAATGATGAAAACTTAGCACACGCACGCAATAAAACTCAATGAACTTCAAAGAGATTTTTGGTGCTGCTCGGATACAACTTTTCCATGGCTCTATTGCTCTTTAAATAGGTACATGTATGATTACAAAAACGGAATACCAAAACCAAAACAAAAACAAAAACAAAAACAAAAACAAAAATAGATTACAGAAAACGTATCCGTGACCTCCACGGCACGCGTGCACTCTGGACGCTGTGATCTAATCGGAAACAGAGCGGAATTATGCAACAATCTCCCATAATTCTTGCTCGGTTCATTTGACCTTGACGACGCCAATCTTCTCGCACAATTCACAAAACTTGGTGCGTCCGAGTGACTTAGTCAGAATGTCAGCGAGCTATTCCTGAGAGCTCGTGAAATCCAAGCATATCTTCCCGCTGTCCAGACATTCATGGATGAAGTGGAATTTAGTATCGATATGCTTACTTCTGTCGTGAAGGACAGGATTCTTGCTTAAGGCGATCGCAGACATGTTATCCATCTTCAATTGTGGCGGCTGGAGCTTGGTGCCGATCATGTCGCCCAGCAGCCGTGAGAGCCATACTACTTGGCATGCTGCCGCCGCGCCCGCGATGTATTCCGCTTCGCAGGAGCAGAGCGCTACCACCTATTGCTTCTGGGATTGCCAAGAGATTGGCATTTCACCAAGAAAGAAAATGATCCCGGTGGTGCTCTTCCTGTCATCCACATCTCCCCCCAAGTCGCTGTCGCTGTAGCCCGTCAGGTGAATGTCACCGTTCGAGCGCTTGAAGTAGATGATGCCGTAGTTGATCGTGCCAGAGATGTACCGGAGCGAATGCTGGACGACGATGAGGTGCTCCTGCTGGGGCTTCTCCATGAATCTGCTCACATAGCCCACGGCAAAAGTGATACGGGCCGTGTATGCACCAGGTACCGTAAGCTTCCCACCAAGCTGCGATACATCGTTGAGTCCACCTCCGGCGTGGCGCTGTTCTTGGACAGCTTCAGACGCACCTCCATGGGTGTCTGGCATGCGTTGCAGCCTTCAAGCTGCACTTTTTCAAGCAGCTTGCGTGCGTACACCGCCTGGCACAACGTGACAGCGTCCTAGCTCTGCTTCACCTCGATCCCGACGTAGCATGAGAGCAACCCCAGGTCGCTCATGCGGAAGAGTCAACGCATCTCGCCCTTGAACGTGTCGATGTCCTCCGAGCGTGATCCCGTGATGATGAGATCGTCGACGTAGACACCCACCACTACGCGTGATGTTGCGATGCCCCTTGTGTACATACCGTGCTCGCTGGCGCACCGGGTGAAGCCGAGGTTGCTGAGGCTGCTGTCGAGCTTTACATTCCACGCGCGCGGTGCTTAACGGAGTCCGTACAAGGCCTTTCGTAGCCTCAGCACCTTCTCTTCATGCCCAGTCGCGACGAAACCTGGCGGTTGCCGGACGTACACCTCTTCGCTCAGGTCGCCGTTGAGAAACGCCGACTTGACATCCATGTGATGCACAAGCCAACCTTCCCGAGCCGCCACAGCGAGCAGCATCCGGACCGACTCCATTCGAGCAACGGATGTGAAGACCTCGTCATAGTCGATCCCCTGTTGTTGGATGTAACCTTTCGCCACGAGTCTCACCTTGTGTTTGACAATGGCTCCTCGTTAAATCGCGCCGGTTTGAAGACCCACTTCGTGCCAATTGGGCGATGGCACGAAGGCAAGTCGACGAGCGTCCACGTCTGTTACCGATCGACGCCATCTCCTCGATCATCGCCTTCCGCCAGCATTCCTCGCCACGAGCCTCTTCGAACGTGGCAGGCTCATCGCCCATGGCAAGCAGTAGATCATCCCCCATCTCCCGCTCTGCTAGTCCTGGTGTCGCCGCCGGGCCGAGAATGTTCTCTAGTGGCCTGAACCGGAGCGGGACATCGTCGTTGTGGTCGCCATCCAGGTCCAGGTCCCCACTCGGTGGCGATGCGAACTCGATCTGCTCCGCAGGGATTGAGGTTGACTGTGGTGTGCGAGGCTCAGACCCGCACGTGGACGTCATTGCACTGGGGTCGCATGTGCTGTGATCTAATCGGAAACCGAGCGGAATTATGCAACACAAACCTGCTCGCCCGCCATCCACCTGCTCACTCTGCCTTCCTCAAGGCCTCCGCCCTGCCATTCGTGAGCCATCGAGATCGCCGAGATCCATGAGTTACTGCCACATTGTGTGTCCACCATACGCGAGTCATACTACCATACATTTGAAATTTCATATCTCAATTTGAAATTTCCAAATTTTAAAAGTTTTTCTATGAATTGAAAGTTTCTGATTAGAAAGTTTTAAGTCTGAATTCGAAAGCTCTAATTTTCATAGTTTTTTTAATGATTTGAAAGTTTTCATTTGAATAAAAAAAATTTCAATTCATTTGAAAGTTTCCGAACTGGAAATCTCATATTACTGGATTGTCATTTCTCAATCCTCAAATGAAACTTTTCCAAATCAAATTTCAAGCTTTTTCAGTTTTGCGAATTGAAAGCGCCGCGTGGTGTTGTACCGTGCTCCATCGGTGAGTATCAAATGCTACAGTTGGCCTCGTCGTTGTTCGTCCATGTGTCGGCGTCACGGAGTGATCACAAGAAATGTCTCCTTAGGGTGACTATAAACTAGTAGTCCTCGTATATCTTTCTGTACATATACTGTTTTAAAACTTCAACATTAATCGAAAATATCAAGCTATCTATCTAATGGACCTGAGTTATAATAGCTTAGATTAAGTAATCTGAGAATAATTTCATATCAAATACAATCCAAATTAACTAAAATTCGAAACAAAAATTAAAGAAAATACATATACTAAATAGGACCTAAGCTTCCATGTTAACCATAAAGATCTAGTTATGTATCTGGCGGTCTTGAGTTATAAAGAAAGAGACCATATCAAATACAACTCAAATTAACTGAAATTTGGAATAACAAAATTAGCATTTTTATGAGATCATGTGGAGGTCACCCCATGGTTGTCATGAGTAATTGACCTTTGCCTTAAAGCTTGTGGAAAGATTGAGTTTGGTTTTTGAGGTTTATGCAGAAGTTTGCCCTTTACGACTTGCTCTTTTCGTCTGCTGCTGTGTGTTTCTGTGGTCGCCAACCGGTTTTACGACTTTGTAGTCGGCAGTAGCATTTACGACCATGTAGTCGGTAGTGGCATTTATGACTTCGTGGTCATAAGCCAGCTTTACGACTTTGTGGTCGGCAGCCGGATTTACAACTCTATGATTGGCAGTCATTCTTACGACCATAAGATCGGTAGCCGCTCTTACGACTTTATGGTCGGCAGTCATTCTTATGACTTTGAAGTCAGCAGCCAGTTTTACGACTTTGCAGTCGGTAGCCAGTGTTACAACTTGGTGGTCATAGGCGCTGTTACGACTTAGTGGTCGTAGGCACTATTACGATTTGGTGGTTGTTCGGCAATCGGTTTTACGACTTGGTGGTCGATAGGTGCTCTTACGACTTGATAGACGTAGCCTTTGCTGGCCGTGGTTGATAGTCATAGATTTGACTGCCCGTGGTCAATAGTCGTAGATCTGAGTGGACGTGGTCGATGGTCGTAGATTCTACTGGTTGTGGTCAGGGGTTGTAGACTCTACTAGCTGTGAGCGATGGTTGAAGCGCTTTGTCTATGTGATCGTAAGTCGTAGCGACTAGCTGCTTGTGTTCGATAGTCGTAAGTCATAGCGACCAGCTGCTTGTGATCGATAGTCGTAAGTCGTAGTGACCAGCTACTGTGAGTGATAGTCGTAGACTGGTGATCGATGGGCGTAGCTTACTGCCTTGTCGTGATCGGCAATCGTAATGTGTGCAGTGGTCGTAGCGCTCTGCCTGTGTGATCGTAAGTCGTAGCGACCAGGTCTATTAAAGTCGTAGCTGCTATGAGCAATAGTCGTAGCAGCTATTTCATGGTCGTAGTGACCTGTGTGATGGTCGTAATGACTTACTGAGTGGTCATAGACTGCTGATAGGACCTCATGGGCTATGAGTACCTTATGTCTTATGCTTTAGAGTACTCGTAAGTTGTTTTAGACCAGTGCAGAGATTGTTCAAGTGGATACATTCTGATTATGCAAATTGATAATTCTTCTGTCACTACACCACAACACCAATATAGCGTCACATGTGTGTCGCTATAAGTTCATTATTACCGTTGCACTGTCGGTCGGTATAACTGACCCACAGATGAAGAGTCGGTAATTGTAGTTTTTCCGAGGAAAAATCAGTCGGTACAAATATTTACATGTATTGTGCATGCTATGTGGTGGTTTGCTTGTTTGTGTTGGTTGCAGGACTTCGGAGCTAGGTCATGGCGAGGCATAGGAGGACTGGGACTAGGCACAGGGAGGTGTTGAGGTCCAAAACGGTCAGGAAGACACCGAAGATGATCAAGGCTGGTGAGGTGGTTGTAAGTCGGGACGACGAGGAACCGGAGCAGGAGCTACTGATGGTGGACATGATGGGCAACAGTGAGGTGGACCGGGATTAGGCTCAGGGAGCTAGGAGTCGAGGTCCAGACAGTCAAGGATGCTGGGTGCCATCATGCGCGAGGAGAAACACATGGTGCGCCAAGTGACTTGGGTCATTTGCAAGCAAGAACGGTTCGGTAGGATCCGGACGCGTGAGAGGCTTGACGACAAGTCATTGGGGCCACATGTAAGCTGCTTTGAGAAGCGTGTGTGTGTAAAACCCGGTGTTAGGTGGGGTTAACGAGTTATCCCCAGTTGAACTAATGGATAGATCCATTAGGTCTAGGGTTCATTTGTGAGCCTATAATAGGGGAGTGGAGGCAAGAATTAGTTGAGGCTTGTGACAGACCGTAAGTAGGTCTGGTGGTGGGTAGCTCTTCCTCCCTCCATGGTTGTTAGATTTGAGAGTGTGTGGCGGCTCTAGGGTTAGAGCTTGGTCCTCCCAAGGGGAGTGGCTGTGAAACCAATCATCAGAGCAATACATCTATCTTTGATCTTCTTTTTGTGTATTGTTATCTGGTTGGTATTGTGTTGGCTTGGTCTTGTTCATCTGTGTTCTTGGTTTTCTCTATTCTTTGATCATGTCTTTCCTTTCTTGATCTGAGAGAATGGTTTTCCCTATTTTGTTGATGATCTGACTTGCTATGTGTTGGGAAATCATACTCAAAGCCATCTTGGCTGTTCTATTTCCATGAGCAAGGTCTGATTGACATTTCACTCTCTCAGTTTCGAATTTGAGCGCTTTTGGTGAAATCTCAGAAAGCTCTCGATTTGGTTGCTAAGTTTTAAATTAAAGATTAGAGCAACCTCTTGAGACCTTAATCTTACTGTGTACAAAGTTTTATGGCCAATTGATCTTTGAATCGAAAGTTCTGTGGAGTTTAGTTCTGGCAATCGTACGCTCTTTGCTTTCCTCTGTTCTTCTGTGAAAGCTACGACTGCTACCAGTTCAATGGCCACGGTCAACTTGCTGACTGCATCGCTTTGCTGTTCGACCACGTTCAAGCTGTCGATCGCTGCAAGATCTTTGGGTTTCTTTCAGATCTAAAGCAATCGCAATGGTTACTATCTAAAGTCTTGATCAACTTTACAATCCGTTGGTTTCAACGATGGTCAAGTCTCAGATAGTATCACTCTGTCTTTGATCGCATTTGATCTTTCAATTTCTTCATGTGCTTTTGACCACGTCGGTTGTTCGACCACCTATTGGCCTACGACCACGTAGGTTTTATGACCGTGTTGATCTTATGGGTTGCAGTCTAGTTTCGACCACATTGGTTGTTTGACCACATTGATCATGTCTTTCCTCTCTTGATCTGAGAGAATGGTTTTCCCTATTTTGTTGATGATCTGACTTGCTATGTGTTGGAAAATCATACTCAAAGCTATCTTGGCTGTTCTATTCCCATGAGCAAGGTCTGATTGACTTTTCACTCTCTCAGTTTCAGATTTGAGTGCTTTCGACCACCTCAGTTGTTCGACCACCAGTTGGCTTATGATCATGTAGGTTTTATGACCCCGTTGATCTTTTGGGTTGCAGTCTAGTTTCGACCATGTTGGTTGTTCGACCATCGCATTGTCTTACGACCACGTGTCGAGTGGTTACAACAACGCTGATTATTTGACCACTAGAACACATTACCTACGACAACATCAGGTCTTGGCTGCACTCATTTTCGATCGCGTTGGTCTTGGTCTCGGTGGTTATCGACTATAGTGACTTCTATTCGGTAGTCAATTTTTGACCATGTTGAATTTTCGACTGGGCTGATTTCCAATGAGTGGTTAGTTTTTGACTATGGTATTGTTTATGTGGTAGTCGATCACCGATCATGTTGTACTTTCATCTAGTAGTCGGATTGATGACCACTCTGTTAGCTCATGACCACGTTGTCGAGACTTACGACCACGTTGCCAGTTCATGTCAAATGAACTACGATCCAAATTAAAAAAGTTGGCTTGCTTGAGCTCTTGAGGAAGAGGAGAACGTCTGTTTGGTTTAGGGAAGGAGAAATGGCAGTGAAGTGAAGAGAGAGTTTTCGGTTGGGAGAAGAAATGAGGGGAGCCAGTGGCTGGATGAGGTTTGGAGGAGATATGAAATGGCAATAGAGGTGAATGAGTGGAGATGGGAGGGGAATGTAGCTGGTGTTAATGAAGTTTAACATAGTGAATACTTGGGGAGGATTTGCAGGAACCATTCACCCCACCGCCCCGCCCCCATTGTTGCTGTCCAGTCCTACAATTGGTATCAGAGCCCGGTTATCTCTTGTCAATAAATCTTAGCTGGTCTTTGGAGCCATGGCAATAGACATGTATTCCACCAAGCCTCCTATCTTTGATGGGGTTGACTATCCCTTTTGGAAGAGTAGGATGGAGTCTTACATTCAAGCTCAAGGCTATACGATCTGGAGAAAAGTTGACTCGATTTGTTGTTCCTGCTGATGAGCACATCACAGCGATGAATACGCCAGATGTGGAGGCAAATGCTAAGGCAAGGAACATCATTTTCTAAGATCTTAGTAGAAATGAGTTTGATCGCATCTTTCATCTATCGTCGGCCTATGATGTTTGGGTGACTCTCGATGCATACCATGAGGAAACCACCCAAATCAAGACTATCCGACTGGACCAAGACAAGCGAGAGTACAACAAGTTTGAGATGCTCGCTGGTGAGTCCTTGGATGAGTGCTTTGGAAGGTTCCACGAGATCTTAAGCAATCTCCGAGCTGTCGGTCTCATATACCCAAACTCGGTGGAGTGAGCAAGAATGACTACATTAGTAAGAACCACAACAAAAAGCTCCCAGCTCGTGAACAAGGCAAAGAGATGAAGTACCGCAACCTTGGCAAAGCCAAGAAGCTCTTCCACTGCATCCTCACCGCACTCGACAACTTCGACTTCAGCAACATCGAGGGCTGGAGCGACGACGACGGCAAGGATGATCCGCACAAGGACACCAAGGACAGTGACGGCTTCATCGGTATGTGCTTCATGGCTGACGAGAATGGCATCAGCGATAATGGCCTCTACAGCGACTCCAATGTGGTATGCCCCTCATACGACCAGCTCAATGATGCTTTGCTTAAGTTAGGAAAGTTTTGTGCTAGATCTATATCACCCCAGGACCCACATTACCCTGGGATGCCACTAAAACCACTCCACAACTAACCAAATTACAAGATAAAATAATTTGGCAATAATTCCTATAACAAGATAAGATAAGCGGAAGTATAATCAACTAAGGGAAACATGATAGTGACAACAATTCAATATTTAAAACAACCTCCAACATTTTAACCTAAAACATAGTTCACAAATCGAACATTATTAAGTTAATGTAAACAAAGCTAGGCAAAGGTCTAGAATCCCTTTGTCTTTATTACAGCATAAATCTATGATCCAAGTGCATTAAGGTGGTGCTGTTCTACCCTTCCCATGCATGCCCAATGATCACCTGTAAGGGGGGGGGAAACAAGGGTGAGATAAAATATCAGCAAGCAAACTGTTTAACAGGTTAATTAAACTGCAACAGTTTAATCATCAACATTTAATTTCCACAATGACCACATTTATATCCTCAACCTCAAATCACCAGCAACAACGGTAAAACCATAGCAAATAAATCTTGTTTGACTACTTTACAACCTCAACCGCTATCACCATCAAAGACAATAAAGCATATGTATGTTTTACTTCACTACTTTTATTGTTTCTCACATCCACAACTGCTATCAACAATTACTACAAGAGAAAATAATCTCATGCCACAATCACAACCCCCGCCAAACCACAAGGGACGAACCCCATTCCATGACCACATCCACATTCCTCATACCACAAGTAGCTCACATGAGCCAATTCTACATTACAACTATGAAGTTGTACACTCCACATTACAACTGTGAAGTTGTACACTCCACATTACAACTATGAAGTTGTATTTGCCTGCAAAAACTTCACCACAATACATTGCATATGTATGCAAATGATCTTTCCACAATGCAATGCATATGAATGCGTATGCTCCACAGCACCCTTACCCAACAAGGTAAGAGTGTGCATCAGATTCTGACAATATATGATGTCAGTCACGAATGCAGTCACGGCTAAGTGCGGCGACATCCACATATGCAAATGTTATGATATGATATGATATGATAATCATAAACCACATGAATTCCAACCACAAAGGAGCATCAACATGCTCACAACATATCCACAACCGCATATCCACCACATATTTGTTTTCATATTCCGCATTAGCACACTAAACAAATTTCCACATGATTACGAGCAATTTATCCAAACATATCAATTGATCAATAATTGCTACCATCACAACCACAAGTATTCGCTAAGAATACTACCACTTAGACCACAATATACTCATAAAGTTCTCTACCCCACAACTATATTGATTCATCAAGATCAATTCTGCATATCCACAATTAAACCATCAAGATCATAAACAATTGAATTCTTAAAAAATACTACCATCTGGACCACCTTAAGGAAGCATGTAACAATGACATAGCACCTCAATTCAAGAGAATTAATTAATGTGAATGTAGAATAATTAACGAGTTAAACAGTAGCACATCCGCTACGTTTACTTGCCTCTACCATTGAAGCGAAGCAAATCACGTGCGTTTAGGAGCAAAACCACCCATCCAAAAGGTACCTCTCAGCACAAAACAACAGAAAGGAAAACACGTCTTAAGAAGTAAAGACGTCGCTAGAACCCCGAACCCACACATCAACCTCTACGCTTAACGATTCTTCAATCTACCCACTGCAGCAGCGCTACTTAATATTTTTGTATCTTTAACAATACTAAGCCAATTACAGCAAATGATATATATCTGGATTCCTCACTTAAATGCCTTCATTTTTCATGTAGATTACATATTTTTATTTTAATCCTAGAAAGGTATAACTTAATACGCAAAACAGAGGACGTTCTCTGTTCTGACAATCTGGACAACAAGATTCTAATGCGTGCCAACCACAGTACAAGGATCTAACAAATATGATTTTTATACAGCAGTTAGATTACTGAATTCCCTACATTTTTTCAATTGTGACAAAAATCATAAAAATCATCTTCTACCCCTAAATCACACTTGAACAGCAATATGTCCCAATCTGTGCCCCTGACAGACAGCGGTGTTCCCGACCCTACTACGCCCAGATCCCGCAGCCAAAAATTCTGAAAAAATAGAAGATGGGTCTCGAAGTCCTCTATAATTTTCCTTTGGAAGATCTGCAGAAAAAATCGTTTGATAGGTCTAAACTGCACAAACAGACGCACTGCGTGAATCGATCTCCAGACTGACATCATAAAACCTTAATCGAGTAAATAATCTGCTAATCACCTTCTAATTCCGTGCCAAGAACTCTAATTACACCTAAAATAGGGAGAATGGAGGTGGGGAATATTACCTAGGTGATCCCTCAAGATCACCCTTCTTCTCTTTTCATCCTCCTCTTTTCTCCCTTCCTTCTCTTCCCTTCTCTTCCTTCTCTTGATTGATCTTTCCTTTGCAGCAAACACCAGGGCAGCAAGGTGGGGAGGAGGTGGAGGCACAAGGAGCCAAGGGGGGTGGCAGCCAAGGGAAGAAAAGGGGAGGGGTGCAGCCCAAGGGGGTTATATAGGGGGCGGCTAGGGTTTTGGGGGGCGGCTAGGGTTTTGGCTGGGCCCTTTGGGCTGGCTGGCCCAAAGTGGCTAGCCCACCCCTCTAGGAAGCCCACTCTCTATTTTTATTCATTTAACTTATTTTTATTTTAAACTATTCCGCAATTTTATTTTCCCTTCCCGTGATTTACCGAAAAACCGGTGACTCCGCGATTAATTTAAAGCTGACAACGAAACGACGTTCAGGGTATTACAAGATCTAGAGCTAGTTGTGGTAAATTAGAGAAGGAGGTAGAGAGCTTGTCACGGGTGCTTACTTCACTTAGATCTGCTCCCTCCCATGATGATTGTGATGTTTGTACTTCTTTACTTGGAAATATGTAGAAAATAAGGACCTCTCATGATATTGTGAACTCTGAGCTTGATTTGCTTAAGGTGGAGAATGTTAGTCTGTTAGCTAAGCTAGAGATGACTAAAGTAGCCTCCCTATCATCTAATTCTATTGAGACTACAGTGTGCATCTCATGTGAGGATAAGAATAATACTTTTAAAGGTCTTTATACCATGCTTCTTGATTTGCGTAAAACTTGTGAGAGTTGCAATAACCTAAAGATTAAACTAAAAAGGGCATATCATAAAATTGCTAAAATGTAAGCTGCTTTGCTTGAACCTGTTGCTTCTTATGTCAACTGTCCTAAACTAACTATTGAACTTGAATCTGTCTCCAAAAAACTTCAAGACATGGTTGATCACAACCAGAAAATGGCTCACTATTGATCGCATCAAAAGGCACATGATCAAGTGTTGAAATGGCAACTGAGCAAGTTGCAGATGGGAGACTCGAAAATGATCACCGAGTACTCCACGAAACTCACCACACTAGTGGGTGAGATCCATTCACTCAGCACAAATATGGAAGAGAGTGATGTTGTCAAAAAACTGTTTAGCTCTATTACAGATCGATTCCTCCATATTATCGAAATGATCGAACAGTTCGGTGATATCGCAACGATGTCAGTCTCGGAGGTGATCAGTCATCTCAGAACCTTCAAGGAAGGACTCAAGGGTGGACAACACATGAAGGACAGAAGAGACAAGCTACTCTTTACCCAAAGTGGGAAGAGAGGAGCATGAAGACTAAAAAGAATGAGGGTTCGAGCAGCGCTTAGAGAGGAGGTCGTAACGAAGAGGTTGGGGACACTGCCATGGATAAGGTGGTGCTCAAGGCAATGGCAATCGCGTTGTAGATGAACGAATGCGGCCAGACTTCTATAAGATAAAAGTCAAATGCTTCAACTGCATCATGTACGGGAACTTTACGAAAGAGTGTCCAAAGCCAAATTGAAGAGCAAGGGCTAATCTCACAATAAAGTAGAACGACAACGATCCTCAACTATTGATGATCAAAGCTTGTGAACTAGTCCATACAGTCTCGACACCTGAATAAGAGGTATTCTTGCATGAAGATAAGGTGATGCTGAAGCTTAGCGGCATCCAAAATAAGACTTAGTATCTGGATATCGACGCAAGTAACCACATGACCAGATGCATGGAGAAGTTTGCTAAGATTGACAGAAAGATAAAAGACTCACTCAAATTTGTAGATGGTTCTCGGTACTATTGGAGTGTTCTACGGGCGAACATCATATTCTTATGGATGTTTACTACATCCTCAAGTTGAGAAGCAATATTATCAGCCTTGGCCAGCTGGACGAGAATGACTACAAGATTGTGGCCAAAGGAGGAGTAATGTCAATCTTAAATAGGACTTGGAGATTGTTAGCCAAAGTGAGCAGATCAAAAAACTGGATGTATGTTTTACACATTAATCCGGCTCTCCCGGAGTGTCTTCTAGCAAGAAGCACTGAAGAGGCATGGAGATGGCACGCTAGGTATGGGCATGTGAACTTTCACACTCTGAAGGATCTAACTCACAAGAAGATGGTGAAGGCATGCTCATGATCGAGCACGTGGATCACATTTACGATGGTTGTTTGATCGGCAAGCAACATTGGAACCGGTTTTCGAGCACATCTCTATACCGAGCAGATATGCCCCTAGAATTATGGCATGGCGACATCTATAGGACAATCACTCTGACAACATATGGAGGAAATCAATACTTCCTGCTGTTAGTAAATGACTGCACGAGGTATATGTGGCTGGCGTTACTTCACAGCAAAGATAAAGCATTCGAGGCATTCAAGAAGATCAAGATTGTAGCCGAGATGTAGAAGAATCTTAGCCTGAAAGCTCTACATGCCGACCACGGTGGCAAGTTTACCTCAAGCGAGTTCAAAGACTACTATGAGCTATTAGGAATTAGGCATTATCTGATAGCGCCTCATTCACCCAAACATAATGGAGTGGTCGAAAGGAGGAGACTGTGGTCGACATGGTGAGGAGTCTGCTAAAGAGCATGAAAGTCCTAGGAGAATTTTGGGAAGAAGTGGTAACGACAGTTGTTTATCGTCTAAATAGGGTACCAACGAAGAGCGTCATTGGCAAAACTTCTTACAAAGCCTACTATGACCACAAGCAAGTGTTGGTCACCTCTGCACGTTCGGCTATGTAGCACATGTGAAGATGATCATGCCACACCTCTCCAAGCTAGCAAATCAAAGCAGGTTAATGGTGTTCATTGGGTATGATTCGAAGACAAAAGTCTATCGGATGTTTGATCCGATGACATGATGAGTTGTTGTGACTCATGACACAGTGTTCGAGGATGATAGGAAGTGGGAGTGGAGCAGAGATCCCCTCAGTAGATGTACGACCAAGATATCTTCACGGTACATTATTCTCCTAACACTGATGTAGGTCCCGATGCCTCACATAAAGACAACTAACACATCGACCAAAGTGGGCGTAATTGGAGGATCTGACCTGTAGGATCGTATGGCACAATCAGAGAGCGTGAATGATTGCCTCTGCTTTTTGAACTTGAGACCAAAAACTCAAACTAGAAAAAATGATCTAACTTCTAGACGTGGAATCCAATCGCAGAACACTCAAACTAGAAAAAAACGCTCGATGAAGATTCCGTCCACTCGGTGTTCGACCTCTCGCTCAACTACTTGCTACGATCACGTAGTCGAGATCTCCTGTCACTCAGAAAACTTGGATTGCTTGAACAGATTGACCACTCGATCGAGAACAAGCTGAAGATAGCACCTTGTCCATAGCACATCGGCGAGTACACGCAAAAGCAACACCCAGGAAAAACACGTCACCGATGAACTTTTCTTGTAATAGATCTGATCTATTATTTCTGTAACAAGTTTTGGCTACAAAGTATCCTGACGGCACCCCTAAAAACTTTCTCGATAAAAGCCCTAAAAACTAGTTACATTAACCTAAGTCTCTACCTGCTTTTATAGACTAATGTCCCAATCATGTATGATTTAAAGATGAACACAATACCTAATCTCTTCCTCAAATCAAGGGACCCGAAACCCTTCCTAACACGGGTTTTATCGAACTCCAAATCTTCCATGTTACAGACTCCATCCATAATGTTTCCAATCTCACCACGTGATGAAGCCTCCAGGACAGCACCTCCTGTATCTTCATCACGCACCATCACCACGTATCGAAGCCTCTAGGAACGCACCTCCCATAGCTTATTCACGAATCACCACCTTTGATCTCCATGTGCTCCAGCATGAGCCTGACCACCTCGCGTGACATCCTTAATCGTCCAAACCTTAGACTTCCCCTGTCCTAGTCCTGATCCTCCTCGTCACCAACCATGATCGTCTCCACATCCACCTGCACGTCAAAGACTAAAGAACCATTTTCCCGGCACTAGTTCTTACAATTTGACAGACATCAGCACAACAACTCACAACCTCCTTGTCCATCCAAGATAAGAACAAAACCATCCACAACCATCAACCAGGTCGTCCATGACCACTCACCTCATAAATATCTAGAAAACACTCTCAGACTACTGATTACCAACCATAGAGTACCCAGTACTTCCGACCACTCAGTACCAAAACCACTTGATCACCATGCATCCACCAGTCAACCCACTGGCCTAACACGAGTACTTGAAATACTAGAAGATCACGAGAAGTAAAGTACTAGTACTGACAAAAAAGTCTCTGAGTACTGACCATGAAGCCTAGGCCAACTGATCACAAAGCCTTCGACTACCGATAGCGTGGTCTATGACAACCAACTGAAAAACCAAAGACAATGATCGCAGACCATGAAGTCTATGAGTATGTCATTAGTCTGCAAAGTTTATGAGTATAACAACAGTTTGCAAAGACTAGGACTATCGATTAGTAAAATTTACAACTACAGACTAGAAATGTTTACAACTAATGGCCAGTAAAATTTATGACTACCAACCAGAAAGATTTATGGCCACCAACCAGAAAGATTTATGACCATGAAAAGGAATATTGTAGCTACGACCATGAGCAAGTACCTATAGCCATAGTTGTATAGCCAAGATCGTAGTGCTATGGTCGAGGGATGCCATGGTCGTAAAGCTACTCAGCTGTGGTCGTACCATGTCGTAGTCGTAATAGGTCATGATCAAAGTCTACGTGGTCGAACTCGGGCATGGTCGACATCAGTCATGGTCGAAGTCCATCATAGTCGAAGGCTGGCACGGTCGTAAAGCTGTGTGATCTTCCAAAGCCGATCACACCACTTGGAGAAACAAAATCCACTTAGGGCCTACTGAAACCACTCGGACCCGAGCAAAACCACTCAAAAGCGATGGAAACCACTCGGACCTGAGCAAAACCACTTGAAAGCGACAGAAACCACTCGAAAGCATCAAAACCACTCAGTGAAATCCTAAAACTGTGATCAACCAAAACTTTCGCAAACACAAATTCCAAAGCAAACCAAATATCAATTATTCATCATTTCTTTATTCATGACTATCCACACGGTCTAACATGACTACAACATGGTCGTAGATCCTAAAGACCACGTAGTGGCTTCTAACACTACAACCACAGAGGACAAAGTCGGAGGACACGACCACAAAGCAGAAACTCCATGCATGACCATGGTGACCACAAGCACGGGATACCATGTACTTCTGCAGCAACGTTCGGAACGCCGGTCTCACCTGGAGCTCTATGAAGGTTGGAGCTCGATGAAAGCTCGTTTGAAGGACCTCAACGGGAGCATGACATCAAAAGTTTATGTGATGCCACATCTTCGATAGAGCTGGAAGATTCAAAGTTCTGCTTACTCGGAGAGGAGGAGCCTGCGAACTTTGAAGAAGCCAAGGCGAAGCCAGAGTGGAGAAGAGCTATGGAGGAGGAGATGATCGTGAAGCATAAGTCAATACTAGTTGCAAAGGGTTACGTTCAGTGACAAGTTGTTGATTTCGATGAAATATTTGCCCCTGTTGCAAGACTAGAAATAGTATGTCTATTGATTACGATCACGGTGCATGAAGGGTCGGAGGTTCATCATATGGATATGAAATCAGCCTTCCTCAACAGTAACCTAGAAGAAGAAATCTATGTTGTGCAACCTCTAGGATTTGAGAAGAAAGATGAAGAACATCTGGTGTTAAGATTACACAAAGCCTTTTATGGTCTACGTCAAGCCCCAAGAGCTTAGAATTCAAAGCTAGACAAGTCTCTGATGTCACTTAGTTTGAAAGATGTCTGTTAGAGCATGTAGTGTACAAGTGAAGCCAAGGAAAAAGGAGTTTGTTGGTTAGAGTTTACGTGGATGATTTGATCATTACTGGAGAGAGTATTGAGGAGATCAATAGCTTCAAAAGCCAGATGAAGAAATTATTTAGCATAAGTGACCTCAGGTTACTCAGTTATAACTTGGCATTGAAGTACGTCAAAGCTCCAGGAAGATTACTCTCAGCCAGTCTACATATGAAATAAAGGTGTTGGATAAATGTGGTATAAAGGATTGCAATCCAACACAATTTCTAATGGAACCCGCCTGAAGTTGACCAAGGACAGCACAAACCCTCTTGTAGACAAGACTCTATACCAAGCATTATCAAAAGTTTGAGATACTTCCTACACACATGCCCAGACTTAGCATTCCCAGTTGGCATGGTGAGTAGGTACATGGAGAAGCCGACCACAGAGCATATGAGTGCTATAAAGCATATACTGAGGTACATGAAAGGAACTTTGAGTTATTGTCAGATCTCGGAGCAGCAACTCCAGGACCCTCTGTGTTAATCGCACTATCCCAGGAAAAGCTAGTGCACATAGGGTCAACAGGAATGCATATCATGCATAACAACCACACTTTATTATATAGCAAGGTATGGGCCTTATGGCCAAGGTTTACAATAACAGCAAAAAGAAAACAGCAGAAGATAAATATAGCAGCAGCCCATCCAGCCTTCCCACAAGGTGAATGACTATAAGACGTGGCCTACTCGCAATCCTCACTGTAATCGTTGAAGGCTTCCTCTGGAAAGAAGATAAATTGAGCAACGTAAGTACATAAAGTTCCACAAGTTACACCAGGAGTTTAACAGAGTTAATGCATGCATAAAGAGTATCAAAGGAAGGCATAATATGGTTAATTGCATAAAAGGCAACATTGGAGTGAATATCATAAAGTATAAACAAATGCTGAAATTGATACAATATTTAGAAACAGGGATTTAACAACATAATAACATTAGTGCAGGCTCCAACCTAACACTAACCTATCCACAGGTATCCCACCCAGACCATTTTTTCCAAAAGATATCCAAATTTTTCATAAACCAGATTTTAACAAAACCAAAGTCTAATCTACGAAAACCTTACTCAGCATGTCCTTGACCGTGGACAAGGCTATCCAAGATAGTTTGTTACTCTGCAGTGGTGTACAACTTTACCCACAAGACATGTCCTCTCGTTTCACCATGCGATTAACACACTGCCTTAGGTGTGCGGCTGAGAGTTCATGACAAAGCCTTTATAATGTTCAGTTGTCAACTAGATAACGCCGCCACTAAGGTTTCACCACAACATGAATCCATATGTTGGAGCCCCCTCTTGTGCCATGTGAGACTTCCTGTGGTCTTCACCACGCCCACATTCAACCTATAGCAATATCTAGTTGGAACTTCACAAATTATTCGGCTAGGTCTGTCTCATACCAGAATTGTGGTAGTACGGCTTGACTTTGTAAAACTAGCTCACAGACCGGTCCTTAACTTGACTTAGTCCTAACCACTTACCCCTTGTGCTTGGCAATCGACATTGAGTTATCCAACTACAATGCATGCCAGCAAGCACCCACCACCATACCAATGCCTAAGTCTAAACCAAATTTTATACTTTGTTTGGAAATAATTTCATAAACATTCTCGACTCACCAAAGTCAAGAATTCATTTTTAAAGTTTATCATTTCATGTGAAAGATTATCCCACCCATAATTATTCTAAGCATGGCTAAGCAATTCTATAAAATTTCTAGTTAGTGCTAAGGTACTAACTAGGTTTTATCTAGGGTTGACAAAGTATAATGGTATTCAATATCAAATTTGGCTATCCAACGGATTTAGGCATAACTAGAGTTCAAAACTAAATTTAAACTAGACTTGAATAAAATTTCGCATGCATATCAAATTAAAGCAACATAAATAATTTAAAATATTGGGGTCAACATGGTCAATAGTGTAACTTGCCTTGCTCGAAGTCTTGGTGCGAATCATCGAAGTTGTTCTCTCTGAGATCTTCGTAATCTGCGTGCGAAGAATCAACTAAATAAAACTCAAAAAGGTCAATTCGGAGTTAAAATGAAGAAATACAGGCTTCCGGAAGTTTGAAAAGAGAGAAAATGAAAAAGGCTAATTTCTAGAATTATTTTTATACTGAAAAAGGCTAATTATGACGTCAGCAGAGATTTTTGAATTTTGGCGGGATTATTTTTGAATTTAAAAGCTGATGTGGCAAGGCTGCTGACGTGGCCGCCATGGCACGCCACGCGGCTGCCACGTGGGCACGGGCAAGCTAACGTGGCCGTGCCGAAGAGGCGGCGGCGCACGGGGGTGGCGAGCTCGCTGGAGCGTGGGCGCTCGGCAGCGACCGGCGAGAGGCAGCGGAGATAGAGGAGGCGGCGGGGAGTCGGCTCATACCGGTGCCGGCTCGAGGGGTGGTCGGAGGAGGGTTGGCGGTGGAGGAGAGAGAGAGCAGCGGCGACGGTTCTCGGGGACGGCGGTGGCTCCGGTGGTCGGGGGCTTCGCTCGAGGAGGGGGAATGGAGCGGCGGGGAGAGGAGATGCGGAGGGAGGCGCCCCGAAGGGTTTATAGGGGAAAGGGGGCGGCGCGGCGCTCGTCGGACTTCTCGGAAGGGAAGCCGGTTTGCCATGCGAATGCATGCGGGGCGGCGGGGTGTGATGGCGAGGGGGGAGCCCGAGGAGGCTTTTTGGGGAGAGGAGCCGGCCGGGTTGGAGCTCGGGCGCGACTTTAATGGTGGCGGCGAGAGGTTGAAGATGAGGGGAGGAAGAAGAAAGGTATGATAGGTGGGGCCCACCTGTGATGAGAGAGGAGGGGATGGGAAAGGGTGGACAGCTGGATTCATGACACATGGCGGGGGGAAATCTCGGGCGTTGGATGAAATGAAGGGGTAAGTTATGGTGAACGGCCAGGATTAGATCTAGGGATGAGATGGATTTAATCCAAGTGCGACATGTGTCAGCCCGTGATTAATCCGGATTTAATTTCGTATTAATTTTTAAGAAACACTAGAAAATTTTATAAATACTTAGAAAATAGTAAATAATGTCTAAAAATTCCAAAAAATTCATAGAAAATTTCTGAAGCTATTTTAGACTTAGGAAAAATATTTTAAATTCAAATTTGGCCTTTTAAAATTTCATAAAATACCTTTTTGACTTTTTTAAAAATTGATTTTTTATTCCAGAAAATTCTCAAAAATTCTATAAAATTTAGGAAGGCTGGGAAAGACAAAATAAAACTCTTTTTGGTTTTAATAAAATATTTAAAGTATATTTTCTAGCTCTAGGTTTTGAAATAAAATCCAGATATATTAAATAAATCCCAGAAAAATCAAATAAAAGGCAAATAAAATTTTGAGATGTTATAGTTATGGGTGTGTCTACAAGAAGAAGGAAGAAGGTTTGAGGCTGGTCAGTTACTCAGACAGTGATCTAGTTAGTGATACGGATGATCAGAATAGTACTTTGGGCTTGGCATTTTTCCTTGTGTCGAACCCAATTAGTTGGTATTCTCAAAAGCAAAAAATGATCACTTTATCCTCGCGTGAAGCAGAGTACATTCCAGCTTGTGCGGCAGCATGTCAAGAGGTATGGCTAGCACAATTGTTGGCTGACATGTTAAAGACGAAGATTGAGAAAGTAACCTTGAAGATCAACATTCAGTCTGCAATTGCATTGAGCAAGAACCCAGTCTACCATGAGAGAAGCAAACACATCAACTCCCGTTTTCATTACATAAGGGAGTGTGTGGAATTAGGGGTGATAGAGATGCAACATGTTTGCATGAAAGATCAGCTCGCTGACATCTTGGCCAAACCAATCGAAAGAATGAAATTCATGGAGATGAGGGAGAAGATCGCTATGCAGAACATCAATGAAAAACAACAAGCTTAAGGAGGAGACTGATAGAGTTTAACCTAGTTGTCTTTAAGTCTGGTCGAGTCCATGACCAGAGTACGTCTACGACCATGGCAAGCTACAACCATGGCAGGCTACAATCGGTTCAAGTACTGTAACAGTCATAAGTCAAGATATAATTGTAAAAGTACTGTAGCAGTTGATGGTCATAAGTTAAGTAGCACTCAAAGATGAGTATTGAAGTCGTAAAAGGTTTGGAGTTAGAGTCCGTTTAGGATTCAGAGTAGTCGTAAAAAGAAAGTCAAGATGTGTTCACGGTGAACTCTCAGCATGGTACGCCGTGTTGGTTCTAAAATCTTGTATGTTACTTTTCTATATAAGAAAATGAAAAGGACATATGACGAGCATTGCGTCTTAAAAAGAAGAAATCAATCTGTGTTTGCTCATGTTGTATACGTGATCTTGAAGTTAGAGTTCATCGCTCGTCTAGGCAATGGGCAAATTCTCTAACAGGTGTGGCAGGAGAGAAGAAAGCTGTGGGATGCATCAAAAACCAGCGCCTCTAGTGCAGCGATGGTTTTCCAGAGAGCCTGCTTGTGGTGTCGTGGAAGAAGGACTTTAGCTTGGCCCCCACATGGCAGTGAGAGGAAGAAAGGGCTGAGATGGTTGATGGTTTGGGGAATTTTTAGATCCATCAAATAAGCTGCAAAAATTGTGACAATTTTTACGGACTCTTCTGATAAAATACATACCATTGTATAAATTTTTCAGAATTTTATCTATCTTGGATTTATCTCAAAAAATCTTGGAAGGATATTGTTATGTGTATTAGGCATTGTTTTGATTTAAATAATTTTGAGAACATGTTCAGAAATGTTTAAAGTTTTATTTCTAATGCAATAAATATATTTGTGAGTTTTTGAAATGATTTATATTATAAATTTTCTCATGCCAACTTTTGATCATCTTTTTAGATTTGATTTTGAATTCAATTTGGATTACATCCAATGCACATTCTGTTTTCCAAAAGTTTTATGTTTGCAAATTGTTTTTCCAAGGAAACTTCAATAAAAGTCAAGGAAATTAAATGCATGAAAAAGTTTTAAATTGTCCTCATTTTTGTATCCCCTAGAATCTGGGATGTTACAACTTCTTGCAACCATGATTATTTATTTTTAGCAACTTCTTACAACTAATATGAAAAGGCCCAGAGAGAGGGCAGTTGTATCCTATATGAGATACAGCTTGGGCACAAACTCTAGTAGGAAAAAGAAACAAGAGAGGGGAGATGTCGGATGAGAATGATGGGTGGGGCCAATGGGGTGATTAATTATACAAATGATTTTGTGGGCTAGGGCTAAGAAACAAAAGATTGGAGGGGTTGTGTCTAATATTTTTGCTAGAAGATGTGGAGAGTAGCTTTGCACATCGATGAGCTCGAGGAGAGCATCGTGGATGCCGGCTTTGACTCGGCCGCAGCAAGCATCATGGTGCGACTAGTGCCGTGCAAGGAAGACAAGAGTCCCAACAGGCAACAGATGGCAGCTTGGCTGGAGAGGGCTTGGCTGAGTGGGTTGGGGAGAGAGGAGAGAGACAGTGTTGAGGAAACGTTCAGCCTAAAGTTTGCGATTTCAAATTATCTTACCATTAAGTAAATTTATAAAATGTAAAGATTTTTAAATAGATTGAAAATGATGACATGGTCAAGCTCCTCAATGAAAATGATGACCGATGGCGTGGAATGGTGTTGCAGCTGATACGGGCTGCGCGGGTCATCGGAGGGGGCAGCAGGGAACAGGGCGCGAATGCCCATCCGCCAGCACCAGCAGCCGACACAGCACTAGCAGCCGGCCCATGTCAAAGCAATGTGATCACGAGGCTTGCTTCCTAATTCTGTATGTGTCATCACGAGCACCAGCACCGGCCGTACTGGTTCTTGTTTCCGAGTTGTTTTGATTTTATTATGGGTGGGCGAGAGCTTGCTTGCTAATTGCGTTCGTGTGTTACTGAACTATTCATGGTGTCTCTGAATGGATCCTTGATGTGTTCGGTGCTTAGTCGCCGGAAATTGTTGTGTATTTTTATCCAAACAACATACTTTTGAATTTCTGAAAAAAATAGAAAAATGCTTAAATGATTCGGGGAACTTCCAGAAGAGGTTCCAAAATAGAGCATATTGAATTGAAATGAAAACAGTTTTCAGCTTTTGATCAACTCTTATTTGCTCAAATTAAATCTTGTCTGAAAATAGGCAAAAAGGGCTCTTAATCATTTTACTCCCTCCAGTTCACAAAAACAAGTCGTTTTGAAATTAGTGCAATTAAACTTTGAAAACCTTGGCTATCGATATCTTTTTAAATATTTAGATTAGATACATAAAAATTATATGTATATATTCGTTTCAAAAAATATTTTTGTAATTCTATAATTTTGTTGGGTTTACAAATATATTATAATAGTTATTAGTGGTCAAAATTGTATTTTAGAGACCATATCGATGTTCAAAATGGCTTATTTTTGTGAACTGAAGGGAGTATCATTTAGAAATTTTTTATTCCAAAAAATCACAAATTTCAATAAAGCAATATTTTTATTTACATTCTACCTTTTTACAAAAAATTTTAGATGTTATATATCAGCTTTTTGAAAAGGAGTACTGAAGCACCTTCCTAAACTCTATACATCGTAGGTATTTAAAGGCAGCACTGGAAATTTTGATTTACGGCCTGACATGATGGAGCAAGAAAAACAACGACAAGTTCTGGTCCGCCCATGCTTGTTACAGCCTACTTCAATCTTTGTCAGCGCATTGTTACCAAATAGACCAATTATCAATATATATGCCAAATATCTCTGCTAAATAGAGTATATTTCACTTAAAATTTTAGGTGTTCAACTGAGCACCTATGAACTACATGGGATATACCCCTGGGCGTGACGAATAAGCCAGTGCCCAGCTCGTTCAGATTCGACTTGTAACTTATGATTTTTAATTTCTATTTCTTAATTTCATCTTTTTCTAGTATTTTAATTTTAATTAAGATTTTTTATTTTTTGCTTTTTTATTTTTTGTATTATTATTGATGGACTAATCTAATTTTTATTTTTAAAATTTTTAAGATTTAATTATGCTAAACCACCGTCGGCTATAATAAACTGCGCCTCCAATCAATTTGCGTGGTGGCAAGGAGATAGATCCATGTGGTCTCGCGTGAGTACCGAGGCGATGACGTGTGAGACACGACATGTGACCGAGGGACGAGCGAGGCACAGCACGAGACTTGCTTCCGCAACCAATGGACCAACAGACAAGTTGATGTGTTGTGGCTGTTCTCTTTGTTGAGGAATCATCACTGGCGACCAGTCTAATCGATTCATCTGCTTATGCAAAACAAGATCAATCACAGAAGATAGAAAATAGTATATTGAAAACACAGAGAGGTAGAGAGAACTCCTGGTCTTTCTTTATTGCTTTCTTTCTGATTTCGTATGCAAAATTGTCAATGGTGCTCACTATTTATAGTCTAATGATGGGATGCCCACCATGGGCCAAGGCTTTAAGCTCAGGCCTGGGTTCCCTAACACTCCCCCTTGGGCACTCATCTGACACATTCATGCCTCGTCTCCATAAAAACCCAGTAAGAAAAATTTGAAAAAAGAGTACATGATATATGTTATGCTACGTTGCATGAATTGCCTCATTAAAAACCTTGACCAAGAAACTTCAAGAAAACTAGTTAATGAAAAAAAGAGTACAATCCACCCAATTTCGTTCAATCTTCAAGGCATATTCTTTGGGTACTCGATCTTCATGATCAAGGTTTAATAACAGGCTAACGAAATTTCTCCCCCTGAATTATGCACTTCTCTAAGTCTCGTCATTCCAATTCCTCGTACACATCTTTCAAAGCTAGATGCAGGGAGTGACTTAGTGAATAAATCTGCAAGATTCTCACATGACTTAGTATGCAGTACCTTAATCTAATCCATCTTTTGTAGTTCATCAGTATAGAAGAACTTGGGGTTAATATGCTTTGTAAGATTACTCTTCACATAGCTCGTCTGTACTTGTGCAACACAAGCTAAATTATCTTCATAGATAATTGTGGGAGCTTGCACAATATTCATCCCATATGACTGTTAAATGTGGTGAATCATTCGTCGGAGCCAAGCACATTCTTGTGTGGCTTCATACAGTGCTATAATTTCTGAGTGGTTCGTCAAAGTCGTTACAAGACTTTGCTTAAACGATTTCCAGGAAATTGCAGTTCCACCACATAAGAATACATAGCTTGTTTGTGACCTTACGGTATGCGTGTCCGATAGGTATCCAGCATCTGCATTGCCAATCAAGTTCAAATCTTGATACTTTCTGTAAAACAATTCAAGGTCCTTGCTTCCTTGGAGGTATCGGAAGATGTCCTTATTCCTTGCCAATGCCTTTTGGTAGGTTCTGCACTATGCCTTTCTACCAGGTTTATAGCAAATGCGATGTCCGGACTAGTGTTTTTTGCTAAATACATAAGTGCTCCTACTGCAGTTAAGTATGGGAATTCCGGTCCCAGGACTTCCTCCCCCTCTTCCGTAGGTCAGTATGGATCTTTTTCGTGCTGTAAAGACCTCCCGATTATCGGTACTTTCGATGGGTATGCCTTCTCGAAGCCGTACCTTTCTAACACCTTCTGGGCGTAGGCTGACTGATGTACTAATATTCCTTCAAGGATATGCTCAAGCTGCAGGCCTAAGCAAATCTTTCATTTCAAATTCTGACTCCAGGTAAGAACTTGTTTCTTTTATGTCTTCCATTGTCCCGATGATATTCATATCATCTACATATACTGAGATTATACAAAATTCATTCTGGGATCATCGTATAAACACATATGGACAATCTTCATTGTTCGTGTAGCCTTTCTTGCATAGAAAGTCGCTTAGGCGATTATACCACATCCTGCCAGATTGCTTCAGTCCGTACAGTGATTTCCTGATCTTCACATTGTACAGATTTCTATTTGCTCTACCTTAGTTCGAGACGGGGATACCTTCAAATACCTTCATATAAATCTCCTAATCCAAGTTTCCATAAAGGTATGCTGTCACCACATCCATCAATTTCATTTCTAGATTCAAGTTTACTGCCATTGAGATCAAATATCTAAGGGTAATTCCACTCATGCTTGAGGAGTAGGTCTATTCATAATCAACTCCTGGATGTTGACTGAAACCATGTGCTACCAACCTTACTTTATATCTTACAACTTCATTTCTCTTTCGAACAAATACCCACTTATGCCCTATAGGGTGCATATGGGGAGGTGTGCGGCATACGGGCCCAAACACCTCTCTTTTGTTCAGAGATAATAATTCAGTTTCTATTGTCTTCTTCCAATCTTCCCAATCTGATCTCCTCTTACATTCAGCGAGCGATGCAGGCTCAGGATCAAGATCGATGATTGTGGCAATTTTCTTTGCAAAGTAGATATCAACATTTGCTGTTGTCCTATTCATGGACTCTCCTATGTGCACATAATTTATAGCTATTTCTTCATGAGTTGCTTCTTTTGGAGCTTCTCCTTGCTCATCGCTTCTTCCAATTGCGGTGGTAAGTCGCTTAAGTTTTTTTGGCTCCAATGTGTACGCACACATCCATGCCGACTTCTTCTTCTATGGGGATATTCAGATTCAGTATGCTCTTTTCTAAAGGTGTCATACTAATGCCATGTCTCAATTGGCTCCTCTTCTGGTTCTGGGGAACTTCAGTGATCGAATATGAAAAGTCCTTATCCTTCTTCACCGGGCGTCCCCGGTTACTTGAGATTCGAGGGGTCGGAGTTCTTGTCCTTTTATTCTAAGGCTTCTGGACGAAATTAGGGATACCTTCTGCTTTTTTTGGTATTTCAACCCTCTCTGGTGCATTGCGTGCAGGCACATGCGACTTAGTCACGCTCTTCAAATCACTAAAATAGTCAGGCAGTTGATTTGCTAATGCTTGCAGATCAATGATCTTCTGAACTTCTCTATTTGCTTCACTAGTGTGCATGTCATATGCATGGATTTTCGTGGCTTGCCACGTAATTTTCCAACATTTTTCATCAAGGGATTGATTTCCTCCCCTTAATATTGGGAAATTATCCTCATTAAATATGCAATTAGCGAAGCAGGTGGTATGCAAATCTCCTATCATGGGTTTTAAATACCTGATTATGGATGTTGTCTCATAACGAATGTATATCCTAGTCTAACGGAGAGAACCCATTGCAGTATGCTATGAAGGGAGTACAGGTACATAAACCTTGCATCCAAACCTCCTAAGATAAGAAATTTTCGGTGCTGACCCTTGCGCTAGTTGTATAGGCGAATGGATGTTGTAGGCCAATGGTCTAAAGTTGATGAGATTTGCTACATGTAGGACTGCATGTCCCCAACATGTAGCTGGTAAATTACAATTCTGCAAAAGAGGTAAGGTAATAAATTTAATTCTCTTGATTAATACATCTGCTAAACCATTCTAGGTATGGACGTGTGGTACAGAATGCTCAACTGTAATTCCCATCATCATGCAATAATCATCAAATGCCTTTGAATTAAATTATTTGCCGTTGTCCATTCTGATGGACTTTATGTGATGATCAAAGAAAATATTTCTGATGCGAATTATTTACGAGATCAGCTTTACGAAAGCATGGTTTGTCGTGGACAATAAACCTACGTGCGACCTTTTCGAGGGAGCATCGATGACCACCATGAAATATTTGAATGGCCCTAAAAGTGGTTGAATGGGACCGCAAATGTCTCTTTGGATGTGTTCCAGAAATGCAAGGACTTCATCCTTCACTTTCAGAGTAGAGGGTCTAGTAATTAATTTCCCGATGGCACATGTAGGGCACACAAAATCTTCGTGATTCAGAAAATTCTTTATATTAATATTATGCCCTTGGAAATTTTTTATTATATTTCTCATCATTCTAAGACCTAGGTGGCCTAATTTGTCATGCTAGAGACAGAAAAGTTCAAAGCTTCTAAATATTGTCTTCAGGGCAGTATAGGCTGCAGGTGCCTTGATGTTAGTGTAGTATAGCCCAGTTTCTAATGAAGAAAGCTTTTCTAATACCCTTTTTCCATTTATTTCGCGCTACGTAATGAGCAGGTATTCCTTACCATACTCTTCTTCAGTCTCAACGTGGAAACCATTGGCGCGAATATCCTTAAAACTTAGGAGAGTTCTAGTTGATTCTGGGTACAACAAGGCTTCTTGAATGACCAAAGTTGTGCCCATTGGGAGTATAATTGTGGCTTTTCCTGAACCAATTATACATGCATCACTACCGGCAATTGTTGTAAGGCCGCCAGCATTCTTACGAATTGACTCAAAATACTTTATCTCTCTTAAGATGGTATTCCTTGTGCCGCTGTCAGCTAAGCACACTCCTCCATAGGACGCCACACGTGTTCTAATATAAGGTATTTTATTAACATGTATTAGAAGGCAATCAACACATAAATAAAATACTTCAATATCAGAATATATCATGCCAGTATAAACTGAATAAATGAATGAATGATTCAAAATCATCCAACCATCATGTCAGCACCCAGATTTTACAATCCGGATTCCTCTGTGATTCCACCGCACTATTCCCTGGATCAGTAGATAGTGCTCACGATTCTGATTACGAATATCATAGTACATATCATGCGGAAGCGTAATTAAAATAATAGACTTACTCATGGGGCGATTAGGCCGAAATCATTAAAGTGCGGCGTGAAGAACGAAGCACACAGGTGGGACCTTGAGGACATGCCCATAGGCGCCAAGCTGGAGGTTCGCGACCTAGTTCTTGACATCTTCATCTTCTTCGCCATCATGATCCAAAAATCTTGAAGCGTAGTGATTTGATTCTGATTCGGATTTGTGGGAAGCGAATATGAGCACAAACCACCGTGCTCGCGAGCCAACATACAGGATGCAATTAAATAGTATGCATGGCTTATCAAAGGAGAGGCTCGGGTTATTTTATTTGCCAAAAATCGCTTTTGGTAGCATTATTATTATTAAATCATAGTGTTATTAATTCTACCTAAACTCCACACGGCGATTGCCATAATTGACTTAATCCACCAAAGGCACACTTTCCTTACTGATTGCTGTCTAAGACTCCAAACAGCGAGTGACATCATTTAATTAATCCACCAATCATATTCTTTCTATATTGATTGCTGTCTAAACTCCAAACAGTGACTGACATCATTTAGTTAATCCACCGATCATATACTTTCTATATTGATTGCTGTCTAAAACTCCAAACAGCGAATGCCATCATTTAATTATTCCACCAATCATACACTTTCTATATTATTTGCTGTCTAAAACTCCAAACAGCGAGTGTCATATACTCATATCTCCAAATTCCCAAAAATTCAATCGACTCATCTAATAACCGATCAATTATATTAATCCCATCATTGCCAACATCTCTCAAGACTTTTATTATTTATCTATGTTGTAATCCAGCAATTGCTCTCACATTCTCTAATTCTCCAAAAATCATTTAAATCATGTATCTAACCTATATACTCATTTAGACCACCAATTTATTTCTCCCAGCATCCACACTATCGTTTCCTTTTTATGATTGACATGACTCCACCAACATTTTTATGTGTTTACTACAAACATTCATCTCCTCTACTCATGACTCTATTTATTCCTCCTTATATTTTATTTTGTAAGAAGGGAAACATTTTATTTTTGAAATATGATACATAAAAATTTTCCGAGACCTAGCAGTTTTGAACAAAAACATAATGTGTAGATTATGCAATAATAATAGCGATCCAGATTCCATCCACCGTTACATGGCATCTGCACCATATAGCATCTTTCAGCATTATAGCCGCTTAACTTACCACTAGGACGACACCCAGGACAATTCAAATCAGGGCTTTTCACTGCCCTCCACTTTTTCCATTCCCACCCACAAAGTTTTTGAAATAGAACTATATCTGGTTAAGTTCCCATGTCCGCCCTTGACCATGGGCATGGCTATTCGAATAGTTTTGACTCTGCAGAGTTTGCACACTTTACCCACAAGAGACTAGGGATGGCAATGGTAACCCGATCCCCGACGGTGAATTCACCTATTAGGGGATGGGTCTGGCGGATTTTATTCCCCGCGGGGATTTTCGTGGGCAAAATCATTTCGTCGGGGATGGCGGGGCGGGGCCGAAGTGATCCGTCCCCGTTAACCGTCGAGGATCACCGACATGTGGGTCATCTACGGTACATATAAAGTCGACCAAAACCCTACCCCGCCGCCTTGAGTCCCTCACTCCCTCTCCAGGCGCCTGATCGCCTTCCTACCCGCCGCCCCAGGTCCCTCCCCAGCGCCTCGCCCCACCGCGCCGGCTCCCCGCCGCCCCTCCCCGCTGCCCCTCCCCGCCGCCCTCTTCCCTTCCCTTCCCGGCGCCTCGCCCCTCCCCCGCCCCTCCACCGCCGCCTCCCCTCCCGGCGCCTCGCCTCCCCCTACCCGCCGTCCCAGTCCCTCTCCCCAGCGCCGCCAACACCTCCCCTTACGCTTGCGCCCGATCGCCCCTACCCCGCGCCCCTGGTCCCCCTCCCCAGCGCCTCGCCCCACCGCGCGAGCTCCCCGCGCCGCCGCCCCTCCCCGCCGCCCCTCCCCGCCCTCTTCCCCTTCCCTTCCCGGCGCCTCCGTCCCTCCACCGCCCCTCCCCCCCTCGGCGCCTCGCCCCTCCTCCACAGATCTGCGACGGCGCATCTACTGCGGCGGCGACCGGCGCATCCACTCGCGGCGGCAGTTCTTCCTCACCCGCGCCGGCGGCTCCCCTTCGGCCCTTCCCCACCGAGGCGACTCCACCGAGCCGAGCTTCTACTGCTCCTCTGGGTACTCAAAAACTCAATACTCATCTTCTTCCTTCTGGTATGTGGATGTGATGTACTGCATTTCCTTGATAGTATGTGAAATTGTGAATATGTCATGTACTGCAAATCTGAATGCACTGCAAATTGAGAAAACTGATGATAGTTGGCACTGCAAATTGACTATTCTTGGTTAACCTGTTGGCGGGTAATTTTGCCCCGTCGGGCCCCCGAAGCCCGTCGGGGAACGGGGATGGGTCCAACTTGGCCCCGAGCCCGGGGCCGGGGCCGGGGATCGGGGAATTTCAATTTCGCGGGGATTGGGGACAGGGATTAGGTCCCATCGGGGATGAGCCCCGTTGCCAACCCTACAAGAGACAGTTCACTCGTTGCCCCACACGATTCCTTAGCCATGTTGTTGAGCAAACCATCACAGTAACCGTTCAAAGTACCTCGCCTCTCCCATCATCTCACCCTATGGGATGCTCCCATTTGCGGTGGGTCCCATTCGTTGTGCGGGATGTTCCTCTCCTATGCGCCTAGCAGCTGGCTACCCATACTGCTAGCACGCCGCAGAAGAACTTCACCCTCAAGCCCGCTACCCAGACAGCCACTTGCGGGTGTCCCATTCAAGCCCGCCACCTAGACAACCACTTGCACTACTGCCATGATGATGACTTTCAGGGTCAGGTAAATTTACTAAGCCAAGTTGTACTTTACAGACTTGTGGTTGTACTTGTTTTACACAGGAGGTCATGACAAGATTCAGTCCTTAGGGTTATCTGAGCGGATTTACCACTAACCACTTTGTGCTTCCACTGCACCACACACACACACCCTCGAACCATCCGCCCAGATATTTAAGCAAGTTGGGGTTTTTGGGAGCATAAAATAATTATACCAACATATACCAGTCATTATCACCATGACTTCCCAAACCAGTTTCTCATAATTAAAATGATAATGATGCTTGGGGCATTTCAGCGCCCCCGAGTATCTATGCAGTACTAAGCATGGCGTATAATTAAGGTCTTATTTTCACAAAGTTACTATTATAATTTTGCTAGGGCGACAAGGTTCCATCATTTCCATATTTCCTTTTATGGCATTATTAATATTAGTTTTATTTTTTGAAGCTTTCTTAAATTTTTGAATCCTCCACTAAAATTCAGAAAATCGCCGTAAAATCCAAATTCAAATAAAATATAGTGAAAAATAATTCAAAAACTTTACATTTCTCAAATTTGAATTTTTAGGATGTTACACATCACGAGAAAATAAAGTTTGCTAAAGTACCATACATGCAAGTTCTAACTTGTCCTTTCACACAAAATAAATGACAATTAAAGCTTAAATGCATTCTGTGCATTAGACTGAATCTGCTAAGAAATTAGGGACTTCGTCTACTATTTTCTTGGGGGTGACATGCTCTTCGAGAGAAATCATGGCGGTGGCTGCTGCTAGGTCAAAAGGGGTGCTGCTGCCAGGATGGTCTCAACCTCCATCAGTGCAGGCAGTTGCTCAGAACTCTCCCCCTCAACAGATGCAAAGTGGGTTTCATGCTGCCCTTTACCATCCTTCTTCTCCTGGGCTTGGAAAGCATCAATGACATGCTGTAGCTCTTTACAGATCCGCAACCAATGCCACCACTTGCCACACTTGAAGCAAGATTGGTCCTGCTGGCCATAGGCCTTGCCATCCCGCTTTGGTTTGCTTGCCTTATTCTCACATGGAGCGTCTGACTTGCCTTTCTGGGCTGCGACCTTACCCTTCCTTTCCCTTCTCTTCATCAAGGGCTTTCGCACCTGTAGCTCCTGGCATTAGCTTCATGGCCAGCGGAGCTCCAACGTGGCTGTGTGACGTAGTTCTTATGGAGAACTTCATCCTGAGCCTCTACAACTTGCATCATATCAATCAATTTGGTATACTCCTTGTAGCCGTCTTGACGATAATTGCGTGCGGATTGCACTGCCTTAGGGTGGAAGGTGGATAGAGTTTTCTCAATCTTCTGCTCATCTGTGATCTACATGCCATAAAGTTAAAGATTGGTACAAATCCTGTGCAAGGCAGAATTGTACTCCCCAACCGTCTTGAAGTTGGCAAACCTCAGTCGAATCCATTCTTGCTCTGCCAGAGGAAGAATGGTGCACTTTAGCCTCTTGAACCGATTCTTGAGTGCAGTCCAGAATACTACCGCACTCTTCTCTGCCATGTACTCATTCTTGAGAGGCCTGAGGAAGTGAAGTGCCTAATCAATTTTTTCAGGGGTGGGTTGGGCGTCCTGCAGTGCGCTAATCCCATAGTAGCGTGGAGCTTCTTGGCTTCAAGTACTATCTTGACATCGGAAGCCCAAGTCAGATAGTTTTGGCCATGCTAGGCCAACTCCTCGAACTCCCAGTTCATAATGTCAGTCATCTACATGCCTGAGGAAGTGAAGTGCCTGATCATTTTTTCAGGGGTGGGTTGGGCGTCCTACAGTGCGCTAATCCCATAGTAGCGCGGAGCTTCTTGGCTTCAAATACTATCTTGACATCGGAAGCCCAAGTCAGATAGTTTTGGCCATGCTAGGCCAACTCCTCGAACTCCCGGTTCATAATGCCAGTCATCTACATGCCTGAGGAAGTGAAGTGCCTAATCATTTTTTCAGGGGTGGGTTGGGCGTCCTGCAGTGCGCTAATCCCATAGTAGTGCGGGGCTTCTTGGCTTCAAGTACTATCTTGACATCAGAAGCCCAAGTCAGATAGTTTTGGCCATGCTAGGCCAACTCCTCGAACTCCCGGTTCATGATGCCAATCATCTACATGTGCATAAAAGGAATAAATAAGTTTACTGCTGGTAAACATGCATGGAATAATTTTACTTTAGGTAAATAAATGATACAAAAGATTCTCGTAATGTTCCAGAATTTTCTATGCATTTTTTTTATAAATTTTACTGTTGATTACGGTGATTAAAGGCAATTTAAATAATTATGATTAATTAAAAACAGTAAATAAACATAGAAACAATATAAAATAATAATGACAGAAATAAACATGCTTCAAATGCTAAAAATAATTCAAAATTTGGATTCTCGAGGCCCTTTTATGCCAAAATATGAATTTTTAGTGATTTTTGCAATTTTCGAGGGCCTATACACAAATTTTCAGTTCAGAGAAAGTTTTCGCATAATTTTCAGATTTTCTAAGGGGCTTTCTGCAAAATTCTGGAACCATCTAAAAAATCTGAGGGCTCTTCGGTAATTTTCAAAACTTGGGGGGTTTTTTTGCAAATATGCTGGCGCCTCCTCCCCTAGCTGGGCTTTTCCCCCGACCCATCATGCATCGGCCCATACGGCCCGTTCGTCCACTCAAAACTGGGGGTAGGGTTTCCCTACCCCAGTATTCATTCGATGGCGGTGACTCGAGCGGCCGGCTTGGATGACGTGAGTGGTGGGGCGGCTGGGCGGGCAGCAGCGTCTACTGGCCGACGTGCGGGCGGTGGTGGCTACAGGCTAACGTTCGGGCGGTGGCTTCCGCAGGCGCAGCTGGCCGGCAGAGAAGCGGCGCGCCGCGCAGCACGGCGTGGAACCCGGCGATCGGCGCTTGAGCACCGGTGGAGCCGGCGGCGCGCGTGGAGGCCAAGGTGACTTTGGGCATGCGAGGCGTCGCTGGTGGCTTCAGGTCGTAATCCAAAGAGGCGGTCGGCCATGGGGGGTGGCGCTGGCAGCTTCGACCGGCACGTCCATGCACGCATGGGGACGAGGGCCGGTGGCTGGTCGGCAGCAGGCCGGCGACCTTGCGTGCCATTTTGCGTTCGGCGGCCGTACGGGACCGGCCAAGCACAATTTTTCTTTTCTTTTTCCTTTTTTTCGATCTACAATGCAATCAACATCTACTCTGTGATGTAATTTACCAATCGACATTGTGCCGACAACTTCAAGTCTGCACCGTAGAAAAATAATTTTGAAAGGGAAATCTGTGAATTTGGAGCGATCTAGACAATCCAATCTATTAGTGCTTTGATGATTACCTTCGATTCACCGGAGTGATTCGTGCTGGTAACGTATTGAGGAACTGTCGTTGGTGACCAGTCCGATCCATTCCTCTACTTATGCAAAACAAGATCAATCACAGAAGATAGAGAATAGTCGATTGAAAACACAGAGAGGTAGAGAGAACTCCTGGTCTTTCTTTATTGCTTTCTTTCTGATTTTGTATACAAAATTATCAATAGTGCTCCCTATTTATAGTTTAATAATGGGGTGTCCACCACGGGCCAAGGCTTCAAGCCTAGGCCTAGGTTTCCTAACACTCTTCACACCACACAAAGATCAAGGACGAAGAGCTACATGCTACCGCGAGAGCGAGGCGAACACGCACCGCATGGACCCGGCAGATCAGGCAAGGAGAAACTCTGTGCGGCTCGTGGTGAAAAAGCCCTGCTCTGCTAATTATATTGAAGTTTTTGAAACTCTAGATTAATTTTTGTTGAGTTTTTCAGTTTATCTTCTATTTCTATTTTTTTATGATATCACTCATAATTATATTATGTGGCTAAATGGTAATGACCTATTTATAAACTCCTCTTTTAGACGTTACAAAACAATCAATCTGTTTTTGGTATACCGTAAGACTCCTAAATCATGTCATCAACCACAATTAGGCAAATCAATTTAATAAGTCTAAAATATATTAGTCTCTAGTACACATGTGTGAATCATATGTCATGATCAAATTGTTTATAAGATCAATTCTAATATGACCATATATGTCAATAGTCTACAGAGTCGAACCTACAAAATAAACCCAACAATTCCATCTGTGATGTACCCAGGTCAAGTATATGTATACGTATTAAATTCTAATAGACTTGATCTTAATATATATGTCTAACAAATTCTAGTATAGCCGTCCTTGGTATCTCGAGTATTAATTTTTCGAATTAAATTTCACATCAAAATATTCTCTATCACTTGCATTAATAGTATGAATAATTTTACATTGAGTTAAATAGATAATAACTATAATAAATATTGAAAGCCACATAAAAATTCTAACTGATGCATGATAACATATCCAAAAAAAAGTTCAAGCGGTAAACTCCCAAGGGTTGATGCTTATTTATGCTTGTGCATATCTACGTTACTACGTATTCGCGTAGGCTTCAACCGTACGCCTTTTTTTTTAAAAAAAAAAGAAACACACATGGAGAGAGAGTATACGGATTGGATTGCATGGAAGTGCATTTATTGTCCATCATACTTCGCCATAACCAATTTGGCCATGAAGCTGTTTTTTTTCTTAATGTTGCGTTAATCGGTTCTTGAAGTTAAGACATGACATGTTGATGCTGATATTATATTGAATTTCATTTATCAATTAATTCACTCAAAGTTTATGCTATTGATAAAAGGCGCCAATATACTTCAACACTTTGTATGTCCGAAAAAAAGGTTTTTGCCTAACATGATGTAATAAAATAAGGCTACGTGACATTAATCTAAGCTATAGGTGCAGGATCTAAAAATCTTTGATAATCAAGCTAGATGTTTTTTTCCTCCACGTTATTCATAGTGAACCTCTCAAAGGTAGAACGCATGAAGGCAACCTACACGCGCAACTATATCCGGTGCAATCGCTTTAATTTAGTTTAGGTACCAAATCAACATGAAAATATGCCGAGAAAATTTAAGATGTACTTCTCAATCAACTCTACATGTGTATAAAATTTCAAGCTAATTTTTGTCTATATTAAAAGTAACAAAAATGAGAAAATTGATGAATCAAAAGAAAAGGAAAAAGAAAAAAATGCTACTATTCACATCAAATTCATTCTTCTGCTTGCAAGGCATCACTTCCCTTTTGATTTATATGGACTCAATAGGAACTGCAACTCCTAGTAATTGTTTATTTATGTGATGTTCACATGATTAGCGTAAATTTGTATTGCTATGGACTCAATAGGAACGGCAACTCATAGTAATTATTTATTTACTAGTTGAATGTCCGTGCGTTGCTATGGATTTTTAAAATTTATCATACTACATGTTTTAAAACTTACGGGTAGTAAAAATTTTTGGAATATGCATACAAACATGTTTTAAAGTTTTTAAATCCATCAAGTAAGTCGGAAGCCATCGATCACACCTTGTAGTCATAAGTCGGAAAACATCGACTACACCTCGTGGTCATAGGTCGGGAGCCCTCGAGCACACCTCGCCATAGTAAGTTGGAAGCCGTCGACCATCGTGCGTGATCATAGGTCAGGAGCGGTCGACCATTGTTGATGGTCGTAAGTTGGCAGCGGTTGACGATTGCGTGTGATCATAGGTTAGGAGCGGTCGACCATCACTGGTGGTGGTACATTGCAGGCCTCCGGTGCGCTTGTGCCCAATCACCTGACTACCATGCCAGCGCCCGCCCGACCTACTCGGCCCCGACTTCGATCACGGCCCTTCAACGTCAACCACGGCTCTCGTCGACCATGGCCTCCTTCAACCATAGCCCCGATTTTGACCACGGCGTCAACTTCAACCATGGCCCCGACTTTGACCACGGCGTCAACTTCGACCATGGCCCCGACTTCGACCACTGCCCCCTTTGACTTCGACCACTGCCCCTTTGACTTCGACCACTGCCCCCTTCAACCACTATCCCCTTCAACCACAACCCGTCGACGACGACCACTTCCCCCTTCAACCATGACCCCTTAGACCACGGCTTCAAATTCGACCACGGATCTTCGACTTCAACCAGCGCTCGTGGTCGTAAGTTGGAAGACATCATCCACACCTCGTGGCCGTAAGTCAGAACACATCGACTAGCACTCGTGGTTGTAAATCGAAAGTCGTCGATCACATTTCATGCCAAAAGCAAGTTACAATCCATGGGGAGTATGAGACCTTGTGGGTCTTGCCGTCGAGGGTGAGGAGCTCGATCTCGGGGTGACCTGGGGGTAGGCGACAGTAATGTCCAATTGGAGGGGGAACTCATAGTGGCGGAGGTTATGGATGAACAAGTAGGTGCCCTCTGAGTTGGCGCTACGACTACGATCATGACCGCTATGACCACGTCCACGAGCTTTATGACTACGACATGACCGTGACTTCGACCACTGCCCCCCTCGACTTCGAGCACATCCCTATTCGACTTCGACCACTGCCCCCCTTCAACCACTGTCCCCTTCAACCACGGCCTTTTGACATTGACCACTTCCCTCTTTGACCACGGCTTTAACAATGACTACGGATCTTCGACGTCGACCACTGCTCCCCTCGACCACTATCCCCCTTTGACCACCGCCCCCTTCGACTACAGCCCTTTGACATCGACCACTTCCCCTTTCAACTACGGCCCCCTTCGACCACAGCTTCGACTTTGTCCACAGATCTTTAACTTCGACTACTGCCCCCTTTGATCACTGTCCCCTTCGACCACGGCCCTTCAACGACCATGGCCCTTCGACATTGACCACTGTCCCCTTCGACCACTGTCCCCTTCGACCACTGTCCCTGTCGACCATGGCCCTTCGATGACCATGGCCATTGTCCCCTTCAACCATGACTTCAACTTCGAGTACTATCCCCTTCGACCACAGCCCTTCGATGACCATGGCCCTTCGATGATGACCACTTCCCCCCTTTGACCACCGTCCCCTTCGACCACGGCTTTAACTTCGACCATGGATCTTTAACTTCGGCCACAGCACCCTTCGACCACGACCCTAACGTTGACCACAACCCTTTGACTTCGACTGTGGACCGACTTTGTCCATGGCCCTTCAACTTCGATCACTGTCCCCTTCGACCACTGTCCCCTTCGACGACGACATGGACTTCGACGATGACCCTTTGACTTCTACCACTACCCCCTTCGACCATTGTCCCCTTCGACCATAGTTTGTATTTCAACCATGACCCTTCGACTTCGACCATAGCCCTTTGACTTCAACCGTGGACTGACTTTATCCACGGCCCTTCGACTTCGACCACTACCCCCTTCGACCACTATCCCATAACCCTTTGACTTTGACCACGGCCTCACTTTGACCACGACCCTTCGATTTTTACCACCGCCCCTTTGACCATGGCTTCGACTTCAACCACTGATCTTCGACTTCGGCTATGGCCCCATTCGACTACAGCTTCGACCACAGCCCCTCAACTTCGGCCACATCCCCTCGACCATGGCCCCCTTCGACCATAGCACCGACTTCGATAACCAGCTTGGGAGACCAAAATCACCAGACAACACAATGGACTCTGAGCAAAAAGCAGGAGGAGGTAGAGAGGCTCACTGGGTGAGCGACCGTTAGGCGGTGGTAGCGGGGGGAGAGCAACGTAGGCGGGCGTAGGAAGTGGAAGCCCCTGCCGCCATCGTCGAGTGCCCTTCTCTCTGATCCACCGGCCACTGTCGCCGAGTGCCCTTCTCTCTTATCCACCGGCCGCTATCGCCGAGTGTCGTGCCACTAGTTGAAGGGGCGATGGGAGATACAATTGGCGGTGGAACCGAGGAGGAGGAGGAGGAGGAGGTGCGGCACAAGGGTTTGCGGAAGATAAGGAGGCGACAGTTGCGGGAGGTGGAGGTGCGGAGGCGGCGGTGGGCAGATGGGGAGAGAAGGCGGTGGGTGAATGTGTTGGGGAGGTGGTGACAAGGAGATGCGGTGCTGCTGGGGGAAGTTGGAGGACTACGACTAGACATTGCCGCGTGGGGAAGGAATTTGTGGTGATGCCGAAGAAGAGGAGGAGGCGCAGCACGAGGGTTCATGGGAGGAAAGGAGGCAGTGGTTGTGGGAGGTGGAGGTGGGGAGGCAGCGATAGGCAGATGGGGAGAGGAGGCGGCAGGTGAATGCGTTGGGGAGGCGGCGACGGAAGGATGCGGCGCTACCGGGAGAAGTTGGGGGACTGCGACTAGACGTTGCCGCGCGGGGAAGGAATTGGTGGTGACACTGAGGAAGAGGAGGAGGAGGCGTGACACGAGGGTTTGGAAGAGAGAAAGAGGCGGTGGTTGCTAGAGGTGGAGTGGTTGTAGGAGGCGGAGGATGCAGGGGAAGAGAAGAGGAGGAGCGCGGCCCACACGCCGGCTCAACCTTTTCTACGAGGGGCAGAAGAACTACCTTTGATCGGACGGTTAAGAAGAGAGGAGGGAGAATGAACCGACGACCACCAACACATATTTTTATGTAGTAGAGATGTAATGTTCACATGATTAGCATACATTTGTATTGCTAACACCTAGTCTTTCAGCTTCCAACCTTTGCCGAGAATCTTTGGTCCTAAAATGGCGTGCGATTCGAAATGAATTTCCTTAGTCTTTGGTTGATCGCTTCATGATTTCCTTGCATGCCGGTTGATCTCAAAGGCAAAGGTAGTCTCGAATCATGGACATGTCCTGAAAATCATGCTTCTTAATTTTCTTGAGCGGTTCGGCTCCAAGGCAAAATCCAAAGCGCATGCATGGGCGCATTCATGGCGAACACCAACTACGCTAGTTGTATGCATACTCCATACATACCTAATCTTACACTACTACAGAAAGCCTAATACTAGGCGGCCAATCACGAGGCGGTTTTGTCAAACCGTCTGCGATTGCCACTGCTATAAACGGTTTTAATTTGGACACCGCCTGCATGTTGGCGTCGATAAACGAGTATCACGAGCGGTTCTTACCGACGCAACCGCGTCGTGATACTAAAATATCCTGACGGTTTTATTAAAAACCGCGTGTTGTATAAATATCACGAGCGGTTGTTGTTAAGCAACCGCTGTTAATGTTCATAGACGGTTTTAACAAGAACTTTGTGATTGGCCTTTGTCTGTCATATTACTGTTCATGATCGAGGTTAATATATAAGTACACATTGCTTCTAATAACTTAACTCTGAACTCACGAGACAAGAGATCACAAATTAAAGGCAAGTTTATTAGTTTCAATTAGAGGCAAATTTACTACAAAAGTCGCACAGGTAAAGAGTTTGCCCTTGTAGGATCAGCTTCTTCTTCGACTTTGGGACTTGGAGGATCAGCGGTTGAATTCTCGAACGCCGTTAAGATTGCCCTTGTCCTCAGCACTTCCTCCTCCAGCCTGGGCAAATGATCAGCAGCATCCATAATATCGTAGAGGATAGCATGAAAAGATTCCTCAGAATCTGCCATTTTTGCTTGATCGGCAAGGCTATCCATCAGTCTCTACAATGCGTGTAGAGCTTCTTCCGCTTTGCGCACATTGTGGAGAAGAACCAAGGTGAGGGCTGTTTCCCTTTCTTGGCGGCGGCGAGACGCCTCCGTCGGCAGCGGATGATCAGTCGGTGATGGATGCAAGAAAGTCGGGAAGGAGAGCGGGCATGTGCGGAGAAGTCGCTCCAGATGCAAATTGCTGGCCTTTGTGTAAGGTTCCGGCGAACAATTCTTGATGAGCAGATGAGAGGAAGGAGATGATCACAAGAATAGTAGAAGCCATATTATGCGTGCGTAGAAGAGACTGGATTAGCGCGCATATTTAACCTTTAGCACGAGCGGTTCGTATACCCAAATATTAATGATATAGGCGCCGTATAACGATCGAGAGGCGTTAATTAGACGATCAAAACACAAAGCGTTCTAGCAATTGAAACACGAAGCGTTACGCAATGGAAACACGCGCTAAGCGTTCTGGCAAGAAGCTTATGACAGACGGTTTTTAGTTAAAAACCGTCTGTGATAATGACTAAGGCATTTATTGCGCTGCTCAGACCGCATCTGTCTTCATTTCGATCCAGATCTAGCCACTGCTGCGCACTTTTTCACTCGGGAGGAAGCTAGGCGATTTCAGGCCAGTTAATTTGGTGGGAAGAGGCGAGATTGAGCTTTGAATTAAGATTCAGACTTTCTGGTTCTTTGTAGATATGGTTAGTAATGAAATTTATTTTTATTTAATTGCAATACAATTTAGGTCTAAGTAATCCATGAGTGGTTATTGAAGATGGTTAATTTGCAAAATTGTTGGTTATATAATAGTATTTGTGTTTGTAATATGAATTGAGCTAGCAAATTAAGTCTCAATATAATAAATGTGGCAGTATATATGTAGTAATTATAATTAGTTAATCTAGATTTTAATACTAAGTTGTTATATATGTACGTAACGTAGGACCAAAATTTGGATGTATGCCGCGAACCGTGTGAGTGAAGAGTACATTAATGGCGTTTCGCTTTTATAAGAGCCGCCGAGGAGGATATGTTGAATAAGGGTGGAACATATGTGCTGTGCATGCACCGATCATGAGAATTTGAAGATGTTTAAGAACCGAGGCAAATTGAAGCGCACTTGATTCGGAGGGTTTCAAAAGGATTATATGTGTTGGACCGGTCATGGCGAAGTGAATGATCATATGCCGCGGATGACATCGCGGTGAAGTGAATGATATGCCCTGGATGACATCGCGGTGAAGTGAATGACATCTTCGGTGATGTCGATTGTGGCTCAGATTCGGATAGGTTGCACGATGATAATCTAGATCGGATGCTTCGCGATGTAGAAAAAACTATGATGAGAGAGTATGTTAAATTCCGTGGCTTGATGTAGGAGTCGAGAAACCTTTGTACAAGGGCTGCAAGTACACGAGGTTGTTGGTGTGCTTGAACTATTGAAATTGAAGGCAAGCAACGGTTGGTCCGACAAGAGTTTCACGGCGCTGCTAGGTCTTTTAGCGGACATGCTTCCGAGAAAATGAGTTGCCTAAAACCACGTATAAAGCCAAGAAGGTTCTTTGTCCGTTGGGAATGGAAGTAGAAAGAATACATGCATACCGAACATTGTATCCTCTACCGTAAAGAGTATGCAAACATGCATGTATGTCCGTGTGCAACGCATCCCAATACAAACGTAACAATCAATCGGATGATGGCGAGGAACAGAGGCGAAGAAAGGACCTCTGCTAAGGTGGCATGGTATTTTCCTATAATTCCCGTTTGAAAAGGTTTTGCAAATCCAAAAGAGGCAAAGCTGCGTTGGCACTCGGAGGAGCGCAAGAAGGATGGAATGATAAGATACCTTGCTGATTCCGCGCATGGAGAAACATCGATAGGAGTTTTGCGAGTTCGGTGCAGAACCAAGGAATATGAGGTTTGGACCGAGTGCGATGGAATGAATCCTTTCAAGAGCATGAGCAACCGACATAGCACATGGCCCGTGACTCTCTGCATCTATAACCTTCCTCCTTGGTTGTGTATGAAGTGAAAGTACATTTCTTCATCGATACTTATCCAAGGGCCAAAACAACACGGGAATGATATCGATGTGTTCCTAGCACCGTTGGTGGAAGATCTAAAAGCACTGTGGAGCGAAGGGGTACAGGTATGGGATGCGTACAAGCGAGAAACTTCACTCTGCGCTCCTTATTGTTCTGCACCATAAATGCTTATCCTGCCCTTGGTAACCTATCGGGCCATAGTACAAAAGGTGCCAAAGCTTGTACTCACTGTTTAGATGGTACCGAGAGTGTGTGGCTGACACACTCACGCAAAACCGTCTACATGCGTCACCGCCGGTTCCTTCGGAGGGCTCACCCATACCGCAAGATGAAGAAACAATTTGATGGAGAGAAGGAAGACGGTTCAGCTCCAAGGCATTTAAGGGGACACGAGGTTTATGATATGGTTAAGGATTTAGATGTTGTCCTCGGAAAGGGACGTAAATTGAGGGCTCATGAGAAGAACACCTGGAAGAAGAGATCAATATTTTGGGACTTACCTTATTGGGAGTACCTAGATGTTCGGCACTGCATCGACGTCATGCACGTAGAAAAGAATGTGTGCGACAGCTTGATTGGTCTCTTACTGAACATCTGTGATAAAACAAAGGACTGTGTCAACGCACGGCTTGACTTGGCTGACATAGACATCAGGCCTGAGTTAGCACCAACAAGCACTGATAATGGACGAACGTACCTTCCCCCTGCGTGTTACACTCTGTCCAAGGCTGAGAAAATAGAACTGTGCTAGTACTTGCATGGTGTCAAAGTTCCGTCTGGTTACTCCGGCAACGTGAAGAAACTTGTTTCGATGCAAGATTTGAAGTTAAATGGCATGAAGTCTCATGATTGTCATGTGCTGATGACACAGATGCTCCGTATTGCAATTAGAAATATTTTGCCGATCAAAGTCCGAGAGACAATCATGAGGCTATGTTATTTCTTTAACACAATTGTTCGAAGGTCATCGATCCCGAAGGACTAGATGCTCTGCGGGGCGAGGTGGTGATGACTCTATGTCACCTTGAAATGTATTTCCTCCTTCATTTTTCGATATCATGGTCCATCTCATTGTTCACGTTGTGTGGGAGATAAAAATGTACGGGCTCGTATTCCTCGTAGCATGTACCCATTTGAGAGGTTCATGGGAATTCTCAAGTCCCACGACGGAATCGTTCTCGGCGGAGGCAGCATCGTCGAAGGTTATGCAAGCGAAGAGGTCATTGAGTTTTGTGTCGATTATATGGCTCAGATTCAACCGATAGGTGTCCCTCAATCTCGTCATGAGGGGAGGCTGAAGGGTCTCGGAACTATCGGAAGGAAAGCAATCACTCCAGATATGGACACGTATACTCAAGCCCATTTCACGGTGTTGCAACACATGACTGAAGTGGCGCCTTATGTGGACCAGCACAAGGATGTGCTTCGGCAACAAAATCTAGAGTGGCCGGATGTTTGGATCATGAGACAACACAACCGTTGGTTCAACCAATGTTTAAAGGAGCAAATCGCTAGGAGCTCGCCGAGTGAGACACTAACATGGATGGAAAAAGGGCCGACATTTACAGTTGTGACATGGCAAGGATATGACATAAATGGGTACACATTCTATACGCGATCTCGGGATGTCAAGAGCACTAACGAATAAGTGGTGTCCGCATAGATGCATTCGATGCCGATGGGTCGAGAAACTCGTACTATGGCTTCATAGAAGAGATTTGGGAGCTCGACTATGTGGTTTTCAAGATCCCCTTATTTCGCTGCCGTTGGGTGCATCTCCCACAAGTGAAGGTTGACAAGTACGGTGTCACGACCGTGGACCTCCAACGTGTCAGGTACAAAGACGAACCATTCGTACTTGCCAATCAAGTTGTTCAAGTTTTCTATGTAACCGACCCGGCAAATAAGAAACGCCATGTAGTTCTTCATGGAAAAAGGAGAATTGTCGGAGTGGAGAATGTAGTGGACGAGAAGGAATACAATCAATTTGATGAGTTACCTCCTTTTGGAAATGGCATAAGGATGGACGAGTTACGTACGCATTGATCATGATGAAGGGCTAATTTTTAAAGGAAATAAGCAAGTACAATAAGAATGTATATGTGAAAATGTGTGACAATTTTGAGATGTATATGTGAAAATGTGTGACAATTTTGAGATGTATATGTGAAAATGTGTGACAATTTTGAGATGTATATGTGAAAATGTGTGATGTAGTCAATTTTGAGATGTATATGTGAAAATGTGTGACAAAATGTATATGTGAAAATGTATATGTGTATTGGCATTTATGTATATGTGATGTATATGTGTGATGTACATGTGATGGTTGATATGAATGCAAATGGTTGGTGTTGTATATGAATGCAATTGTGGTTATTGGTGTTGCCTTAATAACTACTGATGCAAAGGCTTATCACAGACGGTTACGAACTTAGAACCGTCGTGATATCAATATCACAGAGCGGTTCTAAGTTAAAAACCGTCGTGATAGTATAACTATCACGACGGTTATAAACTTAGAACCGTTATACTATCACAGACGGTTATAAACTTAGAACCGTCTGTGATATTTATCACAGATGGTTCTAAGTTTAGAACCGTCTGTGATAACCTCCCTATATATACCCTCTGGCTAGGGTTATTCGATCTACATCTAATTAAATCCCGAGCCCGTTGTCGCCGTCGCCTCCCCGAACCCTCGTCGGCCGCCTCCCGAGCCCGTCGCGGCCGCCTCCCAGCCCGTCACGGCGGCCTCCCGAGCCCCTCATCGGGCCGTCGCGGTCGCCTCCCCGAGCCCCGTCGAGCCCGTCGCCGCCGCCTCCCCAAGCCCCTCGTCGAGCCGTCGCCGCCGCCTCCCGAGCCCCTCGCGGCCACCTCCCTCGATTACCGTCGCATTGTGAGCACTTTCGTGATGGACTAGGGTTTTGAGTATTGTGAGCAGTTTCTGTGATGGACTATGGTTTTGAGAATTGTGAGCATTGTTTACTGCAGTAGCTTAATTAGTTTGCTATTTGGTACATTGTTTACTGCAGTAGCTTAATTAGTTTGCTATTTGGTACATACTACATTGGTACATTGTTTACTGCAGTAGCTTAATTAGTTTGCTATTTGGTACATATTACATTGGTACATTGTTTACTGCAGTAGCTTAGTTTAATTTGCTATTTGGTACATACTATATTAGTACATTGTTTACTGCAGTAGCTTAATTAGTTTGCTATTTGGTACATATTACATTGGTACATTGTTTACTGCAGTAGCTTAGTTTAATTTGCTATTTGGTACATACTACATTGGTACATTGTTTACTGCAGTTGCTTAGTTTACATTGGTACATATTACATTGCTTGTTGTGTTAGTATATAGTATATAGTATAGGCACATAACCCCTCTCTCTGTCCACATCACCCCCTCCCTTCTCCCCCTTCCCTCTACTCCTCTCCTCTCTTCCTAACATTGAGCATCATGTTTCACTTTTCTTGCTTCCTCATCTTATCATGTTTCACTTTTCTTGCTTCCTCATTTAGTAGCGGGACGGCCAAGATTAATCTTGTGCAACCCTACAATTTGAGAGCACAAATTAACCAATCAAGGACCACTCTAGTGTATATGCCACATAGACCTTCAAGGGGCATGAAGTAAGTGACACACTCGAGTGTTCCCGTTCAATGAACCGGATACACTAGTTTGTGTCATTTGCGTCATAGAACTTTGTTTAGAGACCTTGTAGTAATATTATATGCCGACTACTGCCGAGATGTGATGTCCACTCCCACAATCCTTCTTTTTCCTTCTTAAATTCAAGGCAATTTTATTACAAAAGTGCAAAAAAAAGACATTCCCATATTCTTCGTGAGCAACCGACATAGCGGACTTCTTCGATGAGCGACTATCCATCTGCTTCTTCCCACTTCTTTTCTTCATCTCTGGTCTCTGGATCACGTACGCCAGAGACCAGAGATGAAGAAAAGAAGTGGAAGAAGCAGATGGATAGTCGCCATCAAGAAGTCGACTATGTCACCGCTCACCAAATAACTGGGAATGTCTTTTTTGCACTTTGTAATAGAATTGCCTTGAATTTTGATAAGAAGGATTGTCGAGTGAAGAATGTTGTGGATGAGGTTCCCGGATAAAGAAATCTTGCAATTGTTGCAAAAGATACATGGACCATTTGGGTGGAAAGATGAACTGTTTCATCAGGCGCATGACTGCCAATTCGAAGCATAGCATAGCATCCGAGGCACATCTGAGGTATGCTGCTGTGTCTTGAGGAATGCCAAGAGCTGGTCTTGGATGGAGCATAGCATCAGAGGCACATCAGAGGCTGCTGCTGTGTCTTGAGGAATGCCACATCGAAGACCAGCTCTTGGCATTCCTCAAGACACAAAGAAGCAGACTCGGATGTGCCTTGATGCTATGCTATGCTTCGAATTGGCGATCATGCTGACAACAGTTCATCTTTTCACCCAAATGCTCCATGTATCTAGCCAAAAACAACAAATGAAGTAAGTGACATACTCTAGTGTTCCTGTTCAATGAACCGGATACACTAGTTTAGGGACTTTGCTATTTGGTTTATAGTATTAGCAACTAAAGTAGGTGCTAAGATAAGCACATCACCCCTCTCTATGTCCATATCACCCCTCCCTTCTCCCCTCCCTCTACTCCTCTCCTCTCTTCCAATTCAATATGATCACTTTCTCATCTTATCTTAATAGACCCACAAAATGAGCAACATGTCACCCGCGCATTCTTCAACATCATCGCGGGCGTCCGCTCCAACATCAAGACGCCAAGGAAGAGGGCTATCGAAGAAGCCTGAGGGCCGACAGACCATCACAGCGGTAAACGCATCTGGGGTCCCTATCCTTCATCAAAAAGTGGTAAACGCATTCCGAAGCCTGGTCGAAATAGTTGCACAAGAACGAATTGAGATCACATACAATTCGTGGAAGAACGTGCTTGACACTCGGAAACGTGAGCTGTGGACCGAAATTTTGGCATCGTTCGAGTTCCCATAAGAACACCTATCTGCGTGCAACGACAAACCTACCTAGCGGCGTGCAAAGCATGGAAGAACTTCAAGAGCACGCTTGTCAGGAAATACGTGGAGATGGACGAAACGCCTTTTCATAAATACCCATTCCTGAAACCACAATGGGAAGAGTTCAAGGCGATGAAGGCGTCCGAAGATTTCAAAAGTACAAATACAGCGCACAAGGCCCTCCAGCAAAAAAACACACACCCCACGGACTTGGCACACTGGGTATGCGGGTAAAATCCCGCATGGAGGAAGGAGGATGACTGGCAACACGACAGACATCGCCCACCGTTTTCCAATATCCCGGATGACCGCGCTCGAAATTGGATTAAAGCAAGGTCATCTACAACGACATCGGGGGCGTCTCCTTCAAACCCCGCGGACCAGCAAGTGTCCCAATACTTTGTAAGATATCGATACAACTATGTAGCTTGTAATTATTCCACAACCGTGCAATTGAAATGACATTTTGTGCTCTTGCGGAAGAGCTGAGTTTTGAATCTACCCAGGATCATTCCAGGAACAAGGGAGAATGATATGCTCTCCGTGGCCCCGGGAAACAAGGAGCACCGGGTCGTCACGAGAGGCCAGGCTTTACGTTCCTTGGAAACATGGTTTTCAAGATGACTCGGAATGTATCGGCGTAGGAAGAGAAACAAAGCCGGCGTGACGCACAGCTACGAGAAGAGATCAAGGAATCTCTTAGAGAGGAGCTATTATCTCGGATGGCTGATGTAATCGAGATGAGGTGCGGAAGCAGACGAGAAAGTCGGCGAGCGCTACTACGCTCTCGTGCTAGCTAGCCCGCACAACCATCCGAGTAGCTGCGCGTCCAATCCGACGCAAACCCAGGCCATATTTCCGTGGGCGACATCACGGTAATAATTATTATCTCTCGAATGCTTGCTCCAGTGATAGGCCTATTCGAGTAGCTAATTTTGTATCGTTATGTAGGAGCCTCACGGGTGCGTGGCTCCAAGTGAGATATGGCTCCATTCCTTGTACGCTGCTTGGGGCGGGCATATTAAATGCAGTATCGGGGCCATGGTGCACGGTCAAGCTTTAGCGCCAGACTTCTCAAAAGTTAATGTGGATGGTGTGTATGTCAATTTTGAGGTGGTCCCGCTACCGAAGCCCCCCAACGACGAGATCGTGACTCTAGGACAGGCCTTTGGAACATTCATCCAGTGGCCCAAAAGCGACATCTCCCTGGAGGCTTCTTCACCGGTGGCAGGACCCGGAAGTGCGGTGCGAACCACGACAACATGCACTGTGCCATCTCCACACGGCAAGTCGCGGCGAGCTACCTGCACCGGTGCTATCTCCACGGGTGCTATTCTTGCCAAAGCAACTTGCACCGTCTGTACCTGCAGTCGAGGTAGTGGCCATGGCAAATCAAACACGAAGGATGATGACGATATCTCGTACCTGCCATTGGCCCGCAAATTCGTGCTAGGCGAGCCGATGATATTCCCGCAAGAGCACCTCACAAAGCTAGGACTTGGTTGCCAAAGATTCCACACTTGGTATATGCAACAGTCCAATAGACCAGAGGCAGAACGGCGCTCAGGTATCATGGTCAAATTCAAGCCGGAACATTTCTTGCACGAAGTTCAGGAATGTGTCTTCCCAGTGACCTTTGACGATATATTTGCTCTTTTCACGCTCAACGCTCTCGACGCCTCACTCGTTCGATGCTGGATGCTGTAAGTCTGTACAATCACAGTCTTTGTTCACGTAATACCGATATATGTCACAATTTGTTGCTTTTCTGTGTATATATATATAGATTCATGCTGACCGAAGCTAGATCATCGAAATCACCAATTGGTTTCCTGGACCCACGCTTGGTCGCCATTGATACCATCATCGAGGATGCATCCTTCGTCAAGGACTATATTACAAAAGCATTGCTGGCTCACCGCGATAAGGAATTTGTTCTAATGCCATACAATGAGAACTTCCATTGGATTTTAATTGTAATTATACCAAAATGGAACAAGGCTATATACCTTGATTCTCTAAGTAAGAACAAATCCAAGTACACAACTATCGCCGAAATACTCGATAGGTAAGTACATTGTACATTGTACTCTTTCCTTCCTTCCGAATGACTAATCTAACTTTTTCGAATAACGAAGGTCGTTCGTCACATACGTTCAACAAACAAGTGGCTCGACGACAGCTGCCAAGCCCTTGAAACATGATCGTAATTTTTGGGTATTGGCTAGCTACACATTAATTAATCATATACAACACTTAGTAGTAATGCCACTTGATTTAACACATTCTATTTTTTGCAGTGCCACCAGCAGCAGCCGGGCAACACGTGTGGATACTACGTGTGCCACCATATGAGACTACTCCTCGATTCCAGCAAGATCACCACTCCTAAGGTTTGTCAATCTTTCCACATTTATTTCATACATGTCAAGTTTTATATGTGCGCGCGTTGATATTTCTATCGACAGGCTGCGCCCATCTCTACATCTGCATTGAAACAGCCGGATTTTGCAAAAATTCGAGGAGAGTTCATTTGGTTTTTGTGGACTAAAGTCGTAAGATCAGATGGAGAGTTCCACTGCCCAGAATGATTTTTTATTGTAATTCTAAGTGCAAATGCAGTGTAGATCTTTTACAATTGTGTATTTGTTAATGGATATTTTATTTCAATTCAATGAATTGATTTGCGAAATGGATGCTTTATGTTTGTGAAATGAAGTGCGTTGTCAATTGGATGTTTTATGTCTGTGAAATGAATTGAGATGTGAAATGTATACAAATGAAATGAGATGTGTGAATTGTATATGTTTTATGTCTGTGATTATTTGCTTGTTTCAGAGGGCATGGCTAGCATTTCTTGAGGCTAGCCAATAAACAGAAATATATTTAGGGGTTGAAGGGAATATCACAGACGGTTTTTGAGTAAAAACCGTCTGTGATATCTGATAATCACAAACGGTTTTTACTTAAAACCGTGCGTGATGATCGATATCCTGACGCATTTTTTTAACTAAAAGCGCTCGTGATGATCAACTATCACGAGCGGTTTTTACTCAAAAACCGTCTGTGATAATAAGTATCACAGACGGTTTTTAACTCAAAACCGTCTGTGATTATCAGCTATCATAGACGGGTTTTACTCAAAAACCTTCTGTGATAGCTGATAATCACAGATGGTCCGAAAACCGTCTGTGATGACCTTCGATTATCACTGACCCATAAATACAGACGGTTCACAAAACCGTTTGTGATGACCTTTTCTGTAGTAGTGTTAGCCTTTGATTACACCAATAAGAAAATTTTAACGGTTCTGATGTTTTCGTTTTCTCTGATTAGCGTAGGATTTTGTACAATTATTTCTTTTCTTTGATTAATGTAGTAATTTCTATTTTTTCTCACATAGGATTAATATGAGGCCTACTGGAGGAGCTCTAATTAGTATAGATATAGAGATAGATAGATAGATAGATTGATTCATGGATTGATTGAAAGCATATGCAATAATTTAAGTAACCATTTTTTGAATTTACACTTGAAATCTTACACATTGCTAAAGTAAATTGAGAAGTACATCAATAATTCCATGCCAAACCAATACAATTTCCACGATTAATTCCATTGTAACGTTGGTTTCCACCTAATAATACATAGCATTTTTCTTTCCCAACCTTCTCTTCCAATTGGTGAAAGATGTCTCCATACTATGAAACACCATCCTATTACGGTATTACGTGACGCAGTTCAGCTACGAAGTGCCTCTATGCATCAACCCTTAATACTGTTGTAATTTATATGGTTTTAGCAAAATAATTTTAGATTTAATTATAATATGAAAGTATAATTCCAGCAACATATAAATGACATGAGCACTAGAAAAATGTATGTAATCACATAATTTTTCTCAAGTCATCTAGAAATGAAATTATACTCAACGTGTTAAAGACAAGATAATAAACAATTAGCATATTACTCAAATTGTTATGTTATATTTATTGCTCTTAGATATTGGGTTGCTCTTGTTTTTTAGCAAGGCCTTCTTGCCACAAATGTCAAGTTGTATCAACAATCAGTGTCACTCTTTCTTAATATTCTGCTAGTTTCTATACACACACATACACGCGAAACCTTTACCACAGTAGTGACAATAATAATTAGAATAAAATTGCAAGTACTATACAGTAAATGGCAACAGACTAATACTCAAGTGAATGTCAGATCAAAGTTTTAGCAAGTACCAGAGAAGTAACAAGATAGCATATAACTAGTAGTTAACAATTCAAACTAGCAGAATACTTCTAATTAAAATGTCACATTGATCTCACTTTGTGTCACATTGATCTCACTTTGACAGTTTATCCTCATTGAGTATTTCATTCTCACAGTTTATCATGCACAGTCACCCAGGTTCTCAGAACAAATAAATAGCAACGTACGTTCACTAGTATGGCACAATGAGCACGATAACATAATCAAAAGTTTAACAGAGAAATAACTCATAGAAAGGATGTCACTTAAAGCCACTAAGAAGATGAACACGGCAAGGCATGTTGAGGTAGACATGATCCCATCCAATCGAAAGAAATTACTTCTTGAATGGATAAGACAGCCCCCTTTTATCTTCCTCTCACTTTCTATCATAGGTGGGTCCCTCTGGACTCAAGTTGGTTTAGAGCCAACCAAAATTCCGACATCACACGAGCTCTTAGATCCAATAAACACAACTTGCACGAATCTTAAAGTAAGAAAAAGAGTAAGGCCCTGTTTGGATCCCATAGTCTAAAGTTTAGTTGTCTAAAGTTTTGGACTAAACTTTAGTTTGCTAAACTTTAGCCACTAAACTTTAGTCGAAGGTCCTGTTTGGATCCTGTACTAATGGATAGGACTAAAGTTTTAAAAAGACCATACTACCTCTTCTCGTTTCTTGTATCAGCCATTAAATGGGAGGTGAGAGACCAACATGCATAGGTAAACACGTCTTTGTGCCTAAGAACCCAAAACTTTAGACCACTTTAGTTCACTTTGGTGGACTAATGGTCTAAAGTGTTTTTTAGGGGTTAGCTAAAGTTTAGATCTAACTTTAGACCACCTGTTTGGAGACTTTAGACCTAAACTTTAGTAACTAAACTTTAGATGGAGAGATCCAAACAGGGCCTAAGTAATCATCCTCCACTCTTTATTTATGCTTTAATTTGTATGCATCTTTAAAATAGTGATGCATAGAAGCTCCTGCCTTACGAGCTTTAATGACCTCCAATGTGGATACGTTATATTCCAATGAGGACCGTAAATTGACAATCGAAAACGAGATATAGGTACTATTTTGCCCATTGAAAAGTAGCAGGGAAGTATAACCAATCCTAACAGATCTATAAGAACCCGATCACCGTAACTCAAGACTCCACCACACAACATTACACCATGGCGCATGTCCAAGAAGACGAGCAGATGAGCACCGAGGAATTGCTCCAAGCTCAGACTGAGCTCTACCACCACTGCTTTGCCTTTGTCAAGTCCATGGCGCTCAGGGCCGCCACTGACCTGCGCATCCCTGATGCCATCCACCGCTGTTGTGGCGCCGCCACCTTATCTGACCTCGCTTCTGGCACCGGGCTACACCCGACGAAGCTCTCCCACCTCCGGCGGATCATGCGCGTGCTCACCGTCTCCGGCATCTTCGCTGCCGAAGACCGCGACGGCGAGACCGTGTACAAGCTCACTCGGGTCTCCCGCCTCCTCGTCGGACGCGGCGAGAGCTCTCGCCACCTGTCCCCGATGGTGGGCGTGATCGTCAACCCAGTGGCCGTGACCGCTCACTTCAGCATGTGCGAGTGGCTCACCGACGACCGAGCCTCCGCCATGTCGCTCTTCGAGGTGGCGCACGGCTGCACACGGTGGGGGATGATAGAGAAAGACGCTGCGGACGGCAGCGTGTTCAACGCCGCCATGGTCGCGGACAGCCGCGTCGTCATGGAGATCATCCTCAGGGAGAGCAGCGGCATCTTTCAGGGCGTGAGCTCGCTGGTCGACGCTGGCGGCGGTCATGGCGCCGTAGCTGCGGCCATCGCGGGGGCATTCCCACACGTCAAGTGCACCGTGCTGGACTTCCCCCACGTGGTCGCGGGGGCACCCACCGACAGCAGTGTGCAGTTTGTCGCCGGCGATATCTTTGAGTACATCCCACGAACGGATGCTGTTTTACTTAAGGTACAACTAGGTAGTAGTTTTTTTTTTTGGGCGAATCAGCAGCTCAATTCTCATTCAACAAAGTTAGAGCACAATCAAGGAGCAGGCAATCATAAAAGAAACCAGGCACATGGTTAATCCACATGCACAGTTGCCTGCTCCTAGAAGCCTATTTGGCACAAAGACGAGTTGCCCAACTACAATCATGTTGGGCAAAAACAAGATCGAATAAAGAAAGGGATAGACTATTGCACAGACGACTGAAATTTTTTTTTATCTTTCAGTCACCTAAAGTTGCACTTTGAATCACCTGAAGTTGCACATGTTTTTTAGAGGGGGGCTGCAATTTTAGTTGATTGAGAGTGCAATTTCAGGTCACCTGAAGTTGCACTCTGAATCACCTAAAGTTGTAGCTGTTCTTTTAGAGGAGAGCTGCAATTTTAGTTCATTGAGAGTGCAATTTCAGGTGACTGAAACATAAAAAAATTTCAGTCGCCTGTGCAATAGCAAAACTGATAAAGAAAACACATGTTTTTCGTTTCAGTGGATTTTGCATTGCTGGCAAGACGAAGATTGCGTCAAGATATTGCGACGATGCAAGGAAGCCATCCCTGCAAGAGATGCTGGGGGAAAGGTGATAATTATCGATATGGTGGTCGGGTCTGGGTTGCACGAAATTGTTTCCAAGGAGACGCAGGTTTTGTTTGATGTTTTTATGATGTACATAGATGGGATTGAACGAGAGGAGCGTGAGTGGAGGAAGATTCTCTTAGAAGCTGGATTCAGTGACTATAAGATCACACCAGTACTGGGTGTTCGATCAATTATCGAGGCCTACCCGTGAATGCTATTGCATGGAGGGTTCATTTGCGTGTGAACTAAGGATATGTATGTCAAATAAACGTACTATGCATTGTCCTAAAATAAATGCTTAGAATACATCTTGTACACAAGTGGCATCTCCTTTATGCACAAGGCTATATCTATCAACAAGTGCACGAACTTATCCACGTCCATCCGATCCAACCTCGGTGGCCTAAATCGTAGACGGGTGTTCACCACGCACTGGAGCCGTCGAGCGTCGTCTTGCGAAATCAACCCGCTCTCCCTTCCCAGTTCCCAAATCGACGCTAGGGTTTTGGCGCCTCCCCACCGCCGCGCCGCTGCTCTCGCCCATCCCATCGCGCCCTGGCCATCCTGCTGTCTCTGCCAATCGCGCCACCGCCGTTTCCTACTCCCTCCAATCAAGCGCAGAGGACGCCGAACCTGTGCGAGGTTTCGTCCTCCGCATCCATCAATTCCGAGTCCTATGTTTGTTTGGAAGTTCGGGAACTGAAGTGCCGCTTGTAGTTTCCTGTTAGTTTCATGAAGGTTGTGTCACTTGACGTGTTCCCGTACGTGTTGTATGAACTATGTCACCCGTGCAAGACCAGCACAGCAAAAACGTCTAGACCCAATCTGAAAATAAATCAGACACAAGAAAGGAAAGAAAGTGATACCACAAGAACACAACAAGAAAGATTATCGGACAGCAAAATCAATGGCAAATTCGAACAAAGGCAGTAACAGGGACTCGAGATGGAGCGGTTACCACGGAGAAGCGAAATCCAAGGAAAAAAGCGCAGCGTCGGATCTAACAAAAACGAGCACACATCCGCGAAAGCGAAAGGAGAAAAAAGAGGACTGAGCAGCGGCGGCGTACGAAGAATGGGAAGCGACGCCCTCGAGGAAAGCCAAGCGCACCGTATGAAGCACCGGAGCCAATGACGGCGCTGCCGTTCCAAAGCACCGGCCGTAACCGAAGAACGCACCGGCCATCGCAGTCAAAAGGGCCGACACGCACAGGACGGACGGAAGCCCAAAACAGTCGAGCAGAGCAAACGGCAGGAAACAAAACCGAAACAAAAGCAACGAGCCCACGAGAAAGAACCACGAACAAAACAAAGCCCAGTGCTCAGAAGAGCCGGCCCATCATGAATCACATCGGGATTATCCGAACTATCCAATTTATATTCGATACATTAAGATTTTAAAAATATCAATTATATTTTTATTATTCGTTTTATACATTATTTATATTCAGACTATTCGATTCGTATCCGATCTGTTGACATTCAGTATAGGTAGCCAACCATGCAATGATGCATTCAAACTTTTCCATAAATATTTGCCAATCTTTCACTTCGATAAGTAGGAGAAGTTATGAAGTCGAGAGACCAATCACCCACACAAAAGGATCCAAGTGAATTGAGTAAAATGGCCATTCACATCCCCCAGGTGGTCAGACAAGATGAATAGTACCAGACAGACCGGGTAAACAATAGCAGTGCCTAACAGTGAGAAGTAGAGTTAGAAATGTGTCTAACTGTGAGAAGCATTTCTTAGGAAGCAATTTCAATGATCATGTCGGTACAACTAGTGGAGGTTTCAGAGGGTGCATAGGAGTTTTGGTTATGGTGATAGGAACCAAAAAGGGGAAGATATCTTGGACTTTTGTTGTACCCTATGATCTTATGATAGCTAACACTTTTTTAGAAAGAGACATACCCATTTAGTTACCTTTAACAGTGGTTAGCATTCTAGCCATATTGATTTTGTCCTTGTCAGGAGCAGGACAAATGAGCCTACATAGATTCTAGGGTTACACTTGGAGAGTGTGTTGTCCAGCAACATAAATTGGTAGCCTCTGATTTTTGTTTTAAGATATGGGTTTGATAGGCTAAAGTCACCAAAGCCATGAGAAAAGTGGTGAAAACTCAAAAAAGACATCTCACAGGCGTTAAGAAGAGATTGATCATGAAAGGGATATGGAACATGAGATAAGCGAATAGTATATGGACGGAGATATCAACTCGTATTTGGAAGGTGGCTATGGAGGTGTTGGAGTGACCTAAGGGACAAAATGTGAACCTAAAGACACTTGGTGGTGCAATAAGAAAGTGCAAAAGACTATCGAGGAGAAGAAAACATGCTACAAGCACATGCATCATGATAGGAGTGACGACAATGTACTAAAGTACAAAGCGGTAAAAAAGAATGCAAACAAAGTGGTGAATGAGGTACTGGGCAAGGACTATGAGAAAATTTATCAGAATCTAAGTATAAAGGAGGACGAGAAGGATATCTACGAAATGGCTAAACATTGAGATAGGAAGATGAGAGATTTTAATCAAGTTAAACACATCAAACAGGATACTAATAAACTTTTGGTGAAATAAGATGGGATTAATGATAGTTAGAGAGCTATTCAATTGAGACAATAAGGATAATATGATTGAACTAGATGATGCTTTTAATGACACCAATAGGCGCTTTGTTTGAATACTTCAGGAGTCAGAAGTAAGAGATGCCTTAAAAAAATGAAAGTAAGTAAGGCGTTAGGGCTGATAACATTCCTATCGAGGTGTGAAAATACCTTAGAGAATTGGCGTCATTGGGCTAACTAATTTGTTCAATATTATTTTTAGGTCAGACAAAATGCCTACTGAGTGGCAAAGGAGCACATTAATATCATTTTTTAAAAATAAAGGAGACATTCAAAGTCATACTAACTATAGAGGAATTAAGCCCATGGGTCTCACAATGAAGCTTTGGGAGCAAGTGATTGACCACCATTTAAGAAGAGTGACTAGTGTGATGATAAGTCAATTTTGTTTTATGCCTGGGAGGTCGACCCCGGAGGTGATTTTCTTGACACGATAGTTGATAGAGAGGTACAGGGAGTAAAAGAATGATTTTCACATGGTGTTTATTGACTTGAAGAAAACATATGACAAAGTGCTAAGAAAAGTCATGTGGTAGGTACTCCAATAGAAAAAAATCCCAACAAAATATGCTACCCTAATCAAAGATATGTATGAAAATATTGTGACCAACGTCAACATATGTGGTAGCGATATTAATGACTTTTCTATGAAGATAGAACTATACCAAAGGTCAGCATTGAACCCATACATTTGTTGCCCTAGTAATGGATGAGGTCATATGGGACATATAAGGATATATCTATTTGTGTATGCATTTCGCTGATGATGTAGTGCTAGCTGATGAGAGTAGAATAGGTATCGATAGGAATTTGAAGTTGTGGACGAAGACCTTAGAATCAAAGGGGTTTAGACTTAGTAGAGCTAAAACTAAGTACATGAGGTGTGATTTCAGTAGTGGCTAGGCAAATGATGGGGATGTTAGTCTAGACGGACAAGTAGTGCCTACGAAAGATACTTTTCGATATTTGGGATCGATGTTACGTGGGACGACGAGATTGATGAAGACGTGAGCCATAAGATAAGAGCAGGGTAGGTGAAATAGTGCTAAGCATCGAGTTTCATGTGTGATAAAAAAATCTCTCAAAAGTTAAAGGGTAAATTCAATAGTATGATGATCAGACCTGCGATACTATATGGAGCGGAATGCTGAGTGACTAAAAGACAACAACATATACAGAAGATGAGTGCAGTGGAGATGAGGATGTTGCAGTGGATATGTAGTCACACAAGGCGGGATCAAATTCATAATGATGATATATGTGATAGGGTCGGGGTAGCACCAACTGAAGAGAAGCTTATCCAACATTGCTTGAGGTAGTTTAGACATCTTCAATAAGTGCCTCCTAAGGTACCAGTACAAAGTAAAATTGTAAGATATACCAAAAATGCAAGAAGAGGCAGAGGTTGACAAAAACTAATGTGGGAGGAAGGAGTTAAAGAGACTTGAGGGAATGGAATGTATTCAAAGAATTAACATTGGATAGGAGTGAATGGAAATTAGCGATCTATGTACCGGAATCATAATATAAGAAGGTTTAGGGGGGCGATGTTTTAGGATCTCTGCTCAGATGGGAGGATGAAGGTTTAGGGTTTTGCCTTATAGGTTTTATTACAAGGCTCTTATTTTTTGATCTTGAGGAGGTTTCATTCCTAATCTATCCTAACTAATTTGAACAAAATACTTTATTGTTATTGTTGCATTGGGGTTTACTCGGTTAGTTAATTTCTGTCGTTCTTAGATCACATTCTGTATGTTGTTTTCTATATGTGTTTCTGGGTCTGTTTCTTTAGGTATTTTGATACTAGTATGTCATATTTTTACAAACCATGTATTACGAGCAAAATTTTTCGTTTACATACTGTTCAAATTTTCTTTTAATCTGTGTTCAGAAATGTCACAATGCGCTCACAAATCCATGAAACTGATTACCAAGTGTGGGGAGAAAAAGCAAAAGGATTCAAGCAACTGATCAACAAGAATTCTCACACATATTGCGATCTCTTCTTTTCCTTCTTTTACCTTTGTTCTTCTCTGTGATCTCTCCTCTTTTATATGTAGTGTTCTTCTGCTCTTGACTATTTCGGATATTAACATGCAGTTTCTTTTTAATCTGAGCATTATTCTTACTCTGATCGGGCTGAATTCTCACTCTTTAACAAGCTACACACGTGGAAGCAGACTGCTAACGGGTCGCCTTTTGAAATTTTGATAGCCCGATAATATATTCAGAACAAGGCGGCCCATCTGAACCAAAGAGTAAAGTCTTAATGGGCGGCCCATGTCGAAGCAGGCTGTTAGCAGGAGGAGGAATAACTACCACACGATGGGGATCTAATGCTTCGGAAAAGTGAGATTTAACATTTTTTTAGTTGCCTGTGCAATATGTTGTCCCATCAGTCATGTTGAACTAAACTATTTGGACTTAGTTGCGGATTTCACTGATTATCGGTCAACTACAACTACAGCTTACAGAGCTGTTTGTAGTACATCGGTACATATATATGAGTTGCTCTTCAATCCCATCAACTAGTTAGTCTAGCCAACAAAAGACAGGTGAGAAAGTTGGGGAGAGTATGGTCACGTATTATACAGTACCACTCGAGAGGACTACTTAAACAGTTAAAAAGTCTGGCTTCCAATAAAGCACCACTCAAACAATCAAAAGACTAGCTTTCATCGAAAGCAACATAGCATTTGTACATTAGTTTGTGTGAGAGACCGTTGGTAAGGATACTCCCAATACTACACCTCAGCTTATGTCCATGGCCATAAATGAGGTGCCACATAGATAAAAAGATGACATGGCATAGGAATAAATAAGGTGAGAGATTAAAGTTGAGTCTCATGCAAGACATGGGTGAGGTGAGAAAACCAACACACCAAGAAACAGCAAAAACAGCACTGGGGCTTTAACCCGTGTCCTCGAGTCGCGCTCCCACCGTTAGCCAGGATTAGATGTGGCTCTCGCCGCCGTTCTTCCATGCAATACAACAAGCCACAGGAATAAGATGAGAGAGTTGATCTTTAGTATATGCAAAAATTTAATGCACATTTCTTCTATAGAAACTAGTATAGAAACAATGCATTGGGATGCTAGTGTCTAAACAAAAATTAAATACACTTTCTCTCCTCTTAAACATGGCTATAGACACTCTCCATTGGGAGTGCCCTAATTCCTTAGTTGGACCTGTCGCCGGTGACGGAGAGCCACTAGTAGAGACAAGAAGGCGAGGGTAAGGTTGTTCAAGGCCAATGTAAGAGTGAAGCACATGGTGAAGGAGGAGGAGGAGGAGACACAATAATTGCGATGGCAGCAGGAGTGACCGCCATGAGAGTGGAGATTGCCAGTGAGGTGGAGATCGCCAGTGAGGATAGACAGGGATGTGCTTCACTACCCCTCTACTCCCTCCCCTTAAAGCCTTTGATCTTTCAGATACCTTAGCTTTAGCAAATTCCTCATCTATTCTTGCATTCATTCATATGAACTAGTACAAATTTCTTTTCTTTCCTTGGCCCTTGATTTGTGCAATGCGCCGCTGGGCTCTTGGCTTGCGGTAGCTACCGAGGCAAGCTCCCCAAACCACTAGTGCCAGACGTGTGACCAAGGAAGCGGTGCGTACGACCACGACCCCATCGTAATTACATCCACACGAATGAAATGCAAGAACAACCGAAGTTTTTCTATCGTCACTTAGAAGATCGAAGGCTTCCAAGGAAGGGAGTAGAGGGGACATTGAAGCACATCCTTATCTATCGTCACGGTAATCTCTACTCTAGCGGTAGTGGCTTCCGCTGATACCAAAATCATCGTTGAAACACCCAAAAATTCAAATGAATTTGAATTTCCCTTGAATTTCGGTTTTGTTTGCAGCCTTTCCCAGTTTGGTAACTATTCTCTGTTTTACGCCTTCCTCTTTCGGTCAGTCCACCTCTCCTAACCATTGGCGTCTTTCCCAGAGACGCCACTTCCCCTATTTCTCCTTCCCCCCTAGCTCATTCCCGTTCGTTGTCGCAACCACCCAGTCACCTCTGCAAACTCCAGTCAGCCCATACCATCGACTGTCATGCCCTGACACCATCCATTGATGATCCCTCAACTACGCCAGACAAGCCAAGACCGGAGCTCATTGCCATCGCCCCGCTCGTCTTACAGCCGAGAATTTTTTGTACGGATAATCCATTTTTTATTCGAAAATACATAAATATACCCGCGACAAATTTTTTTACAAAAATAGTCTCGATCGCCCCCATTGGGCGACTTCTTCCTTTCGCCCAACCGCAAGCGACACAAAGGAAATGTCGAACCGTTGGGCGATACTGCGAGCCGCTTACCGTTGAGCGACTGAAATTGCGATCGCTCAACCGCATAAATGATCGCAATTTCAGTCGCTCAACGGTAGGGCGATCGCAATGGATATCCACCGATCGCGCCACTACCCTCATTCTCGCCAAACAACCACATTTCCCCATTCTCGCAGAGAGCCGTAGAGAAGAAGAAGAGAGGAGGAAGGGGAAGAAAAGAAGAGGAGAAGGAGGGGAAGAAAAGGAGGGGAGGGGAGAAGAGAAGGAGGAGGTGAAGGAGGAAGGAGTCCAAGCTATTCCATCGATTTGGATCCAGGTATTGTCGTTAATTAGGTTGTATTTACACTATTATTTAGATGAAATATTAGTGTTAGTACAAATTGTAGATGTAGTATACATTTTGTAGTATGAAACATTTTGTAGTATAGAAATTGTACTACTCTTTTTAGTATAGAAAGTTTAGTTTAGTGTTGAACGATGATATTTGACATGTCGTAAATTTCAATCATACATGTAGGCGTACATCATTAATGGCCAGACTACATTGAGAGTGTATTATGGTGCTGGAATGATTCGTGAAGGTCCGAATGGTGTGGATTTGAGCGATTTTCCGCAAGTCACTCTCGTACTTCGGATGACGAGAATGCTCCAATGACGGATGTGCGGCATTGGCTGACCCAGTTTTCATTGGACCCGAGGTGTGCAGCGTCGTTGTGCAAGGGCTTTGAGCGGTCTCCCACCGACATCGATGGGAGTTGAAGACATTGCGCGCTCTGCCGTGGAAGGGCTTTGTGCAAGGGTGCCGCGCCGTGGATACGAGTGTGTCTGCTTGTGCAACCGTGCTCACTACAAGCAGTGCGCAAGCTCGTGCGTCCGCCTATGCTTCGGGAGGTGCTAGCACTCGGGCGGGCAGCACGATGGCGGAGCTGATGAAGTTGCTCATGATGAAGGCAATGCGGTACATGGAGGAGAGTTACAGCCGTCAAGCTATACAGGGGAATCGGGCAAGCCGATGCGGTATATGGAGGAGAGTTACACCGTCAAGCTCCGAGAGGGAACGGGCAAGTCGATGAAGGAGAGTATAATGAGTATATCGTGCGGCAGATGGAATCGATGACCAGAGGGCATGGGATGAAGAGCAAGCTATAGAGGACGCACGAGGAGGACAATTCCGATGATGAAGAAGTTCCTATCCCCAAGAATGGAACCGGTTTAATGCGGAGGGTGTTTCCGCATATGATGAGCATGAATCACCATGGGAGTATCATGAGACAGAGGTTCGGTGCATGCTGTTTTCTTCGACAAGGAAGCGCCGCAGATGCCATCAAGCTTTGGGCCCTTTCAATGCAACGGACATTTCGCGTCGTCAAATCAAGCCGGGAGCAAGATACTCGTGAAGTGCGAGCAGTGGTTGTCCTTGGAGGGTGCACGCCAGAGACCCAAGTATGACACTCACCGGATTGTGTCCAAGGTGGAGCCGCACTCGCATTCGAACACCGCCTTGGCGAGGCATCAAACCCGACGTCCGGATTTATAGCCAATTTGATGTACGGGAGATAGTGGAGAAAAAGATGTTGCGGCAACACATATTGTGCTAGCTATTGAGAATAAATTCAAGTATAAGATTAGCTACGCGAAGGCGTGGCGTGCAAGCAAAGGCGTTGGAAAACGTTTTGGCACTTTCGAGGCGGCGTACGACAACCTTCCTCGTATGCTTAAGGTGTTGCAACAAAGGAACCCGGGCACGTACATCGCCGTGCACGAGAAGCCGTCCGTAAGTCCACCAGGATTTGCAGTGTTGCAGAGCATTGTTTGCATTTGGTGCTAGCATTGAAGCATTCAAGCACATGCCGCCGATGATCTCGATAGATGGGACCTTCTTGACAGCAAATACAAAGGGCAGCTCCCGACGCCATAGGCGTTGACGGTAACAATCAAATATTGCCGCTGGCTATTGCATTTGTGGAGAGTGAGAATTATGAGAGCCGGCTGTGGTTTCTAAGACATGTGAAGACTGGAGTTGTAGGCACCCTACCGGTGTGTGCGTAATCCATGATCGCCACGCCGGTATTATAAAGGCGATACGAAAACTTCAAGAAGACCCCGAGAGAGCGTTCCTTGGCCGGACATGAGGAACCGTGGTGCAATCGTCACTTAGGGCAAACTTTTCAAGCAATTCCAAACAATCTTTGATGAAGCTATTCAAGAGGCTTGCTAGGCGTAACCAGCAGAGAAAATTTGATGCTTTATGGGGTTGCTGGATGAGTACACCAGAAGAACGTCGACGAGAGGAGCAAGGGGCGGTCACTCCGGGCGGCACAACCGCAATGCTTGCCAAAGAATCGATGAGTCTAACCTAAGTGGTCCAAGAAGGAGGAGCGCGAAACATCAAGTGCTTCTCGCAGGGATCGAGGGGGAACCATTGGAGAAGTGGTCGCCGTTGCACGACACGGATGGCGCAAGGTACGGAATAATGACAAGTAACCTTTCCGAGGTGTACAATTGGGTTCTCAGAGGTCTCCGTTCTCAGCCCCTTGTCGCCATCGTGGAAGGTGTTCTTCACAGCACAATCCGCTACTTCAGGGACAGGCACGCGAGTGCCGCACTTCATGCGGCCAATCCCGGAGCCCTGTATTCGTCAAAAATTACTTCGTACATGGAGACGAAGGCACAGAAGGCTCAATTGCACACAGTGCATTGCATGGGCAACAGGGAGCATCGTTTCGAGGTGATACTCCGTGACAGAGCCAGATTTGGGACATCTCGTTCACTTATTACTCACGAGGTATGCCTTGGAGATCAAGCAAACAGACCTAGCTGCACATGCAACAAGCTTAAGTTGTTACACAGGCCATGCTCTCATGTCCTCGCTGCATGCGGAACCGTGCGCATTGATCCTTCCAACTTCATGTCCGAGTACTTTTCAAAGAGAGAATAATCGCAAGCTTGGTGTGGGAGCTCCGGGGTTCAGGCGGTGGAAACTTCACCACTTTGGACATTTCAGCGAGGACCGGGTTCGGATATTAACATGTGAAGGGTGGGAAGGGTCGGCGACAGAGCCGACGTATTACAAATGACATGGACGAATCACAAGCTGGAACATCCGTGCACGTTGTGGGCGATGCGGTCAGGAGGGGCACACAGCTAGACGATGCAATGCATGACCTGATCAGTAGTTGGTGTTGTAATGCATGCTAAATTTAATGTACCATTTGTTAACCTTGTATGTTACATCCTTGTATGTTGTAATGGACTTATTCCGTGGACATCTGTGAAGTGCGAGCAGGCTGGTATTTCATCCTTGTATGTTGTAATGGACATCCTTGTATGTTGTAATGGACTTATTCCTTGTATGTATGTTGTAACCTTGTATTTTCATGCTCAAGTGATTGCTTGTGATAACAACTCCACGAAGATAATGAGAGGTGGCCCCGGTCCACACAAAGAGGTGGTACGAGCGGCTGGGTAGGTTAGTCGATATCATGCTATATGTTATGCATGTAATAAAACCGTAAGCGGCATGTTACTCCCAATCAGTATTATGAAGTTTATTTCAATTCACATAAGGTTATTATCTCGTGTGTTCGCATTGAATGATTCAGATAGCAAATCATGTAACAATAATTAACATACCGCTTTTCTTCAGACACTAATTCTTAGTAACATAAAAATATCACTTACCAATGTATATATCAAACGTTCTACAGTCAATTGTTCTTAAAAAAAATTTCTCACAATTTTTAATGCACGTACAACATACAATAAACATAACATTATATTACAACTACACCATATTTTTTTCCAGTTTAAAACTACAAAATTGACAAAACTCTACAAAATCACGGGGAGTGAGTAAAGTCGCCCGTCCATTGGGCGACTGAGTTATAAGTCGCCCATCCATTGGGCGACTGCATGTCAGTCGCCCAATTGTAAAGCGACTACTTGCAGTCGCTCCAAGAACCAGCGACTGATATTGTGTCGCTTGCCGGTTGGGCGAAAGGAAGAAGTCGCCCAATGGGGGGGCGACTGGAGACTATTTTTGTAAAAAATTTTGTCGCAGGTATATTTATGTATTTTCGAATAAAAAATGGATTATCCGTACAAAAAATTCTTACAGCCGACCTGGTGCACCATAGTTTCTGACCGCTGCAACTGGCCACACGAGGACGCGCTGAGACTGAAGTGCCACGGGCGTGCCAACCTCCGCACCGCTGCCACCACACCAAGTCGAACACTCCCACGCCTTCCCCTCCCCGGCCACACGCCGTTGCCCAAAAAATATGGCCACTGCTTCCACCGCCTTCTAAACGCTATAAAAGCCTTGCCGGACACAACATTCAACTTCATTGGTGAAACTCAACAAACCCAGCCCATCCTCTACACCTTCAGTCGAAGTATCGCTGACACCACCGAAAACCAAAGGTAAATCCCCAAATTTCTAATTTGCTTAATACTAATCTTCAATTGTTTCCATTCCTAGCTTCGTTTTTTGTTATTTTTATTGTATTTTGTTCCCAGTTTACATCCTGCAAAGCGGGAACTTATTTGAATTCGTTCCTCTATGTTAGCATCCAAATTCGACTAGTTGGTCAACAGAAGAACTATAAGAGAAATCGAAGTAATCAAGAACAAGTCTAAAATCTAAAGTAAAATTATCAGAGACTCAGGATAAGGAGTCAAGTCATATGGTTTTTTTATCATATTGTACCTATATTATTTAATTAATTAAATATTAGTACTTTTATTATCCTTTATTTATGCACTATTATTTATTTAAAATAAATATTTAGAATGACATGATAATTTAGCTATGTCTTACCACCGAAAAAGTTCAATTTTATTTGATGGCCATATTCACCTTGACGAGTCTTAGTAACAATAATATTACTATAAAATATACTATGGTACAATATAAATTCAAATGTTTCACACTACTAGGAGATTTGGCATCTTACCGGTAAAATTACAAAAGATACTAGGGTAAAGGATGAAATGTGGAAAGCCACGGGATGGTTTAACTCCACAACTTTACCCTAAAGGAGGAAGCTTGGATTGGAGTGATGGCAGTGTCGTGGTCCACTGGGTTATTGGTTTATAGTTGGCTGCCTCATTGATGAAAAACAAAGACATTCCAAATGTCTTTGTTTTAGTAGCTGCTTGAATCAATTAAATATCTATAGGGTATAAGCATTCCAAATGTGGAAGGGCTAGCATATAAAGGGATGGTATGAAAATGATAAAACCATATTTAACAACAGTAGGAGCACATAGAGTCAGAAAGTGCTTTCCGCGTTAGCCAATGGGATTCCAAAGAATAACCAATAAAAATTTCTAATATGCTTTTAGGCTGCAATTTTGTACGGTTTTGATTTGGCACTCTAATTTGTGCATCACACCTCTAAACTGTTAAGTGATGAAGTGATGGTTTTTTTCCAGCCCACGACTCATAATTAGTGACTATTACAGCCTTCGATGGTGATTGATTTAATAAATAAACAGCAATATGTAATGCTCCCCCCCGCCCAAAATGGCAAAGGAAGATTTAGATAAGCCATCATAAATCTAACCATGTCCATAAGTATTCTATTCCTCCATTCAGCAACACTATTTTGTTGTGGAGTGTAAGATAAAAGATGAATAGTTTTATGCTCTTTATGGAAATAATTTAATATCCCTAAAATGTATTCTTCTCCACAATCAGATATCAAAACTTTGATCTTTCTATTTAATAGATTTTCCACTTTAGTTTTAAATGTTTTGAAGACATCAAAATTTTCTGACTTTTGTTTAAGAAGATACACATATCCAAATCTAAAATAATCATCAATGAATGTGACAAAATAAAATTTTTTGACCTCTAGTGGGGAGTAAACATTTCACCACAAATATCAGAATGAATAATGCCAAGAGCCTTATTAGATCTTTCACCTTTGAAAAAGGCGTAAAGGTCATCTTATCTATTATACATGCCTTACAAATACCAAAATTCTCTCACTTGCATAATTTCAAAAATAATAAGATTTTTAATTCTATTTTTAGATATATGACCAAGTTATAAATATCATAAATAAGATTCTGAACATGTGTTCCGATTATTAGTATTCCTCACTATAGAGTTATTTTCACCAACAATCAATATTATCATCATTTGATAGTTTATCAAGAAAATAAAGCCCTTAATGGCAAGTTCCAATATGCACTAATTTCCCATTTAGCAATATTTTAACTCTTCCTTTTTCAAATAGTATATCATAACCAATAGATTCTAATTAAGCCATAGAAATTAAATTCCTTCTCATGCTAGGCGAATATAAAGTGTCCTATAATAATAACTTTTCTCCATTGTGGAGTTTTAGGATATAATTTCTAAATTCAAGTACATTAGATTTAGAATTAGTTCCCAAAAAGACATCTATTTTTCTTTGAAATTATTTGCATAGAAGTATAATCTCTACGATCTCTAGCAATATGAGATGTGGCACCAGAATTAATAACCCAACTATTTGGAAAAGTAGTAGTAAGTAAAAATTCAGTGCATACAAAAAATATTAGACATACCATTAAGCGAAGAATTGTCTTTACACTCAACTGGTTGATTGTTTTGATTCTTTTGCTCATTCCGCTTCTTCTTTTTCTATAATCTTGAAATATCCATACTGACCACACTTGCGCTACCTGAAATTCTTGTGCATATCATTCTTTTGAATTGAGTTATAGTTTTCACTATCATCCCGATCGCATTTCTTGTTAAGTTTTTCCTCTAAATACCATCAGGCTTCCTCTTTTACCAATTCCTTTTATTATTACATTTTCCTCTCCAAGGTGTAACTCAAAATTATGAGTATTTTCTTTTTTTTTCCGGAGAGAGTTTTCTATCTTCTTCTATGAGCAAATAATGTTTCAGAGTTCGCATATTGAGTATCCTTTCATAATGATAGAAATATATCTTAAATTGTTCTCATGAATTTGGCAAAGAGTTTAGAACGACCATGATCTACACTTGTTCAAAAAAGGAATAGCCATTATTTTTTAATTTCTTTGCTAAAACACAAAATTTATTGAGATGCTCATTAATTGAAGTGTTATCATGTATCTTAGTCGAGAGAAAGCGATTAACAAAATTAAGCACGTTAATAAGAGATACTTTACCAAAATCATATTCCAAACTGCGCATTATTTTTCATGTATTCTGTTTACCCTCATACTCAGCAAATGAAGAATCAGTCATTGATCCCAATATAAAAATATGAGCCATTTTATTATCTCTAGTCTAATTCTTATATTCTTCTGCATAATTTTTCTTTTCCTATAGTGGTATTTTTTTTGCTCTTCCGGTTTGTCTTTCTATGACATAATCTATGTTTTCAGCATAAATTAAAAGCATGATTTTTCTTTTAAAACCGTAAAACTTGAGCCATTCAATTTATAAGATTTAAATACTTTAGAAAATACATTGTTGGTTACCATTGTCTGAAAAAATTGTTACCTGATCGGTTGGTAGCGGGGCTTCACGTGCAAGCGAGGACGATACTGGAAGTTGGTGCAAGTGTGCTGGTGATGAACTTTTCTTCACGCAGAGCAATGTCAGATTGGTTTGTGACTTCTGATTGAACTTTTCTTCCGTGAGTTGATTAATTATTAGTGTTGTGGCGTGACGAAGAAGCCGGTGCCCAGCTCATTTCAGATTTGGCTGGTAACATTTGGTTTTTAATTCACTACTTCTAAATTTTATCTTTTCTGATTTACTATTTCTAAATTTTGTCTTTTTTCTGATTTTTTAATTTTTATTTAGACTTTTTTGTTTTTCTTTTTTTATTTCTTCTTACCTATGTTTTATTTTTAAAAATTTTTAAATTTAATTACACTAAGCCACCGCCAGTTATAATAAACTGCGCCCTCGATCAATTTGCGTGGTGGCGAGGAGAGAGATCCATGCGGTCTCGCGCAAGTACCGAGCGATGATGTGTGAGACACCGCGTGTGACCGAGCAACGATCGAGGCACAGCGCGAGACTTGCTTCCACGACCAAGGGACCGACGGACGAGTTGATGCGTTGTGGCTGTTCTCTTCACACCACGCAAAGATCGAGGAGTAAATTTTTTGCTTTTTAGTCCAAAATTTAAAAGTTTTTTACATATGGACCCCTGGAGAAAAGATTTGCAAAAATGGACCCCTAGCACGGCGCCAACTCACATAGCGCCCAGGGTACACGACACGGCGCCATATTCTTTGGCGCCGTAAATGGACACGTAGGATCCACAGTGGCACAACACGGCGCCAACGCACATGGCGCCGTGACATTCATAAACGGCGCTAACGTTAGTGGCGCCACATCGACTTAACACCGAGCGCAGCCCCGCCCCCTCACTCCACTCCTCTGCTTGAATGCAGGACCGAGCAAGCGAGAGCAGCCTCCGCCGCCGCCTCTCTCTCCCCCCTCAAAATCCACCCCAATCCATCGATTTTCTTCGCGATTTTGCTTCCAAACCGAGCAAGCAAGGTGAGCTCCCTCTCCTTCTTTGATTTGTTGCAGTAGATATGGATTATTTGAGGTACATTTTGTAGGGCAAAAGTTGAAACCCTAGATGAAATTAGTTGGATTTGGCTCGGTTTTAGGTTCGATTCGCAATAGATATGCGTAATGTATTAGCAATAATGTGGATAGATCCGTTTCTAGGGTTTGATTATTGTACGTAATGACTGAGATATGTTTGTTTGTTGTGCTATAGATGGATAAGGTTGTGACTTTGCACCATGGTGGTACTGTGAAGAGAAATGACAATGGGGGTGTTGATTTGGAGGGCATGGAAGAGACCACATTGCTATTTACTTCACGTCCGTCGTATGGTGAGGTCATTTATCGCTTGAAAGAGAGGTTGGGATGGACAGATGAGCATGGTGATGTCGTTATGCAAGGATTGATTGATGTTGGGTCACAAAGGGGCGCGTATAAAGAGATTGGTTTCGATTGGCAGCGACGGTGAATGGGATAACTATGTGGCCATTGTTTTGGACTCAGAGGTCAGAGCACCTGACTTGTTTGTGCAGAGGGTGGTGAGAGATCAATCGCCTCCTAGGGCTGCATTGGATCCCAATGACTCACCGTTGGTTGGGTCACCAGATCATGAAGAGGTCGAGGTGCAAGTTGTATCATCGGCTCAAGTATGTGAGGTTCCATTGACTCAGGTAGAAGCTGACTCTGAGGATGCCGATGACCGCTTTGTTGGTGGATTCGACGAGGAGACAGTGTTTGAGGAACCCATGGTTTGTGTAGCATCTAACAGGGTGGATGTACAGCTTGCAGGAGACAAGGCTGATTATGAGGATGCGAGGGCTGTGGACTCAGATGATGACAGACCAGTCACAGGTTTGACGTCTAGCGAAATTGAGATGTTGAGAAGAATGTTTCTGCCGTGATCCACTAGTGTCCGATTATAATGACTCGAGTAACGCATATAGGGCTGTCGCGATGGAGGGCAAATGCAGAGGGACGTACCTAGGCCTCGGGCTAGTATCATAATTCGAAGGGTCATGTCTTTGAGGATATGTCGCATTGAAGATGTGGTTGAAAGAGTACTGATCGTACACAACCGCCCATACCGGGTTAAGAACTCATACGCCAAACGCCAGTACACCATCAAATGTGAGAGCACAGGTGTGCATGGAAAGTCTGCGCTGGAAGGTGAAGGGTACGGAGAGGTTTAAGATTACAATCGTGGATGGACCGCATACCGTGGGTCTTTCGAGCCCAGCCGAAACATCGCCGCTGACTTCTCGGTTCATTGCAACCCGCCTATACCCCATGATAAAGCACATGCCGACGATGCGCGTGGCAGAAGTGATAGAGGCCGTTAAACTAAAGTGGCACTACACAATCAAGTATGGGAAAGCATGGAGGGCGCAACAACGTGCTTTGAAGTTGATTTATGGTGATTGGGAGGAGGCGATGAGCGCTTGCGCCATGTTGAACGCAATGAAAGCGCCAATGCAGAATGCGGTATGAGTACGCGCCTAAGCCCGATGTATGGGTTAATGGAAGACAGGTTTTTTCGAGCATTCGGTGCTTTGGTCGCTGTGTCGAGGCTTTCAAACATTGTAGGCCTGTTCACAATTGATGGGACGCTCTGTTGGGCAAGTATGAGGGAACGTTGTTGATTTCTATTGGCTGTGATGCGGACAACTCGCTTGTGCCGTTGGCACTTTTTGAGGAGGTATGTCGCCAGAGGGAGGTAAAGTCGTTCGATGAGAAGTTAGAGGAGTTGAAAACGAAAACTAACGCCGAGGGTCGTGATTGGATAAGGGGTTTAATGAGGGATGTGCACAAATGGTCAAGGGCTCATGACCCATTGGGAAGGAGGTATGGGTTCATGACTAGCAACATGGCGTAATGCTTTAACGGGCTGCTTAAGGGGCACGTGGATTGCCGCCACCGCACTGCGGCGTTCACTTTCTACAAGTGTGTTGCATGGTTTGTCAACCGCACCGGAAGCCTCGACATGTTAAAGGCACATGCACGTTGGCCACCTCGTCCTCACGACTTCATTACCAAAGCGAATATGCAAGTCAATGAACAGGAGTACCACTATTTTGACCATGTGACGGGCACGTATGAGGTTGTTGAGGGTGGAGGGACAACCGAGAATGGAGAGCTCCGAGAGGCCCGAAAGCATAAGGTTGTGATTACATCCTTCACATGCACATGCGGTGTTCCTAACAAGTTCCATTTTCCATGCTCCCACATGGTGACCGCATGTAGGGCCCGGAATGTCGATGTTGAGACCAAAATCCCGAGACTATTCAGCGTGGATGCGTTGGTGAGGACATGGGCCCCACGGTTCGAGCCATATCGTGATGAAAGCGAGTGGCCACTTTACTCGGGTCCCAGGTACATAGCGGACACGGGGTTACGTTGGCACAAGAGGGGCAGCAGGAAGCGGTCAAGGTACAAGATGGACATGGATCGGATACCTGGTCGCACCAAGAGGGGTAGGGCAAATCCCTTCGTTGAGGACCCACAGGAGACACACTGCGGTATGTGTGGTATATTAGGTCACAATTCACGGACGTGTCAACGTCGTTCCACTCAGGTTAGCATCGTTAGGTCTAGAGAGCATAATTTTTAGATATTTTGTTATTTTTATCACTAACGTAATTTTGAATGCACAGGATGGCGAGGTACCGGCTGGTGGACGAGTTCTACGACAGAGAGCACCGCGGCAAGCTCACGATGATTCCCATACTGCGTGCTCCAACCCATGATGATGAGAGTTGTGTGTATGTGTATGTGTATTTTATATGTGTGCATGACGATGTATGTGTATATATATATATATGTAAAATGTATGCATCTAGACTTTATTGACAGTTATGCGTATGTGTTTTATATGTGAATGTATGTATTTTGTATATGTGCATGTGTGCATGTGTTTTGTGTATGCAGAAACAGACAGCTCTTTGCTGTTTTTTCTGTAGGTTTTCGTAGCACGGCGCCAAACACTCTGGCGCCAAGTTATTGAAAAACGGCGCCAGTAACTTTGGCGCCAGGATGTGGCACCAAAGTTTTGCGCGCCGTATTTCAATATCTCGGCGCCAGAGTGTTTGGCGCCGTGCTATTTACATACGGCGCCAGGGTGTTTGGCGCCGTGATTACTGCACTTGCATTAAAACTGCAAGCTCGGCCTAGTTGTTTCGTTCTATCCGCATCCGCACAAATAATACTAATTGACATTCACCAAATGAATAAGCACAGCCCAAAATAACATACTGAGTGCATACGTCCACATACATACATAGTCCACATACATAGTTTATAAATTTTCAGAAAATACATAGTCCACATACATAGTTTATAAATTTTCAGAAAATACATACGTCCGCATACATCAAACATTAAATATACATATCAATAACCTATTGAGTGCATCGAGGCCACTTCCCCTTCCTCTGAGCATCAGGGTACTCCTCAAGGGCTGCCTTGGCACGTCGCGCTCTCTCTAGCTTCTTCTGCCTTTCACCCTTGTGCCTTGCCGCGGCCCTCCTACGCTCCTCCTCGCGGTGTTCCCTCGCAGCCTCCTCATGCTTCTTCTCCCTTTCCCACCTCTCCTTTCGTTCTTCATCCCACTTCTTATTGACGTCAAGATATTTTTTGTCATCCTCAGCGATCGCAGTGTCGATCCACTGCTCAAAATCACAAAGCGGTGGAGGCTCCTGCAAATGTATGCATTCGTTAAACCAACAGAATTAATACCAATTCGATGAATCGACAATACAACATACCATCTTGCCGAGGACAACGGCGGCACGTGGTGGATCGAACGCCCAGTTGGCGCACATCCAGTACCTCTGCCTATATGTATCCGGATCATCTGACCTTTCCACTTTGCAAGGATCGCCGCAATAACACATCGGCACGGGAACACCGGATGGAGGTGGCAAACGAGTGAAGCCCATGACAACCTAAAATGCGAAATGAATAAGATTTATAATTTTTCTCATTTCTAACCCTAGGTTAGCTAGTTACCCAAATCAAACCCTAATCCAACTAATTTCAACCCTAAAAACGGATCTATACACATTATTGCTAATACATTACGCATATCTATTGCGAATCGAACCTAAAACCGAGCCAAATCCAACTAATTTCATCTAGGGTTTCGACTTTTGCCCTACGAAATGTATCTCAAATAATCCATATCTACTGCAACAAATCAAAGGAGGAGAGGGAGCTCATCTTGCTTTCTCGGTTTGGAAGCAAAATCGCAAGAAAATTCGTTGGATTGGGATGTATTTGGGGAGGGGAGAGAGGGGCGGCGGCGGAGGCTGCTCTCTGTTCGGTTTGTTCGAACAGAGCACTAGCACTGAGGGGTGGTGGGGGCCGGAGGCTGCGCTCGGTGTTAAGTCCCAGTAAACGGCGCCACTAACGTTAGCGCCGTTTATGAATGTCACGGCGCCATGTGCGTTGGCGCCGTGTTGTGCCACCGTGGATCCTACGTGTCCATTTACGGCGCCAAAGAATATGGCGCCGTGTCGTACCCGGCGCCATGTGAGTTGGCGCCGTGCTAGGTCCATTTTTGCAAATCTTTTCTCCAGGGTCCATATGTAAAACTTTTAAATTTTGGACTAAAAGCAAAAATTTTACGATCGAGGACGGAGAGCTAGAAGTTTGGACATTTGTTGGACCCATGGACATGCGAATTCCATTTTGGCCCCATTGCAAAAATTCCAAAATTGGACCCCATTCGAGCGCGCGACACGGAGGATGACACGTGCTCGGTCGTGCGGTGCGGTACCGCACGATCGCGATCGCTCACCAGTCGTGGCGGTACTGCATCGCACGATCGCCTCGCTCGCTCCCACCGCGCGTCTGCGCCCGACAAGCGCGTCCGTCCGCCCCGATCGCACGGTCGATCGCCGAGCGCGCGACCCAGCGCCGACCGCGCGCATCGCCGCCCCAACACGAGATTCTTTGCCCGAGTCGCACGGTCGGGCGGGCAGACGCGCGCGGCGGAACGTTCGCGCGATCGGGCGCTGGTCGCACGGGGCGGGCGGACGACGCGGTCGGGGCGGCAGACGCGGCGGTGGGAGCGGAGCGAGGCCGGCCGTCGCGGTCGGTACCACACGCACCGTTGAACAAGGCGGTCGGCGGTACTGCATCGCACGATCGGCACGTGTCATCCTCCGTAATCGCGCCGAATGGGGTCCAATTTTAGAATTTTTTGCAATGGGGGGCCAAAAATGGAATTCCGCATGTCCATGGGTCCAACAGTGTCCAAATTTCGGAGAGCTACGTGCTACCGCGAGACCGAGGCGAACACGCGCCACATATATGGACCAGGCAGATTAGGCAAGGAGAAACTCCCCGCGGCGCGCCGTGAAAATGCCCTGCTCTGCTACTAATATTGAATTTTCTAAACTCTATATTAATTTTTGTGAAGGTTTTTCGGTTCATCTTCAATTTCTGTTTTCTTTCATGATATCACTCACAATTATATTATGAGGCTAAACGGTAGAGACCTATTTATAGGCACCACTTCTAGGTGTTACAAAACGACCAAACTATTTTTCAATATACTGTAAGACTGTCGAATCATGTCACCAGCCACAATCAGACAGATCAGTTTAATAAGCCTAAAATATATTAGTCTCTAGCATACATGTGTAAGTCATATGTCATAGTCAGATTGTTTATGAGATCAATTCTAATATGATCATATATGTCAATAGCCTACAGAGCCGAACCTACAAAACAAACTCAACAATTCCGTCTTATGTTGTACCTAAGTTAAGCATATGTATGCGTATTAAATTCTAATAGACTTGGCCTCAATAAATATGTCTAACAAATTCTAGTACAGCCGTCTTTGGCACCTTGAGTACTAATTTCTCGAATTAAATTTCATATCAAAATATTCTCTATCACTTGCATTAATAGTATAAATAATTTTACATTGAGTTAAATAGGTAATAACTATAATAGACGCTGAAAGTCACATAAAAATCCTAACTGATGCATGACAACATAGCCAAAAAAAAGTTCAAGATGACTGATGCATGACAACATAGCCAAAAAAAAGTTCAAGATTGCTCGAGATACACATAATGGTTACTTCGGAAAACTCCCCAGGGGTTGATGCTTATTTATGCTTGTGCATATCTACGTTACTACGTATTCGCGTAGGCTTCAACCGTACGCCTTTTTTTAAAAAAGAAAAAAGAAACACACATGGAGAGAGAGAGAGAGTATACGGGTTGGATTGCCTGGAAGTGCATATATTGTCCATCATACTTCGCCATAACCAATTTGGCCATGAAGCTGTTTTTTTCTTAATGTTGCGTTAATCGGTTCTTGAACTTAAGACATGACATGTTGATGCTGATATTATATTGAATTTCATTTGTCAATTAATTCAGCCAAAGTTTATGCTATTTGATAAAAGGCGCCAATATACTTCAATACTTTGTATGTCCGAAAAAAAGGTTTTTGCCTAACATGATGTAATAAAATAAGGCTACGTGACATTAATCTAAGCTATAGGTGCAGGATCTAAAAATCTTTGATAATCAAGCTAGATGTTTTTTTTCCTCCACATTATTCATAGTGAACCTCTCAAAGGTAGAACGCATGAAGGCAACCTAGACGCGCAACTATATCTGGTGCAATCGCTTTAATTTAGTTTAGGTACCAAATCAACATGAAAATATGCCGAGAAAATTTAAGATGTACTTCTCAATCAACTCTACCTGTGTATAAAATTTCAAGCTAATTTTTTCTATATTAAAAGTAACAAAAATGAGAAAATTGACGAATCAAAAGAAAAGGAAAAAGAAAAAATGCTACTATTCACATCAAATTCATTCTTCTGCTTGTAAGGCATCACTTCCCTTTTGATTTATATGGAATCAATAGGAACTGCAACTCCTAGTAATTATTTATTTATGTAATGTTCACATGATTATCGTAATTTTGTATTGCTATGGACTCAATAGGAACGGCAACTCATAGTAATTATTTATTTACTAGTTGAATGCCCGTGCGTTGCTACGGATTTTTAAAATTTATCATACTACATGTTTTAAAACTTACGGGTAGTAAAAATTTTTAGAATATACATACAAACATGTTCTAAAGTTTTTAAATCCATCAAGTAAGTCGGAAGCCATCGATCACACCTTGTGGACATAAGTCTAAAGACATCGACCACACCTCGTGGTCATAGGTCGGGAGCCCTCGAGCACACCTCGTCATAGTAAGTTGGAAGCCGTTGACCATCGCGCGTGATCGTAGATCGGGAGCGGTCGACCATCGCTGATGGTTGTAAGTTGGCAGCGGTTGACGATCAATTGTGGTCCTAAATTGGGAGCCTTCGATAATGGCTCGTGGTCGTATGTCGGAAGCCGACGACTATTGTTCGTGGTCGTAAGTTGGAATCCATCGAGTACATCTCGTGGTCGTAAGTCAGAGTACATTGACCAGCACTCGTGGTTGTAAGTTGGAAGACATCGACCACACCTCGTGGTTGTAAGTCGGAACACATCGACCAGTGCTTGTGATCGTAAGTTGGAAGCCATCGATCACACCTCGTGGTCGTAAGTTAGAAGCCGTCGACCATCGCGCATGATTGTAGGTTGGGAGCGGTCAACCGTCGCTGGTAGTCGGACGTTGGCAGGCCTCCGGTGCGCTTGTGCCTTGTCGCGACCACACCTCGCGATCGTAAGTCGGAACACATCGACCAGTGCTCTTGGTCATAAATCGGAAGTTGTCGATCACACCTCATGGTCGTAAGATAGAAGCCATTGACCATCGCGCGTGATCGTAGGTTAGGAGCGGTCGACCATCGCTGGTGGTCGTACTTGGTAGGCCTTCGGTGCGCTTGTGCCCTGTCACCCGACTACCGTGCCAGCCTGCTCGGCCCACCCGACCTACTCGGCCCTGACTTCGACCACGACCCTTCGACGTCAACCACGGCCCCTGTCGACCATGGCCCCCTTCAACCATAGCCCCAACTTTGACCACAGCATCAACTTCGACCATGGCCCCGACTTTGAACACGACGTCAACTTCGACCATGGCCCCGACTTCGACCACTACCCCCTTCAACCACTATCCCCTTCAGCCACAACCCATCGACGATGACCACTTCCCCTTCAACCATGGCCCCCTTCGACCACGGCTTCAAATTCGACCATGGATCTTCGACTTCAACCAGCGCTCGTGGTCGTAAGTCGGAAGACATCATCCACACCTCGTGGTCGTAAATCAGAACACATCGATTAGCGCTCGTGGTTGTAAATCAGAAGTCGTCGATCACATCTCGTGCCAAAAGCAACTTACAATCCATGGGGAGTACGAGACCTTGTGGGTCTTGCCGTAGAGGGTGAGGAGCTCGATCTTAGGGTGACCTGGGGGTAGGCGATAGGGATGTCCAATTGGAGGGGGAACTCATAGTTGCGGAGGTTATGGATGAAAAAGTAGGTGCCCTCCGAGTTGGCGCTACGACTACGACCATGACCGCTATGACCACGTCCACGAGCGCTACGACTACGACATGACCATGACTTCGACCACTGCCCCCCTCGACTTCGAGCATAGCCCTCTTTGACTTCGACCACTGCCCTCCTTCAACCACTATCCCCTTCGATCACAACCTTTTGACATCGACCATTTCCCTCTTCGACCACAGCTTTGATGACGACTACGGATCTTCGACATCAACCATTGCCCCCCTCGACCTCTGTCCCCCTTTGACCACCGCCTCCTTCGATCACTGTCCCCTTCGACCACGACCCTTCGACATTGACCGCTTCTCCTTCCGACTATAGCCCCCTTCGACCACGGCTTCGACTTTATCCAGAGATCTTTGACTTTGACCACTGCCCCATTCGATCACTATCCCCTTTGACCACAGCCCTTCAACGACCATGGCCCTTCGACGTCGACCACTGTCCCCATCAACCACGGCCCTTCGACGTTGACCACTATCCCCTTCGACCATGACTTCAACTTCGACTACTATCCCCTTCGACGACAGCCCTTCGATGACCATGGCCCTTCGACGTCGACCACTTCCCCCCTTTGATCATGGCTTTAACTTCGACCACGGATCTTTGACTTCGGCCACAACACCCTTCGACCATGACCCTGACATCGACCACAACCCTTCAACTTCGACTGTGGATCAACTTTGTCCATGGCCCTTCGACTTCGATCACTGTTCCCTTCGACCACTGTCCCCTTCGACCACAACATGGACTTTGACCATGACCCTTTGACTTCTACCACTGCCCCCTTCGACCATTGTCCCCTTCAACCACGGTTTGGATTTCAACCATGACCCTTCGACTTCGACCATAGCCCTTTGACTTCAACCGCAGACTGACTTCATCCATAGCCCTTCGACTTTGACCACTACACCCTTTGACCACTATCCCATAACCCTTTGACTTTGACCACGACCTGACTTCGACCACAGCCTTTCGACTTTAACCACCGCCCCTCCGACCATGGCTTTGACTTCGACCACTGATCTTCGACTTCGGCTATGGCCCCATTCAACTACGGCTTCAACCATGGCTCCTCGACTTCGGCCATGGCCCCTTGACCATGGCCCCCTTCTACCATGGCACCGACTTCGAGAACCAGCTTGGGAGACCAAAATCACCAGACAACACGATGGGCTCCGAGCGAAGAGCAAGAAGAGGTAGAGAGGCTCACCGGGTGAGCGACCGCTAGGCGGTGGTGGCGGGGGGAGAGCAAGCCTCCGCCGCCATCGTCGAGTGCCTTTCTCTCTGATCCACCGGCCACTGTCGCCGAGTGCTCTTCTCTCTGATCCACCGGCTGCTATCGTCGAGCGTCGTGCCACTGGTTGATGGGGTGATGGGAAATAGAATTGATGGTGGCACCGAGGAGGAGGAGGTGCGGCACGAGGGTTTGGGGGAGAGAAGGAGGTGGTGGTTGCGAGAGGTGGAGGTGGGAGGCGGCGGTGGGCAGATAGGGAGAGAAGGCATTGGGTGAATGTGTTGGGGAGGCGGTGACGGGGAGATGTGGTGCTATTGGGGGAAGTTGGGGGACTGCGACCAGACATTGCCGTGTGGGGAAGGAATTGGTGGTGATGCTGAAGAAGAGGAGGAGGCGCAACACGAGGGTTCGGGGGAGGGAAGGAGGCAGTGGTTGCGGGAGGTGGGGAGGCGGCGACGGGCAGATGGGGAGAGGAGACGGCAGGTGAATACGTTGGGGAGGCGGCGATGGGGGGATGCGGCGCTGCTGGGAGAAGTTGGGGGACTACGACCAGACATTGCCGCGCGGGGAAGGAATTAGTGGTGACACTGAGGAAGAGGAGGAGGAGACGCGGCACGAGGGTTTGGGAGAGAGAAAGGCGGCGGTTGCTGGAGGTGGAGTGGTTGTGGGAGGCGGAGGATACAGGGGAAGAGAAGAGGAGAAGCACGGCCCATACGCCGGCCCAACCTTTTCTACGAGGAGCAGAAGAACTACCTATATGCGGATCTGGACGGCTAATCTTTGATCGGACGGCTGAGAAGAGAGGAGGGAGAATGGATCGACGATCACCAACACATATTTTTATGTAGTAGAGATGGAATGTTCACATGATTAGCGTACATTTGTATTGCTAACACCTAGTGTTTCAGCTTCCAACCTTTGCCGGGAATCTTTGGTCCTTAAATGTTGTGCCGGATCGAAATGAATTTCCTTCCGTGCCGGTTGATCGCTTCATGATTTCCTTGCATGCCGGTTGATTTTAAAGGCAAAGGTAGTCTCCGAATCATGGACATGTACCTGAAAATCATGCTTCTTAATTTCCTTGAGCCGGTTCAGCTCCAAGGCAAAATCCAAAGCGCATGCATGGACGCGTTCATGACGAACACCAACTACGCTAGTTGTATACATACTCCATACATATCTAATCTTAGCCTTTGATTACACCAATAAGAAAATTTTAACGGTTCTGATGTTTTCGTTTTCTCTGATTAGCGTAGGATTCTCTGATTAGCGTAGGATTTTGTACAATTATTTCTTTTCTTTGATTAATGTAGTAATTTCTATTTTTTTCTCACATAGGATTAATGTGAGGCCTACAGGAGGAGCTCTAGTTAGTATAGATAGATAGATAGATAGATAGATTGATTCATGGATTGATTGAAAGCATATGCAATAATTTAAGTAACCATTTTTTGAATTTACACTTGAAATCTTACACATTGCTAAAGTAAATTGAGAAGTACATCAATAATTCCATGCCAAACCAATACAATTTCCACGATTAATTCCATTGTAACGTTGGTTTCCACCTAATAATACATCGCATTTTTCTTTCCCAACCTTCTCTTCCAATTGGTGAAAGATGTCTCCATACTATGAAACACCATCCTATTACGGTATTACGTGACGTAGTTCAACTACAAAGTGCCTCTATGCATCAAACCTTAATACTGTTGTAATTTATGTGGTTTTAGCAAAATAATTTTAGATTTAATTATAATATGAAAGTATAATTCCAGCAACATATAAATGACATGAGCACTAGAAAAATGTATGTAATCACATAATTCTTTCTCAAGTCATCTAGAAATGAAATTATACTCAACATGTTAAAGACAAGATAATAAACAATTAGCATATTACTCAAATTGTTATGTAATATTTATTGCTCTTAGATGTTGGATTGCTCTTGTTTTTTAGCAAGGCCTTCTTGCCACAAATGTCAAGTTGTATCAACAATCAATGTGACTCTTTCTTAATATTCTGCTAGTTTCTATACACACGCATACACGCGAAACCTTTACCACAGTAGTGACAATAATAATTAGAATAAAATTGCAAGTACTATACAGTAAATGACAACAGACTAATACTCAAGTGAATGTCAGATCAAAGTTTTAGCAAGTACCAGAGAAGTAACATGATAGCATATAACTAGTAGTTAACAATTCAAAACTAGCAGAATACTTCTAATTAAAATGCCACATTGATCTCACTTTGTGTCACATTGATCTCACTTTGACAGTTTATCCTCATTGAGTTCTAATTAAAAGGTCACATTGATCTCACTTTGTGTCACATTGATCTCACTTTGACAGTTTATCCTCATTGAGTATTTTATTCTCACAGTTTGTCATGCACAGTCACCCAATACTAGAGGTTCTCAGAACAAATAAATAGCAACGTACGTTCACTAGTATGGCACAATGAGCACGATAACAGAATCAAAAGTTTAACAGAGAAATAACTCACAGAAAGAATGGCACTTAAAGCCACTAAGAATATGAACACGACAAGGCAATTACTTCTTGAAGGTAGACATGATCCCATCCAATCGAAGGAAATTACTTCTTGAATGGATAAGACAGCCCTTTTTATCTCCCTCTCCCTTTCTATCATAGGTAGGGGTGGAAACGGATCGGATACGATTGAATAGTCTTAAATACGAATACGAATCTATATTTTTAAAACGAATACGGATTCGAATATTTTCAAATACAGATACAAATATTCTCGAATACGAATACAGCTATTTTCGAATACGGATTTTCTCAGATACGAATATAGGATAAAACGGATTCCTAGCAGTTTTACTGATTTTTCACCGGTTACCGGTTTTAAATTTGTACGGATTTTTCATGGGTTCTAAAAACGGATCGAATACGAATCGAATAGTCTCGAATACGAATACAGATACGAATATTCTCGAATACGAATGCGAATACGAATACTCTCAAACACGGATACGAATATTCTCGAATACGAATATAAATATTTTCGAATACGGATTTTGCTTACCATATTCGTGTTTTCTCGGATACGAATATCGGATAAAGCGAATTATCCGTTACCATTTTTCACCCCTAATCATAGGTGGGTCCCTCTGGACTCAAGTTGGTTTAGAGCCAACCAAAATTCCGAAATCACACGAGCCCTTAGATCCAATAAACACAACTTGAATGGATAAGACAGCCCCCTTTTATCTCCCTCGCCCTTTCTATCATAGGTGGGTCCCTCTAGACTCAAGTTGGTTTAGAGCCAACCAAAATTCCGAAATCACATGAGCCCTTAGATCCAATAAACACAACTTGCACAAATCTTAAACTAAGGAAAAGAGTAAGTAATCATCCTCCACTGTTTATTTATGCTTTAATTTTTATGCAACTTTAAAATAGTGATGCATAGAAACTCCTGCCTTACGAGCTTTAATGACCTCCAATGTGGGTACGTTATATTCCAATGAGGACCGTAAATTGACAATCGAAAACGAGATATAGGTACTATTTTGCCCATTGAAAAGTAGCAGGGAAGTATAACCAATCCTAACAGATCTATAAGAACCCGATCACCGTAACACAGACTCCACCACACAACATTACACCATGGCGCATGTCCAAGAAGACGAGCAGATGATCACCAAGGAATTGCTCCAAGCTCGATCGAGCTCTACCACCACCGCTTGGCTTTGTCAAGTCCATGGCGCCGTGGCCGCCATCGACCTGCGCATCCTCGACGCCATCCACCGCCTCGATGGCATCGCCACCTTATCTCGACCTCGCCGCACCGGCTACACCCGACGGCTCTCCCACTTCCGGCGGATCATGCGCGCTCACCGCCTCCGCATCTTCGCCGCCAAGACCGCGACGGCGAGACCGTACAAAGCTCACTGGTCTCCCGCCTCCTCGCCGGACGCGCGAGAGCTCACGCAACATGTCCCCGATGGTGAGCACGATCCTCAACCCGATGGCGTGACCGCCATTTCAGCATGTCCGAGTGGCTCACCGACGACCGAGCGCCGCCATGTCGCTCTTCGAGGCGCGCACGGCTGCACACGGTGGGAGATGATAGAGAAGACGCCGCGCACGGCAGCGTGTTCAACGCCGCTATGGTCGCGACAGCCGCGTCGTCATGGAGATCCTCCTCACGGAGAGCAGCGGCATCTTCGTGCGTGAGCTCGCTGGTCGATGCCGGTTGTCATGGCGCCGCAGCCGCGCCATCGCGAGGGCTCGTGGCATTCCCGCCCACACGCCAAGTGCACCGTGCCGACCTCCCCACGTGGTCGCGGGGCCCACCGAGCAAGCAGCGCTTGTCGCCGCGATATCTTTGAGTACATACCACCGGCGGATGCTGCTTATCAAGGTACAAGTATACAACTAGGCAGAGTAGTTATTTATTTCAATCAACACCAATTCTCGCTCATTAAAGTTAGAGCACAATCAAGGAGCAGCAATCATAAAAGAAACCAGGCAAATGGTCGCAACCCACATGCACCGCTGCTCGCTCCTAGAAGCCCGTTGTAAATAATCTTGTTTTAGAGTCATGTGCACAATTTGGGTGTATCGAAGTCAATTGCAACCGCAATTCAAAGTCGAGGTGGAAACCTAGTCGAAGTCGATTAGAATCGAATCGAGTAGGTGTTGAGAACCCGTGTTGAAGTCGAACAGTGGGTATAAAAGGAGGCTTAGAGCCATGTATTCGTTGTACCAAGCCATTGAGAAAATACCAAAGGAGGGAAACACTCAAAGTATTGTTTTGTCGCAGTGATTGTGCAGACATGGTCGGAAGGACTCACGATCACCGCAAGCGTGATCGGAGGAGTTACGACCACGCAAAGTTCTAGCAGCGTGATCGAGAGGTTTTCACCACGCAGAAGGCCGCGACCACGGTGAAGGTGGTCGTAAGGAGCATCAACTACGCCGTAAGATTGCATGCGTGATCGGAAGTAACTCCGATCACGTTGAGGGAAGTGAACGTAGTCGAAGGGTGTTTGACTACGGTGAACGCGATCGCCAAGATCACCGCGTGATCGTAGGAGGTTTCGATCACGGTATCTCGAGCGTTGAAGGAAGGCAGCGGCAACGATAAGGAGGAGTGGTCGAAATTGCTACAGAATTTTACGACCACGCTGGAAAAGCGATCTAAGAGATTGAAGCGGTCGGAATCGGTCGTAAGTATCCGTAATCGATCGTAAACAATTTATTCGGTCGTAAACGACTCTAACCAGCCGTGGAAGATTCGGGAGGTCGTAAGACCTCCAACAGCTTGGTATCGTGAGCCGTGGTTAAACATGGTCGACACGGCGGCGAGCGTGTCGCCGCAATACCCGATCCTCGCCGACAACTATCCGGTCCGGGCGATGAAGATGAAGGTCAACATGATCGCGCAAGGCGCCCGCGGGTGCGGTCGAACCAAAGGAGAAGGACAAGGTCCTCGATGATCGCCTCGACAAGATGGCGATGGCAGCGATCTATCAAGCCGTGCCCGACTCAATGATGCGCAGCTAGTCGGCAAGGAGACGGCGAAGGAAGTCCGACTACTCGCGAACCATGCATGAAGGAGTAGATCGAGTGAAGGAGGTTCGACTTCAAACATTAAGAAGTGAGTTTGAAGCCATGAAGATGGGGAAGAGTCGCACCGTGGAAGAGTTCTCTCGTCGATTCAACGAAGTCGTGAACGAGATCAAATCTCTCGCGATGACTTGAAAGATGAGGTGGCGGTGAAGAAGTATTTGAGAGTGCTACAGAGAAGTTTCTTCCGGCCGTGACCACGCTTATGTATTCGCAAGACCTCTCAAGATGAAGATAGAGGAGGTAACCGAGCGCCAGCACACGAGCAACTCCTAAAGAGTTATCAAGAAGACAACGGTCGCAAGCACGCTCGAAAGAAGATGCGAAGACCGAGGAGACTCGCCATCGAGGGGCGGTCGTGGTCGTGATCGTGGTCGTGGCACATCGACCGCCGCGCGCGCCTCATGGACGCAGGTCGAGGCTACGATCGAGAGGTCGGGACGGCGGTCGAGGAGGTGGTCGTGAGGCGCGACCATCATATCGACAAGTCCGATATCCAGTACACGCGCGAGAAGTATGGGCACTACGCCGCTGAATGTCGGTTACATCCAGGCCATAACCGCAAGAAGTATGGTCACTATGCTGCGAATTGTCGGGCAAGAAAAAGGTAGAGGAAGCAAACTTGGCACAAACTACAGAGCACAAAGAGCCAACACTATCGCTTGTCACTGCATCGAGACGAACCGACAATGGTTCTCTTAAATGAGGAAAGAGTCTTTCCAAGTCTGTTGGAGCAGGAGAGCAGACTCAAAAGCGACGGCAGATCGGTATCTCGACAACGGAGCCAAGAACCACATGACGGGTACGCACTCGATGTTTTACGAATTAAATAAGAGTGTGCTCGAAAAGTACAGTTTGGAGACGGCTCTACTGCTCAGATAAAAGGGAGAGGCACAACTCGATGCAATGCAAAGATGGAAGTCGAAGAAAGCTCTCGATGTATATTACATACCGAGTCTTCTGAGCAATATCATAAGCCTTGGACAATTGACCAAGAAGGTTGTCGGATCGAGCTCAAAGGCAACCATCCAAGGTGTTCGACCACGTGAGCATCTATCGATGAAGGTGCAACGGACCGTGAACCTTTTGTACAAAATCAAGATCAAACATGCAAGCGTATGTTTGAAGACCACAATTGAAGATCCCGCTGGTTGTGGCATGAGAGATTTGGTCATATAAATTTCCAAAGTCTCGAGCAATGGCAGAGAAAGAGATGGTGGTCTGATTACTAAAATCGACCACCCAGCAAGTCTCGAAGGCCGTCCTGTGGCGAAACAAACTCGTAGCGCTTTCCCACAAAGAAGCGGTTTAGAGCTTCACAACCACTGAGCCGGTTCACGCCGACTTGTGCGACCGATCACACCCCGCACCGACGCTGAAACCAAGATTTCATGCTGGTCGTGGACGACTACCCAGAGCCATGTGGGTGTACATGCGTAAGAGCAAGGATGAGGCAAAGTCGAATTTTCGAAGTTTATTAATCTTGCCAAAACGGTCAACAAGAGGGTAAAAGCAATCAGTCCGATCGAGGAGGAGAATTTCTCGCAAAAAGAGTTTGACTCAATTTGTGAAGAGAAGGGCATTGCAAGATTCTTCACGGCCCATACTCGCCAACAAAATGGAGTCGAGAAAGAAGAAACCGAACCGTGGTCGAAACCGCACGAAGTCTTCAAGAGTCGATACCGCCCGGAGGTTTTGAGCAGGCCGTAAGACATGCGGTCTATTTGTTAATCGTGCGACCACACGGTCGTTGGATGGAGTTACTCCATACGAGTTGTGGTCGGGAGAAACCGAACGCCGATCACTTGAAAGTCTTCGCTGTTTGGCACATGTGAGATCATCAACTTATCTCGAGGAAGCTGGACGATCGGAGCAAAAGGATGATCTACCTCGCTCTAATCGGTACCAAGGCATATAGGTGCTATGATCCAATGAAAACAAGCTACATGTGAGCAGAGATGTGGTCTTTCAAGAAGACAAACATTGGGAGGGAAGAACACCGAACATTGAGAAAGATAAGTCGGAGTGGATAACTTTGAAGTCGAAGAAGTCGATACCGACAATACGACAATAGAGGAAGGAGCTATGACCACACCTCAAAACTCGAACATGATTGGTGCAAATGATCGGAAGCCTCACCGACATCTGAAGATGAAGAAGACGGCAGGTGCCGAAATGAGGAGCATCGATGAGATCTATGCTCAAACCGAGCCGATATGATCGATGAGTCACATCGTACACACGATCGCCAAGAACCCAAAGCTATGAAGAAGCAAAGGAGATGAATATTGAGAGCTGCAATGCAGAAGAACTAAAATCAATTAAAGACAACAACACTTAGAACTCACCGATTTGCCAAGGGTCATCGAGCAATCGGTTTAAAGTGGGTCTTCAAGGTAAAGAAGGATTCCAAGGAGAAGTCGAAACACAAAGCACGCACTTGTGGCGAAAGGGTATGTTCAAAAACAAGGCGCGACTATGAAGAAGTTTTTGCCCCAGTAGCTCGTATGGAAACTATACGACTACTTCTTGCATTGGCAGCAAACGGTGGATGGGAGATTCACCACATGGATGTGAAAACGGCGTTCTTGAACGGAGACAATGAGGAGGAAGTTTATGTTTTTCAACCGCGGTTTTCAATCCAAGAAGCAAGCCGAGAAAGTCTTGAAGCTGAACAAAGCTCTCTACGGACTTAAGCAAGCACCACGAGCATGGAATTTGAAGCTTGACAAAAGTCTAACGGCACTGGTTCGTAAGAAGTAACTCAACATGCGTATACTCAAGGGAGATACGAAGAACGGATCGATCGTGGGCGCTACGTGGACGACTTGGTCACATCGGATCGAGTTCAAGGAGATTATGAGGTTTAAAGAAGAGATGAAGAGGCTGTTCAAAATGACCGATTTGGGACTTCGTGCTACTACCTCGGCATTGAAGTAAATCAAACCGACAACGGCATAACACTTTGTCACCGATATGCTCGAAAGATTCGGAGAAGTCGGTATGGAAGAGTGCAATCCATGTCAAACCCCAATGGAGAATCATCCGGTTGAGCAAGACAGCCCAGATCACCGCTGATGCCACGACTTATAGGAGCATTGTCGGAAGTCTACGGATTCGTGCACACCGACCGCACATCTCGCTTATGCGGTCGGATACGTAAGTCGCTTCATGGAGAAACCGACTTAGGAGCATATGAATGCCGTGAAGCACATCCCGAGATACATCAAAGGTACTTTGAATATCGGATTCAGACAAGAAAGGAGGTGGAAAGTCGCTGAAGCCGACGGCTACAAAGTGATAGCGACATGGCGGAGATGTTGACGATCGAAAGAGCACGACAGCATATTGTTTGTGCTCGGGAGAGTCCGATCAGCCGCAATCCTAGCAAAAGGTGGTTGCATTATCTTTGTGTGAAGCCGAGTACATCGCAGCGAGCACAGATCGTGTCGTGAGTCCGCTCGCCGATCGTTGAATGAATTGTCGATGAAGAAATTCGAAGGTAACGCCAAGGTTGATAACAAATCGCTATTTCACGAGCAAGAATCCGGTTCGCATGATAGAAGAAACACATAGACACAAGATATCATTATATCGAGATTGTGTCAAGAAGGGAAGATTGCAATCGACTACATCGTAACGTAAGAACGTAGTCGATATTCTCACGGTTACTGGACGGATAAAGTTTTCAGAGATGAGGAAGAAGATTGGCATGATCAAGTCTAAAAACAAGATTAGGAGAGAATGTTGTAAATAATCTTGTTTTAGAGTCATGTGCACAATTTGGGTGTATCAAGTCGAATTGCAACCGCAATTCAAAGTCGAGGTGGAAACCTAGTCGAAGTCGATTAGAATCAGAATCGAGTAGGTGTTGAGAACCCGTGTTGAAGTCGAACAGCCGGGTATAAAAGGAGGCTTAGAGTCATGTATTCGTTGTACCAAGCCATTGAGAAAATACCAAAAGGAGGGAAACACTCAAAGTATTGTTTTGTCATGTGATTGTGCAGGACGTGGTCGGAAGGACTCACGATCACCGCAAGCGTGATCGGGAGGAGTTACGACCACGGCAAAGTTCTAGTAGGCGTGATCGAGAGGTTTTCGACCACGCAGAGAAGGCTGCGACCACGGTGAAGGTGGTCGTAAGGAGCATCAACTACGCCGGGTTAGACCAGGGCGTGATCGGAAGTAACTCCGATCATGTTGAGGGAAGTGAACGTAGTCGAAAGGGTGTTTGACTACGGTGAACAGTGATCGCCAGCATCACTGCGTGATCGTAGGAGGTTTCGATCACGGTATCTCGAGCGGTTGAAGGAAGGCAGCGGCAACGATAAGGAGGAGTGGTCGTAAATTGCTACAGTAATTTTACGACCACGTTGGAAAAGCGATCGGAAGAGATTGAAGCGGTCGGAACTGGTCGTAAGTATCCAGAACTGATCGTAAACAATTCTATTCGGTCGTAAACGACTCTAACCAGTCGTGGAAGATTTTGGGAGGTCGTAAGACCCTCCAACAAAGCCTATTTGGCACAAAGACGAGTTGCCCAATTACAATCCTGTTGGGCAAAAACAAGACCGATTCAAATTTGTGACCTTTGGATTAGAGATCAAAGGATCCCTTGTTTTTAAAGGAGGGAGATTTTTTCAAGGAGGAGGGGGTATAATTCAAGGGGAGGGGGGAGAATTTATGGCTATTGGATCTCTAATCCAATGGTCCTAAATCTAGATAATAGTTAAGAAGAAAATATCCAGATGACGTTTAACAAACTCCTACCGAACCCCAGAACTTCAGCCAGGGTACGTAGTAGTATTCATTTTGTGTGGGTGTTCCTCACATGTATATATATGTTTTTCATTTCAGTGGATTTTGCATTGCTGGCAAGACGAAGATTGCGTCAAGATATTGCGACGATGCAAGGAAGCCATCCCGGCAAGAGATGCTGGGGAAAGGTGATAATTATCGATATGGTGGTCGGGTCTGGGTTGCACGAAATTGTTTCCAAGGAGACGCAGGTTTTGTTTGATGTTTTGATGATGCACGTTGCTGGGATTGAGCGAGAGGAGCATGAGTGGAGGAAGATTCTCATAGAAGTTGGATTCAGTGACTATAAGATCACACCCGTATTAGATGTTCGATCAATTATTGAGGTCTACCCATGAATGCTATTCTATGGAAGGTTCATTTAATTTGCGTGTGAACTAAGGGTATGTATGACAAATAAATGTACTATGCATTGTCCTAAATAAATATATAAACATCTGCTTAGAATACGCCATGTACACGAGTGACATCTCCATCTATATATAAGCGACATATCTGATGCACAAGGCTATATCTATGAACATATGCACAAATTTATTGTAGGACCGAAATGGCGATAGAGGGGGGTGAATGTCGCTCGCTTCAAAATCGCCCCTGAGAAATCGAACACTGATTTTTCAAAACGATGCAAAACAAAGCAACTCACAGAAAATTAAAATTAATTTTGCTGAACTCTGGAACGCATGCGATACTAAAAAATTTGGCATAAATCAGAAAATAACCAGTAAACATTTCAGCTAAAAATAATGCTATTTGATCTGCATGCAAAATGGACAAAGTCAGCACCAAAATAAAAAAAAGACTTCTTCTTTCAGCTTGACCGTGAGTTGTCTCATCACGCCAATCAACACCTGTAGCAAGGACCTTTGGTACAGCAGGGACAACACTAGCTAGCAGCAGCACCAACCGCAGAACAGCAAACAAAAGGCAAGGAAGCTGCGCAACCGAGAGCAGAAAAGAGGAAAGAACACACTAAAAGAAATAAAATTGCAGAGCTCTTTTGCCAAACTGAAAGTAAAGATTAGAGAGTACCAACAGAAAGCAACTTTGATGTTTACTGCTGCCTCGGCAAAGAAGGTGCCAATTAATTTCTCCAAAGCAAATATGCTACAGAAGGTGAAGCTTCTCCCAAGCAAATAAGTACTATTGGCATACATGCATGCTGGAGGAAGCTTTCAAATGAAGAAACGTTCCAACTAAACAATACTTATGAGCTTCCAGCCGAAAGCACCAAGGCATGAACTACTTGAAGGCCGAACAAGATAAACCAGCAGAGCTAAGAAGTAAAAAGATCACAGGAAATAGCAAAGATAAAAGAGGTTCTTCACTGCCAAAACAAGAACAAGGAAGAGCATGAAATGAAGCACAAGAACTGAGACTTAAATAAAAAGGGAACAAGAACCAGGAACTTGAGAGATTCAACACAAGAGAACACAAAGAGAAGAACTTCAGATTTTCATTTCAATAAACACGAGATACAAAGAACTACGTCCCCATACGCATGGACATTCGGAGGAATGATTACAAGAATTCTCAATCCATCCTCTCCCTCTCAATCCTCAAGAACACACACATACACACATGGAGATACCCAAATGGAACCCTAACTTTTACACCCTCTCTCTCAAAATTTCAGCACACATCTCGCTCTCTATTTATAGCCTCCACTAATGGCTTTGCACAATGCTTTACCCATTAGGCCTTCAACAACTCGGCGCTTTACCCAAACCCGCTTCCTTTTGTGCCGCTTATGTTTTACCAAACACCTCAAGCACACCTTCCAGAAGCTTCTCATCCCTTGCCTCGCAAGCCACACAGCTTTGCCGCCTTCGCACACCTCGACTGCTTCGATCTCGCCACCCGCGCCTAGTCCGGCCTATCGTGCCTCGCCACAACTCCACCTCGAGTCCACGTCGCCTTCGACACATCCCGACCGCTTCGACCTCGGCGCCACCGCGCTAGTCCGTCCTCCGTGTCTTGCCACGACTCCACTCGATGTCCTGCAGCCACACGCACAAGAGACACGCCAAATGGCACCGCCGACATGAAAGCGTAAGTAGCATCAAAACACCATACTTATGCATGAAGAAGTCCAAAACCCGTCGAATCACTGGAATATGCATCCTAAGTCCATACGACCAAGTTTGACCAAGTCCAACCGAGCCTGTTGCACCACGCAACGTCAAGGTCCGAACCACCCCAAACCAAACTCGACTAACATAAACTCATGTCAATTTCTCATCACTTACATGTGGTCACCTCCACATGGTCCATCAATCTCCCCCTTGATGAGTATATTGACAAACCCAGAAAAAGCATGAAGTTGAGTTTGAGTTTGAAGAATCCAACATGGTCCAAAGAATGAAAATGGAACTATGACCATGTCGACAAAAGGAACACTAGAGCAACAACTGAGAGAGCAAATTGTTCTCCAAAGCTCTAAAATGATCCCATCTAGCTTTTCTACCACTATTCTCCCCCTTTTGGCAATAAACACATCAAGAATGCAAAAGAGAGAATAAGATCACAAACATGGATGAAATGGCTGAAGTTTGATTCTTTCTAAGCATTTTGAGCCATGAGAATCATCCACGATGACTATGATGAACTACACCAAGCCATAACTCAATAAAAGGCTATCTAGATCATGACAAGATATGTATATCCTAGCTAGAGAACATAGATGACGATCTGAGATGTAATGCATTTTATGAACATGTCAAGTCATCAATAAGCAAAGTCTAACTAGAGATATCCAAGGATGATGCAGGCCATGTCAATAAGCTAAGCGGAACAAGGAAGCTAATATTGAGTCCAAATAGAGTGCTATAAGTTCAATATTGAAACATTGGATAAGTACATGGTTCTTTTTGTAGCTTAAGCAAATTGAACACATAAAACATTGTCCTTTTAGAGCTCATGGTCGTTCCCAACCCATTTTTTATGTGCTAGATCTCAAGCCTTATGCGACTACTCCAAGTGAGAAGCTTAAGAAGATAGTCTAGGTCATCCAAAACTCCCCCTGAGTTCATGCCTAGTGCAATGGCAAGCCGTCTCATGAGAAAGAATTGGTGAAATCAGTTTTTTCGCACAAAAGAGATCATTTTGCTTTTTAAACATGTTGTACTAACTTATGCATCATCAAGAACTAATATAGCTCAACTTAAGGCTCAACAAAAATTCAACGCTCAACTAAGCTTATTTGACATGGCATGAATCATAAAAGGATAGCTCAAGAAAGACTAGACTCAATTGCTAGCATGACAAGTTTTAATTCAAGTAGATCAATTTTAATTCACTTATCATGGCAAAAGCTAGTCTACACATATGAAGTCATGATAAATCTAGCAAATAAAGCACAAGTCATGACAAGGTGTAAAGCATTGTAAACGTGTCATAAATGGATAATAATCAAGGCTCCATGTAGTTATATTTACAATGCAGAATGCTAAAAATGCAGAAAATCTAGCTCCCCCTCAACAAGAGATGCAACTTTTAGTTCAAGTTGAGTTAAGTCAATATTAAGCTCCAGAAGCTCCCAAAAGAACTCCCCCTGAACCAAAGCAATAAATCGAGAAGCTGGCAAGGAAATCAGAAAACAGGCAGTCCTTAAAGCATAGACAAGATATAGAGACAACTATGGCTCAGACTGACTCTCATATACCCCATATGACTCTAGGACTATCAACTGTCCATCTATCACACTAAGGAGCAAGCACGTACCCTGTCTACCCGAGGGTGGCCCAACCCTTGCTAGAACCTACAAGTAGTGAGTAAGCTCAACCTAGAGAAAAGAGAAGCCGCTAACAAGCAGCATCCTAGAATCATAAGATAAGAGATCTAATCAGCTGGACTGGAGAAGCACTCTAACCTATGCTAAAAGGACTAATCCTGATGCACCCAAAATGCAATGCAACAGAAATGAGACAGAGGCATAATCAATATAGTAAAAGCAGTAAAGCCCAAAGCTCCCCCTCACTACAGTCCATAAGGACAAACCACCCCAAGCTCTCCCCGCAGAGCTGAAAACCTAGAGCTATCCAATGGCTTGGTAAAGATGTCAGCCAACTGGTGGTCACTCTCCACAAACTGGAGCACTATATCGCCCTTCTCTACATGGTCTCTAAGGAAGTGAAAGCGAATGTCAATGTGCTTGGTCCGAGAATGTTGCACTGGGTTCTTAGCAATGTTAATCGCAGAAGTGTTATCACAAAAGAGTGGAACACTGTCGATAACTAACCCAAAGTCCTGCAAGGTCGAAACCATCCAGAGTACCTGACTGCAGCAGCTGGCTGCAGCAACATACTCGCCTCTGCGGTGGATCAGGCAACACCGATCGCTTCCTAGAAGACCAAGAAACGAGAGAAGTGCCAATGAATTGGCAAGTGCCGAAGTGCTCTTCCTACCTATCCTGACCAAGAAAGTCTGCGCCCAGAAGGCTCTCAAGGAAAGACAGATGAGGAAGAGTACCGATACCATAGTCAATGGTAGCTCGGAGGTACCGAAAGATGCGCTTCACCGCCTGGCGGTGAGATATGCGAGGAGAGGCCTGAAAATGAGCACACCGACACACAGAGAAGTGTATGTCTGGTCTTGAGGCAGTGAGGTAAAGAAGGGAGCCGATCATACTTGCATTTTTTTCGATCAATCGGCTTGCCATCCTCATTCGGGTCAAGATAGGCTGTAGAAGCCATCGGAGTTGACACTGGCTTACCATCACTCATGTCGAAGCGTTTCAGGAGGTCACGAGTGTACTTGCCTTGATGCAAGAAGGTACCCTCCCGAGTCTGCTTGATTTGGAAGCCAAGAAAGAAGGTCAACTCGCCCATCATGCTCATCTCAAACTCGGTGCTCATGACATCCGAGAACTGTGAAACCAGAGCATGGGAAGAGCCGCCAAAGATAATGTCATCGACATAGATCTGGACAAGCAGAAGGTCATTGCCAGGCCTACGGATAAACAAGGTCTTATCTACTTTACCCATTTCAAACCCATGACTCAACAAGTAGGACTTAAGGCTCTCATACCAAGCTCTGGGGGCCTGCTTAAGTCCATACAACGCTTTGGAAAGCTTGAAGACATGGTTTGGGTATTTGGGGTTTTCGAAACCTGGAGGCTGTCTGACGTAGACTTCTTCCTCAATGACTCCATTAAGGAAGGCACTCTTGATGTCCATCTGGTAAAGCTTGAAACCCTTAGAAGTTGCAAAGGCAAGCAGAATTCTAATGGCCTCAAGTCGAGCTACAGGGGAAAAGGTCTCCTCGAAATCTAGACCCTCAACCCGGGAGAACCCCGAGCTACCGCCTAGCCTTGTTTCAATAACCACACCATCCTCACTCTGCTTGTTCTTGAACACCCACTTAGTCCCAATGATATTGTGACCTCGCAGGGGCTCGACAAGCGACCAGACCTTGTTTCTCTCGAAGTTTTCTAGCTCCTCATGCATGGCATTGACCCAAGACTTGTCAGAAAGAGCATGAGAAATATCTTTGGGCTCAAAGGAGGCAATGAAAGCAAAATGGAGACATAATTGAGAAAAGCCAGATTTTGAGCGGGTAACACGCTCGAAAAGGTCTCCAATAATCTGCTCGGAAGGATGCCTTTTCTGGATATGTCGGGGAGGTCCTGGATGAGAAGAAGAAGTGGCCTCTACCTCATGAGCTGAAGAGGTAGGAACAGAGCCACTAGCTCCCAAGGAAATGTAGGCATGGTCGATCACCGAGGTGCAAGGAAGAAGGCACCTCAAGGGGTGGATGAGGGACAGGATCGGTAGACAACCTCATCTCCATCGTCCTCATCATCCACAAAGATAGGTTCGATCGCTCTAAAGAATTGAGATATCGGGCCTAGTCCCCTGACCGCCTCGTCAAGGTCACCTCACAGTCTCTACCATTTTACTAGACTCAGCCCAAACCCTATAAGCCCGCGAAGAAGGTGAGTAACCTAGAAAGATACCATCACAAGAACGTGACTCGAACTTATCTAGGTTCCCGGACTTCAGAATAAAGCATTTGCAACCAAACACACAAAAATGGGAGACGCTGGGCTTTCGCCCATATCTCAGCTCATAAGAGGTGCGGTGCAAGTGTGCCCGAAGAAAAACTCGATTGAAAACATGGCAAGCGGTGGCTATAGCCTCAGCCCAAAACTTCCGCGGTGTAGAGTACTCATCGAGCATCGTCCTGGCCATCTCGACCAAGGTACGGTTCTTCCTCTCCACAACGCCATTTTGTCGTGGACGTGCGGAGAAGAGAATCGGTGCTCTACACTGCCTCACCACGTAAACTCTTGAAGTAGGAATTCTTGAACTCCGTGCCATTGTCACTGCGGATCGCTCGTAAGGCACCCGGGAGCTCAATAGAAAGCCTACTGAAAAGACCTCGAAAATGTGAAAATGTCTCATCCTTCGGGCTAAGAAAAACACCCACGAGAATCTCGAATAGTCATCGACTACAACAAGAACATACCACTTCCCTCCGGCTGACTGCACTTGAGCTGGTCCAACAGTGTCCATATGGAGCAGCTGTCCCGGTGCATCGGTCATGGTCACAGTGACTGGAGGGTGTGAAGCGGCAACCATCTTGCCGTGCCGGCATGGAGTGCAAACAAGATCTTTGACCATTTTGAGCTTCGGCAGACCACGAATGAGGTCGTGGCCGCTAACTCGAGTCAAATGGTCAAATCCAATATGACCAAGTCTCCTATGCCGTAAGATCAAATCACGGACTCGAGGCAACCAAACACCGGAGAGGATCACCGTAAGAATCGAAAAATCAGCACGAAAGATCCTCCCATAACGAAATCCCGCAAACCGTAGTACCAAGAATCAAGAATTTTGCAAGCGTTTTCTTGAAGCTCACCTCAAACCGCCATCGTAAGTCGAGAAACGGAAAGAAAATTGTACCGCAGCTTACTAACCAAGGCAACATCCTTCAAAATAAAAGAAGCATTAACATGCACAGTACCTTTGGCGATGACGCGCCCAGACGAAGCGTCTCCGAAGGTGATCGTCTCATCACCTGGAGCGCGGGCTAGTGAGGAGAACCAACGGGAGTCTCCGGTCATATGACGAGAACAACCGGAGTCTACAAGCCAAACCTTCTCCTTCCCTACCCGGCGAACCTGAGTCAAATAGAGATTAAAGTCTCAGTATTGGGATAAATCAAGAGAGATTTTGGCACCCAATACCGAGTAACACGTGGAGCAGATGAAGTAGTCAAACACGACTGACCTCTATCTACCCTACGCTCTCCGTGACTCAAAGAAGCAGAAGGTCTATGAGCGCACTGGCCGCTATGGTCTCGATCGAGTGCCCATCCTTCCGGCGAGAGGTGCAGTGGTACTTCACCTTCGAGAGGTGGAAGTAGAACGAAGAGGCTTCGCCTTTCCGAGAGGCCAAGCAACAGTGGATCCACCTTGCCGCAGAGATCCCTTGGACAAAGCCCGCGATTTGAATTTAACTCATCGATCTGGCTCAACCTCGATCACACCTCCTACGATGGGTCGAGAATAGCAGTGGATGCTTCCTCATATCCTCATAGAAATCATATCCTAGACCTTGATTGAACTTGCAAATCTTGGATGGGTCTAGAATAAGATTGCTTCTTTTGCCGCCTACAAATCTCTTGAGAGTGTTCATAAGGTACCGACACTCCCGAAAGAGAGAGGTGCAAGAAGAGCAGGGGAAGAGGGAACAACAGAGGTAAGGGAGCAGATGAAGAACCAACAACAGAGGAACGAATGGCTTGTGCACGCACAAACCACTCGAATGGACAGTCCCATCGCTAGCAGGTTGGTTCACGCCGCTAGGCGCCTCTACCTTACCCTAGGGCTTCTCCTCCTCAAGAATCACATCACAACAAGATTGTGGCTTCTCTAATAAGTCCTTAGTTAGCTTCACATTTTTCTTCCAAAGCAATCAAGTCAATTTTTAGTTTATCACAATTTTTGCATGAAGAGCTAACAGGTCCTTAGAAGCATAATCACCAATTTCTTATTGTGGTCAACCATTTCTTGAAATCGCTGGAAATGATTCAAGTTCAGCAGCTAATCTAGGACAGTTCGAACATGAAGCAACCGGCTCACATAGCCAAGAATACAACTCATAAATTTTATGATCTGCCTTCTTTAGATTCAACTTCAAATTATTGCAATTTTCACATGACTCAGCAGATCAAGGAGCATGGTATAAGGTCCTCTAGCAAAGAATGTCCTTAACCTCACATGAGGTGGGAGAAGTAGTCTCATCAAGAGTAAGTAGGGTAATAGCCATCCTACTCAACTCTAATTCAGCAAGCGGACTAACATTCTCCATCTTAACACTATCAAGCTCGGGGGACACACTATCATGCGAGGTCCTTAGTTTCTCCATGTCACCTAACAGAGCACAAAGATGTATCACAATCATCACGGAGGGAGCAGATGTAAATGAAGTAAGCTCCGTGATAATCTATCTACTTCCTTCTCTAACTCGTAACACCTAGCCCTAGCTCTAGCATGAAAACCACCTAGCTTAAGAAAAGCATGATTAAGCTGGTCGTAGGTGGGGCATACCTCGTCCGAGTCGGAGTACGCCGTTGTCGCTCGCTTCGCCCTCGAGGCCATGAAGCACATGCCGAGAAGTCGCCGCTGCTCTTGGGATCTTTGTCACCCGCCCCGTCGTCGCCGCTCCATCCTCCACCTCGCTGAGGTCGAGGTCGCCAAGGCGGTGAGGACGCGTGAAACAGCCTTCTTGGCCTTCCCGGTCGCGAACTTCTTCTTGCCCGCGCCCGAGCCGGAGTCTTCTTGTTGCGATTCTTGTTAGTGTAGTCGTTTGCCCGAACCGCCGCCGTTCTTGCCCTTCTCCAGCCTTGGGTAGTTTGCCCGAATGTGGTTGGGGCCACCACACTCGAAGCAAATGACTGGTCCACCTCTCTTCTCGTCCCTCCTCCTCTTGTAAGCATGGGAGAACGTCCGAGCTAGGAGGGCCACTGCTCATCCTCTAGCTGCTCTAATTGATCATCGCTACGCCACGAGAGAGCAGCTAGGAGAACCCACAAAGCGAATCGGCGAAAAACCAAGCCAAATCGATCGTGACTAGAGCTATCGATCGCGATTTCGACTTACGAGAGACAATGTCGATCTCGTGCATCTTGAGGCGCGAGTACAGCGCGTCAAGCGTCAAAGTCGAGAGGTCAGTGGTGTCCTTGATGGAGTCACCTTCATCTCCCAAACACGAAGGTCGAGTGCAGCAAGCTTTTGACGAGCGTTGTCCGAGTCGGAGTATCAAGTGACTCGCCCGCGAGCATTTCAAACTTGTTGTAATCTCTCTTGAATCGTCTCGCTCACCGCCTTAATCGGGTGGTGCCTCATGGTATGCATCGAGGGTCTCCCGGATATCGGCGGATGAAAGATGAGAGATGCGTCAAACTCGCTACGACTCAAACCCCGATGATGATGTTCCTTGCCTTTGCATTCGCCTCAACATCAGCCATGTTCCCGCATTGATGTTCTCATCGGCAGAACAAAGAAACCGCACCTTGACCTTCCGCCGATGGTATACCCGGCCTGGATGTATGTCTCCATTCGCTCTTCCGTAAGGTAATCGATGCCATCAAAACGGGCGGCTTGGTCGAGTACTTGTCCGTCACCATGGCTCTTGAGACCGGTTAAGATCTATTCATTAGAGCTAACCGCTCGATACCAATTGTAGGACCGAAATGGCGACAGAGGGGGTGAATGTCGCCGCTTCAAAATCGCCCCAGAAATCGAACACCGATTTTTCAAAAGATGCAAAACAAAGCAACTCACAGAAAATTAAAATTAATTTTGCTGAAATCTGAACGATGCGATACAAAAAAAATCAGCATACATCAGAGATTAACTAGTAAAAATTTCAGCTGAAAATCATGCCGTTTGATCTGCATGCAAAATGGTCACAGTCAGCACCAAAATAAAAAAAGACTTCTTCTTTCAGTTGGCCGTGAGTTGTCTCATCGCTGCCGAATCAACACCTGTAGCAAGGACCTTTGGTACAGCAGGGACAGCACTAGCTAGCAGCAGACTCAACCGCAGAACAAAGCAAACAAAAGGCAAGGAAGCTGCTGCCAACTGAGAGCAGGAAAAGAGGAAAGAACACAGCTAAAAGAAATAAAATTGCAGAGCTCTTTTGCCAAACTGAAAGTAAAGATTAGAGAGTACCAACAGAAAGCAACTTTGATGTTTACTGCTGCTTCGGCAAAGAAGGTACCAATTAATTTCTCCAAAGCAAATATGCTATAGAAGGTGAAGCTTCTCCCAAGCAAATAAGTACTATTGGCATACATGCATGCTGGAGGAAGCTTTCAAATGAAGAAACGTTCCAACTAAACAATACTTATGAGCTTCCAGCCGAAAGCACCAAGGCATGAACTACTTGAATGCCGAACAAGATCAACCAGCAGAGCTAAGAAGTAAAAAGATCACAGGAAATAGCAAAGATAAAAGAGGTTCTTCACTGCCAAAACAAGAACAAGGAAGAGCATGAAATGAAGCACAAGAACTGAGACTTAAATAAAAAGGGAACAAGAACCAAGAACTTGAGAGATTCAACACAAGAGAACACAAAGAGAAGAACTTCAGATTTTCATTTCAATAAACACGAGATACAAAGAACTACGTCCCCATACGCATGGACATTCGGAGGAATGATTACAAGAATTCTCAATCCATCCTCTCCCTCTCAATCCTCAAGAACACACACATACACACATGGAGAGACCCAAATGGAACCCTAACTTTTACACCCTCTCTCTCAAAATTTCAGCACACATCTCGCTCTCTATTTATAGCCTCCACTAATGGGTTTGCACAATGCTTTACCCATTAGGCCTTCAACAACTCGGCGCTTACCCAAACCCGCTTCTTTGTGCCGCTTGCATTTTTACCAAACGCCGCGCACCTTCCAAGAAGCTTCTCATCCCTTGCCTAGCAAGCCACACAGCCGCCGCCTTCGCACACCTCGACCGCTCGACTCAACGCCACCGCGCCTAGTTCGGCCTATCGCGCCTCGCCATGACTCCACCTCGAGTCCACGCTGCTTCGATACATCCCGACCGCTTCGACCTCGCGCCACCGCGCCTAGTCCGTCCTCCGTGTCTCGCCACGACTCCACTCGATGTCCTGCAGCCACACAGACAAGAAACACGTCAAATAGCACCGCTCGACACATGAAAGCGTAAATAGCATCAAAACACCATACTTACGCATGAAGAAGTCCAAAACCCGTCGAATCACTAGAATATGCATCCTAAGTCCATACGACCAAGTTTGACCAAGTCCGACCGAGCCCGTTGCACCATGCAATGTCAAGGTCCGAACCACCCCAAACCAAACTCGACTAACATAAACTCATGTCAATTTCTCATCACTTACATGTGGTCACCTCCACATGGTCCATCACTTATCCACGTCCATCCGGTCCAACCTCGGCAGCCTAGATGACTAGATCGTAGACGGGTGCTCCTCCATCCCACTTGCAATTTCCCCCACGCAGTTGAGCCGTCGAGCGTCGTCTTGCGAAATCACGCTCATGTTAGGCGTTTTTTTTGGTAGGCATGTTTTTGTTTGCACAAGATCACATTCATGGCATGATTAGATTGGCCGGATCATGGCCTGATTAGTTACCATGTATTTGTTTCCTACTTTGTGTATATATATAGGAGAAGAAAAGAACAGAAAAGTCACAGAGTTTGTACGACACAAAAATTTCATTCGTTCTCGCTGCCGATTGTGTGTTTCCAGATTGCTCGTGTGTGTTGTGTATTCATGTTCGCATTGTGTCTTCATCCGCTTAGTGCTAACATGTATGGCAAATTAATGTACTATGCAGTGTCCTAAAATAAATGAGGCTACTACCCACGCTATCCTATTGGATCCAATCTGACAGGATAGACTCTGGCTACTCTCCCTTCCCTCCCTCTCATCGTCAATACTCTCCCTGCCTCCTTCTCCGCCACCCCCTTGGCCATTCCTTCGTTGCCGCTCCTCGGTCGTTCCCCCGCTACCGCCCCCTCCCCTCTTCTCTACGACATGGGTAACTTTATACCCCTCCTCCACCACCAGCAGCCGGCGTCAATCACATTGCCTCGTTGTACCGCCATCTCCCCCTCCCCCACTACCACCACCCCACCAATCCTAATATTCACAATACCGTCGTCTCACCTGTTCCTCTCTCCACCACTGCCTACCGCCTTCCAGGCCTCCCTCTACATCCAAAGAGGGGTATAGTGAACCCATCATCGTCACAACAATGGAGGAGGAGGATGAGGCAGCGCTCTCGGAGAAGGAAGGGGAGGCAGCGCTATCTTATCGATGAGAAGGTAACGGTATACCGTTCATTAGTTTTTCTCAAAATAAACATATAAACATCTGTTTAGAATACCTCTTATACATAAGTGACATCTCCTTCTATATATAGGCGACATATCTGGTGCACAAAACTATATCTGTGAACAAATGCACAAATGTATCCACGTCCATCCGATCCAACCTCAGTGACCTAGATCGTAGGCGGTGCTCTCGAGATGTCAACGGCCGTCATGCGAAATCACCCCGCCACTGCCCTCCTCCCAGCCCAACTAGCCCTCTTCCCGCTCCCATATCGAGGCTAGGTTTTGGCGCCTCCCCACCGCCGCGCCGCCACTCGCCCATCCCATCACCCCTAGCCATCCCGCTGCCTCGCCATCGCGCCACCGCTGCTTCCTACTCTCTCCAACTTTGCCCCAACCCTACGCCCAATCAAGCACAGAGGACGCCGAACCTGTGCGAGGTTTCGTCCTCCGCATCCTTTAATTCCGAGTCCTATGTTTGTTTGGAAGTTCGGGAACTGAAGTGTCGCTTGTAGTTTCCTGTTAGTTTCACAAAGGATGTGTCACTTGACGTGTTCCCGTGTTGTATGAAAAAAACACAACAAGAAAGTCACAAGAAAGGAGAACCAATCTGAAAAAAAACGTCTAGACCCAATCTGAAAAAAAAATCAGACACAAGAAAGGAAAGAAAGTCATACCACAAGAACACAACAAGAAAGATTATAGGACTGCAAAATCAACAGCAAAATTGAACAAAGGCAGTAACAGGGACTCAAGATGAAGCGGTTACCACGAGAAGCGGAATCCAAGGGAAAATAACAAAAGCAAATGACAGCAAGCGCAAGCAACGAGCCCACGAGAAAGAACTAACGAACAAAACAAAGCCCAGCGCACAGAAGAGCCAGGCCATCCATTTTATTTGGTATCTATATATGAACAATTCGATTCGTATTCAATACATTAAGACTCAAAAAATATCAATCATATCTTTTTATTCATTTTATACGATATCTATATCCGGACTACTCGATTCGTATTCGATCCATTGGCACCCACCATGGGTAGCCAACTGCACAGCCAGATCCTAAAGGGAATAGGCAATGTAAGAACTGCTGTAGGACTGGAATGGCAATAGAGGGGGTGGGAGTGAATGATGTTTTCAAATTTTCCCACAAGTATTTCCTGATCTTTCACTTTGCTAAGTACGAGAAGTTATGAAGCCGAGAGACCAAACACCCACACAAAAAAATCTAAGCGAAATTGAGTAAAACCACCCTTGACGTCCCCAGGCGGTCGGACAGGATGAACAGTACTAGCCAAACCGGGTAAACACTAGCAATTAGATGGTGAACAGTAGCGGGCCGACTGGTGAATAGTAAAATAAGAACAAGAACAGTAAAAACAACACTATTTCAAAGCCAAGAATGCATGAAACTTTTGGTCTATGGATCCAAATGACTTAAAAGTTGGCATGAACCTTCTCTTGAATGCAACAAACCTACCAACAATCAAGAAAATCATTGTCAAAGCTATGACATTATTTCATTTGAAGGAATGTTGTGCTAAAACTGAATAAAAACTAAAAACTGTGAATACAACTTGTTCGTGGATGAATAATGGTCAAGATGACTCTACATGTTAAAACACCTAAGGAATTGAGGCAAAAACAACTGGATCAAGAAATCATTCAAGAGGGTCAATTCCATGCAAAAGCGGGTAATTTCAAAAACTTGCCAAACCTAATGCCTAGATAGATGACGGTTGATTTCCATAGAACATTTCCATCACTAACTTATCCTTGGCATCTAGCAAGACCAAGAAGGGGAGAGTGAAGATCAAAACCAACGAATCAAGCACTACCATAGAAAAGGTTATCACAGACGGTTTCTGAACCGTTTGAATTTATATGTCTATGATAACAGGTGGTTATCACAGATGGCTCTCAAACCATCTATGATAAGTTATAACATAGACAGCTTTTCAAATAAACATTTGTGATATATCAGATATCACAGATGGTTCTTAAATATAGCTGTCTATAATATCTAACATATCACATACGTCTAATATAAAAAACTGTATGATATCTGACACATCACAGATGGTTTAGTGTTATAAACCGTCTATGGTAGCTATTTGGATAGCTAAACTACTTTCTATTTTTGGCTAGCCTTAGGAAATGCTAGTCATGCCCTCTGAAAATAAGCAAGCAGATCACATATATAGCACACGATAATCATTATAGAGATATCACAAATGAATTAAACAACTGAATGAAGTACATTTGAATTAATTGTTTGATTAAGCACAACTGGGTGAATTGAAATTAAATCAAATGTTTGAACATGTAATCATCATCACCGGGGTTGAACTCTCCATTCGGGTGAATGACTTGCCATTAAGAATTCATAGAGGTTTCCTCAAACTTCGACAAGTATGTCAAGACCAAATGCATTTGAGTCGAATTCCATGCCCTGCCTAGCAGTGTTAAAGTCATTAGCATATATATATATATATATATATATATATATATATATATATATATATAGAATATACATAATAGTGGACACCATAGTGCCTGCATCTATGATTGAAATCTTCCATCCAAGATTAAGACTTTCCATCCTGATATATCATTGCACTTGCACGCATATAAAAGCAATCTAAAGGCAGGGAGGCCTGATGCCCAGACACCATGGTGCTCCATTTCAGCGTCCTATATATATAATTACGAAATAAATATTGGCTGGTTGACAAACCTCTAGATCTTTTGTCTTAGTGCCCATGATTTCCTGCAAATGTCTGCAAACGTAGAACCCATATACGTTGCCTTGTAGTTACTAGTGGCACTGCAAAAATAGAATTACATACATAGGTATTGTCAGTTCTAGAGGCATTATTACGAAGTGTGATAAACGATTATTGTGTTATAGCTGGTACCAGAAATTGCGTCCTATGTTGCAGTGTGGCGCTGCATTTTTTGTGTCTCCCTCCCTAGGCAACGTAAGTGCTGAACAACCTATGTGATTCCAAAAAGTTAGACTCGGCCATTGCAAATGAAGGGAAGACTACAATAAAGTTATGTATGGAGGAAATGGGTTTACCTGTCAATTGCTTGTTGCACACGGGTGAAGTCGTGGTTGTTCCTAGTAAGAAATCAAGTTATATTTTACCTTACTCCACTTTGGTATAATCACAATCAAAATCCAGTGACACCTAGTTGTATGTCACAATAGTGATTAATCCTAAATGCATGTTGCGTATAAAGTACAAATAAAACTTGTATGGTAACTAGTGAAGTACTTACCCTTGGTTGAAGGGTACCAAGATGTAGTATTTGTCAATTTGAGCAAGCAATCCCATTGCTATGTAATATTCTATGAAGGATGCATTTTTCTAGATGCATTGCTCAGAGATCAAGTGTGAGTCAAGAAAACCTACCAGTTCTCACCATCACCGTACTTGTTGGATCATTAACCTATACATAAGCAATGAGTTATGACATTTATTGGTATTACATGAATGTAGAACTTGATTGTATAGTACACTTACAGTGTCCAACATCGTAGAAGTGAGGTGTCAAGTTCGTCACGGTGAAGTAGCTTGAGTTGTGGAGGAAATACACCTTCGTATATTTCACAGTGAATCCACTTTGCCAAATTGGCTTCCTATTGGACCTCTGCATGTACCAAGCATGCAAATTCCTGCAAACCAATCCAAGGCTGGGTAATTATGACTTGGGACCAATGACACTCTAAGCTTGTAATTCTAGGGCTCAGGAGGTGCATTAATCTTCTTTGGTTGGGCCTGAGCGTCTCTTTTGTGATACATCTTCGGCGTCATCTCCAAGGAAGCCGATGTGAATGGCCTTCTGAAGTGGAGCTTGAGGTAAAGTCATAGAGGGTTCTATTTGACAGGCATGGTATGTGGAGATTGCAGCATGGAAGGATCTAAGGTGATGTCCCTCTTGGGCCACTAGATGAATATGTGGATGGCATCCCCTAGTGTCATAATCTCTTTGTTGGGGGCTTCTCCAGTGGGAAGGCCCTAAAAATGTCATTAATCATGTCCACCTAGACCTTCGCAAAATCAGTCCCTAACTGGGCACCATGCACCTGTGTCCCTGGTAGGCATGGAAATGCCATCCCCCCTGCCCAGCATCAATGAGAATGGAGCCAACAAGCTTGACTCTAAGGATGCACGGCATGGGCTTCTACATAATGATACACGATGAGCTAAGACATCTACTAGGTCTATCTATGTAGCATTCTAGAGAGGTACATTATCTGGATGTCGTCAATAGGTAAGTAGGCATCACTATGTTCAGAAAGTGGTGTGGACGCACAACTACTCCGACATTGGGGGGACTAGGTACCACAATAACGGGGGTGGCTTGCAAATAGTTGCATACTTCTCTCAGTTCTTCCCTCAATGAATCTATCTCTCCTCAAAGTGAAGCAGTTAACTTATCTGAAAGTGAGGCAAATATCGCTTCTTCAAGATGTGCACAAAACTCCTATTTCATTTGTTCCTTGTGCTCGGTCTTGGATCTCTTCCTACTCCTATACGTCTCGGACTCGTTTGGGAATCCATGCCTCCAAGGTATGTAAACCCCCAAGCGTCATGTGCGACTTGTGTGCTCCTTGTTTCTCGGGGCTATGGATAGTATATCCTTCTCCCTGACTATTTCAAAGGAGCCTTGGGAAGATTCGGTAGTCAATGTTTACTGCAAGAGGGAATTATTTTATTTTAGACCCCATGAAGTTATGAACCTATTAACAACTATGTAGTTTAACATATCCTACTATGTGTTAGGACATTTTCTCATCTAAAGGGATTTTGAAAAAGGAGATGTCCAAAGATGTGGTTGATGACCTTGCTCTTAACCAGTTTTGGGCGTACTCATTTGTGATCCCAAAGAATAGCGGGACGCCCGATCAGATTGCAACCTTGTCTTGCATCCACCAAGTGTGGATTTTACCTGTACACAGCGGTGCCAAATCTGTGGAGGTGAGTGCATTATGCCTAGAGAGCTTTGTATGCCACACTCTGCAGTTGAAATTCGGTCATTGTCTTCATCCGCACAAAGGCCTCCATGTTTCCGACGATAAGAAAGGATACCTAGTGAAAGGCGTGCGATCCTTGGTCATGTGCTACATGACAAGCATGCTCTTGAAGGTCTTCCACGCTTTTCTCATCGTGAGGAGCACCTGTTGCCATATGACTACCTGAACTTCTTCTAGGATCTCGAATGACTTTGAAATTTGCACACACAACTGCCTTTTATCTCCATCAATCAAATCTTTCCAGTTTGCTGCGGTAATAGAGACCTGTTGCCTTCCAAGTATTCCACAGGTAGTATAAAATGCTATCGCTGGTTTCTTCGGTGGCAGAGGGACCTCTGTGATGATCATTCGGTCCTCTGACCTTTTCGATACTCCTCTACCATGCTTAGTTACCCCAATCTTCGGAGCGTCCATTCAGTGACGTCGATGGTGACGATGATGACTGTGTGGACATTATCTCTCTACAAAAAACTAATTACAGTGAGTTGTTAGCGTAAACATTAGCACATGGTTGATCTTACAAGAAATACAAACATTCAGCGATGTTATTATTGCTATAAGGTCTCTGTTGTGGTTACAGACCAAACAGAGAGAGAGAGAGTATGGTAGTGGAGAGCTAGGTGAGCAATGCTTAGGGTTTCCCCCATGGCCTGTATCGTGTATATATATCCACATGGGGAACGTTTTTACAATAGTACCCTTACATTTGAGTATCCCTCTCAGGGGTATTTATGCCATTGCACGTGTCCCATTTTGGGCCTTACAACCTTCTAACAGGCCTGCTGGGCTTAGGTGGGGGCCACCCCTACAACAGGAGCCTCTCATGGTGAAGGGCTTCACGGGCCGAAGCCATGTTGCTGAGCCATTTGGCCCCTCCGTCCCTGCGGCCTGTGACCTTCAATGATCTTGGACAAGACCGTTCCTTGCCGGTGCAGCCTGCTATCGCATTGAGGGTATGGGGCCAGACCTGCTGTCGAAAGTGTTTTTGGCCTTAGACCCGTTTAGCCGTGGAGTCGAAGGTGCCGGTGGGGGCGAAGATGCCAGCAAGGTCGAAGATGCTGGCAGAGTTGAATATGCCAGCGGAGTCGAGGATGCTGGCGGAGTCGAAGATGCCGGTGAAGTCGAAGTCAAGGCGAAGACAGGCTCATGCCACGGACACCCCTGAGTGCGAGGTAGGCGAAGCTCCCGCGCGTAGCATCGGGAAATCGAGTTTGGGGGAGGGGGCTCCGCCTGGTCTGGCGTCGATATGGCCCGACAGCTTCGCGGTCTGGAGATTTCGTCTTAGTGACGACGGGAATCGCGCTGACCCTTGAATTGTCAGGGGTGGGATGCTGTAGCCCTATGCGCTGTCCCGATGGGAAGGTACACGCGGCGGGACATGATTGGCGCGTCGTGGGCTGCCAACGGCCGACGAGAGGCGGACGCGTGGCGGATACCACCGCACGCCGTGTCGCTCGCCGCTCGCATCGCGCGCCCCCGCATATCGCTGGTTGCGCCTGCATCGTGGGGAGCTGAATCGCTGGCTCCCGCCGGTTGCATTTCCGATCGTGGGGAGGTGAGGTGGCTTTATAAGGCGCCACAACCGCATGCGAACGCCTCTTGGCTGCTTGCTTGCCGCTGCTTTGCTCTCTTCTTCCTCGCTTCTTTATGCAATCCACCCTTACCTCGCGCTTCACCTCGCCGGAGGATGGCTCACCGCGAAGACCCCGCCACGGCTCAATGGGAGCGCCTCGTCGAGCTAGCGCTGTTTGTCGCCGCCGCCAGCGGAATACCCTTTGGTGCTTCGCGATCCACCGCAGGTCAACAAGCGGTGGGATGCCATGAAGAAGTCGGGAGGCCGCTGCTCCCGTGTGCTGGGGCGGAGTCGCGTTATGGAGGAGATGATCCGCACTTTGTCCGGAAAAACCGAGGAGCGCAGGCCCGCCGCCCACCCGATGAGACGGAGCCACAGCCGGCGGAGACAGAGGCGATTGTCTACGTTGCATTTTTTGATGCCGGGCTCCGGATTCCTTCGACGCTCTTCATCGGCGAGGTCCTGCGGACCTACGGGTTGGAGCTGGCGCAACTAACCCCAAATACGATAGTTCGCTCGGTCGCGACGCCGGGCAAAGACGAATGTAAGGTGTCCGTCCCAGCGCAAGCCTGTTCACCATTCTGCACGATGCGAGCTGCCAGCCGAAGAAGGTCGGAGGAGGGGTGCTATCGAACTTCGGCAGCGTCAACTTCGTGTTGAGGACGCAATGTACGAAGCTCTTCCCCGCGTTGGCTACGCGAGGGAAGTGGGAGTCCGGTTGGATGCGATGGTGGTTCTACTTCCACGTGATGAGCACAAGTGGTCAATTGTGTCGGGGACAGCCGATATCATTCAACAGCTCACCAGATGTGAAGCCGAAGAGCGAGATGAGCAGAAGGTGCGGAGGCTTGCCGGTGTTGCCCTCCGGTTCAACATGCGTGACCTCGCTGAAGAGTTCACTATGTACGGAGTGGCGCTTCTTTCCAACTGGTGGAAGTACGAGCGACGTGGCGGCACTCGGAAGGATGGCATCCACCCGACAGTATCTTCCCTTCTAAAACCCTCCGATCCTTGTAAGTCCTTCAGCCCTAGGCTGCATGCTCACGCATGTACACGTGCAACACTTTATGAACGATGCCCCATTTGTGTGCAGTGTCCCGGTTGGAGGAGGTGGAGTGCGCGGTAGTTGCTCTCCTTGGGCCATACAGGTCTGTGATGGCTGCAGGACGTCGAGGCGGAGTCGTGGCGAGACACGAGGTGACCGGACTAGGTACAGGCGGTGTCAAGGTCAGAACGGTCGGATGTATCGAAGACGGCGGAGACTCGAGGTGGTTGCGAGGCTTGAATTACAAGGAACGCGGAAGCTTCCCGGAAGGTGCAGGAAGGGTGTTTCGGTAAAAACACAAAGCTACACAGGTGAGGCGGTTCCGTTCGGGATTTAACGGGCGTAACGGGTTGGAGACCCGTTAGCCAAAGGCTATAAATAGGATTGAAATCCTGGATGTATGCATGGCTTTGGGAGAGAGTTAGGGTTTTGCTTTAGTCAAAATAGCCTTTGGGAGGTTGTTTTGCTTTGAGGCTTTAGTGGTTGAGGGCAGCAGAGTGTGTCTCCCTCGTTTGTCTCCTCCCTCTGTGTGTTCTTGAGGAATAGAGAAACGGGTTCTTGATTTCTCTAAGCATGTATGGGGAAGTAGAGAGGATGTGAGTTGATTCTCCTATGTAATCATGTATCTCCTTTCCTCAATATCAATCCGAGATGATTTGGTTTAAGTTTGATCGAGCTCCTGTCTCTCTGTTGGTTTTTGCCTTCGATGCTTCCTATGCTTGATTCTTGAGTTTTTGTGTTTTGAGTCGATTCTTGCTGCGGAGTGGTAAAATGGGTTGCTCTGTGTTGTAATTGCATTTCTAGACCCTTTGGTCATCTAGTTCCAAGTGCAATATGATCGATTTGCAAGAATCTCTTTTTCAGCCTCCTCTGTTCTTGTTTTCCCTGTTCTTGGTTTCTAGGGTTTAGTGAGATTCTTGATTCCCTTCATGTGATGGCATGAACCTTGGCATGTTAAGTCCTGAGGCTATTAATTAGCTATTCTCAAAGTCTCATGGCCGAAGGATCAAGGATTGGAGGTGAATTTGGAGTTTTGTGCTACACTCTGTAAGTTTTCAGATTTTGGCTCAAATTCCAAATTCTTGGTCATAAGTTGGATATATTTTGTCTCCTAGGTTCCCCAGGCTATTGTAGTTGTATTCTCTCTGTTCCGGGTTAAAAGGTTTAGGGGCAAATCTCAAATTTCTTGTTTGTGTGAAGTTCTTGTGCTTTAGTCTAAAATTTCTGCCTCTGCTATTTTCTGGAATCGAACCCTGGTCAGACCGCAGGTTACATGGCGGTCAGACCACCGTTATACCGCCGGTCAGACCGGGGTGGCCCGGGCGATTTGACCGCCGGCTAGGAGCGGCCGACCGCTCGATGCCGCCGGTCCGACCGCCTCCCCTCGCACTCTCCGATTTCTTGCTTTTTGGTGAGTTTTTGGCCCTTTTCGATTTCTCTGTTTGCAGTGCTTATTTCCTCTGAGTGCTTATGTTTTTAGAGAGCTTTTCTCACATTTTTCTTCATAGCATTGGTTGCTATTGGAGAAAGCTTAAGGTGTGTACTTGTGGGGGATTTTTAAAAGTCGACATTCACCCCCCTCTGTCGCCAATTAGCCGGTTAGCTCTTCCTCATAGATCTTAACCGGTCTCTAGAGCCATGGCGACAGACAAGTACTCGACCAAGCCCCCGATCTTCGATGGGATCGACTATCCCTTCTGGAAGAGTCGGATGGAGACCTACATCCAGGCTCAGGGCTACGCCATCTGGCGATAGGTTAAAGTACGATATGTTGTTCCTGCCGATGAGAACATCAATGCCAAGAACATGGCTGATGTTGAGGCGAACGCTAAGGCAAGGAACATCATAATCCAGGGGTAGAGCCGAAGCGAGTTTGATCGTATCTCTCATCCGACGCCGGCTGACATCCGGGTGACCTCGATGCATACCATGAGGGCACCACCCGATCAAGACAATTCGACAGATTCAGCGAGATTACAACAAGTTTGAAATGCTCGCTGGTGAGTCCCTTGATGAGTGCTTTGCGAGGTTTCACAAGATTCTGAGCAATCTCCGAGCGGTTGGTCTCACATACCCTGACTTGGATAATGCTCGTCAGATGCTCGCAGCTCTTGACTTGCATGTTTGGGAGATGAAGGTGACTACCATCAAGGACACCACCGATCTTTCGACCCTGACTCTTGACACGTTGTACTCACGCCTCAAGACTCACGAGATTGACATAGTCTCTTGTAGGTCGAAGTCCCAGTCGATGGCCATAGTCACCGATCCCACTTCTGGATCCTCTTTCGTGTCACTTTGTGGTTTCTCTCTTCCTGCTCTCTGTGACGTAACTGATGATCAGTTAGAGCAGTTTGCATATGACCAGTTAGCCCTCCTAGCGAGAAAATTTTCCCATGCTTACAAGAGGAGGAGAGACAGAAAGAGAGGAGGACCCGTGATCTGCTTCGAGTGCGGTGGCCCCAACCACATTCGGCCAAACTGCCCCAAGCTGCAGAAGGGCAAGGGCGACTACGGCGGTGTGAGCAAGAACAACTACATCGACAAGAACCGCAACAAGAAGCCCTCAGCTCATGCCCAAGGCAAGAAGAAATTCCACGACCTTGGCAAAGCCAAGAAGCTCTTCCATCGCGTCCTCACCGCCTTCGACGGCCTCGACCTCAACGAGGTGGAGGGGTGGAGCGACGACGATGGGATGGACGAGCAAGATCCCAAGGGTGGTGACGATTTCTCCGGCATGTGCTTCATGGCCCTTGAGGGCGAAGTGAGCGACAACGAGCTGTATTCCGGCTCCGACGAGGTATACCCTTCATACGACCAGCTTAATGATGCTTTTCTTAAGCTAGGTAAATTCCATGCTAGATCTAGAGCTAGGGTTAGTGAGTTGGAGAAGGAAGTAGAGAGCTTGTCACGGGAGCTTACTTCACTTAGATCTGCTCCATTCCGTGACGATTGTGATGTATGTACTGCTCTGCTTGGTGACATGGAGAAACTAAGGACCTCTCATGATAGTTTGTCTTCTGAGCTTGACATGCTTAAGGTGGAGAATGTTAGTCTTTTGGCTGAACTAGAGATGAGTAGGATTGTTACTCCTGCATCTACTGTTGTTGAGACTACATCTTGCACCTCATGTGAGGATAAGGACAATGCATTTAGAGGTCTTTATACCATGTTGCTCGATCTGCCCGAGACTTGTGAAAGCTGCAATAATTTGAAGATGAATCTAAAACGGGCAGATCATAAAATTGCTGAATTACAAGCTTTTCTTCTTGAGCCTATTACTTCATGTGTGAACTGTCCCAAGCTTACTGCAGAACTTGAATCTGTCTCCAAACAGTTTCAAGAATTAGTTGATGATAATAACAAATTGGCTCAAAATGCATTAATTGTAACAAACTAAAATCTGATTTGATTGCATTGGATGAGAAATGTGTGAAGCTGACTAAGGACCTACTAGAGAAGCAACCATCTGCTTGTACTGTGTGTGTGGGGAAGAATCATGAGGGTTTGGTAGAGACGCTTAGCGACGTGAACCACATGGCTAGCAGTAGGACTGTCCCTTCTGAGTCGGCTGTGCGTGCACATGCCATTCGTTCCTCTGTTGTTGGTTCTTCTTCTACTTCCTTACCTTCTGCTGTTCCTTCTTCCCCCTGCTCTTCTTGCACCTCTCTCTTTCGGGAGTGTCAGTATCTTATGAACACTCTCGAGAGATTTATAGGAGGCAAGAAGAAGCTGAATCTTATTCTAGACCAATCCAAGATTTGTAAATTTAATCAAGGTCTAGGATACGATTTCTATGAGGACATGAGGAAGCATCCACCTACCGTGCTCAGACCCATAGTACCAGGTGTGATCGAGATTGAGCCCAGGACCGAGAAAGTCCAATTTAAGTCAGCGGGCTTTGTCCAAGGGATTTCTGACAGCAAGGTGATTCCCCCTGCAGCTACGGCCTCTCAGAAGACGAAGCCTCATCATGCTACTTCTACCTCTCAGATGGTGAAGTATCATTGCACCTTCTGTCAGAAAGATGGACACTTGATCGAGCGATGCTTCAGGCGCACCAAGATCGCGCGTAGAGACCATGTTGCAGCTCTTAGGCATATTCAGGGGTCAGCCCCAGACCTTGAGTGCACCTAAGACCAACACGAGGTCTAGGTTTGCTTCAGCTGATGGGTTTGGGCAGCATCGAGGACTTGGTTTTTCTGAGTTTTCTGGTTTTTGTCCTCATGCTCCCTTTGGTCGTGACTTTTGCCATTCTGAGGGTAGATCTTGTTTTCCCCGTCGAGATGACTACCCGCGGCGAGATCAGCGTGTTGCCGGTGCTCCGACTCGCTCTCCCGTAGCAGTCGGACCCAGCAACAGCTTCAGGTCTGCACAGAGACCTTCTTCTTCCTTGAGCGACAAAGAGCGTAGGGTAGATAGAGGTCAGTCGTGTGTGGCTACTTCTTCTACTCGACGTGTTACTTAGTATTGGGTGCCAAAATCACTCTTGATTTACCCCAGTACTGAGACTTTACTCTCTCGTTGACTCAGGTTTGCCGGGCAGGAAAGAGAGAGGTATGGCTCGTTGACTCCGGGTGTTCTCAACACATGACCGGAGACTTACGTTGGTTCTCTTCCCTAGTCCGCGCTCCAGGTGATGAGACGATTACCTTCAGAGATGCTTCGTCTGGGCGCGTCATCGCCAAAGGTACAGTGCGCGTTAATGATTCTTTCATTTTGAAAGATGTTGCCTTGGTTAGTAAGCTTTAGTATAATTTGCTTTCTGTTTCTCAGCTTACCGATGACGGTTTCGAGGTGAGCTTTAAGAAAAATGCTTGCAAAATTCTTGATTATTCGGGTAGTCTAGTTTGCGGGATTTCTCGTTATGGGAGGATCTTTTGTGCTGTTTTTTCTGAGTTTCCTGGTGATCCTCTCCAGTGTTTAGTTGCTTCTGAATCCCGTGACCTCACTTTCTGGCATAGGAGACTTAGTCATATTGGATTTGACCATTTGACCCGATTTAGCGGCCATGATCTCATCCGTGGTCTGCCGAAACTCAAGATGGTCAAATATCTAGTTTGTGCTCCTTGCCGGCACGGCAAGATGGTTGCCGCTTCGCACCCTCCGGTCACAGTGACCATGACCGATGAACCAGGATAGCTGCTCCACATGGACACAGTTGGACCAGCTCGAGTGCAGTTAGCAGGAGGGAAGTGGTATGTTCTTGTCGTGGTCGATGACTTCTCGAGGTTTTCTTGGGTGTTTTTCTTAGCCTCAAAGGATGAGACGTTTACACATTTCTGAGGTCTTTTTAGTAGGCTTTCTATTGAGCTCCCGGGTGCCTTACGAGCGATCCGCAGTGACAATGGCATGGAGTTCAAGAATTCCTACTTTGAGAGGTTCTGTGATGAGACAGGTGTAGAGCACCAGTTCTCATCTCCGCACGTCCCACAGCAAAATGGCGTCGTGGAGAGAAAGAACCGTACCTTGGTCGAGATGGCCAGGACGGTGCTTGATGAGTACTCTACACCGTGGAAGTTTTGGGCTGAGGCTATAGCCACCACGTGCCATGTCTCAAATCGAGTTTTTCTGAGGGCACACTTGCACCGCACTTCTTATGAGCTGATATATGGGCGAAAGCCCAGCGTCTCTCATTTTTGTGTGTTTGGATGCAAGTGCTTTATTTTGAAGTCCGGGAACCTAGACAAGTTCGAGTCACGATCTTGTGATGGTATCTTTCTAGGTTACTCGACTTCTTCGCGGGCTTATCGGGTTTGGAACTGCGAGTCTAGTAAAATGGTAGAGACATGTGAGGTGACTTTCGACGGGGCCAGTCCGAGGACTAGCCCCGATATCTCAGGTTCTTTAGAGTAGTCAGAGCCCATCTTTGTGGATGATGAGGACGATAGAGATGAGGATTGTCTACCCGATCCAGTCCCTCATCCACCCCTTGAGGTGTCTTCTTCCACCGCACCTCGAGGCGATCAGCCCATGCCTTCTGCTTCCTCTAGAGCTAGTGGCTCTGTTCCTATCTCGTCAGCTCACGAGGTAGTGGCCACTTCTTCTTCTCATTCGGGACCTCCTCGACATATCCAGAAAGACCATCCTTCCAAGCAGATGATTGGAGACCTCTTTGAGGGAGTCACTCGCTCGAAGTCTGGCATGTCACATTTCTGTCTCCATTCTGCCTTTGTTGCCTCTTTTGAGCCCAAAGACATTTGTCATGCTCTATCTGACGAGTCATGGGTCAATGCCATACATGAGGAGTTAGAGAATTTCGAGAGGAACAAGGTCTGGTCGCTTATTGAGCCCCCTCGAGGTCACAATGTCATTGGGACAAAGTGGGTGTTCAAGAACAAGCAGAGTGAGGATGGGGTGGTTGTTCGAAACAAGGCTAGATTGGTAGCTCGGGGCTTCTCCCAGGTTGAGGGTCTAGATCTTGAGGAGACCTTTGGCCCTGTAGCTAGACTTAAAGCCATTAGAATCCTGCTTGCTTTTGCGGCTTCTAAGGGTTTCAAGCTTTACCAGATGGACGTCAAGAGTGCCTTCCTCAATGGCTTTATTGAGGAAGAAGTCTATGTGAGACAGCCTCCAGGTTTCAAGAACCCTAAATACCCAAACCATGTCTACAAGCTTTTCAAAGCCTTGTATGGACTTAAGCAGGCCCCTAGAGCTTGGTATGAGAGGCTTGAGTCCTATCTGTTGAGTCATGGTTTTGAGATGGGTAAGGTGGATAAGACCTTATTCATTCGTAGGCATGGCACAGACCTTCTGCTCGTCCAGATTTATGTGGATGACATCATCTTTGGTGGCTCTTCTCATACTCTCGTTTCACAGTTCTCGGATGTCATGAGCACCGAGTTTGAGATGAGCATTATGGGTGAGTTGACCTTCTTCCTTGGCTTCCAGATCAAGCAGACTCGGGAGGGTACTTTCTTGCATCAAGGCAAGTACACTCGTGACCTCCTGAGACGCTTTGACATGAGTGATGGTAAGCCCGTGTCAACTCCCATGGTATCTTCCACCACACTTGACCCAGATGAGGATGGCGAGCCAGTTGATCAGAAGGAGTATCGTAGCATGATTGGCTCCCTCTTGTACCTCAACGCCTCGAGGCCGGACATACACTTCGCCAGGTGTCTTTGTGCTCGGTTTCAGGCTTCTCCTCACGTATCTCACCGCCAGGCGGTGAAACGCATCCTTCGGTACCTTCGAGCTACCATTGACTATGGTATCTGGTACTTTTCCTCTTCTTGTCTTTCTCTTATAGCCTACTCGGATGCAGACTTTGCCACCTGTAGGATAGATAGGAAGAGCACTTCTAGCACCTGCCAATTCATTGGCACTTCTCTTGTTTCCTGGTCTTCAAGGAAGTAATTCGGTGTTGCACAGTCCACCGCAAAGGCCGAGTACGTTGTCGCGAGTTGTCGCAGCCAGTGCTTGGATGGTCTCGATCATGAGACTTTGGGTTAGTTATCGACAGTGTTCCACTCTTTTGTGATAACACTTCTGCGACAACATTGCTAAGAACCCAAAGGCAGACTCTCGACCAAGCACATGATATCGATATCACTTCCTTCGAGACCATGTGGAGAAGGGTGACATAGTGCTCCGGCCAGGAGAGTGACCACCGCTTGGTGATATCTTTACCGAGCCTTTGGATAGCTCTAGGTTTTCAACTTTGCGGGGAGAGCTTGGGTGGTTTGTCCTTATGGACTGTTGTGAGGGGGAGCTTTGTGCTTTACTGCTTTATCTTATTTATTATGCTCTTACTCCTTTCTGTTGCATTGCATATGGGTGCATTTGGGTTAGTTCTTCTAGCATAGATTAGAGTGTTTCTCTTGTCTAGCTGTTTAGACTTCTTACTCTTATCTTATGATTCTAGGATGCTGCTTATTAGCTGCTTCTCTTCTCACTAGGTTGAGCTCACTCACTTCTTATATGTTCTAGCGAGGGTCGGGCCACCCTCGGGTAGACGGGGTACGTGTTTGCTCCTTAGTGTGTTAGATGATCAGTTAATAGTCCTTGAGTCATATGGGGTAGATGAGAGTTAGTCTGAACCATAGTATCCTCTATATCTTATCTATGCTTTAAGGACTACCTGTTCTGATTTCTTTCCCAGCTTCTCGTATTTATTGCTTTGGTTCAGAGGGAGTTCATTTGGGAGCTTCTGGAGCTTAATATTGACATAACTCAACTTGAACTAAAAATACATCACATGTTGAGGGGGAGCTGGATTTTCTTGCATTTCAGTATTCTGCATTGTAATATAACTACATAGAACCTTGATTATTATCCTTTCATGACATGATTACAATGCTTGCCATGACTTGTGCTTATTTGCTAGATTTATCATGACTTCATATGTGTATACTAGCTTTTGCCATGATGAGTTAATTAAAATTGCTCAACTTGAATTGAAACTTGTCATGTTAGTTCTCGAGACTAGTCTTTCTTTAGTTGTCTTTTTATGATTCATACCATGTCAAATAGGCTGAGTTGAGTCCTGAATCTGTGTTGAACTTTGGATCGAGCTATGCTAGTTCTTGATGTTGCATAAGTTAGTACAACCACTTATGAATGCAAAAAGATCTCTTTTGTGCGAAAAAACTGATCTCACCAATTCTTTCTCATGAGACGGCTTGCCATTGCACTAGGCATGAACTCAGGGGGAGTTTTGGATGACCAAGATCATTTCCTTAAGCTTCTTGCTTGGAGTGGTCACATAAGGCTTGAGGTCTAGCACATGACTGAAACAAAAATCTGGTTGGAAACAATCATGTGATTTCTAAAGTAAAATTATGTCATTTGTGCTCAATTTGCTAAAATTTACAAGTACTTGAACAAATGTCTCATTTTAGAACTTGTAGCACTCTATATTGACTCAATACTAGCTTCTTGGTTCCGCTTAGCTTATTGACATGGCCTGCATCATCTTTGGATACCTTTAGCTAGACTAGAATCATGGTTAACTTGACATGCTAAGAAATTCAATCGAATTTCAGATTATGACTCATTTGGCTTAGCTTGTCTCTACATACATTGCCATGATCTTGATAGCGTTCTTCTATGTTATGGCTTGATATAATTCTCATATAGTCATTTTGGAGGTGAGGGAGGTGAGGGGGCTTTATAAGGCGTCACCACCGGCATGTGAACGCTCCTCTTGGCTGCTTGCTTGCCGTTGCTTTGCTCTCTTCTTCCTCGTTCTTTTATGCAATCCACCCTTACTCCTGCGTCTTCACCTTGTCGGAGGATGGCTCACCGCGAAGACTTTGCTCGCCGGCTCAATGGGAGCGCGTCGTCGAGTTAGCGCTGTTTGTCACCACCGCCAACGGAATACCCTTTGGTGCTTCGTGATCCGCCGCAGGTCAACAAGCGGTGGGATGCCATGAAGAAGTCGGGAGGCCGCTGCTCCCGTGTGCTGGGGCGGAGTCGCATTATGGAGGAGATGATCTAGACCCTTGTCCAGGAGAAAAAACTGGAGGAGCGTGCAGGGGCTCGCCTGCCCGGCTCCGATGAGACGGAGCCACAGCCAGCGGAGACAGAGGCGATTGTCTTCGTTGCGTTTTTTTTATGCCGGGCTCCGGATTCCTTCGACGCTCTTCGTCGGCGAGGTCCTACGGACCTACGGGTTGGAGCTGGCGCAACTAACCCCAAATGCGATAGTTCGCCTCGGTCAAGCACGCTGGCAAGACGAACGTAAGGTGTCCGCCCCAAATACAAGCCTGTTCACCATTCTGCACGATGTGAGCTGCCAGTTGAAGAAGGTCGGAGGAGGGGCGCTATCGAACTTCGGCATTGTCAACTTCGTGTTGAGGACGCAATGTACGAAGCTCTTCCCCACGTTGGCTACGCGAGGGAAGTGGGAGTCTGGTTGGATGTGACGGTGGTTCTACTACCACGTGACGAGCACGAGCGGTCTATTGTGTCGGGGACAGCCGATATCACTCAACAGCTCGCTAGATGTGAAGCCGAAGAGCGAGAAGAGCAGAAGGCGCGGAGGCTTGCCGGTGTCGCCCTCCGGTTCAACATGCGTGACCTCGCTGAAGACTTCACTATGTACGGAGTGGCGCCGCTTTCCAACTGGTGGAAGTACGAGCGAAGTGGCGGCACTCGGAAGGATGGTATCCACCCGACAGTATCTTCTCTTCTAAAACCCTCCGATCCTTGTAAGTCCTTCTGCCCTAGGCTACTGCTCACGCATGTACACGTGCGACCCTTTATGAACGATGCCCCACTTGTGTGCAATGTCCCGGCTGGAGGATGCGGAGCGCACGGTAGTTGCGCTCCTTGGGCCATACACGGCTAAGGAGCATAAGCTGTGCAAAGCTGCGACCGCCTCGACGAAGCAGGGGCGGATAAATCGGGCATGTGAGGTCCTAGGATTCTGAGAGACCATGTGGAGGTGACCACATGTTTATGATGAGTAATTGACAAGTATGTTGCAAATATTGAGTTTGATTGGTTCGTTTCGTGCCATGACGGCATTTGGCTCAGTCGGGTTGATTAGACAGACTTATTGCATATTATTTCTCACGATTGGTCGTTTGGGCAATTGCATGCCTAAGTATGGTTTGTTGATGCTATTTATGCTTACATGTGTCCAGCAGTGCTATGTGATGTGTTTCTTGTCTGTAATGGCTGCAGGACATCGATGCGGAGTCGTGGCGAGACACGAGGTGGCCGGACTAGGCACAGGCGGTGTCGAGGTCAGAACGGTCGGATGTGTTGAAGACGGCAGAGACTCAACGTGGTTGCGAGGCTTGGATGACAAGGAACGCGGAAGCTTCTCGGAAGGTGCAAAAGGGGCGTTTCGGTAAAAGCGCAAAGCTCCACATGTGAGGCGGTTCCGTTCGGGATTTAGCGGGCATAACGGGTTGCAGACCCGTTAGCCAAAGGCTATAAATAGGATTGAAATCCTGGTTGTATGCATGGCTTTGGGAGAGAGCTAGGGTTTTGCATTAGTCAAAATAGCCTTTGGGAGGTTGTTTTGCTTTGAGGGTTTAGTGGTTGAGGGCAGCAGAGTGTGTCTCCCTCATTTGTCTCCTCCCTCTGTGTGTTCTTGGGGAATGGAGAGATGGGTTCTTGATTTCTCTAAGGATGTATGGGGAAGTAGAGAGGATGTGAGTTGATTCTCCTATGTAATCATGTATCTCTTTTCGTCAATATCAATCTGAGATGATTTGGTTTAAGTTTGATCGAGCTCCTGTCTCTCTGTTGGTTTTTGCCTTCGATGCTTCCTATACTTGATTCTTGAGTTTTTGTGTTTTGAGTCGATTCTTGCTGGGGAGTGGCAAAATGGGTAGCTCTGTGATGGAATTGCATTTCTAGACCCTTTGGTCATCTAGCTCCAAGAGCAATATGATCGATTTGCAAGAATCTCTTTTTAGCCTCCTCTGTTCTTGTTTTCCCTGTTCTTGGTTTCTAGGGTTTAGTGAGATTCTTGATTCCCTTCATGTGATGGCATGAAACTTGGCACGTTAACTCCTGAGGCTATTAATTAGCTATTCTCAAAGTCTCATGGCCAAAGGATCAAGGATTGGAGGTGAATTTGTAGTTTTGTGCTGCACTCTGTAAGTTTTCAGATTTTGGCTCAAATTCCAAATTCTTGGTCATAAGTTGGATATCTTTGGTCTCCTAGGTTCCCAGTGCTATTGTAGTTGTTTTCTCTCTGCTCAAGTTAAAAGGTTTAGGGGCAAATCTCAAATTTCTTCTTTGTGTGAAGTTCTTGTGCCTCAGTCTGAAATTTCGGCCTCTGCTGTTTTTTGGAATTGAAGCCCGATCGCATCGCAGTTACATGCGGTCGACCAGTGGCCCGGCGGTTCGACTGTCGCCGTGGAGCCGGCCGACCCGGCCCGATGCCAGCGAGCCTGACCGCCTCCCCGCAGCCTCCTGTATTGCTTGCTTTTTGGTGAGTTTTTGGCCCTTTTTGATTTCTCTGTTTGCAGTGCTTATTTCCTCTGAGTGCTTAAGTTTCCTGAGAGCTTTTCTCACCTTCTTCTTCATAGCATTGGTTGCTATTGGAGAAAGCTTAAGGTGTGTACTTGTGGGGGATTTTTAAAAGTTGACATTCACCCCCCTCTGTCGCCAATTTTGGTCCTACAGATTCCCGTGCCCGAATGCGCAGTGCCGGTGGAGGTCCAAAGCCGCCGCCGCGATGGCGACGGCAAGGTGGGGTCGCTGCCCCCCAGGCGCAGTGATGGGAACGGGGTCCCGATCTTCCAATAGGTTCTGGATATGTTCGATTTGGTGGAGGCACGACACACCCGATCCGGCTTCCGAACGACACGCCCAACCCCGCAATCGCAGCACCACGCTCTCAGGTTATCAACCGCGCGCAGCCGCTGACCTCACCAAGAAGGCTAATCCTTGCCTGCGAATCAAGAACACAAGCAAGAACAAGGAAGAACACAACTGAATTGCAGATGTATTGATTTAGCACTCGAAAGTTGGGGTCTCACAAACCGATGAACGGCGAAACTGTTCAAAGACAGAATTGATCTAAACAAAACCCAACCCTAATGGTGGGGGTGGCGGCTGGATATAGAGGAGTTAGGGGCGTGCAAAACCCCTGGACGCGCCCCTAATGGGCTCCAACACGATACAAAGCCGAACGGCCCAGAAGACGGTGACGCAGCACCCTGACAGATTCTGAATGCCCACTTGTTTCGACGATTCCCTTTGACTCAGAAGGAATTTTGACATGGGACCAGATCCATTGGAACGTTAGTCTTCTCAGCTTTCCATACATATGTGGAACGTCCAAAACGGAGTCTGGATGCGATCTGGGCGTCCGTTTTAGTGCGGCCTGGTCCTGGACTCCGAATTGGATTTGAAGTCGGCTTGAGTCCACTTGTTTCGATGATTCCCGTTGACTCAGAAGGAATTTTGACATGGGACCAGATCCATTAGAAAGGTAGTCTTCTCAGCTTTCCATACATATGTGGAACGTCCAAAACGGAGTCCGGATGCGATCTGGGCGTCCGTTTTAGTACGGCCTGGTCTTGGACTCCGAATTTGATTCGAAGTCGGCCTGAGATGGACCTCCAACATGATTCGACCACCCTTGCTGGACTTGTGCGCCTCGTAGCCCATCTCCAAGTACTTCTAGGTCCTCTCCATGGTTCCTAATCATAATTAAATCATTAGGTAGCAATCGATTCTCAAATGAACAAAAAGAAGTACTTAGGAACGAGCTCACCTGTAAATTCAATTGTCGGGCGTGAGCTCTAGTGATTGGTATTTGAATGTCAAGTGGAGGAGTGTTGTGTGTATCCGAAGAAGTGATGTCCTCATCATGCAGGGCTCGATGTAACGCTGCCGCATCCAGCCCATCGGCCGTGTCTCTGGTCGGTACCATCGAGACGGGGGGGTACGACCGGCGCTGGGTCCGAACACGCCGGTTTGGGGGCACACTGCCCCCAGCGAGGAGGCCTTAGGTGGCGGCGAGGCGATGGGCCCCGGTGCCGATGCCCACGAAGACGAGGCCTCGTCGCCTGCAGTAGCCACCGAGGTCCTGCCACCCGCGCCAGTTATTACGGCCACTGAAGCGGTTGAGGAAGCGTCGACCACATCCTTGAGAGCGAAGCGCCCCCGGATATGGTCGCCTCCACCCTCGAGGGGACGATTCAATGTGGCGGGCGTGGTCACCAGGGTCCTGGCGTCCAACAGGGAGGCCGTCGAGGCTGAGGAAGAAGTCATCGCTCCCTGGGCGGACGAAGCATCCGCACCCTAGATGGAGGCTGAGTGGACACCTCTCCATGCTTTGGTAGAGGCCGTCGAAGGTAGGCGCAATTCCTTTTCTCTCCGTGACTTTGTGAAGCTCTCTCCGATTTGCTCGCTCATTCCGTCGTCAATATCAGGCGAGACGAGGTCTCCCGGACGCGGTCAAGGATCGAGCAACGGAGGTGTCCGCAAAGTCTCCGGCCTTGTTGCGCAGGACACGACGTGGGCATCTGGTGCTCCCGAAGCTGCTGGCCCAGAGGGGCCGAGGCCCGTCGTTTCTGATTTCATCCCTCGATCAGAGATGCTTCGCGTCCTTCACAAGGTCGCAGAGCACGCCGACGGTTGCCTGGATCGATGGGTGCCGTCGACGTGCGGGGGAGATCTTTTGGCACTCGTGCTGGGTGCCTCGGAGATAAGGGTAAGTGCCTAGTTTTGCGGCCACCTTGAGTTTGTCGGTGAGGACGTGCACCTTGCGGTGCGGGCTCCTGGCACCAGCTGAAGGAACGCGCGTAGGCTACGATAGCAGAAAATAAAAATTTCTACCGCGCACACCAGGACATCATGCTAAGGAGGGATCATAGATCGTTACCACTAGACGCCAGCGCGCAGCGAAGAAGAGTTGGAGAAGCCGATCCAACCACGCCGCCGAGGTAGTAGTGGAAGTAGCCGATCGTCCCGAACGGATCGTCTCCTCCACGCGATCAACCACGCCGAGCAGATCCAATCAGAGGTTGTTGATGCCGATCAACGCCGCAACGAGCAGCGCCTCCACCGGTATCCACATCGCTCGGGTGGAACGCCGATCGCGAGTGTACCAAAGACTCGTGAGCGGCCAGGGTTTGGCTCGGGAGGTGGCGGCCGGGTTTTGCTCGTGAGGAATGTGCGTGTGTCCATCCTCAGCCCCCACCTCCATATATATAGACCTCTTCACTTGGGCCTCGTGGATCGAGGCCCAATAGGAGTCTATCCGGATCTCTATCCGAATTGAGCCCACATCCGAATCACATTCGAATTAGTATTCCAACCCGTTAAGTGTGCGACCAGAGGTTCACGATACTTGGTCGCGACCCGAAACGCCTTCCGGTCACCCTCGTTAATAGCGCCTCTAGCAAGACATATTAACCCCAAAGTATACGTAAAGATCATATCGGTGAACTCTGTAATGTTCTCATGTACGAATCCCTTTGCCTCACGATATAGATTAAGCTCAAGGCGAGACTTGTGTCATCCTCTTAATAGCTCAATCACTCTCGATTCCGTGATGGATTATAAACTTGTGATTGACTCTCAATCACATTGGCATGGCCATGCACTTTCATAATCCATTACATCGAGGGCCAGAGATATCTCTCCCATAAGGAGGGGCAAATTCTATCTTGATCATTCACATCCCACTACATGTTTCATAGCAAACCCGAAGACTACTTTTATGACTACCCATTCACGGAGTAGTGGTTAGTAGTCCCAAAATAGGCTACTACGCATGTTGGGAACCATGATGATCTCAAGTCTAAGGATTCTACATAAACACTACTTGAGACCAACTAATGACACATGGAATCTCTGCAGTTGTCTCATGGCGGGTCTATCCAACATATGTTCACTAACACATGTCCATATTATTGATTTGGTATCTCCATACCATGATCCATGAGACATGATCATCAATCAATACATATGCTGATCTTTGAATCATATTTGTTCCTCATATGATATATGATCAGGGATCATTTAGAAATAGCAACATTTTGGCATTAAGAGTCTCATGAATAAGTCACATACTCATTGATCAATAATGATAATGTCTATTTCAAGGAACAAAGCAATGTATCATAAACATAGTATGTGATATATTCAACATCTCCATGTTGCCTCTAGGGCATATCACCAACACCAGCCTCCAGACGCTTGGCGAGATCTTGGTCGCCGAAGATGGTGATGACACCCCGCGGGCCCAGGAGCTTCATACACAAGAAGGCATGGTGCGGGACTGCCCCGAAGGAGTTGATGGCAGGTCGGCCCAGTATGGCGTCGTACAGGTGCGGGATGTCCACGACGTCGAAGACAATGTCTCGGTCCTGGCATTATCGGCCTGGCAAAAGGAGACTTAGAGACATACCTGACCCAAGGCCTTCAGTGGCTGGCCCCCAAAATCTTGGAGCGGGGTCCCCAATGGTCCCATGCGACTCCGAGGGATCCCCATGCGGTCGGGGGCCTCCGCGAACAGAATGTTTGCGGAGCTTCCCCCGTCGATGAGGATACGCCTGACGTCGCAGCCTGCAATGTCGGCCTGGATGACCAGGAGATCATGATGGGGGAACTCCATGCCCTGGGCGTCGGCCAGCGTGAAAGTGATTTCGCAGTGCGCTATTCCCAGAGGTGGCTACGTCGAGGAGGTCCCCGGTGAGGATCCTTCAGAGATGACACTAATGATTCGGCGTTGGGCCCCGTCTCGGGGCCCGGCTCCTTGCGGTTGCTGCATGTGGGCCACAACGGGGAGCGGCGCTTCCGAGGCCCGAGCCTTACCGGTTGCCTACCGTAGCGCCATGACTGCGGAGCATGCCCGCGTGAGGTGGTCCCCATAGCCATGCACTTCGCACCACCTGTTGTAGTCCTGGGTTTCCTGCTCCGCACGCGATCTTTCGTTGTGGGTCCTCCCACGCCCCCACCCCCGGCATTCCTGGTTCCTCCCACAGAATGCGGGAGGATAATCCCGGGGAGCGTCTTCTATGCTGAGGATATGACGGGCTTTTTGGGGTCGGCGCTAGTTGCGCTTGGGCTTGTGCCTGCCACTTGACAAATTCTCATGCACCCTGGCATCACTGTGCTCAGGGGCGTCTCCCACGGACCCTTGCCTGCGCTTTCCTTTCGGAGAGTTATTCCCTGTGCTTCCTTTTTGCGACAACCCTTCCGCCTGAATGGGGTCGGAGTCGTCGCCCTTGCGTCTCCGCGCATCCTCCTCCGCCCGCGCATACTCTTCCATCTTGTCGAAGAGCTTCGCAACCGTCTTGATTGGTTTGCGGGCGTTGTACTCGGCCAGCGGCCCCAGGCGGAGGCCCTGTATCACTGCGTTGATGATGGTTGTCTCGTTGACATCCTTGACCGCAATGACCTTCGCGGCGCCAAATATTCCCGAGCTCCGAGTTTCGCTGACGTGAAAGCTAATCCGCGTCTACACGCTCGACATTGTTCCCCTGAGAGCGCCACACGTAGATGGAGTTGGGCTCTTTGTGAAAAACCAAGAGAGCGCCACTCCCTATAACGCGAGGGGGAGTCCTTTTGCTTTTATGGTGTCGTCCCCGCCTGCAGCTTCGATGGCAGTCTCATACATGCGCACGAACTCCCGAGGGTCCGTGTCACCTTTGTATGGCTCGAGGGCACTAGGGAACTTGAAGTCCTCCGGTCATGCCGACTGCTGCAGGCCCGCGGAGAGTGGGGACTCTGGGTCCACGTGTCGCAGTGGGACGCGGCTGGATGTGGGGGCGTCGCGGCTATCCACCCGCTCTGGCGTGGGCTCCAGCATGACCACCAGCGGGGTCTGCTGGCTCCGAGCCTCTTGCATATCCCGCACGGCTCCGCGGATATTCGCCAACTCCCGCTGGAGCATGCCGATGGCCGTCAGCAGGGCACTTGCCACTGTTGGCGTAGCCGGGGTGGTCGGCGCACTTGGTCGCACTGTCGGAGTCTGTGACGAGGCCCGTGCTGCCGTCGGAACCACCCGCCGCTCCCACACTGGGTGTGGGGGCGGCAGTCGTGCCAACGTGGGCGTCGGCATTTCCGCCCTCGACTACCCGATCGGTGTTGTCGGTGTCAACCGTCGCGCCCGCAGTGGGATCGTTCGTCGCACGCGGGGCGGGGTCGGCCGTCTCGCCAGCGGCGGTGGGGTTGATCGTCACGCCATGATCGTCGATGTTCGCTGCTGCCACCCGCGTGTCGTCGTCCACGCCCGCGACCACCGATGCCGAAGCCCTGGTGTTGACGTGGGACTCCGTCGCGCTCCCTTTCTTCTTCACCGCCGACGATGAAGTTTTCTTCGGTGCCATCCTTCTTTGGATCTTGAGGCTTGCTCTTGTACTCCCCATGGACGGCGCCAACTGTTGTGGTTACAGGCCAAACAGAGAGAGAGTTGGTAGTGGAGAGTTAGGTGAGCAATGCTTAGGATTTCCCCCATGGCCTGTATCATATATATATATCCACATGGGGAACATTTTTACAATAGTACCATTACATTTGAGTATCCCTCTCAGGGGTATTTATGTCATTGCACGTGTCCCATTTTGGGCCTTACAACCTTCTAACAGGCCTGCTGGGCTTAGGTGGGGGCCACCCCTACAACAGTCTCTTTGCAATACTAACATCCCAAATCACATAGTCCAGTGTCTCATATTCTACAAAGTAAGTTATGGTTAGAGTCGCTTCCTCCTCATTATTCTACATGTTGGGCTTGGTTGTTGTCTTAGGCTTAAAAAAACCTTTGGGGTGCCACGCCCTTCATTTACAAATGAATGGCGCAGCAACCCAAAGGTTCTTTTATGCTTAAGACAATAATCAAGCCTAATACACAACATGATGAGGAGGAACAAACAACAGCCATAACTTACTTTATAGAACCTGATACACTGAAATGTGCAATTTGCCATTCCAAATAGATCTTGTAGCAATAACAAAGTGAATCATAGAGGACACTAGAGTATATGATTTGCTTCATGCCCTTTGAAGGTCTCTTTGGTATATATTATTGCTACAAGGTCTCTTTGGAATAATAACATGCCATTCTAAATAGATCTTATAGCAATAACATGACCCACCCTTAAGGTTGTCTCTAGGAACTTCAACTCACCTAGAAACAACTGCTCCAACAATTTATCTCTAAAATAATTCCCTAGCTATTTTTTATTATTTTCACCACAACATCCATCTTCACACACCCTCACAATTTGTTTCTTCCCTAACTAGGATTTTGAGTGATGTGACATGTATTTTTCAACAAGTACAAGATGAACATTAAAACACTGTATACTTGAGTTGAAAGGGCATGAAGCAAATTAAATTGCTTAATACCTTTTGAAGCCTAGATGTAAAGTGTTGTAATGTTCGTCTTATACGACTACTACTCTCACTCATAGTGTTTCATGCCATTTTTTCCTAAATCAGCAGCCCACCCATAGAAATAAGTAGAGGAGAGTGGGAGAAGGGGACAAGAACGTAGTAGAACTAGGACCCATAAGGTCAACCGTGAGGACCACATGAAGGCGACATCTTCAATAATGACAAGGGACCATCATCCACATCTTCATCCGCATGAGACCACACCAAGATCACCCTCAACAACCTTACCACTTCCAGCCTTGCACAAGTAGGCCCACCTTCCCTCCTCCATTTTTCCATTCCTTTTTGGGTTCCACATATAAAAGACACTAATAGAAATGGACGAATGTAACACACATGAGGTAAAAAGTGGGGATCCATACCTTCGGGGGGAGAGAACTCATGAGTACATTGAACTTCAGTTCCAACACACATTAACAGATATGGTCGGATCTATCAGACATGAGGTAAAGAAGTGGGATTTGGGATCCATACCTTCAGGAAGAGGCGATAGGGAGGAGAGGCAGCGTCGGGAGGAGAGGCAACTGGAAGGAGAGGCGGCGCCAAGAGGAGAGACGCCGTCAGGAGGAGAGGCGATGCCAGGAGGAGAAGTGTCGTCGAGAGGAGAGGCGCTGTCAGGAGGAGAAGTGGCACCGGGAGGAGAGGTGACGGGGCCACCACGTCAAATAAGGAAGGAGAGGACGGAGATGTTGGGTTCTACAACGGTGGTAGGGGCATTGGAGGACAAGGAGATGAAAGGGTGCGTGAGTGAGGAGTAAGCACTACTACAAAAAAAAGGGTCATCACAGTCGGTTCAAAACTATCATCACAGACTGTTTTTTGAATCATCTAAATTTATGTGTTAGTGATAATCAGAGGTTATCATAGACAATTTGTGAGCTGTCTATGATAAATAAATCACAAACAGTTTATAACTAGAACCGTCTGTGAAAAACACTATCATGCACGGTTTTAACTACCAACCATCTGTGATGTGTGAGTATCACAGACGGTTGATATATAGAACTGTATGTGATACTTTCCTATCACAGATGGTTTTTGGTTCGAGCCGTCTGTGATAATTCTTCACAGACGGTTTATACCACAAAACCGTCTGTGACAGTTCATTTTATACCTAATTTTTTTTATTTTTGGGCTAGCCTCAGGAAATATTAACTATATCATTTGAAAACAAGCAAATATAGCAACAAATATAGAAATACATTCTATTTCCATTAATATTAGAATCAACCATTACAACATCACAAGATATCGAGTAGATTACCCATAGCACTGCATACACAAGAGGACACTTGCAATTTTACAAAGATAAGGTTCACGGCTATAAATTCAGAAAAATGCTTACACTACAAGAAACTTCAGGCTAATGTAAGCTAGACTTACACATCCTTCATTAAACTACAATCTAAAACAAGTGGTGCGAGAAAATTTTCCAGTAGAAAAAACAAAAAGGCAATGAACACCATTTTCAACTATTGCCTTATTCCTTTCCATCTTGCTTCAAATGAAAATTCAGTCACCCTTGTTGAACCCCTTCCCACCCTTGCCACGCACAAATGAGTTGGAGTAGTACTAGTGTATTGGTTCTTTGAGTAGGGAGAAGGGTTAATAAGGGGTGAGTGGTGGGGAGGAGAACGGTGCCCACTACTCAATGCGAAAAGAATGGACGGGTGAGATCGGGATCCTGAGGGATATGCCGTGTATCGGTCATGTGGCGGGACATCACAGATGGTTCGAATTACAAACCATCTATGATAAAGACATCACAGACGGTTCATAACAAAAATAACATGACATACCACAAACGATTTAGAACAAAAACAGTCAATGATATTGGCGTCACAAAGACAATATATCGGTACAATATAAATAGCTAGTCTCAAAAGATAAAATAGCAAAATTTTATATGGCTTATATATATTCATTTGAAAGGCTTCAACGAGATCTACAACCTTGTAGTTGAGGTGAAACCCAAATTCCGAAGAGAAGATAAAAAAATTTAGCAAAAATAGAAACTAAAAACTTAAAATGCAAATTTGGGGCTAAAGATGGCTTATTTTGAGGGTCTTAGAGGGTGACTATTACAAGTAGGTCATTTTTTTATTGGGCTTGTCGTTAGCTTTTCAACGAGTACAAGAACATCAAAAACGGACACCGTATGCAAAAGTTATGGCTATTTTACTAAAGGTGTCTCAAAACTGAATTCTACTCGGACTCAGGCGGGAGATTATGAAATTTTGGGGGATTATGAGGTGGGAAACATATCACATATGGTTTTTAATACAAATCATCTTTAATAACTTCATTATCATAGACAGTTTTTTATTTAAACCCTTTGTGAAGTATCATAGACAGTTTTTTTATTTAAACCGTCTATGGAGTATGATAGACGGTTTTAATAAAAAACCGTCTATGATGTCTGCCATAATCACAAATGATTTTATTATAGAATCATTTGTGATGTGATATATATCATAGATGATTCTATTATGGAACCATCTGTGGTACGTATACCACAGACGGTTTGTGCCACTAAACCGTTTGTGATAGTTTCTTCTTTAGCTACAACAAATCCTTTTTTCGGCTAGCCTTAGGAAATGATAGCCATACCCTATGAAAAATCAAGCATATATAATTATAGATGTAATTATTTCTTAATTACTGAGTCAATTACAATGGAATAATTCTTTAATTACATGTCTAGTTTCTTATAATTACATTGGAATAATTTCCAAATAGGTGTTCGTCATGTGGGATCATTACACTTGGCTATTTCCTTTTAAATAAAGTCATTCACGATAATTGACACGCATATAGCTTGCTTCATCGCTTAGTTCTTTCTCGAACCAGATGCCGTCTCCGAATGGAGGCAACTTGTAAAATTGATTATATTCTTCCTCATCCATGAAATTCTCAACTCCGACAATTCTTCTTTCTTCATGAAGAACTACATAGTGCTTCTTATTTGCTGGATCAGTTACATAAAAACTTGAACAACTTGCCTCACAAGTATGAATGGTTTATCTTTGTATCCTACACGTTCGAGGTCTACAATAGTGACGCCGTACTTGTTGACCTTTACACCCCATGGGAGTTGGACCCAACGGCACTGAAATAGAGGGATCTTGAATATTATGTAGTCGAGCTCCTAAATGTCCTTTACAAGCCCATAGTACGAGTTTGGGCCAATGGTACTAAAGTGCTCATGAAATGCATCTATGCGGACACCTGAGTTTTGGACTGTACTCTTTCTATTCTAATCTATTATATAAAATGTGTACCCATTAATGTTGTATCCTTGCCATATCACAATTGTAAATTTTGGCCCTTTTGCCAACTGTTGTGGTTACAGACCAAACAGAGAGAGAGAGGGTAGTGGAGAGTGGGAAGAGTGGAGTGAGTGTTCTGCCTCCTCCCTCTCCATACAGGTGTATATATATTCATATGGAGAGTGCTTTTACAATTATGGCCTTACAATCAGATATCCCCTTAGGGGTATTTAGGTCATTACATGTGTTCCATTCTGGTCTTTATAACCTTCCAACAGCTCCTGGTTTAGGTGGGGCCACCCCTACAACAGAGCCTCTCATGGTAAAGGGCTTCACAGGCCGGCCATGTTGCCGAGTCCTTGGCCCTCCGTCCTCGCGCTCGTGAACTTTTGCATTTTGCGGAATATGGGCCCGTGAGCGGAGCTGCACCTGCCGGCAGAGGCGCGCGCGCTCCGCCCTCACCCTCCGAACGGGTGGCGCGAGCTGGCGCCCTAGTCGGCGCAGAGGCGCGCGCGCTCGCCCTCACTCTTGGGGGGTGGCAGCGAGCCGGGCGCCTGCCGGCGCAGAGGCGCGCGCGCTCCGTCCCTCACCCTCGAACGGTGGCGCGAGCTGGCGCCCGGCCGGCAGAGGCGCGCGCGCTCCGCCCTCACACTCCGAGTGGGTGGCGCGAGCTGGCTCCCGATCCGGTAGGGGCACGCGCGCGCTCCATCCTCACCCTTCAACGGTGGCGGTGGAGCCGCGCCCGGCCGGCGAGAGCGCGCGCCGTCCCTCACCTCCGAACGGGTGACAGCGAGCTGGCGCCCCGCCGGCGAGGCGCGCGCTCCGCCCTCACCGAACGGGTGGCGCGAGCCGGCGCCCGCCGGCAGAGGCGGGCGCGCTCCGCCCTCACCAACGGGTGGCGCGAGCCGCGCCCGGGCCGGCGAGGCGCGCGCGCTCGTCCCTCACCTCCGAGCGGGTGGCGGCGAGCTGGCGCCGGCCGGCAGAGCGCGCGCGCTCCGCCCTCACCCTCCGAATGGGTGGCGGCGAGCTGGCGCCACGGCCGGCAGAGCGCGCGCGCTCGCCTCACTCCGAACGGTGATGCTGCCGCTGCCGCCTAGTCAGTGCAGAGGCGTGCGCGCGCTCCGTCCCTCACCCTTCGAACGGGTGGCGCGGAACCGCGCCCGGCCGGTAGAGGCGCGCGCCGTCCCTCACCGAACGGTGGCGCGAGCCGGGCGCCTAGTCGGCGAGGCGCGCGCTCGTTGCTACACCCCGAGGCTGGTGTGGCCCCGTGGTGTGGTAGTGCATTTTTAATGGCAGCTTGAATTATGTCGACGCCTGACTTGTCAGGGGGCAGACTGCCATGCCGTGCAGTTGTCCTCCTCGTAGGTGGGGCACGTGGCGACGTGCGATTGGTGCGTCGTGGGATGTGAGCGGTTGTGTACCGCGGTCGTTCGCCTCTTCCCGTGGAAGTGGGCGCGCTGCCAAGGCGTGGCTCGCTCAGGCGCCGTCCACCACCTACCAGGCGCGCTCCTCGAGGCCCCGACGGTTCTTACCACATCATGGGTAGCCGAAACGCTACGGGTTTGGCCTGCACTTCAAGCCTCAGGGGGAGCGAGCGGGCTTTATAAGGCGCCATAGTTTGTGGGTGCGGTCTTCCTCGCCTGCTGCTTCGACCTGCTTTTTTCCGTGTTGACGATAGCGTTAGCTGCTTCCCTCCTTCGCGTTGCCCGATTGCCAAGAGTAATGGCCAGCCAGGATGATACTCCTCGCCATCTCAGCAGCGATGCGTTGCCTAGCCGGGGTGAGGTGCCTCATCCTCCTAGGGAGTATGAGTTGGTTCCTCGGGGAGGTTCGCGCGCCAACAAGTGGTGGGATGCCAGGGAGTACTCGGGAGGTCGCTGCTCCCGCGTGTTGGGGAGGAGCCGCGTGACTGAGGAGACACTGCAGCGACTGGTGCGGGAGAGGAAGATCGAGCTGCTTGACGGGGCCCGGCTTCCTCGTCGCGACGATACGAGCCGGCCCTGCATTGGAGGCGATTGTGTTCGTCACCTTCTTCGACGCCGCCTCGCATGCCCTCCCTGCCGCTTGGGGTGAAGTCCGCGGGCTTACGGGTTGAGTTAGCCCAGCCGACGCCCCACGCAATAGTTCGCTGGCCATCTATGAGTGGGCGATGCGATGATGGGCACCACCCACGAGCACAGCTCGCCACCACGCACGACGCCACCGCCATCCCAAAAATTGGCGATGCGGTGTCCAACTTTGGCGGCATTGATTTGCACGCACGCGGCATCGTGGCGCGACATTGTTCCCGTGCCACCCTCCTCGGAGAAATGGGAGTCCTGGCTGACTCGGCAGTGGTTCTACTACATCGCGATCGACAAGAGCGCCTGCAGCAGCCGAGGTGGGCCGATCGTGTTCAATATTTCGCCGATCTTGAAGGCGAGAGATTGGGGACACAGAGAGGCTCCAGAGTCTTGTCGGCGTCGCTCGCCAGATGAGCATGCGTGACCTAGCCGAAGAGTTCACCATGTACGGGGCGGCGCCACTCTCGTCCCGGTGGAAGCACGTTGGAAAGGGTGACGCCGCGAGGACGGGTCACCGTCTTGTCCCGCCCGCTCGCCCGTCGCGCCTTTGTGCGACCCGTCTTGCCGGGATGCGCCCCATCTTGTGTACTTGGTCTTCGCCGATCGCTTATTGTTTCCTTGGTAGTGGCCCGCTAGAAGACGCGAGCAAAGCGGCGTGGCGCTTCTACCGCACACGCTGAAGGAGCACCAAGCTTGCGAGGCGGCCAAGTTAGGGTGGATAAACCACACATGCAAGGCTTTGGGTATCGCGGTACCCGCGCGCGCGATGCCGGAGGAGGCTCCCGTGGGTGCCCGAAGTTGGTGCGGCGGTGGGGGCCAGGCGGGGGCCTCACCTTCGCGGCGCCGCTCGCTCGTGGCCGCCTCGCCCAGCCTCCCGGTCCTTTGGCCACGGGCACTTGAGTGGGCACTGACCGCCGGGATCCGACCAGGCCGCCGGGGACCATGCTATCTCGGCCGGCGGTGGTGCCATCCGCCGATACTACCGAGCCGGCGAGCGGTCTTGATAGGACCCGCACCGGGATTGATGCCACCGCCGGTGAGGGCGCCGCATCCGTGGCGCCACGCCCGCACTGCCACGGAGGACGCGCTCGGGCGGCGAAGACGGGGCGCGATGGTGGCGGCGACCGCCGGCGCCATCGAGGAGTCGCCACAGTGCCGACCACTGCGCCTCGAGTCGACCCCCTCCTTCAAAGGGTTTGCAGCACAGCCGCCGCCCTATGCTTGGGCTTGTGGCGTCGCACGGCCGGGGCCTGCGCAATCGCTTCACCGAGGTCTCTTCCCCGAGCGACGGCCGGACAAGCACCGGCCCTATCTTACTAGCAGGTGAGGAAGGTGGGTGCAACTCCTTCTCTTCGCGCGACTTCGCGAAACTTTCCCCGATTTGCTCGCTCATTCCCTCGACGTCAGGCGAGACGAGGTCTCCCGGGCATGGCGAAGGATCGAGCAACGGGAGAGTTCGTGAAATCGCGGACCCCGTGCGAGGTGTGCCGCCCGCGCCTGGTGTCGTTGAAGTAGGCGAAGTCTCCGCGGCCCCCGACGCGGCGGGGCCGGAGCCCGTTGCGTCCGACTTCCTCCCGCGCCCGGAGATTCTCCGCGTCTTTACCGCGGCGGTGGAGCGTGCCAGTGGCGGCCTTGTCCGACGGTTGCTATCGGCGCACGAGGTGGACGTCCTGGCACTTTCACTGCGGGCTTCGGAGATAAGGGTGAGTATGTTTTGGTGCTTGCCGAAATGGCATTGGGCCCCTGCTGACTTTTTAGCATGCTACAGACAATAATGATCAGCGAAGCCCTAGAGGAGGCCCGCACTCAAGAGCGAAGGGCGCTGGAAGTCAGCCTGCGCGCCGCAGATGATGCTCTCGTGGCGAAGGACGCGGAGCTCCGCATGCTGGGGGATGTCGTGGAGGCCGCGTGACTCGAGGCCGCAGAAGCCAAAGACGTGGCTGCGGAGGAACGCGCCTCCTTCCTGCAGCAAATCTCCGCCTTAGAGAAGGAGAAAAGTCAGCTAGCGGAGGCTCTTGCTGTGAAGACGCGGGCTTTGGATAGCGCGTCCACATCGGTATGGGACACCATGGGGTCTTTGAACCAGGCCCTCTGTGACCTGAGCGTCGGCGTGCCGAAGACCACTCACGGACCGGAGGACCTGGTGGAGACTCTTGAGCTGATCGGGGAGGGGGCGGGCGTTGCTCTCCGCGGTGCCAAGACCTTCGGCGAGCACTGTGGCTACCTCGGCGCGTGCCTTGCCCTGGGCATGCTCCACACCCGCGGGTGTAGGCACGTCCATGAGCTGGGGAACCCTCAGCTGGACCTTCTTGACCAACCGGAGGTGTTGCCGAACGCCATCCGTTCCATCGAGCCTGATCTCTAGAACTTCCATCAACGGTTCTGGGGCCGCGTCGGGGAGGATGCGGCCAGGGTTGCAGTGCAACAGACGCTGCACGGGGAAGGCGACTTCCTCCGCTGGCTCGAAGAAGTTCCCCGAGGCCACGATGACGGCACGGGCCCCTCCGCGCCGAGCAAAAACTAGGCCGCTAGTGATCATATGCCTTGGAAAAAGGAGGGGGTGGGGGGCACACCTGTGTACTCATGTAGTCATGGAACCCATACTTTTGTGATAAAACGAGGCGCCACTTGTTCGTTTGTGAACTGTTTTTTGCTTGGTCAAGGTGAACGGGAAGGGCCTGCGCGTCCCGCTTACCCTCCGGGGAGTGTGTGGGATCTACACCCGTCTTGTTTGTACTCCGCAGAGCGCGCGAGGAAAGCATCCGCGCCCTTACGCACGCGAGGGCGTCCTCCCGCTGCGCCTGCGACTTCATATTCCGGAGGCTTGCGCACGCGGAGACGGACCTCGACGCTACTACCTTTTTTATAGTCCGAAGACTTGCGCATGCGGAGCGAGGCTCGACGCTACGTCTTATTTAGAGTCCGTAGACTGGCGCGTGCAGAGCGAGGCTCGACGCTACGACTTTCTTTATAGTCCGCAGACTCGCGCGTGCGGAGCAAGGCTCGACGCTACGTCTTATTTAGAGTCCGTGATCGCGCGTGCGGAGCGAGGCTCGACGCTACGACTTTCTTTATAGTCCGCAGACTTCGCGTGCGAGCGCAGGCTCGACGCCACGCCTTATTTAGAGTCCGATCGCGCATGCGAGCGAGGCTCGACGCTACGACTTTCTTTATAGTCCGCAGATCGCGCGCGCGGAGCGCAGGCTCGACGCTACGCCTTATTTAGAGTCCAGATCGGCGCGCGCGCGAGCGAGGCTCGACGCTACGCCTTATTTATACTCGTAGAGTGCGCGTGGGGCGTCCCCACCACGCCTTATTTAGAGTCCGTGGCGATGGCGCGTGCGGAGCGAGGCTCGACGCTACGACTTATTTAGAGTCCGAGATCGCGCGCGTGCGGGCGCAGGCTCGACGCTACGCCTTATTTAGAGTCCGTAGATCGGCGCGCGCGGAGCGAGGCTCCACGCCACGCCTTATTTAGAGTCCAGATCGGGCGCGTGCGAGCGAGGCTCGACGCCACGCCTTATTTAGAGTCCGTAGATCGGGCGCGCGCGAGCGAGGCTCGACGCTACGACTTTCTTTATAGTCCGCACTCGCGCGCGAGCGAGCCTCGACGCTACGCCTTATTTAGAGTCCAGATCGGCGCGTGCGAGCGAGGCTCGACGCTACGACTTTCTTTATAGTCCGCAGACTCGCGCGTGCGGAGCGAGGCTCGACGCTACATCTTATTTAGAGTCCGTGGATCGGCGCGTGCGAGCGAGGCTCGATGCCACGACTTTCTTTATAGTCTCGCACTTCGCGCGTGCGGAGCGGGCTCGACGCTACGCCTTATTTAGAGTCCAGATCGGCGCGCGCGCGAGCGAGGCTCGACGCTACGACTTTCTTTATAGTCCACAGACTCGCACGTGCGGAGCGAGGCTCGACGCTACGTCTTATTTAGAGTCCGTAGACTGGGTTGGGGTGATTTGGGACAGCGGTACGGTTGTAGGAACGGCAAACTTTATTGAACTCCCGTTTGCGCGGGCTAGCATCATACAACAAAGGGCTGATGCCGCTATAGCTGCTGCCCCGTCCCTAGGCGTAGTACCACCGCAACCTGTCCGTGTTCCACGTATGGCGGAGGGTTTGGCCGTCGAGCATGGCAAGGCGGTACACCCCTTTCGGTAGTGCTTCCATGACGATGTATGGGCCTTCCCACTTGGAATCCAGCTTGCCCGCAGCTCGCATGGAGCGCCACTCTAAGGATGAGGTCCCCGGCTTGAATGTTCGCGGTACACTGAATGCCTCCGCAGACGCACCGCTTGCCTTGCGCATTTGTCGGCAGTGCTGGGTTTCACTCGCCTGCACTCATCAAGAAGGTCCAAGGACACGCCGCGCCATCGCCGGTGCTCGAACGAGGACCTTCGGGAGCCAGCCTTGATTTCTTCGGGCATCACCGCTTCGTCGCCAGAGGAGCTTGAAGGGCGTGAACCCGTCGGGCGTGTTACCGCTGTGCGGAGGGACTAGAGGACGCCGTGAAGCTCGCCCGCCACGCACTTTGGCATCCCGACGAGTCGCTGACGGCGGCGCAGATGGCGCCATTTGCCCTCTCGACCGCCCATTGGATTGGGGGTGTCCCACCGAAGCGAACCGAAGCGCGATGCCCATGTCGCCACAAAATTCCTTGAACACGGTAGCGCCGAATTGTAGACCGTTGTCGACGGTGAGCTCGGTACGCCGAATCGGCAGATGATGTTCTCGCCAGGAAGCGCCGCATGGCCACCGAGGTTATTTTGGCAGAGCGACGCCCGGCCATCCGAAAAATATTCTAGCGCAACCACTACGAACCGCAGTCCCAGGGCCCGGGAAGCGGTCCCACTATGTCGATGCCCCAGCTGCGCGCCGCCATACCGGGAATAGGGTTGAGGCTTGTCGGAGGCTCGCGGATGATGCGCCCCATCCATCGGCATCCTCGACACCGACGCACGAGGTCTTGGGCATCGGCAATGGCCGCGGCGGCAAAGCCCCGCCGAACGCCTTGCCGACCAATGACCTTGGCGCTAGGTGAGATCCACACGCACCCGCATGGATTTCCTCGAGAAGCTTTCTCCCTGCGGAAAGGCAACGCAGGAGCGGTGTGCACACCCTTTCTTGTAAAGTATCTCTTCAACACTGAAGGACTCGGCGCGCGTCAAGACGCCGAGCTCGACAGATCGTCTGCTCGGCGATGCCCTCGCAGGAAATTGAAGATGGGCTCCCGCCAATCACCCCGCGGATGATGTGATGTACAAGGGCCGCGTCCCGAATGTCCTGTGCAATGGCTTGTGGCAAGATTGTGAAATGCCCACCGGGTGGTAGTTGTTGGTCGCCGCCGCGCAAGGGCGCCGGCTCGCTCATTCTCTCGCACGCGGATGGCCTTGATCGTGATTCCCAGGAAATGCCTTTCCCTTGCTCGGAATGCCGCGAGGTATTTGGCCAGGTCCGGGTCCTTGGCTTGATACGACTTGTCGACGTGACCCGCCACCAGGCGCGAGTCCGTACGGACAAGTATTTGCCGTTCGATCGACTTCAGCTTTGCCACCAAGAGCAGCGCCATACTCGGCCGAGTTGTTGGTAGCCGGAAAGCGAGGCGGCCGAGTACAACAGCGCCGCCTTCGGCGTGATGATCACCGCGCCCACGCTGCGCGCTCGCTACGCCGTAAGCTCCGCCGATTGTGAGCGCCTGCACCGGTCATCGCACTCGACGGGCCGACTGTGGAGCCGAGTCCATTCCGCGAGGAAATCGGCGAGACTTGCGATGTGATTGCCGTCCGAGGCATACGCCAAGGAGAACGGGCGAGCTCGCAGCCCACTTCCGATGCGCACTGTAGACTCCTTGTTGTGTAGCATCTCCGCCAGGGAAAAGAGGAAGGGATCAGAATCGGATGGGCCAAAAATAATGTCTGAGTTTCTGGAGGCCATGACCAACGCGTAGGCAAGCTTCTCCAGCTCCGCGTATCTCGCCTTGGCGCCTTGGAGGGCTTCTGAGACGGTAGATGGGTTGCCGCACGGCGCTTTCCTCTAGGACCAGACGGCACTAATCTGCGGTGGTCGACCCACAGTAAAGCAACAAGGGAGCCTCGTGCCGGGCGACCAGAGTGGGGAGACTTGCCAGGTGCTTCTTGAGTTCGTTGAAAGCCTCCGCACAATCGTTATCGCATCGAAATCCATCGCACCCGTGGAGTGTCCTGAAGAATGGCAAACCCGCTCCGCCGCCTGGATAAGAAGCGCTTAGAGCGCCATGCGCCCGCCACCTCTGACCTCCTCGCCGCCTTGGGTGGCTCCATACCCAAGATGGCGTCGACCTTATCGTGGTTCGCCATATGTCCCGTCCGGATACGAGGAAGCCGAGGAGCTTGCCCGCCAGTCGCCGAACACACATTTGTCGGGTTGAGCTTGATGCCGCCTTCCTTAGATTGTCGGGTCTCTCGGAGGTCCCGCCATGTAGGGCGAGCCGTCGAAGTCTTGACCACCACGCCGTCGACGTAGGCCTCCACGCTTCGCCCGAGCTGGACGGCTAAGGCGAGCGCGACAAGGCGGGTGAAAGTAGCGCCCGCATTCTTCAAGCCGAAGGGCATCCTGACGAAGCAGAAGGTCCCGATCGGTGTGATGAAACTGGTCTTGTCCTCATCATCCTCCACCATGTAGACCTGATGATAGCCAGAGTAGGCATCCAAGAAACTCATGAGCTCGCACCCCGCGGTGGCATCAACCAATTGATCGATGCGCGGCAAGGGGTAATTATCCTTTGGGCACGCCTTATTGAGCGCCGTGAAGTCGATGCACATACGCCGTGCCCCGCTGCCTTCTTGACCAAGACCGGTTGGCGAGCGGTCCGGATGATGGACCTCGCGAATGACCCCACCGAGAAGCCGCCACCTCCGCCTTGGCCGCCTGTTGACGATCCAAGGACATGCGGCGGAGTTTCGCTGACCGGCTTGGCGCGGGCGACCGCCAAGCGGTGCTCAATCACCGCGCGATCGACGCCCTTTATATCCTCCGAGGACCACGCGAAGATGTCGGCGTTGCTCTAAAGCACTTGAAGCGTGTCCCGCCGACCTCGGAGGGAGCCCTTCGCCAATGGATACAAACCGCCTCCGTCCGGAGTGGTACCCTCTGACTCGCCTCGTGTCGGGCTTGGCGCCCATCTCGGGCGGAAGGCGTGTCACCGGGCGCGCTAAAAGGGCGTGCACCGGCGACGCAGCTCGACCGCCGACTTCGATGCGCTGGCGAGGTCTTGGTCGCCAAGACGGTGATGACACCTCCGAGCCCGGGACCTTCATGCACAAGAAGGCGTGGTGTGGAACCGCCTCAAAGGCGTTGATGGCGGTCGCCCAAAATGACGTTGTAGGCGTGCGGGTATCTACGACATCGAAGACGATATACTCGCCGGATGTTGCCGCTCGCGAATGTCACCGAAGCGACACCGCCTAAGGCCTCTAGTGGTTGACCTCCGATGCCCTCGGCGGGCTCCGACCGCAGCGCGACCTCGAGATATCTTCATGCGGTCGAAGGCTTCGATGAATAAAATGTTCGCGGCACTTCCCCCATCGACGAGGACGCGGCGAACATTGTACCCTACAATGCGGGCCTGCACGACCAAGGGGTCTTGATGAGGAAACTCCACTCCCATGGCGTCATGTAGAGTGAAGGTGATGCCGCAGGGCAACGACCGCGGGCGCGACTGCTCCAGGGGATCTTCCGGTGCAGAGCCCCCGGTGATGACATTGATGGCGCGATGCCGTTTGCCGGCTTCGGCGAGGGGCCGGAGAGGCGAAGCCCGAGACTCTGCCCTCGCTCGTCGTAGCTCGGCCACCGCGGCGCACGTCCTCGTGCAATGATCGCCGCACCCGTGCACCTAGCACCACTTGTGTCCCGGTGTTCTCGCCGTGCGGGTTGTTCGTCACACCGATTTGCGCCTCGTGCGAGGTGGGAGCAGGGCGCGCAGCCCTTCGACGGCCCGCACCGGTGACGTTGGGGCTTGCGTGGGGCGTCACGGTTACTTGCCCTTTCTGATGTGGGCTTCAGCGCGATCGCCGGCCCGACCTAATGACTCCGCGCCTCCTGCGTATTTTGGATGGTTCCGCCAAGATCCCCGTGTCCGCTGCAGGTCCGCTTGGCGGGTTGGGTCGCCGCAGCTCCCGCGCGAGTAGATCGCCGTAGTTGCAGCTCAGCGGGCGGGTCGATCGCCGCCGCTCCCGCGGCGGGTGAGTCGCCGCAGATCTCGCGGCGGGGTAGATCGTCGTCGTTGCAGCTCCTGCGCCGGGGTAGATCGTCGTCGTTGCACGAATGTCGACGCTCGCGCCCACCGCGGCCAGCGCCGAAGCCCTGGTGCCCACGCGCCGCTCCGACTCGATCGTCTTCTTTCGCTTCACCGCCGCCGAAGCTTTTTCTGCCATCTTCAACTTTCAGCTTGTCTTCGCCCTCCCCACGACGGCGCCAATCGCTGTGGTTACTGCATCAAACAGAGAGAGAGAGGGTAGTGGAGAGTGGGAAGAGTGGAGTGAGTGTTCGCCTCCTCCCTCTCCATACAGTGTATATATGTTCATATGGAGAGTGCTTTTACAATTATGGCCTTACAATCAGATATCCCCCTTAGGGGTATTTAGGTCATTACATGTGTTCCATTCTGGTCTTTATAACCTTCCAACAGGCCTGCTGGGTTTAGGTGGGGGCCACCCCTACAACACCAACCATTGTAGCATTTCATTTCAAGACCTAGTGATCGAGCTTTTAACCATTCATTGAACCGATGGTTATGCAGTGTTGTGATCCAAGCCTCTGACTGGCCTGGATTCTCTTAGTGTAGCATGTTCTTGTGCTCTTCAATGTACGGGGACACTTCAATCATGTGTTGCAAAACCATAAAATGGGCTTGAGTGTATGTATCTAGATCAGGAGTTATTGCTTTCCTTTCGATGGTCTCGATACCCTCTAGCCTCCTCTTGTGACGAGATAGAGACACATCTATAAGTTTGACCTAAGTCATGTAATTGATACAAAACTCAATGGCCTCTTTGGTTGCATAACCTTCGATGATGTTGCCCTTAAGTCAAGATTAATTGTGCACATAGGACTTATGAATTCCCATGTACCTCTTGAACGGGTACATATGACGTAGAAACATGCGGCCACATATCTTTATCTCTTTCACCATCTTGGTCTGCAAAGCATCTAGTCCATTGGGATTGATAACCTTTTGAGCAATTATGTTAAAGAAATAACACAGCCTCATGATCACACTCAAGTTTGTTCGGCAAAATACTTATAATTGCAACAAAAAGCAATTGTGTCATTAACACATAATAGTCATAAGACTTCATGCCAATTAATTTCAAATCTTACATGGAAACAAGTTTATTTAAGCTGGCAAAGTGACCAGATGAAACTTTCACACCATGCAAGAACTGGCACAGTTTAGTTCTCTCAGACTTAAATAGAGTGTAATAAGCTGGGGGAAGGTATATCAAACCTTCATTAGTCTCTATCGGTGCTAACTTTGTCCTGATGTTCATAGTGACCAAGTCACATCGTGCATTGACACCATCCATTGTTTTGTCATTAATGTTCAGTAAGAGACCAGTCAAGCTATCACATACATTTTTCTCTACATGTATGACATCGATGTAATTGTGAACTTCTAAGTACTCCCAATAAGGCAGGTCCCAAAATATTGACCTCTTCTTTCACATGTTCTTCTGACAGGTCCTCATCATCCCTTTCTAAACACAATATCGATATCCTTGATCATATCATAGACCTCTTTCTCACTAAAAGGTCTTGGTGCTGAATCATTCTCTTTTTTGTTAAATTACTTCGTCATCTTGCGATATGGGTGATACCTTAGAAGAAACCTATAGTGATGCATGTACGCAGTTTTATGCGAGTTTTTCAAGCACATACTCTTGGTATAATCTAAGCAGTGTGGACAGACTTTGGCTCTTTTTGTACTCAACCTCGATAGGTTACCAAGGACAAGAAAATTATTGATGGTGCAGAACAACATAGTGTGCAGAGTGAAGTTATCTTATTTGTCCGCATCCCATACCTATACCCCTTTTGTTTTAGAGTGTCATAAGATCATCCACCAATGGTGCTAAGTACACATCAATATTGTTTCCAGGTTGCTTCGGCTCTTGGATAAGTAGTGACATCAAAATGTACTTCCGCTTTACACAAAGCCAAGGAGAAATGTTGTACATGTATACATTGATAGGCCAGATGTTATGTCGGCTGCACATGTTACCAAAAGGATTCATTCTATCTGTACTCAATCCAAACCTTATATTCCTTGGTTCTACACCGAACTCTATAAACATCCTATCGATGTTCCTCTGCTAGGCAGAATCAGCAGCATGTCTTAACATTCCATCTTTCTTATGCTCCTCTGAGTGCCAACGTAACAATCTTGTATCCTTTTGGTTTGCAAATAAACACTTCAAATGGGGAATTACAAGTAGATACCACAACATCATACCCAATAGACATGTATGTATTCTTTTTTACTTCCATTCCCAATAGACAAAGAATCTTCTTAGCTTGGGAGGTGGTTCTCAAGAACACATTTCCCTCTAGAAGGATGTTCGGTAGGAGACCTAACAACACCGCAAAAATCTTGTTGAACCAACCATTGCTTGCCTTCAATTTCAGCAATTCAAGAATGGATGACAACCTTGTGTATTACAGCTTGCAGCCCAGGAACAAAGATTTCTTCAAGTCCTCCATCAAGCTCTCGAATTTACCAAACTCGCTCTCACTATAGTTCTCTTCTGTATCGTGTAGCATCTGATCTAGATTGTCATCATACAACCTATCCTCATTGAAAGCACAGTCCACAACTAGCATATCATTGTATCCCTTAATGATGTTATAATCACCTTCCTGTATAATCTTCTCTTCATCATGAGTAGCCCAACATACCCCTTTTTGAAAATGCTTCGAATGAGGTGAGCTTCGAGCTACACTAAGATGGTAAATATCTTCAGATTATTACAATCAATGCATGGATAGTGCATATATTCCATCCCCTTCTTCAATATATCCTGCTCGGTTGCTCTTCTAAAAACAGACACACCATTAATGTACTCTTCACTCGCATGGTTCTTAATATACATCCATGTTCGGTCCATCTACGCTACACATGCAACAAATTAGTGTCAAATTAGATTATTAATGCTACTATAGGTAGCTGGCCTAATACTTACACATAATTGTCATTCACCTTATAATAAATTATCTATATCTAAATTAAGTAGCTAGCTATGTACTATTCATGAAGCAATATATATCAAGCAAGAATATATTGAAATAAACTAGGAGTAACGACCCATTATGAAATTAGAGCAAACTACCAATTAAGTTAGATCTAAACCTAGCTATCATCTCTCTTTATTATAAGGCATATAATTAGAAGCAAATACTAACCTCTAATCACCAAGAATAAATTGATCTACAAGTTAGATCTACAAGTTAGATTTACAAGTGGTATGCTTTCACCAAACATCCCAAAGCCGACCGGCTCCTTCAATGCAACACAATGAAGACAGATCTGTTGGGACCCTGCTAGCTAGTCATTTAATAATACAGTGTATCCTAGACATGTCCAATCATGAATCGTCTATGATACATAATTATCATAGACGGTTCTCATTAATAACCGTCAATGATAATTACTTATCACAAATGGTTCATATTAATAACCGTCTGTGAATGCACATCATAGATGGTTCTAAATTAGAACCATCTATGATAAATACTATAGATGGTTCTAAATTTATTCTCATATACATAAATGCAACTTTAGTAATGCCTCATCGGTAAATATGTATTACTAGTTGTTTTTTACCGGTCAATAATGCCATCATGTCGTTATACCGAGACTGTTTACATATATAGAAGATAGTAAATACAAATTCAACTGCTTGATTTTACATATAGTGAAACAGCGTGGCCAGTCGCTTCTTACAAAAGATAACAAAAAAGTAGAAACCAAACTACTTCGAAGTTTTTTTCTAGTGGTGGTGGTAGCATGCTATCTTTGTCTTCAAATCTTCGTAGGTGACGTGGTTGACATCAGATGGTTTGGGATCATTAGTGAACAAATCCTAAAATGCATCCACCCACTGACACACTCATTCAAGTGTCTCCCAAACATCCTCTAACTGAACAATCAAGTTGAATTGAGCCCATAGGCTCTCTTCCCTTTTTTGAGGGGTCTCGGCAAGGTTGGCTCGATCACTCGCCGCCTTGACTAAGCGCTCCAAGCGACAACAAGCCTCCTAGAGACATGCAACATCATTGCAGAGGACCACGTCGATGGTAAGGTTAGTGTTGGTGATATGCCCTAGAGGCAACATGGAGATGTTGAATATATCACATACTATGTTTATGATACATTGCTTTGTTCCTTGAAATAGACATTATCATTATTGATCAATGAGTATGTGACTTATTCATGAGACTCTTAATGCCAAAATGTTGCTATTTCTAAATGATCCCTGATCATATATCATATGAGGAACAAATATGATTCAAAGATCAGCATATGTATTGATTGATGATCATGTCTCATGGATCATGGTATGGAGATACCAAATCAATAATATGGACATGTGTTAGTGAACATATGTTTGATAGACCCGCCATGAGACACTGCAGAGATTCCATGTGTCATTAGTTGGTCTCAAGTAGTGTTTATGTAGAATCCTTAGACTTGAGATCATCATGGTTCCCAACATGCGTAGTAGCCTATTTTGGGACTACTAACCACTACTCCGTGAATCGGGTAGTCATAAAAGTAGTCTTCGGGTTTGCTATGAAACATGTAGTGGGATGTGAATGATCAAGATAGAATTTGCCCTCCTTATGGGAGAGATAACTCGGGCCCTCGATGTAATGGATTATGAAAGTGCATGGCCATGCCAATGTGATTGAGGAGTCAATCACAAGTTTATAATCCATCACGGAATCGAGAGAGTGATTGAGCTATTAAGAGGATGACACAAGTCTCGCCTTGAGCTTAATCTATATCGTGAGGCAAAGGGATTCGTACATGAGAACATTACAGTTCAAATGATATGATCTTTACGTATACTTTAGGGTTAATATGTCTTGCTAGAGGCCGCTATTAACGTGGTGACCGGAAAGGCATTTCCGGTCGCGACCAAGTATACGTGAACCTACTGTGGTCGCACACTTAACGGGTTGGAATACTAATTCGAATGTGATTCGGATGTGGGCTCAATTCGGATAGAGATCCGGATAGACTCCTATTGGGCCTCACCACGAGGCCCAAGTGAGGAGGTCTATATATATGGAGGTGGGGCTGAGGATGGACACGCTCGTTCCTCACGAAAAACCCTAGCCGCCACCTCCCGAGCCAAACCCTAGCCGCCACGAGTGCCGGTACACTCGCGATCGGCGCCCACCTCGAACGTGTGGATACCGGTGGAGGCGCTGCTCGCTGCGGCGTTGATCGGCATCAACAACCTACTGATTGGATCTGCCGAGGCGTGGTTGATCGCGTGGAGGAGACGATCTGTTCGGGACGATCGGCTACTTCCACTACTACCTCGACGCGCGTGGTTGGATCGGCTTCTCCAACTCTTCTTCACGCACTGCGCCTAGTGGTAACGATCTATGATCCCTCCTTAGCATGATGTCCCGGTGTGCGCGTAGAAATTTTTATTTTCGCTATCGTAGCCTCACGCGCTTCCTTCCGCTTAGCTCGCCGTGCGGAATACCAACTGGAAGACACAGCAAAGGAGGATATCAAGACGGCAGAAGGTAGCCTTCAACTGCTTTGGCAAATCCTCGGACATAGGAGGGAGGACATTGTTGGCATAGTGTACTTCTGTAGTATCTACCAACGTACAGCCAGCGAGGTAGATGGACAGATTGGCAATCAATGCCAACAATAAGAAAGAGTAGGATCAGTGATGTGGGGATTCATCTATGATAGTGGACGATCATTTTCACACAACAAAAAATACATGTAACAGCCCAGCTATTTGTAAAAAAAATTTCTAGTGAAAAAATTAATTTAAAATAAATGTTACTTGGTTTCCTAATTTTTTTTAAGATTTTATTTGCCTGAATTCAGTTTTTAAAAAGGCTTTTATTTTGAAAAGTAATTTAAGTAAAAACAAGAAAATATTATTAAATATTGGGTATATTGAATTTTTGTAAAAATCCTTTTTGAAATTAATTATTTGAAAGCATTTGGCTTTTGTATAGATTTTCTATGTTTTTTTGGAATTTAAAAATCAATTTCAAAGTTAAAAAGTATTTTTCTAAAAATTTAGAGATCAACTTTAAGTTGTAAATATTTTTCCTTAGTCTAAAATAGCTAGGAATTTTTGTGAATTTTTATACTTTGTTTCGTATTTTCTAAGCCTTTGTGGAGTTTGTGGCTTTTCTGAAAGTCAAAAAGAAATATTAAAAACTCAACCCTCTCCTCGAGCCGACACTTCAACGGTTCGGATCACCCCTTGCGCAAGCACTTTCCTCTCTCTCTCTCTCCTCTCCTCTCTCACCTCTAGCCAGGCCCTACCTGCCAAGCTCCCCTTCTTCCTCCTTTCTTCTTTCAGCCAAGTCGCCATTAACACCGATTAGGAGCTCACGCCCGTGGTCTCTGCCTGTTTTTCTTCCCATGCAAGTGCATTACCACCTCTTTTAAACCCGCAAAAACCAAAGCATCGTGCTGCGCTCAGCTGCTTTAAGTCTAGCGAGCTGCCCTGGCCTTCCCCCTTCCTTCCCTGAGCTATATAAGGGAGCCTTTGGCATCGGTGCATCCCACACCACTCCCATTTCTTCTCTTGAGCACCCTAGCTCCTCCTTCCCACAAACTCGCTGAGTGGTCTTCCCTCGGCTGAGCATCTTCGCCACTAGGAGTGCCATCGCACCAGGAGTTGACCACCACCGTTGCCTTCTCCATGCCATCGGTCGCCTCCATTCATCTTCAGTATCTGCACAAGATATAAAAGAACTCTCTGGCATCTCATCTCTCTTTTGCACCCTCGCCGACCACCATCGAAGCATTGGAGCTTTGGCAATCGCTGTCCCCCAGTGCCACAGAAGCATCTTTCGACCGCTGTTGTTTTTGACCGCACTCAGTTTTGACCACTCTGGTCACATTCAACCGCTCTTGTTGGTTATGACCGCTCCTGGTAGTTCGACAACATAGAGGTTTCGACTGCCCATGTCTCCAATCCCTTCGACCATGTTGTAGCCTCTGACCCCTCCAACCACTCCGACCACTCTTCAGACATTGTAACCTTCGAACACTCTGTAAGCCTTTCAACCACAGCTGGTTTCAACTATAGTTGTTTTTTACCTCAATCGATTTTCGACCACTTCAGCCATTTGACCACTTCAATCTTTTCGACTGTAGTCAACCATAGTAGTCGTTCGACCACTTCTATACTTTTGGCCACCCCTTCCGACCACATATAATTCTGACAACTTCTGCCATCTGATCTCAGCTGTTTAACTACTTCAACCACCAACCACTCTGTAGAACTTCCTATCCGTCCAACCACTTTAAAGCTTCTTCAACCACCAAAATTTTCTGATCACTATTGTTTTTCCCACTACTACAAGCTTTTGACCACATATATCCTTTGACCTCTAAGCCTTTGATCACTTGGTATCCTTCGACCACTCCTATTTTTGACTACTGCCATTGGCCATAGCAAAAATACTTCCAAAAGCCCATTTTTCTTCATCCAAACTCCGATTGGACCTGTTCAAATTTCTAGATTCTTATGCAATCCTAAATCACCCGTTTATTTGTATTCTGTAAATTAATTTGCCCTGGTTCTTTAGTGTAGAATACGACAACTCCGTAGAGTACGATTTCAACGATTCGCAGCAACAAGCTTCAGAGCAAGACAAGTTACACCTTTGATCATATTGTTCCTAGTAATTCAAATTATTTATGTTGTGTTTAAATTATTATGCATGCGTACTTTTATTCAAACCTAGTTTAAAATTGATTTAAATTCTAGTTACACCCATTTCCTTCGTATATGGCCAAATTTGACATTGAATATCAACATGCCTTGTCACCCTAGATAAAACCTAGTTAGTGCATTAGTATTAACTAGAAATTTTATAGAATTGCGTAGCCATGCTTAGAATGAACTAGGTGGGAATATTTGTTTCGCATAAAATGATGATTTCTAAAAACTATTATTGACATCGGTGAGTCAAGAAAGTCAATGGAATTTTGGTAAAATAAAACTATAAAATTTCATTTAGATTCAGGCTAATGGTTAGGTGGTGGGTGCTGGTATGCATTGTTGTTCGATGACACAATGTTGATTGTCAGGCACAAGGCATATGTGAGCTACTATTACAAAGTCACACTATACTATCATAAGTCTGGTATAGGACAGACCTGGCTAAGTAATTTGTGAAGTTCCAATTTGGATACACTATAGGCTGAATATGAGCATGGCATAGGCTACGAGAAGTCTCACATGGCACAAGAGGGGGCCCCAACTTGTGGATTCATGTTGTGGTAAAACTGTTAGACCATGTGGATGGTCGTGATTAAAAATAATGATGAATAATTGACATTTGAATTGCTCTGGAATTTGCGTTTGTAAAATTGTCAGGGTCAAGTGTTTCGAGTATCTTCGAGTGGTGTTAATAGTGTTTTGACTAGCTCCGAGTAGTTTAAATCGAGTTCGAGTTCGAGTAGTTCAATCCGTCCAGTTTACGACCATGGCCGGCTTCAACCTCGTCTAGGTTACGACCAAGGCAAACTTTGTTCATGAGGGGTTTACAACCATGGAGTCATTTATGACCATGCATAACTTTACGACCATGGCTGTCATGGCTTTTTGACCACAATTATTGTTTACGACCACGGCAACACGACTACAACCATGGTAATGCAACTTCAACCATGGCAACATGATTCAACCACAACAACATGACTTTGACCACGGCAATTTGACTTCGACCATGCATGACTTTGAACGCAACTACGACCATGAGGTAATCATAGCAACATTACTTTTACATGGTCATAGCTTCAGTGTTTTTGTTAGTCATGGGCTTTACTGGTCGTACTCGATAGTCATAAGATTTTCTGGTTGATAGTTAGTGACTTTGCAGTCGATGGTCATAGATTTTGCTGGCTACTCTTATAGTCGTATATTTTGCAGTCTTGTCGATAGTCGTAGACTAAGAAGTCTGCAATCATTGTCTTCGATAGTCAAAGGCTTTATGATCACAGTCGGTACTTACAGACTTTGTTGTCAAAAAAAGTGCTTCACTCTTTATGATCTTCGAGTACTTTAAGTACTCATGTTAGGCCAGCGGGGTGTTTGGCTAGTGCTTGATGGAATAATGTCGGTACTCGGTAGTTGGAGTGACTAGGTGCTCGATGGTCGGTGAGCGATATCGTAAGGTTTGTGATCAGGAGTTGGTTATGAGTACTTGTTGTGCTCGATGGTCGTGTTGAGTGGTCGGAAGAGTGTTTTTCTGATAGCAATGGTTTTTGGCAGTTGTAATCGGTAGTCTGAGATTGTTTTCTTGATTGTGTTGAGATGATTGGTCGTATACGACCAGGTTGATTGGTCGTGGATGGTTTTGTTCTTGTCTCTGATGAACAAGATGTTGTGACTTGTGCTTATGACGGTCAAGCTGGGAAGAGCTTGCGCCGAGAAAAGCGTTTATTTGGTCTTTACATGTGTAGGAGAGCATGGAGACGATCATGGTTGGTGACAAGGAGGACTGGGAGTAGGATAGAGAGATCTGAGGTCCAGAAAGTTGAGGATGTCATGTGAGGTGGTCAGGCTAATGCTGGAGCACGTGGAGATCAAGGATGGTGAAAGTGAGACAGAGCTACGGGAGGGGATATCCTGGAGGCTTCGTAGCGTGTTGAGTTTGGATTGTTATGGATAGAGTCCATGTGCTGGAAGGGTAGAGTTTGAATAAAACCCGTGTTAGGAAAGGGGTTCGAGTCCCTTGATTTGAGGAAGAGATTAGGTGATGTATCCGTATTTGAATTGAACACGATTGGAGATGTTGGCCTATAAAAGCATGGAGAGGCTTAGGTTAATGTAAATGTTCTTTAGGGCTTTCATCGAGGAAGTTTTTAAGGGTGCCGTGAAGGCACTTTGTAGCCAAAAACTTATTGTAGAAATAATAGATCAGATCTATTCCACAAGAAGTTGATTGGCAGCATGTTTTTCTGAGCTTTGTTCTTCTTACGTCATCGGCAACTAGCTAACAAACCTTGTTTGAGTGCATTACGAGCATGCTGTTGTCTTTGACCAGTACTCATTCGAGCAAAAGTATTCGAGCTATCAATTTCCACGCGATGCAAGTGAGTTTGACCACGTATAGAGGCGGTCATAGTGAAGTGATCGAGCATGCGATCGAACGACGAGCACATCCAATCGATTGACCAGCACTTCCATGTGACGAGCATTGTTCAAGCGGTCATTATCACTCACAATCAGAAGAGCGAAGTAGAAGAAGTGGAGGCGATTATTCACCCCCCCCCCTCTGATAGCGCTATACGCTCCTACAAGTGGTATTAGAGTAGGTTGCAATGGCGTCAGATCAGGAATGGTTCTCTGGTAAGCCATCATTCTTTGATGGTATAGATTATCTCTACTGGAAAACTCATATGGAAGTCTTTGTACAAGCTCAAGGTAATCTGATTTGGCAAAAAGTTGAATCTTCGTTTGAAGTACCTTCTGTCATTACCATTGAAAACCCTACTGATGTAGAGGCAAACGCTAAGGCTAGAAATATTTTGATGCAAGGTTTAAGTAGAAATGAGTTTGTTAGAATTGCTCATCTTAAATTTGCTAATAAAATTCGGACTACTCTAGCCGATTGACATGAAGGATCAAAGTCTATTAAGGGGGTGTGTCAGAATCAATTCAAAAAGGAGTATTCTAAACTTGTGATGAAACCAAGATATTCAGTAGATGCTCTTTTCAACCACTTTAATAAGATTGATAGTGATTTACAATTTGTTGATGTCATACATTCTGGTTCTGACAATGCTTGTCAAATTCTAAATTCTTTGAATATGTTTATTTGCAATGTGTTAGTCACTACCATCAATCACTCTGTTAGCATGGAAACACTCACTCTAAATGATCTTTATTTAAAGATGAAAACACATGAGATTGATGTTTTGGCCAGAATAAATAAGTCAAATTCTCTGGGTTTAGTGACTAACCAAGCTGACGACTCCTCTAGTTCCTCTATTGGTTCGTTGTATGCATTATGCTCCATTTCAGATGAACAATTGGAGGAGATCCCTGAAGAGCAGCTTGTACTTCTCTCCAAGTGGGTGACCAAGGCAATTCATAATATCAGATCAAGATGGACAGTTGGTCCAATTAGATGCTATGAATGTGGTGAGCAAAATCACATCAAGATAAACTGCCCTAAATTGAGGAAGGAGGTCAAGGATGATAAAGCATCAACTTGTCGATCTCAAATCAAGATTGACCCAAACAAAAAACGCAATTATCGCAGGGCAGCCAACAGAATAATTTCAGCACTTGAGAAAATCGATTTGAGCAACGATGAATCTGCAAGTGATGAGGATAGTGGCAAGAAAGTCAAGGAGGCAGATTTCACAGGAATGTGCTTTATGGCAAAGAGTGAGGATCTTACCAATGATGATCTCTACAGTGATCCTGATGAGGTAAAACCTTCTTACATAGATTTATCTCGTGTTGTGCTTAGATTGACAGAGGAGTTTAAGAAATATAAAAATAAAACCAAAAATCATGATCTTGTTGTTGAGAATTTAAATTGTGAAATCGATAGACTTAGAGGTTCAATTCGTAATAATGAATATTGTGAGTCCTGTCAAGTTTTACATTCTGAGTTGGTGTTTGCAAGACAAATTAATGCATCAACCTTAGGTCAATTTAGTGATGTAACTGCTAAATTTGATGAGTTAAAACTGGCACATGATTTTTGTGATGAAAAAATAAAATAGGCATATGCTGAAATTGAAAAGATTAAGTCTAACTCACCTAAAGCTTGCTCTAAATATGATTTGCTTCAAACTAGGCTTAACTCTTCTCAGGAATCTATTCAACAAATGCTTCATCATGAGACTCTCTCTTGCTTGAATTGTCCTAAGCTTAACACAAAAATAGAAGCTTTGTCTAGACAACTTAAGGAGTTTGCTAAGAAGGAAAAATTGGCTCAGTCTAGTGCTTCTAAGAGTCTTGGTAATGAATATATTAAATGCACAACCTATTCCACATTAGCTAAAGAGAATGAGTATCTTAAAGACACCTTAGAGAGATTTTCTTCTAGCAAAAAGAATTTGAATATGATGCTAGACCAATCAAAAACAAGTATGAAGAAATATGGTCTAGGATTTAATTTTGTTAAGCATGCTAAGAATAATTTTCTTAAGGTTGTTAGACTTTTGGAACCTGAAAAACATGTAGTAAAATCATAACCAAAACAGATTACTTTCAAATCTTCTAGTATTGCAATGAATTTCTCTACCAAAGAGAGTGCGGTAAAATCAATAGATATGACTTCTTAGCAAGTCAAGTTCAAGTGTACTCATTGTGGTAGGGTGGTCATCTAGTTCAATTTTGCTTTCAAAGAACAAGAAGGAGAAGAAAGACAAGTTAAGAAAGCATTCTTGAGTGGAATCCATGCAAGCTCCAAATTGTGGCTCTACTCCCTCTAATCAATTCTCCGCTCACTCAAACCAGTCAGTGGCCAGACCCATGCAACGTAGTCAGACAGGCTATTTTCAACCAACTCTTTCAACATGGTCGGATCGGCCTCAGGGATCACACGTGGGCATGCAGCAATCAGACCACCCAGTGGACAGATACTCCGTGGTCAGACACTCTGTGGTCGGACTTCCCATGGTCAGATGTCCCCGTGTCAAACCAGCACTTCGACAAGACCTTTCTACTCGACCAGATCAATCGACTGTTAGACCAGTGCTCTCTGCCCAGTTAGACCAGTCGGTAGTTAGATTAGCTCAGCTGAGGAGGTCATACCGCCGAGTGGTCGAACCTGTGTGTCATTACCTGTTGGGTCAAAATTTAACAGAGGCAAAATCTTTTCTTAAATCTTTATCATTGCTTGTTGCTGCTCCTGTTCATCGAGTTTTACAGTACTAGATTCCTAAAACGTATTTGTCTAACCCTAGTACTGTGAGATCGACACCTTCTGTGATTCAAGACCAGATAATGCAAGATGGAGAAGATGCGCTTGATTGGATTCCAGTCTTTTGCTTGGATGGAACAGCTGATGGTTCTTCATCTTGTTTGATGACTCCTGAGAGATTTCATCATCTAATTAGACTATGTGGAAAAGGTAATGCTACACTTCAAGTAGTCTTTTAAAAGTGGTCTTTGAGTTCTTTCTCAGATTGATTTTTTCTCTCAACTGCTTGTTTCTTCTATTTGGCCCTTTTGCTAAGGGAGATGGGATTATTCTGAGGGAGAGCTTGTTATTTGTGTCATATAATTCATTGAGATCAAGCCATTGAAATCAAATGAGTAGTGGAGCTCTCTGTATCATATTCACTCATATGCTATGTAGATTTGGTCATAGCTGATTATAATTAAAATTGCTACATTTGAACTAAAGCATGACATGGCAAAAGACTTTGACTAGACCGATTATTAATAGTACTTTGCGATCGTCATCTAAAAGAATTAGCTTAATTGTGAATCCTATTTTAAATCTTGCCTATGAGGCTCGCACGGTACATATTGCAATCTTTTATGTTCACTCAGGTTCGCATGATATTAAAAAAATTGAGATTCTCCAAGTGATATCACACAAATGGTGTCAAGTGAGAATTGAAAAGGTGAAGATTGAAAAGATGTATGCTTCAAGCATGCCATGGTCAAATGAAAAAAAGAGGTACAAGAGTGCACAAATGAAAAGAAGTATGCTTCAAACATGTCACCATTTAAAAGAAGTTTGCTTTAAGTATGTATCATGAAAAAGAAGTATGCAACAACTATGCCACATGCCTAAGAATCGTGTGTGGAGCAATAGGTTGTCATATGAGACTACTAGCCCATATAGATTTAATGTTTGCATCAAATTTAGGATTTTTCTTTTCGTTGTGGTATCTTATTGTGCTCTTTATAATTGATTTAATTATTGATAAGATGCTTGTCATTGATATGAATTGCTCAATTGTGCTAAAAGATTAGTTTTGATCCTGCTATATAATATATGATTTTATATGATCTAGATAGCACTGCTCATACAGTTGGCTTGGTCAAAAATTTTATTCAATGCAAAGTGGCATGTATAGTCTACAAAGCTTCCTGATCTTTATTTGCTCAGCTCCTTTTAGAATTATTCTCACTTTTGAGCCCTTGATGATTTCATTGCCAAAGGGGGAGAACAGTAGAAGAAAGAGGGTGATTTGCTCTGGAAGAGATTTGTTATAGAAGTTGTTCTCTGGGTTGGTTCTCATTTCGTTGTGCGGCTGTTTGTATCAGATACTCGTTGCTTCGGATTGCAAATTCTTTCTCGCAAAGTCCTTCATTTGAGAGTTTTTCAAGGTGTTGTCAATGTATTCATCAGAGGAGAGATTGTTAGACTATGTGGATGGTCGTGATTAAAGATGATGGTGAATAATTGACATTTGAATTGCTCTGGAATTTGCGTTTGTAAAATTGTTGGGTTCAAGTGTTTTGACTAGCTTCGAGTGGTTTTAATGGTGTTTCAACTGGCTCCGAGTGTTTTAATCTAATTCAAGTTTGAGTAGTTCAACCCCATCCAGTTTACGACCATGGCCAGCTTCAACCTTGTCCAGGTTATGATCACAGCAAACTTTGTCCATGAGTGGTTTACAACCACAGAGTCGTTTGTGACCACGTATGGCTTTACGACCATGGCTGTCATGGCTTTTTGAACACAGTTGTTGTTTATGACCACGCATGGTTTCGACCACGACAACACGACTATGACAACGGTAATGCGAATTCGTCCACAGCAACATGACTTTGACCACGGCAACACGACTTCGACCATGGCAATTTGACTTCGACCATGCACGACTTCGAACACGACTATGACCACAAGGTAATTATAGCTATAATACTTTTACATGGTCATAGCTTTAGTGTTTTTGTTAGTTGTGGGCTTTACTGGTTATACTCGATAGTCGTAGGATTTTCTGGTCAATAGTCGATGGCCGTAGATTTTGCTGACTGCTCTTATAGTCATATCTTTTGTAGTCGTATGGATAGTTGTAGACCAAGCAGTCTGCTGTTGTTGTCTTTGGTAGTCGAAGGTTTTACGATCACGGTCAGTACTCATAGACTTTGTTGTCAAAATGAGTGCTTCACTCTTTATGATCTTCGAGTACTTTGAGTACTCGTGTTAGGCCAGCGGCATGCATGGCTGGTGCTTGATGAAACGATGTCGGTACTCGGTAGTTGGAGTGACTAGGTACTCGATGGTCGGTGAGCGATAGTTGTAAGGTTTGTGATTGGGTGTCGGTTACGAGTACTTGTTGTGCTCGGTGGTTGTGCTGAGTGGTCAGAAGAGTGTTTTTCTAATACTGTTGGTTTTCGACAGTCATAATTGGTAGTCTGAGATTGTTTTCTTGATTGCGTTGAGATGATTGGTCGTGTATGACTAGGTTGATTGGTCATGGATGGTTTCATTCTTGTCTCTGGTGAACAAGATGTTGTGAGTTGTTGTGCTTATGGAAATCAAGCTGGGAAGAGCTTGTGCCGAGAAAAAATATTTCTTTGGTCTTTGCATGTGCAGGAGAGCGTGGAGACGATCATGCTCGGTGATGAGGAGGACCGAGACTAGGATAGGGACATCTGAGGTCCAGACGGTTGAGGATGTCACGCGAGGTGGTCGGGCTAATGCTGGAGCACGTGGAGATCAAGGATAGTGACAGCGAGATGGAGCTACAGGAGGGGATATCCTGGAGGCTTCATCGCGTGTTGAGTTTGGATTATTACGGATAGAGTCCGTGTGCTGGAAGGGTAAAGTTTGAACAAAACTTGTGTTAGGAAAGGGTTTCAAGTCCCTTGATTTGAGGAAGAGATTAGGTGTTGTGTTCATATTTAAATCGAACACGATTAGGGACGTTAGCCTGTAAAAGCAGGGAGAGGTTTAGGCTAGTATAACTGGTCTTTAGGGCTTTCGTCGAGGAAGTTTTTAGATGTGCCATGAGGGCATTTTGTAGCCAAAAACTTGTTACAAAAATAATAGATCAGATCTATTCCACAAGAAGTTGATTGGCAACATGTTTTTCTGAGCTTCGTTCTTCTTGTTTTGTCAGCAGCTAGCTAACAAGCATCGTTCGAGTGCGTTACATGCATGCTGTTGTCTTCGACTAGTACTCGTTTGAGCGGAAGTATTTGAGTTGTTGATTTTCGCGCAACGCGAGCCAGTTCGACCACGTATGGAGGCAGTCGTAGCGAAGCGATCGAGTGTGCGATCGAACGACAAGCACTTCTGGTCAATCGATTAGCACTTTCATGCGACAAACATTGTTTGAGTGGTCGTTATCGATCACGATATGAAAAGTGAAGTGGAAGAAGCAGAGGCAATCATTCACCCCCCTTTGGTAGCACCATACGGTCCTACAAAAACCTTTGTAACCAAATTGATAATGAAACATTGCAAAGGCCTTGTCATAAACTCTCAGTTGCACACCTAAGGTAATGTGCTAATCGCATGGGAAAATAAGAGGACATGTCTTGTGGGTAAAGTTGTACACCTCTGCAGAGTAACAAACTATCTTGAATCGCTGTGTCCACGATCCAAGACATGCTAAGTATGGTTTTTTACAGATTAGGCATTGATTTTATGAAATCTGGTTTATCGAAAATGTGGAATGTTTTGAAGATGGTCCAGTGAGATACCCATGGTTATGTTAGTATTAGGTTGAAGCCTACACTAACGATATTGGGTGGGTCCTTTTGGGCTGAGGCTTATGGCTTATGGCTGTGGTTTTTGAATTTTAGCCTGTTTGTGAGAGGCACTATGCACAGAAAAAATAGTTGCATGTAATGTTGGCCGGTATAGCTGAACGCAATACACATTTTACTACAATTATCCTTTAGAGCCCACCTCGAAAAAATACACCATTTTTCAAAAAAAAACTACTGTAGCTACAGTAGATAAGCATAAGCAAAATGCGGTTCCAAACCTAGCCATTTTTTCAATTGAAATGTTGTTTCTATCTAATGTATTAAATTCAGCTTTTGCACTTACTTTTATGGTATTTACTTCGATATTGCTTTTCGTACAAATGACCACAATATGCCTTCCATTGTCAATCCTTATGCATGCATTAACTCTATTAAACCTCCTGATGTAACTTGTGGAGTACTTTATGTCCTTACCTAGCTTAAATCTGTTGACAGAGGACGACTTCATCGACTACGGTGAGGATTATGATGAATAGGCCACGTCTTATAGTCATTCGCCTATGGGTAGGCAGGATAGGCTGCTCTTATATTATCTTCCGCTAATTTATCTTTTCATTTGGCTTCAAGCCGTGCTATTGTAAACTTGGCCAACATGCTCGTATGTTTTGTTTTATAATAAAGTGTGATTGTTATGCATGATATTTGTCTTTGCTATCCACTATGTGCACTAGCTGATCCTAGACTAGTGCAATTTACATAGAGGATTTCAGAGTTGTTGCTTTGGGGTCCGACAATACATTCGGTGTGTGAGATGAAGAGACGCATCAGAGAGCCAAAATGATCTAAGTGGAATGCTTCAGGGAGACAAAGCGCCATTCGTGCATACAAATACATATCGTAGACAGTTCCAACCACAAGCAGTATGTGATATACAACTATCATAAACGGTTTGTATTAATAACTATCTATGAACAATCACATATGATTCTAATTAAAGACCGTCTATGACGTATGCAATTATCAGAGACGATTTATATTAATAATCATCTATGAACTATCACAGATAATTATTAGTAAGAACCGTCTATGATAGTTGCGTATCGTAGATGGTACACAGTTATGCTTGTAAAACCATCTGTGATTATTATAGCATAGACGATTCCCCATGAACCGTCTGTGATAAGGCATCCAATATAGCTTATTTTGTAGTAGTGAAGAGCAAAACAATCAAAACAAGATATTCATTAGAGATGAACTTATTTAATATATTTCTACTTAAGGATGAAGGTTTTATAATCACTCTACCTAGAGGACAAGAGAGCACACCAAAGCACTTACACATCTCAAACCCTAACCCTAGAACGCTTGGCTTCTTTGAGCAAAGGTTAGATGGTTAGCTAGCAAGTCTCCATCCCAACCTTAATAGATATTATCCACTTATCATAAATGGGGAAACCTATAAACCCCACAAAGCACAGATTTTACTCACACACTACACATGCATATTTTTTAAAGTACATAAGCTCGAATCCACTAAGCCTTCAAACTTTGATCCACTTGATCATCTCAGCACTTTTTTTACCTAAACCGATTCTCCGAATGCCACTCAAGTGCCACGGTTTTGATCTAAGATATTTCCTGGCATTTTGTTCAACTTATCAAAATACCCTTTCTTGATCTGGTCTTCATCTTTCCTTGTAAGTAATCATCATACTTGCCACGCGTAGATGCACCAATAGCTTTTCATACGTTGGCAAGTCTCTTTCATTCCGGTTCCATCGGACCACGCCTCACTTGGACTAACTAAGCCACATGTGCAACATGTCAGTCGAAGTTCCCTTTAATATTTTTCAATTTTCCTGTGCCATGCTTGAGCTCAACCATCTTATCCAGCATCATTGATCATTTGGGTCTCGTCTCCTCCATGATTGTAGCCCCGATCCTCCATCATTGTTGACCTTGGTTGACTCCAAGCATCTATGCACATCCAAAGACCAAAAAATCATTTTCGGATATAAGTTTTTCACAACTTCACCCACATTAGACAAAACATGCTTCATGCACCACATATGCGCTGACCTAAGTCAAACCAAGGCATCACAAAACTCAAATTTCTGAAAATCCAAAAAACCAGCTAAAAGACACAAGCTGGTCGGTCAGACCATTGACGCCAGCTAGTCTAACCGCTGGCTGCTGCTAGTTAGACCACTGGTCCAACCGGCTTGATCGCCACCTTTGGCGGTCGATCGCCAGTCGCAACTAGTTTAGAAAAATAGCAAATTTGCAAAATCTAAATTTTCACTCCTCTAAAATAATAATAGTTCATCACAATGAAACTATAAACCTTCTTACATGGTCCTTCAACTGCAGACGATGAGCCAAGCAGCATAGCCACCAAATGGGACAGATGTCATCACGAGATTGGAGGACTTAATGTACGAAAGCATCTCGCAAGCGCCATTCGTTACCACTTTAGTTCAAAAAGAGGAGAGATTTACACGAGCGTTTGTGTTAGGACTGAAAACCATCAGTCATAGCCATCAGCCACAACTAAAAAGAGTAAGCTTATAGAAATTCCCATTCCCATGTTGCTGGGCTGGGCTGTGGACGTGAACTGTGGCTGGACTAAGTTTCCCTTTCTGGTGTATTCCCTTTTTTTTTAAAAAAAATCCCTTTGTGGGAGGAGGGTAATGCATCTTCTGAATCGAGGAGGTTACAACTAACAGCACTAGTAACTTCCGTTCAAATATGGCTCCCCTAGCTTCCATTAACATTCATTTCAAACTGATCTTTCAGCTAGAAACAATCCTAACTTTCATTTCAAACAAGCATCGCACTACTAGGTGGGTTCCATCTAGCTCATGGTTTTTGGCTTTTTACTATTGTTACAGTAACTAACTTTCAAACGATACGATTTTTCAACATGGGGTCTATAAGTCGACTATAGTAGACACTGTTCCGACTTCAGCTATAGCAGCCAAAATCACATGTTACTGTTTCTCTCTTTATACTCTCTGTCACGAATAACCATAAATCAAAAGCTAAAAGCCATAAGTTACAATCCAAAAGAACCCACTATATCAATAATAGGTGGATTCCTAGCCACTAAGACTAAAACTTGTATTGAATGGAGGGACATTTGGAGAGTGGAGATCGTTTTTCCTCGAGTGCTGGATTTGGAAGACCCAACCGGACTACGAGGTCATCACCTTGATCAAGCTGGGAAGCTTCTTCACCGAAAGTACCTTTCTCTACGAGGTTGTCGGAGTATTTCCCACCTCCCTGATTCTTTGCGGAATTTGCGGCACCTGCAAACACTGGATATCAAAGGCACATAGATATTCAAATTTCCAAGTATCACCAAGCTTCGGAATCCATAGTACCTTCTGGCACGTGATCCGTTGGGAAGTCCACAGTACAATGTCAACCTATTTGATGATCATGTGCTTTACTGTAACATCCCAAATTTGGCTTCCTGGAAAAATTTAAATTCAAATTAATTATTTTAAGGTAATTGGATTTTACTTGGCTTTTATTTGATTTTCTGGATTTTCTGGAATTTAAAACCTATTTTTAGAATTTAAAAAGTAATTTAAAATATGAAAATTAAATATCAACAGAAGTTGGAAATAATTTTATTAAGTCCAAAATATCTCCAGGAGCTTCTGTAAATTTTTCTGGAATTTTTGGAGGTATTTTCATATTTTTCTGAGGCCTAAATAATTTCCTAGCCTTTTCTGTAAATAAAAATCAATTTCTAAAAATAAAAATCCAACTCTCCCCCTCCGGCCGACGCGTGGACGGCCCAGATCAGCTCACGTCGCCGCTCGGCCTGATCCAGGCTGCACCTCCCCTCTCCCTCGCTGTCTAGCGGGCCCGGCCCAGCTAGCCCCGCCTTCCCCTCCTCCTTGGGCGACGCGTGGCCGCCCGATCCGCCGTCCGCCTTGCGCCCGCGCGTGCCGCCCGATCCCCTCTCTTCTCTGCGTGGCGCCATCCTGGCCGCCCGCACTCCCTTCTCCCGCTGCGCGTGGACCCCGCTGGTCAGACTCGTCTTCCCCACCACGCCGCCCCTTTCCTTTCTTCTCTCCCCGCTTTCCTTCTTTGCGCCGGCGACCAATCCGAGCCGGATCCGGCCTTGCCTTCCCTGCCTCTCCCCGGTTTTAGAAACCCCGAGCCCCGCCGGGAAACAAATCCCCGATCCCCGCGCCTCCCTTCCATCCCTACCTCCCCTTTTCCGTTTCTCTTCCTTCCCTTCCTTTTCCGGCCGCCAGCAACGGCGAGCGATTGCCGCTCCCGTGCTCCCCCTTCGCCCCTATAAAAGCCCCCCCAATTTTGCCTCCCTCCGCCCAACACCCAAACGCGCTCCACCTCCCTTTCCGAGCATCGGCGCCCGCGATCGAGCTCCTCTTCCCGAAGCCGCCGCACTCCGGCGAGCAATCCCCGCCGCTTCGGACCTCCCCGGAGCCCGCCACCGCCACTCCGAGCACCCCCGTGCTCGGGCGAACTTCCCCAACACCTCGGCCAACCCTCCGCCGCCTCCTCGTCGCCGGCCGTCCCCGCTCATCCCCAAGCCTCGCCGACCCCACCTTCGGAACCGCCTTCGCCCCAGGGACGCGTTTTGGAACTCCACCGAACCTCCCCGGCCACCTCTCGCAGCCGGCATCGTCGCCTCCGTCGCTGCTGCCCGGCTCCCTCTCCAGCAGGTACCTCAAGAGGGTTACCTACCCTTATTGGGTAGGCAACGCCTCCCCGCCCGACTGGTTACCAGCGCTCTCTCTTCTCCCCATTGACTCCCTCAGCGTGCGTTCGAGCCCTCGGCTCCGCACGCTGAGGTTGAGTTTTCCCTCATTTAATCAAACTAACAAGTGGGCCCCACACGTCAGCGGCAGCCGTCCGCGCGGCCATCGCTGCCCGGGCCCCACCCCTCTGCGGTCTCTCGACAAGTGGGCCTCGAGTCGATGGGTCCCACATGTCGAGGTCGAGCGATGGGCTCATTGTCGATGGGTCCCATAGGTCGGCCGATCCGTGGGCTCACTGACTAGTGGGTCCCACCTGTCATTCTCTCGGATTAAAATAAAAGATTAAAATTGAAATATTCCAGTGGGCCCCACCTGTCAGAAATTTGGGAATTTCTAGATTTATTCAATCTGAGATTTTCAAATAAGCATAACTTTCTCATCTTAACTCCAAATTCAGCCATTCAAATTTCTAAATTCATCTAAAATCATGATCTATCCAACTATGGCTTCTATTTGAATTTTTATGTGTATTTATTTGCTTTGTTGCTCTGTCTTTTCGTGCGTAGAATCCAACGTTGACGAAGACCTCTCCACTCCCAAATAGAAGACCAGAGACCTGCAAGAAGGCAAGTCTCCTTTGATCATCTTGAACCTATGATTTTGAAATGTTTTAATTATTTTAAATTATGTGCATTGCTATTTACATAAAATGATAATTCAAATCTTAAGGCATTAGTTATGTCCAACCTTGTTATGCCCTCACTTGAAGTTGATTGCCATGTACCTTTGCAACCCTAGAAATTCCTTTGACTCATTAATGAGAGTAATATATTTAATTGTTGGTATTAGGATGGTAGTACAATGCTTAGCCATGCTATTGAATACCTCATAAATCTTGCAAACGGGAAATTATGAATTATTGTAATACCCTTGTGTTTATAAATGTAGTGGTAATTGGAGTTACCACTATTCTTTTAAAATAAAATAAAATGTGAAAGTTGGTTTAGATTAGGGTGGATGGTTGGTTTGGGTTGGTGCAGCAAGCACGAGATCTTGTTAAGTGTATGTTCCACCCTAGTCAATTAAGGACCGACGCTTGTGTTTGTCCGTGATCGAGCATTAACCGCACAACCACAAGTCTATATGGGTACGACCTAGTGACTAACTTATGATGGTCTAGTTTAGGTGCCACCAGTGGAAAGTGGGTGCCAGGGATGGACCGTTATTCACAGTGAGGGACGGGATTTCTTGTACTCATATGGCGCAAGAGGGGCTTCGGTTCGGGCGGTTAGCCTACTGCGGTGAAACCTCGTGGGTGGTATCTAGCTAGATTAGAGTAAGGTAAAGGCTTTGTGATATTTTATCTGGGTCTCATGCCGAAGGAAGCGTGTTGACTTTTAGGATAATTTATCTCTTGTGGGTAAAGTTGTACAACCTCTGCAGAGTGTAAAACTATTCGAATAGCCGTGCCCACGGTCAAGGGCGGGCAAGGAATGCATTCACATGGTAGATTTTTGGTTTTGGTTTTAAAATCAAAGTTTTTGTATTCCGAGGGTGGAGGGAACTCTTGGAAGGGTATCCTGGCGGTTGGAGCCAGAGAGGGTGGATGTAACCCGCAGTTTTAAACCTTAAAGTTGGTTAACTAGTGTTGGTGGATGGAACCTTCACTATGAAATGCTTATTAGTTTCAGTTAAAACATTTAATTGGTCAAAATGTTGCTTTAGAAATTATTTAATGGTATTTGAAATAAAATATTGCTTTGTGCAAAAGAACCATATAACCCTCCTTTGTTAAGCCTTGCATCTATTGCATTTTTCCCAAGACTTACGGAGTACTTTATGTACTCACATACTACACTTAAAAATAAATCTCAGAAGATTACGAAGCTCAAGAAGGTGACTACGACTACTGCTTCGCTTGCGGCTGTGATGGATTCTTCCCGGAGAACTAGGTCGCGCTTCCCCAGTCAATTGCCTGTGGCGTATTGATGGGTCTTCATCGAGCTTATCATTTGCTTACGCTTTATTTTGTGTGTGCGAGGTCTTCAAACCTCAATTGTAATAATGAGACCTTTCGGTCAGTACTCTCAATTATTGTAATAACACGATGCTGGTGATGTATTCATTTCTGTTTAACTGTGTGCACTAGCTTTGATCCGGGACTAGTGCAGTAATACACGAGGGTCCGGTTCGAAATCCGGGTCCCGAGAGATGGTATCAGAGCCAATTTGACTGTAGGACGTGAGCTAGATTAGGAATGGCAAACCATAAGGATTTATGTTTATAAAAAGAGTATATTAAAAATATATAAGCCGCTTTGCTTCTACTCTCTTCTTACTTAGAATCCAGTTCTTGTCTTTAAAATTCCATAGTTAAAACTTTTTACTAATCTTCTCTTTTATTTCAACTTTGTAGATGGCTGGTTCATCCTCCGCTGCCCCATGGAACTACTACTCACATGGAGAGGATGCTGGAGCATTCGCTAGCCTCCTCCGGCAACTTATGTAGTGTTTGGAGTACCGTCAGCCGCCCATTTTTAGGGTGCGGAAGACGCAGATCCTGGATCGAGACTCTTGGTCGATGGAGGTATTCCTGTATGCATGGGAAGGGGAATTCAACTCCCACACATACCCCATCAAGCATCCTCGGTCCCGCTGCTTTGATGCTATCCAGGATGCAGCACGCCTGGCCATTGATGACCTGTGCCATATGCACAAGGACGATGTGCACCAGTCCCCCTTCTGCTTCTTCATCAACCCCAGGGCAGGTCAGAGGTATCCTGAGCACTTTGACATCCCAGCTGACGATCCTCGACTGTCGCACCAGGTTCAGCTCACGCAAGCGATGGTAGTCACTTATGCTAGAGCTTTGGAGGAAATTGGACAGCTGCGGATGCTTCTCACCTCCAGCTACCAGCACTCCGACTGATGGGAACGGGGTCCCGATCTTCCAACAGGTTCTGGATACGTTCAATTTGGTGGAGGCACGACACAAATCGATCCGGCTTCCGAACGACACGTTCCGAACCCCGCAATCGCAGCACCACGTCTCCTCAGGTTATCAACCGTGCACAGCCAGTTGACCTCGCCAAGAAGGCTAATCCTTGCCTACGAATCGAAGAACACAAGCAAGAACAAGGAAGAACACAACTGAATTGCAGATGTATTGATTCAGCACTCGAAAGTTGGGGTCTCACAAACCGATGAACGGCGAAACTGTTCAAAGACAGAATTAATCTAAGCAAAACCCAACCCTAATGGTGGGGGTGGCGGCTGGATATAAAGGAGTGAGGGGCGTGCAAAACCCCTGGACGCGCCCCTAATGGGCTCCAACACGATACAAAGCCGAACGGCCCAAAAGACGGTGGCGCAGCACCCTGACAGATTCTGCACGTCCACTTGTTTCGACGATTCCCGTGGACTCAGAAGGAATTTTGACATGGGACTAGAGCCATTGGAAAGGTCTTCTTCTTAGCTTTCCATACATATGTAGAGCATCCAAAACGGAGTCCGGATGCGATCTGGGCGTCCGTTTTAGTGCGGCCTGGTTCTGGACTCCGAATTGGATTCGAAGTCGGTTTGAGTTGGGCCTCCAACTTGATTCGACCGCCCTTGCTGGACTTGTGCGCCCCGTAGCCCTTCTCCAAGTACTTCCAGGTCCTCTCCATGGTTCCTAATCATAATTAAATCATTAGGTAGCAATCTATTCTCAAATGAACAAAAAGAAGTACTTAGGAACGAGCTCACCTGTAAATTCAATTGTCGGGCGCAAGCTCTAGTGATTGGTCCTTGAATGTCAAGTGGTGGAGTGTTGTGTGTATCCAAAGAAGTGATGTCCTCATCATCCTCCCCCTCTTGAAGCGGAGTTGTCCTCAACTCAGCCTCATCTTCATCTCCCAAGTATGGCTTCAAATCTGAAATGTTAAAGGTGGGACTAACCCCAAACTCGGAGGCAACTCAAGTTTATATGCATTATCATTTATCTTCTCAACTATCTTAAAAGGACCAGCAGCTCTAGGCATCAATTTTGATTTTCTTAACTCAGGAAATCTATCCTTTCTCAAGTGCAACCAAACAAAATCACCCGGTTCAAGTTTAACTTCCTTTCTACCTTTACTACCAGTAATCCTATATTTTCATTCATCTTTTCAATGTTTGCCTTAGTAGTCTCATGCATTTTGACAATGAAATCAGCACGCTCCTTAGCATCATTATGAACTCTCTCACTAGTAGGCAAAGGTAAAATATCAATAGGGCACGGGATTGAATCCATACACTACCTGAAAAGGACTTACCTTGGTGGTGGAGTGTTCCGCTCGATTATATGCAAACTCAACATGCGGCAAACACTCTTCCCACAGCTTCAAATTATTCTTCAAAACAGCTCTCAACATGGTAGACAATGTACGGTTCACCACCTCGGTTTGGCCATCAGTTTGTGGGTGACATGTTGTAGAGAACAACAACTTTGTACCCAACTTGTTCCACGAAATACGCCAAAAGTGACTCAAGAACTTGGCATCACGATCTGAAACAATAGTAGAAGGCATACCATGCAAACGAACTATCTCTTTGAAAAAGAGGTCAGCAATATGAACGGCATCATCGGTTTTATGACATGGTATAAAGTGAGCCATCTTAGAAAAGCGATCCACAACAACAAAAATGCTATCCTCCCCTCTTAGTCCTAGGCAATCCTAAAACAAAGTCCATAGAAATATCTGCCCATGGAATAGAAGGAACAGAAGAGGCATATATAAACCATGTGGATTCAAGCGAGACTTAGCTTTTTGACATGTAGTGCAGCGAGCCACAAACCGCTCAACATCGCGCCTCATCTTTGGCCAAAAGAAGTGTGTGGCCAGAACTTCCTCCGTCTTCTTAGCACCAAAATGTCCCATCAAACCGCCTCCATGCGCCTCCCGCAACAACAAAAGACGAACGGAACCAACTGGAATGCATAGGCGGTTAGCTCTAAACAAAAATCCATCATTGATCACGAATTTATTCCATGCTTGTCCCTCTTTACAATGCAGCAACACATCCTTAAAATCAGCATCAAAAGCATATTGTGCTTTAATAGGTTCAAGACCAAAAAGGCGACAATCAAGTTGAGACAACATGGTATAGCGTCGAGACAAAGCATCAGCAATCACATTATCCTTCCCTTTCTTGTGTTTAATGACATAAGGAAAAGATTCAATAAATTCAACCCACTTAGCATGTCTACGATTCAAATTGGTTTGACTACGAATATGCTTAAGTGATTCATGATCGGAATGAATGACAAATTCTTTAGGCCATAAATAGTGTTGCCACGTCTCTAGAGAACGAACAAGAGCATACAATTCTTTATCATACGTGGAATAATTAAGAGCAGGACCATTCAATTTTTCACTAAAGTAGGCAACAGGTTTGCCTTCTTGCATCAAAACACCACCAATGCCAATTCCGCTAGCATCACATTCAAGCTCAAAGTCTTACCAAAATCCGGAAGTTGGAGCAATGGTGCGTGTGTAAGCTTGTCCTTCAAAAGATTAAAAGACTCCTCTTGTGATGGCCCCCAATGGAACACGACGCCCTTCTTTGTCAACTCAATCAACGGTGTCGCAATGGTGCTAAATTCCTTGACAAAGCGGCGATAAAATCCTGCAAGGCCAAGAAAACTCCGCACTTGGGAGACCGTTGTGGGCGTGGGCCAACTCCATATCGCCTCCACCTTGGCTCTATCAACCTCAATTCCCTGTGGAGTCACAACATAGCCAAGAAAAGAGACTCGATCCGTGCAAAAGGTGCACTTGTCAAGGTTACAAAACAAACGCGCATCTTTCAAAGCATTAAAAACAGCACGTAAGTGATTCAAATGTTCATCCATGGACTTTCTATAAATCAAGATATCATCAAAGTAAACAACCACAAATTTGCCAATGAAAGGACGTAAAACCTCGTGCATTAATCTCATGAAAGTGCTAGGTGCATTAGTTAAACCAAAAGGCATGACTAACCACTCATACAAGCCGAACTTAGTTTTAAAAGCAGTTTTCCATTCATCGCCAAGTTTCATTCTTATTTGGTGGTATCCACTACGCAAGTTAATCTTTGTGAAAATTATAGCACCACACAACTCATCAAGCATGTCGTCTAGTCTAGGAATAGGATGACGATACCTTATAGTAATGTTGTTAATGGCTCTACAATCTACACACATACGCCAAGAACCATCTTTTTTGGGAACCAAAAGAACAGGAACAGCACAAGGACTAAGGCTCTCACGTACGTACCCACGGTCCAAAAGGTCTTGGACTTGTCGCTGAATCTCCTTAGTCTCTTCGGGATTGGTCCTGTACGCCGCACGGTTTGGCAAACTCGCTCCAGGGATTAAGTCAATCTGGTGTTCAATCCTCTAATGGGTGGAAGTCCCGAGGTATCTCATCAGGAAAACATCTCTAAACTCCTGCAAAAGGTTAGTGACAGGAGCAGGCAAAGTGCAAGGCATATTATCAAGGGAAAATAAAGCATCTTTGCACACAAAAGCATAGCATGTATCATTAACATCATCAATTTCAGCAAGGTCTGATTTTGTGGCAAGCATAACAGAATTTTTCAAATGAATTACTTGCTGTTTTTCAGATTTATCATGTTCCTTTGCATCATTAGCAGCAGCAACTCTCTCCCTATCGGCCTCTATAATCTCAGCTGGGGTCAAAGGCAGTAAAGTAACTTTCTTTCCCTTATGCATAAAAGTGTATTTGTTACTACTACCATGGTGTAAAGCATCATTATCAAATTCCCAAGGTCGACCCAATAAAAGAGAGCATGCTTGCATGGGAACCACATCACAATCAACATGATCAGCATAACCACCAATGAAAAAATGGACTCGGCATGTTTGCGTTACCTTAGCTTTTCCAGAATCATTTAACCACTGAATATGGTATGGATGTGGATGTGGTCGTGTGGTCAAGCCAAGCTTCTTGACCAAATCAGAACTCACCAAGTTGTTGCAGCTTCCTCCATCAATGATAACACGTGCACGCTGGTTCTTGATTGCGAAGAAAGTCTGAAACAAATTATGGCGTTGAAGCTTGTCGGTTTGTTGTACCTGTGTGCTGAGGACTCGCTGCACAATGATGCTCCGTAGCTTCGCTGTGGACGCCCCACCAAGGACTAGGTCGTCATCACCACCGCCATTGTCGTCCGTGGCAGCAGCAACATCATCATCCTCCTCGACATCCGGCGTCTGATGTAGCCTCCATCTTCGTGGCGATGTATGCCCGTTGGCTAGGGCAATTCTTCTGCACATGACCAAGCCCATGACAGCGATGGCACTGAATGTCAGAGGAGCGGCCCGTTGAAGCCACGGAAGAAGAACTACTCTTGGCTGGAACCTGCAAAGAATTTTTTGAAGGTGGCTTCGGTGGCGCTGCTGCAATCTTGTTCACAGTGGTGGAGGAGAACGAAAATTCAAGAAGACTTGGGCAGTCCCGCCGATGTAGTCGTTCGCGGCGTGTAGAAGGGTCGTTCGGTGCGTGCCTTCGCTGATGCCTTGCGTCCCTGCAATTCTTTTTCTGCAAGCATAGCAAGGTGGAACAACGGTTGTGATGAGTAAATTCTTTATAATCAACAATATCCTAAATTTCACGCCGTAACCCCGTAGAAACGACAAATCTTATCCTCTGTGTCCTCAACAACCCCACAACGCATCATACCCTTTTGAAGCTCAAAGATAATAGTCCGAATGCAACGATCACCTTGTTTTAAGCGCTGCAATTTTTTCTCAATTCAAGTTTATATGTGGGAGGAACAAAACGACACGCATATCTTCTTTTAACTGCTCCCATGTATCAAAGTTGTAGCGCATGTTACTTAGTTCATTCCACCGGATAATAGCAAAGTCCTTAAACTCACTAGTAGCTTGTCTAACTCTATGTTGTTCAGAACCAAGTGAGAATTAAATTTTTGCTCTACCGTCATCTCCCAATCAAGATATATTTCAGCATCATAAAGACCAGAAAAGATGGAATGGTAAACTTAACTTTAGCAAAAGGGTCGTCGGCACCATGACGAGTCGATTATTACCTTCCATACCATGTCGGTTCTGTTATTACCTCCCATACCTTGTCGGTTTTGCTGAAGACGCCGACGTAGTCGTGCATCTTGTGTCGCCGCCGATCAATGTTGCCATCCGCATCATACACTATGTCATCATCGGGACGATGGCCGTCATTGGCAGTGGCGACGTGCCTCCAATTTGTCCATCCGACCAGTGAGGTCAGCCAACCGCCACTCCACCCGCTCAATGCCTTCCGTGGTGTTCAACTTGGCAATGGCGGCGACGATGGTGTCCATTCTCGCGCCGAGTGAAGCATTTTGTTTGTCAAGCGCAGCTTGTAGCTGGCCGCGACTAACACACTCGTTGAAATCGACCGGTGACCCGTGTCCTTCGTCTCCTGCCATGGTTAGTGGAAACACAGGGAAAACAAAAGGATTATCCCTATCAACTACAAATGAAGGGCAGTGGAATCTCGCAAAGGAAGTGGCTTACCAAGCTCTTACAAGTGTTCTTACCAAAGCAGCAGGTGGTACAACCGGTGGCTGGTTCGTGAAACCATGTCGAGCGTGGTACGATTGCAAGGGTCAAAGCGTGCTATCCAGTAGATATATGGAGCTTGGAAGGCCAAATATATCAGTGGAACACAAATCAATAACAGATAGTAATGCTGAATAAATGTCCAAAGCACTGGTCCTAGTTGCTGGCATAAATGTGTCCTATATCAGTGTTAGGATATGATGAACAAGGAATCACAGCCAGAAAGTAAGCGAAGACAGCAACAAAGATGGCCAGGGAAAGAGAGACTTAATTCAGCATAAGCACAAAACAAATGAAGCTCTGTCACCTAAAACTGTGCTCTGTCACTTTTTTTTTGCGGCCACTTTTTTTTTGGCGGCCACGGATAGCACTTTCTCTCTCTTCTCTACTATGCCGAAATTTTTCTTTTTTTTATCTTTTTTATTTTATTTTTTCACAGAGCAAAGCACAGAAATAGGAACCACACAAAGTTTCATCTCAATCTGATATAAGGTGTTGCCTACAAAAAATAATGAATGTGCTGTAAATTCGGTGATTCAATTTCGGAGCTCGAGTACTGCACTTTCCAGGCCGAATTTCGGGAAAATAAAATCGCCGAACCCGACGAAGTGGGGGAGTATCGGATACAAAATTTAATTTCACCCTATTTCAAAAAAAAAGCAACTGATTTCGAGTCCGTATGCAAAAGTTACGGCCGTTTGAAGTTGAGGCTCCGAGTTATGGTTTCTGTGGAGGCCGAAACGAAATCGGGTGGAGGAAATTGGTGGAATTTGGTGGCATAAGCTGGGGAAAGGTGGGGGATGATGCAGCGTGATCACGAGACGTGAAGGATGACTCAAACAGAGGGTGGGATATGGGTGGGAAAACAAAAACAGAGGATGGAATACGCGATGGATGACGGCTAGGGTTTGTATGGGATGAAACGGAAGCAAGACAAACCGAAATAAAACACAATCTAAACCAGCAACACAACTCGACTAAGGACACAAACTCAACACTACGGACTCTGGAATCAAATTGTGCAAAGATTAAACGAGATCTAGGACAGGAAACAACCTATGACTACAATTTTTTTGTAGGGCTTTTTCATGGACTCTAGGACGAAACCGAAAACAACAAAGGAGGCTAACGCGAACCTGAAGGAACACCTGAAGCTCTGATTACCACTTGATGGGAACGGGGTCCCGATCTTCCAACAGGTTCTGGATACGTTCGATTTGGTGGAGGCGCGACACAAATCGATCCGGCTTCCGAATGACACGTTCTGAACCCCGCAATCGCAGCACCACGTCTCCTCAGGTTATCAACCGTGCGCAGCCCGTTGACCTCGCCAAGAAGGCTAATCCTTGCCTATGAATCGAAGAACACAAGCAAGAACAAGGAAGAACACAACTGAATTGCAGATGTATTGATTCAGCACTCGAAAGTTGGGGTCTCACAAACCGATGAACGGCGAAACTGTTCAAAGACAGAATTAATCTAAGCAAAACCCAACCCTAATGGTGGGGGTGGTGGCTGGATATAAAGGAGTGAGGGGCGTGCAAAACCCCTGGATGCGCCCCTAGCGGGCTCCAACACGATACAAAGCCGAACGGCCCAAAAGACGGTGGCGCAGCACCCTGACAGATTCTGAATGTCCACTTGTTTCGATGATTCCCGTGGACTCAGAAGGAATTTTGACATGGGACTAGAGCCATTGTAAAGGTCTTCTTCTTAGCTTTCCATACATATGTAGAGCGTCCAAAACGGAGTCCGGATGCGATCTGGGCGTCCGTTTTAGTGCGGCCTGGTTCTGGACTCCGAATTGGATTCGAAGTCGGTTTGAGTTGGGCCTCCAACTTGATTCGACTGCCCTTGCTGGACTTGTGCGCCCCGTAGCCCTTCTCCAAGTACTTCCAGGTCCTCTCCATGGTTCCTAATCATAATTAAATCATTAGGTAGCAATCTATTCTCAAATGAACAAAAAGAAGTACTTAGGAACGAGCTCACCTGTAAATTCAATTGTCGGGCGCGAGCTCTAGTGATTGGTCCTTGAATGTCAAGTGGTGGAGTGTTGTGTGTATCCAAAGAAGCGATGTCCTCATCACCGACACCCTTCGTGCCCAGCTTCGCCAGAGTCAGGCAGCAGAGTTCGAGTTGGGACGTCTCAAAGTTGCAGCTGACTACACGCCATCTTCTCCCGCACCAGTTGTCGTCCCCAACAACCCAGCTCCGGCTCGACTTTCGGGACTCCGCATCAGGCTCACAGCGCACAAGAAGGTGCGACGCCCCAATCCGCCACCTGTTATCACCCTTAAGAAGCGCAAGCCTTCTCGTTCCCGTTCGACTGCCTCCAGTCGTAACCATCCCCGTCCTCGCACCCCCGCAGAGTGCGATTGTTCGCAGCACCATGTGAAGGAGCGCCAGGAGGATCCAGAAGAAGATCCGGTGGAAGATCCAGAAGAGGACCCTGAGGAGGACCCTGAGGAGCGCATCTTTGGAGAGGATTAGTAGTCTTTTAAGTCAGTAGTACCCAAATAAAATGTCCACGTCTTTAGAACGCTTTTTATTATGTTTTGGTGTGCTAGGTGGACTGTACCAGGCCTATGTGCACTTGTGGTACAGCCATTCATGAATTTATCTTGATTTTAATAAAATTTTTCCCTAAGTGGTTGTTGGTTTCTTCTTGTGTGTTGGCTTGGGATATTATTTAGTTCCCCTAATCTCTTATCTATGCTAGTTCCCTCTTACCTTTTGCTAACCTTGGAAACCGCTTCAGATGGTGAACACAAGGAGCAACCCTAGCAACAGCCATAACGCCAACAATCAGCCAGAGAACAACATTCCACCACCTCCTGCTCAAGCCCCCAACTTGGAGCAGATGATCGCCATGCAGCTGCAACTACTACAAGCCCTAGCTCAGAATCAAGTGCAGCAAGCCCCGTAGGCACCCAACCAAACCCCTCAGTCTAAGTTGGGAGAATTCATGAGGACAAGACCTCCCACTTTTGCTTGTTCTGTAGATCCCTTGGAGGCAGACGATTGGATCAACGATGTGGAGAGGAAATTGGTCCTAGCTCAGTGCAACGACAACGAGAAGGTGTTGTATGCTGCTCACCAGCTCAAGGGAATTGCTGCTAACTGGTGGGATAACTACCGCGCCGCCCATCAAAACGCACAAACCATCACTTGGGATGAGTTTGTTGAGGCTTTCCGCACTGCACATATTCCTACGGGAATAATGGAAATGAAGAAAAGAGAATTCTACCAACTGCAGCAAGGAAACCTCAGTGTTTTCGAGTCCCTGAACAAGTTCACCCAACTGTCCAGGTATGCATCTAAAGAAGTCACCTCAGAGGCAACAAATATTTGGAGGTTCACGCAGGGACATGATCCCAACCTCAAGGTGCAGCTGGTGTCAAATGACTACCCAACTTTCCAGCACCTGGTGAACAAGGCTTTTGTACAGGAAGATGCTCAACGTCAACTGTATGAAACTAGGAAGAGGAAGTTTCAAGCTCAGCAGGGAGCAAGCAGCTCTCGATTTCGCCCCAACACACCCCAATTTCACAAGCCCTCAGAGTCAAGCGTGCCAAGGACTCCATTTTCAGGACCCCGCCCAAATCCACAAACTCCCCGGGCAAGCAATGGCGGCCAATCCCAGCAGAACCAGACTTCAGCAGCAGGAGTGCAGTGTTTTAACTGCAAGAACATGGGGCATTATGCCAGTAACTGTCCCCAGAAGCGCCCAGCTGTGACCCCAGTTCGTTTCAACTTGGGGACTACCCCAGCACGAGCTCCAACTGCAGGTCAAGGCCGTGGGGCACCGCAAACTCCAAGGACGCCGCAGACAATGAGCAGATGACATCTTAACCATGTCACTGCGGAGGCAGCCCAGGATGCACCTGACGTAGTTCTGGGTAAGTTTCTTGTCAACTCAGTACCTGCATAAGCATTATTTGATTCTGGAGCTTCGCATTCTTTTGTGTCGAAAGATGTTGTTGAAAGATATAATTGGGATGTGCGTAAACTACAAAACCCCATGCTGGTCCAATCTCCTGGAAAGGAAATGAGGACTAACACAGTTTGCCCTAACGCAACTGTGGATATAGATGGAGTTAAGTTCCTAGCTAATCTTATTATAATAGACTACAAGGGTTTAGATGTAATACTTGGTATGGATTGGTTAACCAAGTATAAACGACAGATAGATTGTGCCGATCGTGCTATTACTATTACCAACTCGGATGGAATCCAAGTACGGTATAAGTCAAACACATCTTCCCAGAATATGTGTGGATTGAACAGTTTGAAGGAAGTAACTTTGGAAAAAGTGCCTATAGCATGTGAATACCCAGATGTATTTCCTGAAGATTTACCTGGAATGCCGCAAGACAGGGAAATCGAGTTTGTCATCAACTTAGTACCGGGTACAGCTCCAATATCCAAGAGGCCCTATCGTATGCCTGCAAATGATTTGGCTGAAGTTAAGAAGCAAATTGAAGAATTGCAAGACAAAGGTTTTGTAAGACCAAGTACTTCACCCTGGGGAGCACCAGTGCTTCTAGTGAAGAAGAAGGATGGTAGCCTTCGCATGTGTGTGGATTATCGATCCTTGAATGATGTGACGATCAAGAACAAATACCCTTTGCCCCGAATAGATGATCTGTTTGATCAGCTGAAAGGTTCATGTGTTTTCTCCAAGATTGATCTTCGATCGGGTTATCACCAATTGAAGATAAGACCAGAAGACATACCAAAGACAGCCTTTGCTACTCGTTATGGATTGTATGAGTATACAGTGATGTCTTTTGGTCTAACCAATGCACCCGCATACTTTATGAACTTGATGAATAAGGTGTTCATGGAATATTTGGATAAGTTTGTGGTTGTATTCATTGATGATATTTTAATATATTCCAAGAATGAGGAAGAGCATGCAGAACATTTGAGGATAGTTTTGGAAAAGCTCAGAGAAAACCAGTTGTATGCCAAGTTTAGTAAGTGTGAGTTTTGGTTGAAGAAAGTGGCTTTCTTGGGTCACGTGATTTCTGCAGGAGGAGTGTCCGTAGACCCCGATAAAGTAAATGATGTGCTCAGTTGGACACAACCAAAGTCAGTATCTGAGATCAGAGGCTTTTTGGGTTTGGCTGGTTACTATCGTCGCTTTATTGAAGGATTCTCCAAGCTTGCAAGACCTCTTACTCAATTGCTAAAGAAGGAAAAGAAGTTTGAATGGAGTAAGTCGTGTGAGGATAGTTTTCAAGAGCTAAAGAAAAGGCTAACTTCTGCACCAGTGTTAACACTTCCGGATATTAGAAAGGATTTTGAAGTCTTCTGTGATGCATCAAGGCAAGGATTAGGCTGCGTGCTGATGCAAGAGGGAAATTAAGGTAGTAGCCTATGCTTCAAGGCAGCTGCGACCCCATGAAGGAAACTATCCAACCCATGATTTAGAGCTCGCTGCCATCGTGCATGCTCTAAAAATATGGAGGCATTATTTGATTGGTAACCGCTGTGAGATCTACACGGATCACAAAAGTTTGAAGTATATATTTACTCAACTCGATCTCAATATGAGGCAAAGGAGATGGCTTGAGCTAATAAAGGATTATGATGTGGGAATACATTACCATCCGGGAAAAGCCAATGTAGTAGCTGACGCATTGAGCAGAAAGAGTTACTGCAATAAGCTGTGGATCAAGGACAGTATGCCTGCACTCCAAGCAGAATTTCAGCAGCTCAACTTGGAAGTAGTAGAGGAGGGATTCCTGGCTACTTTGGAGGTTCAACCAACTCTAGAGGACCAGATCAAGGCAGCTCAAGGAGAGGATAAGTATGTCAAGGAAATTAAAGAAAACATGAAGAAAGGGAAAGCACCAGGATTTTCAAAGGATGAAGAAGGTATCATTTGGTTTGGGAAAAGAATTGTTGTACCTGAGAAGAAAGAAATAAAGGAGTTAATTCTAAAGGAAGCCCATGAGTCTGGATACTCAATTCACCTTGGAAGTACAAAGATGTACCAAGATCTCATAGAAAGGTATTGGTGGTCAGGTATGAAAAGAGAGATTGCAGAATATGTAGCTCTGTGTGATGTGTGTCAGCGAATTAAAGCGGAACATCAGAGACCTGCCGGACTCTTGCAACCTTTGCAGATACCTGAGTGGAAATGGGAAGAGATTGGTATGGATTTTATAACCGGATTACCGAGAACCAAATCAGGACACGATTCAATTTGGGTTATTGTGGATCGACTGACAAAAGTCGCCCACTTCATTCCGGTGAAGACCACCTACTCTGGGGACAGACTCGCAGAGCTGTATATGTCCAGAATCGTGTGTTTGCATGGAGTTCCAAAGAAGATTGTGTCAGATCGAGGGACTCAATTCACCTCGAGATTTTGGCATAAGTTGCATGGACTTTTGGGCACAAATCTGAATTTTAGCACAGCATATCATCCACAGACAGATGGTCAAACAGAAAGGGTAAATCAAATTTTGGAAGATATGTTGAGAGCTTGTGTTCTAGCAAGCAAGGCTAATTGGGATCAAAGTCTGCCCTATGCGGAGTTTTCCTATAACAACAGTTATCAATCCAGCTTACAGATGTCCCCGTTTGAAGCTTTGTATGGCAGAAAATGTAGGACACCATTCTATTGGAAAGAAACCGGAGAAGGGCAAGTGTTTGGACCGGATGTGTTGAAACAGGCAGAGGAACAAGTTCGCCTAATCCAGGACAGATTAAAGACAGCCCAAACCAGACAGAAGAGCTATGCGAACAATCGTCGAAGAACCTTAGAGTTTGTACCGGGGGATCATGTTTATCTGAAAGTTTCGCCTCTCAAGGGAATGCGACGTTTTGGAGTTAGTGGAAAGCTTGCTCCTAGATTCATTGGACCATTCCCTGTTACAGCAAAAAGGGGAGAAGTTGCTTACCAGGTAGAACTTCCACCTCAATTGTCCAAGGTGCACGACATGTTCCATGTGTCTCAACTAAGGAAATGTCTCAGAGTGCCAGAGGAACAGATGCCACTAGATGAAGTGAACTTGAAGGAGGACCTAACCTATCTAGAGTATCCTGTGAAGATATTGGAAGAAGCAGAGCGTCGTACGCGAAGCAAGGTCAACAAATTCTGTAAAGTGCAGTGGAGCAACCATTCGGAGTCAGAAGCGACATGGGAGCGAGAAGAGGATTTAAGAGCAGAGTTGCCTGATCTTTTTCCTAGTCCGTCCGAATCTCGGGGTCGAGATTCTTTCTAAGGGGGTAGGTTTGTGATGCGGACATCACACCTTCGATTCCAACCACATCTCCTTCTACTGCTACAACTCCAGAAGCAATTCAAGGACCCGTCACTCGAGCCCGTGCACGTTAACTCAATTATGTGATCCTTCTAAGGAATGAGGGTCAAGAAGATGGCAAGGAATGAGAGACAAATAAAAGGTGCTGCGCCACCTACCTTTGGGGCTGGGCCCATGTAATAAAGTCATATTTAGGCAATTTAGGAAAGGTTAAGAGGAGATTTCGCCCTACCTTACTTGCTGGACGAATTCCCCTCCCCCTCTCCTATTTAGTTCAGGCCGAGCTCTTCTTGTGGCTTGGGTTTTCTTTTGTTTAAGTTTAGCCTTTGTGCAAACACTGATCTTCAGTTGTGTCCAATGACCACCTGCCAGACAGCAATTGTGAAACCCCACATTCGAGTGATTTCAGTTTGCCTACATCTTTTTCTTGCTTGTTCTTCGATTGCTTGCATGAATTGAACCTCGTGTTCAGGTTGATCTCGCTGTTCCAGCACGGTCAATAACCATTTGGAGTTGGTTCTGCGATTGCTAAGGCGCCCACGACCTGTTCGTTCATAGTCGGATCGCGAGAGTCACCACCAACCAATCGATATTTATCCTCTCACCGAAAGATCGGGCACTCCAGTCCTATCAAGTGGTATTAGATTTCAGGTTGCTCGGTGAGATCTTCCCTCGTTTACGATTCGTTCTCATTCCTATTGTCCACATAAAAGCCAAACAAAAATATATCTAGGTTAGTTCTGCTGTCCTATACCTTTTAGCCTTGCATTTTCTTTCAGTAATTTTGCATTGTTGAGTTTGTGTTGCTTTGTCGTTTCAAGTTGCTGATCCCGCACCGCCGTGTATTAGCTTGTTGGCACCGCATACCCTCCTTGTGGCCTCCCAACACCTTGCAATTCCGAGACAGACACCACCTTTGTGCCCTTTCTATCGACACTCGATCCTTCTTCAACAGCAGCCAATCCTTTTAAAAGTAGAACAAATCGCTTTCCCATCTTTCAGTTTGCATCCAAAGGACACCAGCATGACAAAACAAAAAAGGCCAGGTGCATTAAAAAAAAGAAGAAGAAAGAAAGAAATAAACAAAGAAAGAGCACCTAATCTTCTAAGAAAGGAAAGCATCAATTCCTTATTGCGCTTGTTGTATTTTCCTTTTTGTGTCGCCACCAAAGGAGGCAAGCTTTTATTTCCAATCCTGCCACGCCACAAAGTAGGAAGGAAAGGACCCAGCTTGATTCGTGCTCTGAGTTTCCTAGTTTAGAGAGAGAGGGAGAGAGAGAGAGAGTATCTTTTAATTACCGTTTTATCCTCGGTCAGCAAAAACACCCAAAATTTTGTTGTGGCGATGACTATCTAGACCTTACGAAGGCTAGACACGAGATTTCAGGTAACCATTTTCATAAAAAAATCCTTTCATCTTTTGAGACTAGTTGTTGCATACTACTCCAGCTAGGGGTGTTTGCATTGCACTTCGTTTGTCTTTACGTGTGCTCCACGTCGTGTGAACAATCTGCGCCTAACATTGGCTTCGAGTAGTCAGCTAGCGTCTCTCCTAGTACTTGTTGTGAGATTTCTCCTTGCTTGCATCCGGTCACATTATTCTTTGCGTGCAAACCTCACGAAACTTTTCTCACCTTGTTTATATCAGCAACTTGTGGCGTGCTTTGAACACTTATTCAACTTTGCATTTGCTGAATTGATCATGCTAATCCTTGCTACGAAGTGAAACATTCCTATAGCTCCACAGATTTCTACAGCAAACAGATTTCGTGTCCCGGCAATCGCTCCATCCAATCTCCATTGGTTGACGCTGGTTGCAGTCACCTGTTGGCTTGGTAAGAATTGGTAAGAACTTGATAACGGTTTTAGCCGAGTGATCTGAACAGCACTACATCCTATTAATTGTAGGGCACACTTGTTTTCCTTTCTCTATTGCATTCTTGCGCTAACAATGACAGGACCTTCGACGGAACTGGGAGACACCATACAACATTCTCCTCGATCAAAGGGCATCATTTAGCATTTTGAGCGGCAAGTGAGGCTGCAAGTAGATGCACTTGCAGAGGATGTACAGGTCACAAACGAGCACCTTGGCCAGCTTGAAACCACTCAACTTGAAACAGTGCAATGCTCATCGAAATGAAGACACCCAAGCCACCACCAACACCAATCGGCCACCATCATGACACGGCGAGGAGTTGTCCCAGCAGCTTGCAGCTGTTGTCCAACGCCAAGCTGCCCACAGTGAGGTTGACGAACAGAGCGAAACTGATTATGGTGGTGACACCGAGCATGCAGACCTCCCCAACCATAACAACGATCAGGAACATCGTCGCCGGCATGCAAATCAGCGAGGTATGCCCCAACACCACCACCGACGTGCGGTACATAATCAGGATGATCCCTTTTCTAAGGTTAAATTCACTATACCCGCATTTAATGGCAAATATGATCCTGATGCTTATCTTGATTGGGAACTTGCTGTTGATCAAAAATTTGCATGCCATGCTTTCCCCGCACATAATCAAGTTAGGGCTGCTACTAGTGAGTTTTCAGATTTTGCTTCTATTTGGTGGCGAGAACATTGCAGCAAACATCCTAATAACATCCCCACCACTTGGGAAGCATTAAAAGTGCTCATGCGACATCGATTTGTCCCCTCATACTATGCTCGTGATATGCTTAATAAATTGCAGCGATTGCGTCAAGGTACAAATTCCGTTGAAGAGTACTTTAAGGAGCTGCAAATTGGTATGCTTCGTTGTGGTTTAGTTGAGAATGACGATGCAGCTATGGCACAATTTTTGGGGGGCCTGAACCGTGAAATTCAGGATGTGCTTGATTATAAGGAGTACAATAATATTACTCGCTTGTTCCATCTTGCTTGTAAAGCTGAACGTGAAGTGCAGGGACGCCACACGAGGACACGAGCTAACTCTTTTGCAGGTCGAACCACCTCGTTCAAACCAGCCACTACACCTGCGTCCACTTCACAGCCAGCTGCACCGTCTCCATCCAGCAGCAAACCACGAGCCGGCACCAAATCTGTCCACCTCGGCAACGACCAAAGCTCCACCAAGGAGCCAGCACCAAGTGCATCTGTTGTTTCCACCGACGCACAAAGATATCCAATGCCATCGCTGCAAAGGCTATGGACATGTCATACGTGACTGCCCAAACAAGCGTGTGCTGATTATACGTGACGATAGTGAGTATTCTTCAGCTAGTGATTTGGATGAAGCCACATATGCTATGCTTGCCACTGACGTTTCAGGACACAACGAAGAACATGTTGCTGCTGATGATGCCGACAAGTATTTGAGCCTTGTTGTGCAACGTGTACTCGATCGCGAGTTGCACCACAGAACAAAACCAGCGGCACAATCTGTTCCACACCAAAGGCGTTGTTCAAGAGCGGTCAATTCGTGTCATCATCGATGGGGGGAGCTGCAACAACTTGGCAAGCACCGATCTGGTGGAGAAGCTTGCTCTCCAAACTCGCCCACATCCCCATCCCTACCACATCCAATGGCTCAACCAAGGTGGTAAGATGAAGGTAACACGCTCAGTACGTGTACACTTTGCTATGGGTTCGTATCATGATTATGTTGATTGTGATGTTGTTCCGATGCAAGCATGCTCTTTACTCCTAGGTAGACCTTGGCAATATGATACAGATTGTGTGCACAATGGTCGAACAAACCAATATTCACTCATCTTTAAGGGCAAGAAAATTATTTTGCATCCAATGTCCCTGAGCAGATAGTGAAAGATGAACTTGCTAGGGCAAAGAGAGAGCAAAAACAAAGTGAGAATCAAAAGAGATCAAACAAAAGCTCTGTTTTACTAGCTACACAAGCTGATCTTGATGAGTGGGATGCTACTAGTTTTCCTTGCTATGCTCTCATGTGCACTCATGTCTGTTCTCACTTGATGATGCACCATCTTTTGTTATGCCTCCTGCTGTCACTAAGCTTTTGCAGACTATTCCGATGTTTTCCCAAAGGATGTTCCTGCAGCCTTCCTCCTCCGTGGAATTGAACACAGATTGATCTCATTCCGGAGCGTCATTGCCTAACCGTGCACCATATCGCACCAACCTGCACGAGACGAAAGAAATTCAGCGACAAGTACAAGAATTGCTTAATAAGGGCTACATTCGTGAGTCTCTTAGCCCATGTGCTGTCCCTGTCCTTTTAGTGCCAAAAAAAGATGGTTCATGGCGTATGTGTGTTGATTGCCACGCCATTAACAATATCACAGTTCGCTATCGTCACCCTATTCCTCGATTAGATGACATGCTTGATGAACTAAGTGGTGCTGTTGTGTTCTCTAAGGTTGATTTGCGTAGTGGGTACCATCAGATTCGCATGAAATTGGGGGATGAATGGAAAACAGCTTTCAAAACTAAGTTTGGTTTGTATGAGTGGTTAGTCATGCCTTTTGGATTAACTAACGCACCCAGCACTTTTATGCGGCTAATGAACGAAGTTTTGCGTGTTTTCATAGGCAAATTTGTGGTTGTCTATTTTGATGATATACTGATTTACAGCAAATCTTTGGAGGAACATCTTGATCATTTACGTGCTGTTTTTGACGCTTTGCGTAGTGCACATCTATTTGGAAACTTGGATAAGTGCAGCTTTTGCACGATCGTGTGTCTTTTCTTGGCTATGTTGTTACAAATGCAGGGTATAGAAGTGGACAGCACCAAGATCGAAGCAATCCGAGCTGGCCAACTCCACCACAAGACACAAATTCGCGATTTCCTCGGGCTTGCTGGATTCTATCGCAGATTCGTTCGTGATTTCGGCACCATCGCTGCCCCACTAAATGAACTCACGAAGAAAGGTGTTCCCTTCTCTTGGGGTCCAGCTCAGGATGACGCCTTCATGACCTTGAAAGATAAGTTAACACATGCACCTTTGCTTCAGCTTCCTGATTTTACTAAGATGTTTGAACTAGAATGTGATGCTAGTGGAATTGGGTTGGGTGGTGTGTTGCTGCAAGAGGGTAAACCAGTTGCTTATTTCAGTGAGAAATTAAGTGGCCCTAGTCTGAACTATTCCACTTATGATAAAGAGTTATTTGCTTTGGTTCGAACCTTGGAAACATGGCAGCATTACTTATGGCCTAGAGAATTTGTTATTCATTCTGACCATGAATCTTTGAAGCATATTCAAAACCAATCAAATCTGAATCGTAGGCATGCTCGTTGGGTGGAATTCATTGAGTCTTTCCCTTATGTCATCAAACACAAGAAAGGGAAAGAAAATGTCATTGCCGATGCCTTGTCTCGTCGATACACTATGCTCTCACAACTTGATTTCAAAATTTTTGGGCTACAAACCGTGAAAGAGCAGTATGTTCTTGATCCTGATTTCAAGGACGTGGTACTGAATTGCAAAGATGGACGAACGTGGGGGAAGTTCTTCATGGATGACGGCTTCCTGTTCCGTGCATACCAGCTAGTTCTGTTCGCCTTTTGTTGTTACAGGAAGCCAATGGCGGTGGCCTCATGGGACATTTTGGCGTTAAGAAGACGGAGGACATTCTTGCATCACTTCTTCGGCCCAAGATGCGACGCGATGTGGAGAGATTTGTCGCCGCTGCACTACATGTCAAAAGCTAAGTCACGACTCAGTCCCCATGGTTTATATATGCCTCTCCTGTTCCTAATGTTCCTTGGGAGGATATTTCAATGGACTTTGTCCTAGGATTGCCTAGAACCAAGAGGAAGGGACAGCATCTTTGTAGTTGTAGACAGATTTTCCAAAATGGCTCACTTTTACCTTGTCACAAGAGCGATGATGCTACTAATGTTGCTGATTTATTCTTTCGTGAGATTGTTCGCTTGCATGGTGTGCCCAAAACAATAGTCTCAGATCGTGATACAAAGTTCCTTAGTCATTTTGGAGAACATTGTGGAACAAATTAGGGACTAAGTTGTTTGTTCAAGACTACGTGTCATCCCCAAACCGATGGTCAAACGAGGTTGTTAATAGAACTTTATCTACCATGCTTAGGGCTGTTCTAAATAAAAATCTAAAACTTTGGGAAGAATGTTTACCTCATATTGAATTTGCTTATAATCGTGCCATACATTCAACCACCAAGATGTGCCCTTTTCAGATTGTATATGGGTTCATACCTCGTGCTCCAATTGATTTAATCTCTGTTTGACACAGAGGACTTGAATTTTGATGCTAACCAACGTGCAGATCTGATCTTGAAAATACATGAACAAACAAGGAGGAATATTGAGCATATGAATGTAAAGAATAAACTTGCAGTAGTAAAGGAAGACAACACGTGACCTTTCAACCCGGTGATTTGGTTTGGTTACACTTGAGAAAGGATCGATTTCGCATTGCGCAAGTCCAAATTGATGCCGCGTCTGATGGGCCATTCAGATTCTTGAAAAATAAATGATAATGCATATAAACTAGATCTTCCAGCAGACTATGGTGTTTCTTCTAGTTTCAATGTTGCAGATTTGAAGCCATATGTTGGTGAACCTGAGCAGATTCCGTCGAGGACGACTCCAATTCAAGAAGGGGAGGATGATGCGGACATCACACCTTCGATTCCAACCACATCTCCTTCTACTTCTACAACTCCAGAAGCAATTCAAGGACCTGTCACTCGAGCCCGTGCACGTGAACTCAATTATGTGATCCTTCTAAGGAATGAGGGTCAAGAAGATGGCAAGGAATGAGAGACAAATAAAAGGTCTTCGCCACCTACCTTTGAAATTGGGCCCATGTAATAAAGTCATATTTAGGCAATTTAGGAAAGGTTAAGAGGAGATTTCGCCTACCTTACTTGCTGGACGAATTCCCCTCCTCTCCTATTTAGTTCAGGCGAGCTCTTCTTGTGGCTTGGGTTTTCTTTTGTTTAAGTTTAGCCTTTGTGCAAACACGATCTTGATTGTGTCCAACGACCACCGCGGCGACAATTGTGAAACCCCACATTCGAGTGATTTCAGTTTGCCTACATCTTTTTCTTGCTTGTTCTTCGATTGCTTGCAGGAATTGAACCTCGTGTTCAGGTTGATCTCGCTGTTCTAGCACGGTCAATAACCATTTGGAGTTGGTTCTGCGATTGCTAAGGCGCCCACGACCTGTTCGTTCGTAGTCGGATCGCGAGAGTCACCACCAACCAATCGATATTTATCCTCTCACCGAAAGATCAGGCACTCCAGTCCTATCAGTTTGTAACATCCCAAAATTGGCTTCCTGGAAAAATTTAAATTCAAATTAATTATTTTAAGGTAGTTGGATTTTACTTGGCTTTTATTTGATTTTCTGGATTTTCTGGAATTTAAAACCTATTTTTAGAATTTAAAATATGAAAATTAAATATCAACAGTAGTTGGAAATAATTTTATTAAGTCCAAAATATCTCCAGGAGCTTCTGTGAATTTTTCTGGAATTTTTGGAGGTATTTTCATATTTTGCTGAGGCCTAAATAATTTCCTAGCCTTTTCTGTAAATAAAAATCAATTTCTAAAAATAAAAATCCAACTCTCCCCCTCCGACGCGTGGGCGGCCCAGATCAGCCCACGTCGCCGCTCGGCCTGATCCAGGCCGCACCTCCCCTCTCCCTCGCTGTCTAGCGGGCCCGGCCCAGCCAGCCCCGCCTTCCCCTCCTCCTTGGGCGACGCGTGGCCGCCCGATCCGCCGTCCACCTTGCGCGCGCGCGCCGCCCGATCCTCTCTTCTCGCGTGGCGCCATCCGCCGCCGCACTCCTTCTCCCGCTGCGCGTGGACCCGCTGGTCAGACTCGTCTTCCCCACCGCGCCGCCCCTTTCCTTTCTTCTCTCCCCGCTTTCCTTCTTTGCTCCGGCGACCAATCCGAGCCGGATCCGGCCTTGCCTTCCCAGCCTCTCCCCGGTTTTAGAAACCCCGAGCCCCGCCGGGAAACAAATCCCCGATCCCCGCGCCTCCCTTCCTTCCCTACCTCCTTTCCCATTTCTCCCCCTTCCCTTCCTTTTAAAAGCCCGGCAACGGCGATTGCGCTCCTCCCCTCCCCCTTCGCCCCTATAAAAGCTCCCCCAATTTCGCCTCCCTCCGCCCAACACCCAGACGCGCTCCACCTCCCTTTCCGAGCACCGAAGTGCCCCGCAGTCGAGCTCCCTCTTCCCCGAAGCCGCGCACTCGTGAGCAATCCCACCGCCGACCTCCCGGAGCCCTCCACTGCCACTCCGAGCACCCCCGTGCCCGGGCGAACTTCCCCAACACCTCGACCGCCCCTCCCCGTCGCCGGAGCACCGTCGCACCAGAGCTCCCGAGCCATCTCCACCGCCTCCTCGTCGCCGGCCGTCCCCGCTCATCCCCAAGCCTCGCTGACCCCACCTTCGGAACCGCCTTCGCCCCAGGGACGCGTTTTGGAACTCCACCGAACCTCCCCGGCCACCTCTCGCCGCTGGCACCGTCGCCTCCGTCGCTGCTGCCCGGCTCCCTCTCCAGTAGGTACCTCAAGAGGGTTACCTACCCTTATTGGGTAGGCAACGCCGCCCGCCCCGGCCGTTACCGCTCTCTCTTCTCCCCGACTCCTCTCGCGCATTCGAGCCCTCGGCTCCGCACGCTGAGGTTGAGTTTTCCCTCATTTAATCGCATTGACAAGTGGGCCCCACACGTTAGCGGTAGCCGTCGCGCGAACCATCGCTGCTCGGGCCCCACCCTGCTGCCTTTCGGTCACGACAAGTGGGCCACGAGTCCGATGGGTCCCACATGTCGGTCGAGCGATGGGCTCATCGTCGATGGGTCCCACAGGTCATAAGCTGATCCCGTGGGCTCACTGACCAGTGGGTCCCACCTGTCATTCTCTCGGATTAAAATAAAAGATTAAAATTGAAATATTCCAGTGGGCCCCACCTGTCAGAAATTTGGGAATTTCTAGATTTATTCAATCTGAGATTTTCAAATAAGCATAACTTTCTCATCTTAACTCCAAATTCAGCCATTCAAATTTCTAAATTCATCTAAAATCATGATCTATCCAACTATGGCCTCTATTTGAATTTTTATTTGTATTTATTTGCTTTGTTGTTCTATGTTTTCGTGCGTAGAATCCAACGTTGACGAAGACCTCTCCACTCCCCAGCAGGAAGACCCAGAGACCCTGCAAGAAGGCAAGTCTCCTTTGATCATCTTGAACCTATGATTTTGAAATGTTTCAATTATTTTAAATTATGTGCATTGCTATTTACATAAAATGATAATTCAAATCATAAGGCATTAGTTATGTCCAACCTTGTTATGCCCTCACTTGAAGTTGATTGCCATGTACCTTTGCAACCCTAGAAATTCCTTTGACTCATTAATGAGAGTAATATATTTAATTGTTGGTATTAGGATGGTAGTACAATTCTTAGCCATGCTATTGAATACCTCATAAATCTTGCAAACGGGAAATTATGAATTATTGTAATACCCTTGTGTTTATAAATGTAGTGGTAATTGGAGTTGCCACTGTTCTTTTAAAATAAAATAAAATGTGAAAGTTGGTTTAGATTAGGGTGGATGGTTGGTTTGGGTTGGTGCAGCAAGCACGAGATCTTGTTAAGTGTATGTTCCACCCTAGTCAATTAAGGACCGACGCTTGTGTTTGTCCAGACTGAGCATTAACCGTACAACCACAAGTCTATATGGAGTGCGACCTAGGCGACTAACTTATGATGGTCTAGTTTAGGTGCCACCGATGGAAAGTGGGTGCCGAGGATGGGCTGGTTATTCACGGTGAGGGACAGATTTCATCAGACTCATATGGCGCAAGAGGGCTTGGTTCGGCGGTTAGCCTACTGCGGTGAAACCTCAGCGGGTGGTATCTAGCTAGATTAGAGTAAGGTAAAGGCTTTGTGATATTTTATCTGGTCTCATGCCGAAGGAAGCGTGTTGACTTTTAGGATAATTTATCTCTTGTGGGTAAAGTTGTACAACCTCTGCAGAGTGTAAAACTATTCGAATAGCCGTGCCCACGGTCAAGGCGAACAAGGAATGCATTCACATGGTAGATTTTTGGTTTTGGTGTTAAAATCAAAGTTTTTGTATTTCGAGGGTGGAGGGAACTCTTGGAAGGGTATCCTGGCGGTTGGAGCCAGAGAGGGTGGATGTAACCCGCAGTTTTAAACCTTAAAGTTGGTTAACTAGTGTTGGTGGATGGAAACTTCACTATGAAATGCTTATTAGTTTCAGTTAAAACATTTAATTGGTCAAAATGTTGCTTTAGAAATTATTTAATGGTATTTGAAATAAAATATTGCTTTGAGCAAAAGAACCATATAACCCTCCTTTGTTAAGCCTTGCATCTATTGCATTTTTCCCAAGACTTGCGGAGTACTTTATGTACTCACATACTACACTTAAAAATAAATCTCAAAAGATTACGAAGCTCAAGAAGGTGACTACGACTACTGCTTCGCTTGCGGCTGTGATGGATTCTTCCCGGAGAACTAGGTCGCGCTTCCCCAGTCAATTGCCTGTGGCGTATTGATGGGTCTTCATCGAGCTTATCATTTTCTTACGCTTTATTTTGTGTGTGCGAGGTCTTGAAACCTCAATTGTAATAATGAGACCTTTCGGTCAGTACTCTCAATTATTGTAATAACACGATGCTGGTGATGTATTCATTTCTGTTTAACTGTGTGCACTAGCTTTGATCTGGGACTAGTGCAAGACTAGTGCAGTAATACACAAAGGGTCCGGGTTCGAAAATCCGGGGTCCCGACATTTACAGGGAAGATATTCATGAACCACTTGTTTCACCACGTTGTTGCTGTGCTCTTTTTGGGCTGTTTGCAGTGTGTCTCCGTTGTGACCTACAGGATAAACAGGCAGATGGCCCCAAAGAAGCCTGCGAGGATGGTGATGCCCCTGGCCACTACCATCAGAAATAAGCATGGTTGTGGTTGTTGTCTTCTTCCATATATTTTTCGTTCTTTGCTATTCCACAACCACATGCAGCTTTGGAGGAACTGCTTCTTGCTGTCTATGGGCCATCTTTTTTCGGAGTTGAGACCACAACTCATAGAGGATGGTCTGAACATGCACACATATTTGTTAGTGATATACCTTAGATATGATCATGAAGATGATTATGCCACTTCTATATTTATGATCTTTTGAATAATATATTATTTTATCCATTGAATAAATATATTTCATATTGATCAACAACTATGTGACTTATTCGTGGAATTCTTTATTCATGTTTTGATGTTATTCTAAATTATCTTTGATTTTATATCATTATGTGGAACAATTATGATTTGTAGATCAGCACATGCATTGATTAATGATCATGTGTTTATGAATCATGGATATGAGGTTATCAAATCAATAATATAGATACATGTTAGAGAACATGGTATTGGATTGACCTACCATGAGACACAGTGGGATTTGTTATATTCTGAAGTGTCATTAGTTGGTCTCATACAAAGTGTACATAAGATCCTTTGACCTGAGATCGTCATAGTTTCCTATATGTGTAATAGTTTACTTAGGGGTTGCCAAATACTACTCCGTAACTGGGTGGTCATAAAGGTAACTTTTGGGTTTACTATGAAAAATGCAGAGGAATGTGAGTGATCAAAATGAAATTTGCACCTCCTATATAACGGAAGAGATATTTCAATACCCTTCAATGTGGTTGGATTAAGGAAGTGTGTGGGCATGCCAAATGTGGTTGAGTACAATCACAATTGAGTAATCCACAATAGGTTCGAGTGAAGGATTGATCTATCATAGGATGACACATTTCTCGCCTTGAATTTGATCTAGTATCGTGAGACAAAGGGATCGGTACAAAAGTACTATATAGGTTCGTCCGATATAATCTTTATGTATATTTGGGAGGTGTTTTGTCCGGGTAGAGACCACTACCAACTTATGGATCAGAGAGGAGTTTTTGGCCTACAGTCGAACATATAGGAACCTATAGGATCACACAATTAACGGGATGGAACAATAAGGGTCCGAATGATAGACTCCGAGTGGGATATGATCTATGCTAGTATTGGATCCAGTTGGAGGCTCTCCGAGTGGGATCTAATCTCTACTCGTATTTGATAAAGATCTAGTCAGAGGCTTTCTGAGCTGGATATGATATATAATTGTATCAGATAAGGATCCGATTAGAGGCTATATATAGAGAGGCATGGGACTGAAGGAGATACCGAGGCACACTCATTAAAACCCTAGCAACCACCTATCAAAACCCCTGTGGTAACAATAATATCTAGACTAAAGTTTAGGACTCACTGTCTATTTTCTCCTGCAAAGCGTTGGATGCAGAGTTAGACTTCAAGAGATTTATTGATAATGTACATTTGTCCATCTTTAGCCTCTATGAATCGGCCTTCTCATTCTCGAGTGCAACAGACAATAACTCCATGTTAAGCTTAGACCTGTAAGGGTTAAAAGTAGACATGAAACGCTGGACGTGTGGTCAAGATGGAATTCGATTACATAAATTAGTAACTTAAAATGCTGCAACTTTCTTGGAAAGTTCGACATTCTCCTGACGTAAGAGCATAAGCTGTCTGTGGTACTTAGCCAAAGTTGCCATGTCTTCTAACGCTCTTTGGATAAAGAAAGACAATGAGAAACAAGAAAAAACATTGTATGAATTTTCAGGGTTTTCATACCTACATTCATACTCCTACGAGCAAAATTTTTGAGCACCCACCTGGAATCTTTGAGTTGGTCAAGCTCTTCGACCTTGTTCCACCACACCTTTTCAAGATGTTCATTGTTGAAGATGTGCCCCTTATTCAAAAGATCTTTGGGGTGTGGGACTTGTATCGGAGCTCGATCAGAAGAAGATCACGCTACAAAGGGAGGCTTAAAAAATGAAGAGAAGAAATTAGGTTGTTCTTCCTCTTCTTCTTCTCCGGCAGTACCTTCTTGAAAGCAAAGGGGGACATCCTCAGTGATCTCCTCTTCAATGTGATGGTCGGAAGGATTTTTGACCCCTTTATTAGCTTCGGCAGCAACCCCAATTACTAATGTGGTCATCTTCTCGACCACCATCTCCACCATCTTTTTGGCCATGGGCAGATCTGTAGGGGGCTTCTCGACGGAAGCATCCTTGAATAGTGGAGAGGGTGAGCCAAAATCACAAAATATGAATCAACATGTAAGAAGACATAAAGGTAAAATGCATTATTTGTACTTGTATTTTCATACCTTGGTGTTATTGCCTTCGATATGAATTTAGAAGGAACCATCTCAAAGACCGGTTTCTTCAACTTCTTCTCTCTGACCACATCTAGCTGTGGAGAAACGAGGACTTCTTCGACCACATTCGATCAAGAGCCTTGAGCTTCCTCGACCATGACTGGTCGACAGTTTTGTACATCTTCGACCACGTCTAATCGAAAGTTTGGAGCAAGAGTTGCTGCTCATTCTTCCTCCTTTTCCAGTGGTCGGTCTTAGTTTTGACCACCTCAAAAGCAACCTCCTTTTTTACCATAGGTCCTACCATTCTGGTAGTCTCCTTCACGAAGACATAAAACTCTTCTAGTTTTTCTTTTCAATCCTCTTGATAAAGCCTTGAAAGGAGCCAACTGAGTCAATTTTGGGGTCATAATAGAAGGGTACCTTGATCTTAGGAGTTGGCTTCTCCACTATATCTACCCCTATTCCACTTGCAGCAGTCACATCTACAATGAACTTCTCAATAGGGCCACTCAGAGCAGCAAGAGGAAGAGCCGCAAGAGGAATGACTACACTTGCACTCCCCTTGTCTTTATTGACTGCCTTAACCAGTCGACGTCTCTTTGCTAGAGAAGTTTTAATTTTTTTCGTCACTCCTCCGATGACCAACAATTTGACCCCTTGGTCATCCTAATAGTAATCCATGCCCACACTCTGCAAGAAAGAGAGAACACTATTTAGTCCTTCCTTACGACTATCTAGTCTTAAAGATGAAGTCAATTCTTTGACTACCTTTAGGCATTCTTTCCTCTCTTTAACGGATACATCCACCAGAACTCAAGGAGCCCCCACATCTAGTGATGGAGCCTTCTCGCAGATGGCCTTGACCTAGGAGTTAATTTCCTCCAAATCGAGATATATTCAAACAAGATGATCTATACACAAAACTCGAAAGAGGTAAATCTAATTATGATTATGAGTACAAATGTTACTAACCATTCTCGTAGTCCCTGGTCAGATCACACCCACATGGGGTGCACTCGTCACTTCAAAGGACTAATGCGGCGCGTGTTGAAATCCTTCACCACGTGCCAACTGGTGAGTCCTTTGTCTCTCAGCTCTTTGATTGCTGAGATGTAGGGGGCTATATAAGTAAGGTCTTTGGAAGCCAAGTTCCAAAGATTATTCTTCTCCACACCTTTCCCACGAAAGACAAGCTGTTGTCGCTCGTCGTCTCTCAATAGAACCATCTCTTCTTCTAGTTCGGCCATGAGGATCGAGTGAATATTAGGATATACATCTCTATCTTCCTATCATGGAGCTTTAGAGCACAGCTTCCTGTAACTCCAGTTTGCTGGCTCATCTCATAATAATACCGGAGGAGCTCGAGGTCCAGTGGAATTCCCAAGTACGCCTCACAAAGATATACGAATACGTTAAGCATTGTGATCGAATTGGGGACTAAGTTCACCAATTTGACCCCCAAACAATTCGAGCATACCATGAGGAAGGCATGAGCAGGGAGGCGAAGGCCACACTCACAATAGGCCTAAAACACTAGAATCTCTCCTATTTTTCCTGATAGCCAGTTTCGTCTGACGGCTTCAATCCACTTAACGAATCACCGCAGAGGAATCTTCTCAGCATCTTTCAAAGTCTTCAATTTCGCATCATCCATCTCTAACACTACCCAAGTAGGTGATGACTTTGCCATTTCTTTGGGCTGGTTGATTGGAATCTATGCGAGATTGCGAGAAGAAGATGATTTCGCTGGCAGCGGAGAGCTCGAGCGGGTTGGAGCAGATGGGGAAAGGAGGAGACAAAGAATTACCTTACGGTAAGTCTTTATAACCGCGTAAGTCAGTTACTCGTCTCGGGAACCAAAAGGTTATCTCGAGAACTGATTCGGCAGACACAACAACGAAAAAACGATTGGCTTTTCTTTCATTTTTGAAGTCCGTCTATATTTACAACTCAAACGAAATTACCTTATTAACCAAACCTTTTTGTGGTCAGTAAGAATCGAAAAGGCTTTGCTTTCTATCATTTTTTTCATCTACGACCACTCTTTCTTTCTCAAGTAAATTACTTTCGCTTTAAGTTGGGGGGCTAGATGACGAGGATAAAATAATCCTCAAATTATTACATCACTATATCCTCTGGATATACCCCTTATTAATAAGGGGGGAGATTTACGAGGTAGTCATAAGTTCTCTTTCGACTACTCCATGGTCGTAAGCTCTTCTACGACCATGAAGTCGTAAGTCCTTCTATAGTTACTCTATGGTCGTAAGCTCTTCTACGACCATGAAGTTGTAAGTCCTTCTACGGCTACTCCATGGTTGTAATCTCTTCTACGACCACATAGTCGTAAGTCCTTCTACGACTACTCTATGGTCGTAGGTTCTTCTATGACCACATATTCGTAAGCAGTCCTACGATCACCTTATGATTGTACACTATTCTGTAGTTTCTATATCCCCAATCGACTTGTCAGGTGACGTCTTACTACATCATGGGGACGTTTAATAGGGCGGTTTGAACGTGCGATTATCTAATAACTGCACATGATCTCTCTTTGACAATTACCGCTGCATGACAAACGTCCATCATGTCCCTCTGACAATAGCCTCTGCCAGACGGTTATCGTTTGAAGCGTTGAGACGCCTTCTAGAACTGGACAACGGCCATCGTTTCATCAAATATTTAATGGTTGGCGCCAGAGAAGGGAGAGGAGGGCCGAGTGAGATGAGAGATAGTGCAGACTCTTTTTCTTATTACACAATTGTAATCATTTCCTCTGTTTAGTAATCACACTGGACATATGGTTGTTATTCTCCTAGGAGAAGGCCCGAATCTGGATAAAAGTTCCCGTGTCTTTATTCCGCAAGACCATAGCTTAGTCTTCTAAGAAAATCGCCAATCCAAACAAATCATACGTAAGATCAGTATTAAAATACCAACAGGCATATTGAATTGAAATGGAAATAGTTTTCAACTTTTGATCAACTCTATCTTATTTGCTCGAACTAAATCTTTTTTGAAAGTCCAGAAAATAGGCAAAAAGGGGGGCTTTTAATCCTTTTATCATTTAGGAATTTTTTAATTCCCAAAAAATCACAAATTTCAATAAAGTAATATTTTTAGGGAGGTGATTCTATGCTCTCTCCAACAGCGAATTACACAAATATTAAAGCACATTCAAGGATGGATTGAGGCTACAACCCCTTCGGTAGTGCTTTAAGATTTGTGCATGTCTATAGAAGTGAAAAAGCATTGAATCACTACTCGTATTTTTATTTACATTTACCTTTTTGCAAAAAATAATGAGATGTTACATATTTGGCTCCCAACTAATGTTATATATCTTGTTTAAATATTTGTAAACTTTTTGAAAAGTGGTACTGAAGCAACTCTATCCATCGCAGGTATTTAAGGGCAGCACTGGAAATTTTGATTTACTGCCTGATATGATGGGGCAAGCAGAAATTATCCTAAAGAAGTTTCATGGACTTCCCCTTGCAATATCGACTATAGGTGGCTTCCTAGCCGCTAGGCCTAAAACTGCTATTGAATGGAGGAAGTTGAATGATCGCATTAGGGCTGAGCTGGGGATCAATCCAGAACTTGAGACAATAAAGAGTCCTTGTGAGGAGCTATGACGGTCTACCCTACCATCTAAAGTTCAGCTTCTTATATCTGTCCATATTTCCAGAAGACCACAGAATTAGGCGGAAACGTGTGGTGAGGCGGTGGACCGCAGAGGGTTACTCAAAAGAGATGCATGGCATGACTGCAGAGGAAGTTAGTGACAAGTACTTTGATGAACTTCTCAACAGGAGTATGATCCTGCCAGGGGAAGGGGCAAATCATTACAGTGGGAGAATTGATCGATTCTTGTCAGCTTCATGATATGATCCGTGAAATCTGTATATCCAAGGCACGAGAGGCAAGTACTGTTTTTACACTGGAGGAAGGATGCAGTTTGAGCAGTGCTCAAGGTGCAATACGTCACCTTGCCATAAGCAGTAGCTGGAAGGGAGACAGGGAAGTGTTGGAGCACATTCTGGACTTGTCGCATCTACGATCGTTGACTGTGTTTGGAGAGTGGAGACCATTTTTCATCTCCAAAAAGATGAGGTTCCTCCGTGTGCTGGATTTGGAAGACGCGTGCGGACTAAGAGACTATCATGTTGATCAAATTTGCAAGCTCCTCCACCTCAAGTACCTTTCACTACGAGGATGTCGGAGTATTACCCACCTCCCTGATTCTTTGGGGAATTTGAGCCACCTTCAAACACTGGATGTTAGACACACGCATATACAAATTGCCAATGACTACTACCAACCTTCAGAAGTTACAGTACCTTCGTACTAGTTTGTCGACGCGGGCGGGCAAGAAAAAAGACGACATATTCTATGACTATGTGTTCAAGAAAAAAACAGAGAGCTAAGCAGCTTCTCTTCTTTTTCATCTATGGTGGTGGTGTATAGTTTGTGGAGAGAATGATGGGCGGATAGTCTCTACATTCTACAAGCCGTCGTGCGTTCGGTGCAATTTGGTCAACATGCAGATGCATTCAGTTCCTGGATAAATTAGAGGCTAGTTTTGGCAGGAATGGACAACATCTTCTCTAGGATGGTACAAACAGGCATGACGTGTTCTACATGCGTCGCTACTGTACTTTGTTCGAGAAAGATAGTCATAATGTTGACGGCATCAAAGTTCCAAGAGGGATTGGGAAAATGAGGGCACTGCAATACTGCATACATTGGGTGTTGTCCATGTTGGAGGGGGGAAGGGAAAGACCGCTCTAAAAGAGCTGAGAGAGCTTACCCAGCTGCGTAAGCTAGCAGTGTTCGGTATAAACGAGGGAAACAACGACAGGTTCTGGTCCGCCATTGCTGATTACAACCAACTTCAATCTTTATCAGTGCATTGTTACCGTTACGGCTACGGAACTGAGATAGATGGTAGTTTGGGTGAGGATTTGTCGCAACCAAAACGCCTTGAGAGCCTGAAGCTGGACGGCATTCTAGTGAAGGCAACGGAATGGATCCATCAGCTTCAGAATCTATCCAAGCTGCAGCTAGAGCGGAGTCCATTGAACCACGGTGACATACAAGCACTTGGGATGCTACCAAATCTTGCAGTTCTACGTCTCAGGTGGATGTCATTTACGGGGTGGTGGCTCCATTTCCAAGGCTCCTCTTTCCCGGGTCTCATGGTGCTGGAGCTTTTTGAATTAATTGAGCCCACATTGGTGGGGTTATAATAACTACACATTTACCAAGTTGAAATATAAGCAGTGGCCAATGAGCTAAGGTCTTACGGAGGTCCCTTCACCTCCCACCCCCCGTCCGGATCCCTCCTCCTCGCCGTCGCCGGAGCGCGCCATCGGTCTCCGGTGGACGCAAGGAGGGCGACGGCGGGGCCTTTTCTTCCCGTGCTCGGTTCGGTGGGCGTAGCCGCGGGTCGCGCTTCGGGCGGGCGGCTTGCCGGGCAGCGGCGGCGTGGCGATCTTGGGAGGCGGTGCGGGAGCGTCGGCCGGCGGAGGCAACACCGTGCGGCTGTGGGCGGCGGAGGCGTTGGTGCCGTGCTTCTGCCGGTGGCGGCCAACGGTGGCGGCGCCATGCGGCGCGGCGGAGAGCCATAGCCGCAGCGCGGCGTTATTCGAGCGCGGGCGGTTAGCTTCAGCCGAGCGGCGCAAGGCGGCGCCGGCGCTCTCCGGGAGTGGCGGGACGGCGCGGCGGTCGCGGCGGCCTGTCGGCGTGCTCACGGTAAGTCAATGTGGCTTTGGGCCGTCAGCATGGTTTGGCGAGTGGGCGTGGTTCGGCGGCAATCGAGACCGGCGGCAAGAGCCGTGCGGAGCGTGGATGTGGGTAGGGCCGGCAAGTGACGGCTGCCACATGCGGGCGGTGATTCCGTGGTGGCCGCGTGCAGGCGGCAGGTGAGGAGCCGAGGCGTCGGCCAGCTCTGTGTGAGCAGAACAAGCTGACGGAGAGGGTGGGCATGCTGGAGCGTGCCGTCCGGCGGGTGGAGGAGGTCGATCGGCGCTGGCGGCAAAGGACGGGATGCGGCAGGAGCTATGGCTGCTGGGTTTGTCTAGGGAACCATGGCGCGACGTTGTTTGAGCGGGAAGCGGTTCGTCGTGGAGTTCAAGGGTGGCTATGCCATGGCCTTGAGGCGAGCAGGATCTCGGTGTGCTGGTGGCGGTCTTTTTTGTGTGAAGGTAGTGCGTGGGTTGCTGTGGAGGTGCTGGCGAAAGACTTGCCGGTGTTCCTACCGGTCTCGACAACTATGACGCCTTTGGACGCCATTTCCCTTCCTGGAGGGTTGTCAAGGCACTCCATAGCCCTCATGTATTGTGTTCCTCAGGTGAAAGCCTTGTCTCGGTGAGGCGGGCGGCGTCGGCGACCCTCGTCGCCTCTATGAAGACGTTGTCTCAGATGTTCATCTTCACGCAAAGTAGACCGGAGTTTGAGTGGCTCAGTTGGAGGAGGTTAGGGGCTTGGCTGAAAGCAAGGACGGAGAAGAAGTTCTGAAGCTTAGTCTTTCTAGCTTTTTCATAGTCCTTTAGCTCTCTTTCTTGTTGATGTTGTATGATCCTCAGTGTTGAGGCTTTGAGCCTAAGTGCTCATGTAATTTTTGGCTGTATATATCCCGAGTGGATATAGAGGCCGGATTTTATATCCTTTATCTAAAAAAACATTGGTGGGGTTTGAGGAGAACACAATGCCTAGCCTCGAGCTGCTACAAGCAGGCTGGTGCCACAGGGGCGGATCCCATTAAGATGATAGGTGTTCAGCTAAATACCTAAATTTTTTAACAAAAAAATCTAGTATATATTACATATATTATGCATGTATTATGCATATGCTTTGGTATTTAGAATCCATATTCTTGTTCAGCTCAACTCAATCAGGCAAATAGCAGACATTCCCGACCGGGCCCGGCCATAGTCACGATCCGTCTTATTGTCGCATATTTTGGTCCATCAGCTGATCAGCCCATGTACGATGTATCAAAATCACCAGACAAATCTAGTCATCCATACCAATAGATAGCAGTCGACGGCGAGGGTTGAGGTGAGGGCTTCAGGTGGGCAAGCACGCGGGCGCGGGCATTCGGCCGAGGCGGGCGCGGCCAGCGCCAGCGCCATCAATGGCGGATAGCGCGATGGCGGCGGCGGCGTGAGGTCGTGCAAAGCAAGCCAACGAAAAGGTAGGGTCAGAGCAGCACCGCGGGCCTTGGGGCATGGCTGCGTGGGGCTAGGGGCCAGGCCAACTGCTAGTGGGCAGCACCGTAGCGGCCAGCAAGAGCAAGGCAGTCAGCCAGCAGCAATTTGCCGATTTTGGATTTCAGCCTTTACTCTTCATATTTGCCTTTAGGGAATTAGGGAGTTTAGGTTGGTGTGCTTGATTCATTGATTGCTTCATTGTTTTGCATATGCCATATAGTTCTTTTCTTAATTTATTGTCAAATTTCTTCAAGATCACTCTATATCCCAAGAACATAATAAGAGTATCGTGATCGGAAGCGCAATGAGCATACCAAAAATAACCCTGAAAATTCTGAAACATACATATATAAGACTCAGTCAACATGTTATGACAATTTTGTGCCAAATTGCACATTAGTGAAGGCAGTCATCTACTTTGATCTTTATAGTTCAAATACCTTATGCTAATATACTAACCAATTATTACACTTATAGCACAATATACCCATATCAAGTGATGGTACTAGTTTTATAATCACTTGATTAGAAATTGTTAAATGTGCAAATTTAGATGTGTTGCTTGTCCATATCCTGTTATATGGTGGTTTGGCACTTCAATGATTTTAATAAACAGAATGTCTATCTACAAGCTTTATATTTCAAGGTGTTATATTTTTTTAATAAGTACATGATCTCTCATCTAGGATAGATTTGTGTATGGTGATTTAACAACAAATAGTATGTTGACCAATTAATTGACTTTTGTCTATGCTAGGAAACTGGGAGTTGGCATGGGACTATAGCTTCTCCCTTTACAAAGGCTATATCTTGATCTATTGGAGATTAGCCATTGTTTATAAATGTGATTTAGGTAGACAGTTGACCCTCTAATATGATATTGATTTAATAGCTAACTATAGCACATTTACCGTGCAAATTTATAATAATACTAGTTACTATTTAGAACCATTATCGAGATGAACACTTTCTGAAGGTTAAAAGCAGATAACATTGATAAGGATGACGTTTTTACAAAATTCATGCAACGAATAGCTCATATCAAAGAAAAAGATCAATTGATTTACCCTTGATACAATGAACCATCATATATCGCCCATTTCCTCGTAAGAAATAATTCATTTCTATATAGTTTGTATTTTTGTATCTATATACACGTGCCATTGTATCGGTGTTTTGAGAGAAATGATATATCACGGTATCAGCATATCGGTATCGACGTACCCGAGCAACCTAGGTTTGAAATCCAAACATCTATCTTAAAAATTCTGGGTCCACCACTATGGTGCCAGTACGTGGAGGGAAGTTCTGGGCTACAGTTTCTCACAAGCTCCAACGAATTTCGGCTGGGTCATGGAATCAGTGACGAATGCGAGGAAGTGGTGCCGAGGCAGCTTGAGGAGAATCATCAAAACCGTGTCGCGTTGAGGCTGACATGACTGTCAGGAGCAGCATGTCGCGCGGCGCTCCCTCTGCATGCATCTATACTATACTTCTCAGTTCTCACGGCATATCTCAATGTGTACGCATAAAAACTGTTCGTCTTGTGTGCTAAGAAAGACTTTCTTCTTCATCTCTATTCTACATGCTGCTAACTACAAAAGCCGGCCTTGGGCGTGGGTACGTGTGACACTCCTATCTGGAATCGATTGTTCACCTTCCAGACTTGTTCTTGCTCGCATTAAATTTTAGAAGCTGCTACGTTCACGTCATGCGGATGTGTGGATCCGATCCATGCAACTACCAATACATTTTAGCTGGTCCTTGTTACTTAGCCTTGATCACGAGCGGCAAACACAACTACACAAGATGCGAGTAGAACTTTGGTTCGCGACCGGCCGGTACTTCAGTGGTCAAGCAATAATCAGCTTATCAGCCAAGCAGTGTGCACAAATGGGTTTGCCACAACAAATGTGTGCGCACAAATCAGCTTATATTCTCGTATGCGATGCAACACATATCGTAATTTTTGTAGTTAAGACAAGGAACATGAATAACAATGAACTGAAAGAAAAAGTACCTAACTGATTGGGAACTCAAAAGAAAATATTTATATTGCTGTATTAGTCTTGAGCGCGAATAATACAAATAAAACATCATTTTTTGGGAGAAGAATCTAAACCATATTCACACATATTTTTCTTACTATGGACTTAATTCAAATTTAACTGAGGAGAAAACTTCCAGTAGCAAATCACCTTCCAATCCCTACGAGATAAGCAATCAGATCTAGACTTCTACCACCACCTACCGATGGCAATTGCCAAATCCTAACCCTAGCCACCGCCGCCGCCTTGCAGCAGTGAACTCCCCCAATCCTTCCTCACGTCTTCTGTCTTCTTGTCTTCATCTCTGGATTCCTCCCTATGCCTCCTCTTCTTCCTTGTAATCATCTTCGATAACAGAATGCGATGTCTCCATCGTGTCATCTTAATATAAGGAAAAGGGGTTGATACGGTAGAACAGTTGCTTGTCGGAGCAGGCATGCCGCGCGTGCAATTTAATATACATAAATTCAATGTCCTTAAAATTTTTAGTGAAATGTTATTTAGCAATCCCAGGTATATAAACCATATTCACACGGTAACTAATTCGCAAAATGAAGCGAATCCACCGAAACGAAGCAACACACGCACACATTCTCTTCAAGCACACGCAAACACGCAGCCAACCTACACACAAACCGAAAAACGCATCTACAAAAAAAGAAAAGTAAAGTAAAAAAAAAAAAAGAACTCGGCGGCATGGCACACCTCTTCCGCGGCTCCCGCCGCGACTCTTCCTCCTCCCCCCTCTCCGGCGAACTCGCCACAGTCGCCTCCTCCGAGCCGCCGCTCCCCTCCCCACTCCCCGACCTCGGTGTGCCGCTCTCCGCCGCCGACCTCCGCGCCACCGCCTACGAGCTCCTCGTCGCCGCCTCCCGCGCCACCGGCGGCAAGCCCCTCACCTACATTCCTCAGTCGACTTCCACCTCCTCCTCCACCACCTCCACATCCTCCAGCTCCGCCTCCTCGTCCTCCCTCCAGCACTTGCTGACGTCGACGGCGGCCAGCAAGATGAAGCAGGCGCTCGGGCTCAGGTCCTCGGCGTCGTCCAATGGCGCGAGGACGGCGCGGCGGAGACCGGCGACGGCGGTGGAGCTGGTGCGGGCGCAGTTGAGGGTCACGGAGCAGGCCGACGCGAGGATCCGCCGCTGGCTGCTCCGCATCGCCGCCGGCCAGGTGGGATCTCCGCTTCTTCTTGAAATATAGCTTATTATTTATTTATTTATTTATTTATTTATTTATTTAGGATTGTTTGTTTCGGTGGTTGTTGCAGTTTCGGTGGGCTGTGCACTCGTACTAGATCTCGGTTTGGGTTAGTGGTGTGCGGTTAGTACACTGGTAGTATTGACGACTAGTGATTTTTTTGTCAGACTTATGAGATTAAATGCATCTAAAGTTGTTTTTTCTTCGTTTTAGTGGGCTGGTTTGTGGTTGAGATTGCAGTCGAAATGCAGCAGAAGATTGTCTTAGGAAATTTTGGTTAATAATGGTCATTTTTTGGTGGTATGGATCATGTGGTTTTCTTTGCGCTGTAAATGCATTGTTTGCAGGGATCAGTCTGTGCTGCTGCTGTGATCATTGATGCAGTGATGCTAGTATATTTTGTACTTTGTACTTGAATGTTTGCTTAATTATGATGTTTTCTTGCTTTTTACATGGGCCTGTGTGTGGCTGTGTGCTCCCTCCAATAAATAACGGTATGAAGTACAACTTAATTGGCAACGGGGAACAAAATTTATGTCGGTCGGGAATCCATTCTGCATGTAAGATGAAATAAAAGAACCATAGTTTTCTTTTGGTTTGAGTTTCCTCCTTCATGATCGGCTCATGTGATCACTTCCAGTTGTGTGTAAATGGTATGAAGTACAGTTACTGTGTTTGGCAGTTCTGGTATCTTTGATCTCATGCAATCTATGTGAAACGGTGAAGGTGCCCAATTTGTCATTTGGATGTCTTCTTGGCTTGTATTGGCCATTCAATCTGATGAGTGTTGATGCTTTACTGTGCCTCTCAGATACGAAGGCAACAATAACCAGATTAGATGATTAACCAAAAGTGGCAAATGATGTTTTAGTTAATATATAAACTACCTGTGCTGACACCCTAAAATTTTGACACTGAGCTTTATACCAGCTGGTTCTCTAAGATATATTTGGTAGGCCTCACTTATTGTTTTGTTGTGGATTTCATGTCAATGTCTACATGACAAACATGAAATGTATGTTTCCTTTTAAACATGCCAGGCCTGAACTGTATGTTTGCCTTTTTTTTCTTTAGATGAAGCAAGTTGTTCGGACATTCATTGAAATTGCCAAGTTTCAGAAATGATTTTATTTGGGGAAGTGAATTACTTAAAAGTACTATTAACTGGTATAGTTGAGTCACCATCGGTTATGGCACTGCACTTGTTCATGTGGAACTTTAGAGAACCATTTATGTTATGTATAAATAGGGTTTGAACTTTAAGTTTAATTTTACCTTTGTCTTCCTTGAAGCAGCTTGGTAGACGTGCAGAATCTATGGTTTTGCCCTTAGAGTTCCTGCAGCAGTTTAAAGCATCAGATTTCCCTGATCCCCAAGAGTATGAGGCCTGCCAGATTAGGAACTTGAAGCTTCTTGAGGCTGGTTTGTTGGTCCACCCACTTGTTCCGTTAAACAAATCAGACATTTCTGCACAGCGACTGCGGCAGATAATACATGGAGCATATGATAGGCCACTTGAAACTGGGAAGAACTCTGAATCCATGCAGGGGCTGCGCAGCGCTATAATTTCCCTTGCTGGAAGAACCCTTGGTGGAACTTCTGATGAATGCCACTGGGCAGATGGCTTTCCCTTGAATCTCCATATCTACCAAATGTTGGTGGAAGCTTGCTTTGATAGTGAGAATGGTACTATGGTTGATGAGATTGATGAAGTGATGGAGTTGTTGAAGAAGACTTGGGTTATTCTTGGAATTAATCAGATGGTTCACAACCTCTGCTTTACTTGGGCATTGTTCAACCATTTTGTCATGTCGGGCCAAGTAGATATTGAGTTGCTTTCTGCTGCAGAAAACCAGTTAACTGAAGTTGTAAAAGATGCAAAAACTACAAAAGATCCGGATTACTGTGACGTATTGAGCTCCACTGTAAGCTCGATAATGGGTTGGACAGAGAAAAGACTGCTTGCTTACCATGAAACTTTCAATACTAGTAATATTGATTCAATGCAAGGTATTGTCTCAATAGGAGTCTCAACTGCGAAGATTCTTGTTGAAGACATATCCCATGAATACCGTCGGAGAAGGAAAGAAGAGACTGATGCAGTACGCAGCAGGATAGAAACATATATACGGTCCTCACTCTGTACTGCTTTTGCTCAAGTAAGTTCCACTTAGTATATTTGTTGTGCATAGTTCTTTCACCCATTAAGGACAAATAACGCAAAGTTCATGCTTTGTTTTGTTTTGTTATTGTTACCATTTTCTCTCTCACCCATGCGTGCGATTTGTTTAAACATGCCTGCAAACTTGGACGTTGAACACTGCTGGTAACTGCCTGAAAATTGTTTTTCTCAACTAAGGTATTTACCTGTTTATTTGTAGTTTTAGGGAAGTGATACAAAATGCTAGATCTTAATATTGAGCTTTTGACACCTGTACAGTTTTACCAATGCTTATGTGAGTTATGCCTTTTGATTCTATTGATTTGTGCAGAAAATGGAAGAGGCGGATTCAAAGCGATCATCAAGGAACCCTATACCAGTTCTATCAATCCTTGCAAAGGATATTGGTGGCCTTGCTACCAAGGAGAGAAATATGTACAGTCCAATACTGAAGAATTGGCATCCGCTTGCTTCAGGTGTTGCAGTTACAACCCTTCATTCGTGCTTTGGGAATGAGTTGAAACAATTTATAGCTGGCCTTACAGAGCTGACACCAGACACAGCTCAAGTGCTTAAGGCGGCCGACAAGTTAGAGAAGGATCTGGTCAATATTGCTGTTGAAGATTCTGTGGATAGTGATGATGGAGGCAAGTCGTTGATCAGAGAGATGCCACCTTATGCAGCTGAAAATGCAATTGCTAATCTGGTGAAAGCATGGGTAAAAGAACGAGTGGACAGACTTAATGGATGGGTTGACCGGAATTTACAGCGGGAGGTGATGTTTAGTTCTTAACTCATACCATACTTTTTAAGTACAGTCTGTAAGAAAGCTGATATCAATTAAATCCCAAGTGCTATATCACAGTATTTTGTGCAATGCTTTGGTCTAACTTCATACAGTAAAACTATTCCACTAATTTGGTGAATTGGTATGCAGACTTGGAATCCAAAGGCTAACAAAGAGAGCTGTGCTCCTTCTTCGGTGGAGATGCTGCGGATAATTAGTGTGACTTTAGATGCGTTTTTTAAGCTGCCCATAACAATGCACTCTACTCTGCTTCCTGATCTAACGGCTGGGCTTGATAGAAGTCTACAGTACTATGTCACTAAAGCAAAATCTGGCTGTGGTAAGTATGAAGGCGAAGGCATTTTTTGCTTACAATATAAGCATGGCAAATTCATTTTGTATTGATTCACAGGAACAAGGAATACTCTTATTCCCCAACTACCACATTTAACAAGATGCGATGTTGGATCCAAATTATTCAAGAAAAAGGAAAAGCCACAGGCTCTTATGAAGCGCGGATCACAAGTTGGATCGGCCAATGGAAATAGTGCCTCGAGTCTTCCTGAACTCTGTGTACGAATAAATACACTCCATTACATCCGGACTGAGTTGGAGAACCTGGTGAAGATGATGAAAACATGCTTGCGAAACGTAGAATCAGCTCAGCCTGATATCACAGATGGACTGAACGTCAACTTTGAGCTATCCCAGGCAGCTTGCCAAGAATGCATCCGACAGCTGTGTGAGACAACTGCATACAAGTTGGTATTCAATGATCTGAGTCATGTTCTTTTGGATACGCTATATGTTGGTGGTACTGCATCAAACAGGGTGGAGCCGTTGTTGAGAGAGCTTGACCCTATCCTTAGGATGATATCTGGCATGGTGCACAATGGGGTGCGGAACCGTCTGATAACTGCCTTGATGAAAGGCTCCTTTGATGGGTTCTTGTTGGTGCTTCTAGCTGGTGGACCTACGCGCGCTTTCACCCTTCAGGACTCTCACATAATAGAGAATGATTTCAGAGCCCTCAGAGGATTGTATTTAGCAAACGGTGATGGTCTGCCAGAGGAATTAGTTGACAAGGCTTCGTTGGAGTTGAAGAACATTCTGCCACTCCTGCGGACAGACACAGAAACCCTCATTGAGCGGTTCAAGCAAACAATTTCTGAATCTTATGGGTCTCCAACCAAATCTAGGTTCCCTATGCCTCCAGTACCCGCTCAGTGGAGCCCAAATAACCCCAACACTATCCTGCGAATTTTGTGCTACCGGAATGATGAGGAGGCCACAAAGTTCCTTAAGAAAACATACAATCTCCCGAAGAAGCTTTGATTTGTGTCACAGCTTGCAGCCTATGTATATTTGAGCTCATAAAATGTGTGATTATGATGCCTCCATGTGAAGAATTACCTCGTCGGAATGTGGCTGGTTTCATGGATGCAGACAGGAAATTTGATTCCGGGAGTTGGTCCACGGCTCCAGGCTGGTATAAGGTGCAGTGTTCTTTTGAGTTTGTGGGTTTTACAGCTTGATTTGATGTTATTTCATCAGGCAAGCCGTTTTTGCTGACCTTGGCATTTGTGTGCGTGTCAGCTTGTGTGATTCTATTGAAACGTAGGATACAGTATATAATCATCCGTGAATAGGCCCTATATGACACATAGTGCTCGGCATCTGTATATTTGCGAGTGGTTATTCAACTGTTTTGTACAAATGACTACAGAGGAAAAGATGACAGATCTGCGTGCCTAAAATATGCGAGTGATATTCGCTACGCAATGTTTGAGATCATTGCGATGCATTTGCGTTTTAACATCATCGGTTACTTTTTCCTAGCTCGGAAGAATTTCATGTTACTGACGCAACCTAGTCAACAGTAAACTCTTAATTCATCAGAACAAACATAAATCTGTCCCTCGTGCTCTAAAAACATATATCTATCTATCGATCAAGAAAGGTATTATTTGATTATTTCGTACGACAACTTGTCCATCCATCTACAAGAGATCTCACACACAGTATAGTAGAACCAATCTACTGCCAAAATTAGTTGTATAATCCCTCTCCAGCATCCATTGAGTAAACCACAAGAACAAGAACCATATAAAGATTCTCTTTGGGGAGCCCCAACAGATAACATTCTATCTCCATCACCTGCAAAATTGGTCAAGCAAGCATTTGCAGAGCACAGCAAGCGGGGGCATGCCTCTTCATCGACTGCTGGTGCTACCTGGAAGGTAGTAGTACTGGTAGTAACCCCGGTACTCCGAGCAGGACCATGAGCACAGCGGCCAACGCTGCGGCGGGTGCAGCCCACGGCCAGTATGACTGGAACTTCTTCCTCTTGAGAACCGTCTTCGGGAGCGGGGCCTTGCTTTGGTTTCCGTCACTGCACTTCTATACCGTACATTCTTCTGTTCTTTCTTCACCAGTGCTGGAGCTGACAAAGATTAATATTGATGGCTCTTTTAAAGCTGGTTTGGGTCAGGGAGGATGGGGCTTTATTGCAAGGGACAGTGCTGGTGAGTTCCTTCAGGGGGGCTGTGGCAATCTGTGCAGAGTGGACAGCCCTTTTCAAGCCGAAGCACTGGCTGCCCTACACAGTCTGCAGAGGATAGCGCATTTGGGAATGTCAAGAATTATCCTGGAATCTGATGCGTCTGATCTGGTGCTGGGTTTGACCTCGATGGATCTTGATCAAAGTGTTAATGGAAGCCTCCTCAAGCAAATTAGAGATTTTATTGGCGCATCCTTCGATTACTGCAGTATTCGGCATTGCCCGAGAAATTGCAACAAGGTGGCTGATCGCCTTGCAATGTATGGGGCGAGCGTGGTTAGCTCTAGCTCGATGGTGTTCATGAGCCAAGTCCCCACCTTTGTTTCCAGCTTGATCTCCAGCGATCGGGCTGGAGAAAGTGTCTAATGGAAACAAGTTTTCCGAGTTCAAAAAAAAAAGTGCAGGAGCTGACAACACTTCCTCCTTGACTTCAGCTTCCATTGCTTCATCAGACTTGGTATCAGAGTCAGCTGCCACCTCAGACTCAGGATCCCCGCCTGGTGCAGCCTTCTTCCCCTTCTGAAACAATTAATTACGTGGATTACTATATAGCACTGTAATAGAGATGTAGCTAAGATCACAGATGAGAGACTTCCAGAAAAAAAGGATCACAGATAGAGAGATGTATCTACCTTAAGCTTCTTCTCGGCTTCTTTTTGTGCTCGTGCTGCCACCTTCATTGCTTGTTTCTCGGCTTAATGCCACTTCCTTTCCAGTGCTAGCTTGTTCTTTTCTATCTCTTTCTGTCTCTTCATTTCTTTCAACCGTTAAAATTAATCTGAATTCGTATCGTATTCGTGTAGAACACTTCATCATTTCATACCAGACGTGACATGGCAGGTGCATGTACAGGTTGTATCAGACGTGATATCAATCTGTAGCAACCGACTCTAATTCGGTTTCCTCTCCATATGGGACTCTTTTCCCTCACACTATATATGTACCCTAGTAGTCCATAGGAAGAGCAAGCGCTTCATTGCAATCTTTCTTCATTATAGTGATTTGTCTTTGAGCGTCTGTGGTTTTTTCTTGCAAAGATTTTTCACATAAAAATTCGTATCACTTGTCTTTATTTTTCTGTGTTATTTATAACAAGTAATATCAGAGCCCTGGAGATTAGAGTTAAGAGAACTGATGAAGAAAAAAATCATCTCAGCGTGTTCTCGTCGAATCTGATCGGTACCAGAAGTTTTTCTCTGCCTGGGAGTCGGATCAGGCAGTCGCGCACGTCATCAAGAGCCAGCGCCCCGAGCTTCAGTCGCCTCGTTCTGTGCGTGACGCAAAAGCAGCAGCATCGCACGGATCATCCGGTCACCACTTCAGTGCGTTTCTTTGTTCTTCTCGATCCACTTGCCTCCAACTGAGTTCGCGTGACGTTGCTCGCTGAAACAAGAAAACCAACAGAAGCAAGAATTGCTTTTTTTTTAGCAAGATGGCAGGGGAGAGAGACAAAGACAGGTAGGTTTCGGCAGCAGCAACTTTCTTTTCCCCTCACACGGTGCACAAACCAATAGTAGGGCTGTAAAAAAAACTCGAGGCTCGCGAGTTGCTCGAGCTTGGCTCGCTCTAGACTCGATTCGAACTTGATTCGAATTCCAAACGAGCCGAATTCGAGCTTCTTCTTAAGCTCGCGAGCTTTAACGAGCCGAGCTCGAATAGCTCGCGAGCTTAAGATTTTTTACTTCCCCATATTCCATTTCCCCCGTCGGCCCGTCCCCAGTCCCCACCCCTCCCGCCGCGTCCTGCCCCCACCCTCTCAAATCCCGCCCCCCCTCACCCTCGGCCAATCCGCCGCCCCCGCCGCCTCCCGCCCCCCTCGCGCCTCCCGCCGCCCACCACCGCACCTCGTCGCCCGCCGCCGCCGCTCCCACCCTCCCGCGCCCCGCCCCACCTCTCAAATCCCGCCCCACCCCTCACCTCGGCCAATCCGCTGCCGCCTGCCCCCCCGCCGCCCCTCCCGCCCTCCCGCCTCCTCGCGCCCACCACCGCACCTCGTCGCCCCGCCGCCGCCTCCCCACCCCGTCCCCTCGCCGCCCCTCGTCTCCCCCGCGCCGCCTCCTTGCCCCCCGCCGCCGACCCCTCTTCCGCCCCGTCCGGCCGTCCCCTTCCTCTCCCCGCGCGCCGCCTCCCCGTCCCCTCCTCGCGCTCTCGGCCCTCCCCGTCCCCTCCCCTTCTCCCCGCGCGGCACCGCTCTGCCCCTCCTCCCCCCACCTCGCCGCCTCCTCGCCCCGCCGCGCCTCCCTCTCTCACCCCCCCGCCCCTCTCCCCCCCGTCCCCTTCCTCTCCCCGTCGCCGCCTTCCTCAACCCACCCGCCGCTGCCCTCCTCGTCCCCCGCAGCCCCCTCTCTCCCGCCGCCGCCGCCTCCTCCCGGCGCCCTCCTCTCCCCACCGTGCAGTCCCTACAGCTCGGCCACCGCGTGGTGAAGGTGCATTCCGGCCGTCCTGACTTTCTCCGGCCGTCCCCCGGCGCCACCGCTGCCACCTCCTGCAGGTACTCCCTCACCGAGCCTACACATGCGAAGCTCAAGCTCGGCTCGAGTTTTGTCCAAGCCGAGCTCGAGCCTAGCTTAAAGCTCGATGTTAATCTCAGGCTCGCTCGAGCTCGGCTCATTTACAGCCCTAACCAATAGCAAGTTGCAGGTTTGGTATTTATTTTTTATTGGTGGAAATTGCTATGTGCACACTAAAATCGTATTAGGAGTTTTGCTTTGTGAGAATTTTGCTAGATATACCTAAATTCGTACTAGAAAATTTTGGTTTCTTCTGCATGGCGACTTTAAAGTACGATCTTCCGCAATTGGATTGCTATACGGGGTTTTCTCTATAGCAAGTCAAGATGCGAGCTGTTTTATCATAGCTTGATTTGGATGATGCACTTTTGAGGATTGACAAGATGCTAGCCACATTGTCTGCTAATGAGAAGAAACGTAAAGATTATAAGGTCTTATCTCAAATTCATTTTAATCTATCAAATAATATTTTACAGGAGATTATGAAAAAGACATCTACTGCCGCATTATGGCTGAAGCTAGAGCAGATTTGCATGACCAAGGATCTGACCAGTAAGATGCATCTAAAATAGAAGTTTTATTCCCACAAGATAGCGGAGGGTGCCTCATTGTTGAACCACCTGACAACTTTCAAGGAAGTTGTTGCAGATCTCGAAGCTATGGAGGTAAAGTATGATGATGAAGATTTATATCTTATTTTGCTATGCTCTCTGCTCAGTTTGTACTCTTCTTTTAAAGATACTATTCTATATAGTCAAGATACTCTTACTCTCAGTGAAGTTTATGAAGATCTGTATGCTAAAAAAGATGAAACTTATGGTTCCAAGTGAAAGTTCAATTTGCACTTTACTCAGCATTATGATTGTGCATAATTATGTGCTTAAACAATTGGATGTGAAAACCACTTTCTTACATGGGGAATTAGAAGAAGATATTTATATAGAACAACCGGAAGGTTTCGTCATTCCGGGAAAGAAGAATTTTGTTTGCAAATTGAAGAAATCTCTATGGTTTGAAGTAATCACCTAGACAATGGTAAAAGAGATTTGACTCCTTTGTGATATCTCATAATTTTAAAAGATCTAATTATGATAGTTGTGTTTACTTGAAGTCTGTCAATGGTTCATTTATTTATTTGCTCCTATATGTTGATGATATGTTGATTGCTGCAAAAGACAAGGCTGAAATTTCAAAGTTGAAGGCACAATTAAATAATGAATTTGGTATGAAATATCTCGGTGCAGCAAATAAGATTCTTGGTATAAAAATCATTAGTGATAAATAGTTTGGCAAATTATATCTAAGTCGAAAGAGATATATTGATAAAGTTCTTCGTCGTTTCAACATGCATACGGCCAAACCTGTGAGTACTCATTTAGCTGCACATTTAGACTTTCTTCAACGTCATGTCCATAATCAAATGATGAAATTGAGTACATGTCTAGAATTCCATATGCGAGTGCAGTTGGTTCGCTTATGTATGTCATGGTATGTTCTCGCCCCGATTTATCTCAATCATTAAGTGTGGTTAGTAGATACATAGCTAATTCTGGAAAAAGCATTGGAAAGCAGTTTAGTGGATTTTTAGATATTTGCAGGACATATCTAATGCTTGTTTACAGTTTGAGAAGATTAGAGATGGACTCGTTGGTTATGTGGATTCTGATTTTGCTAAAAATTTGGATAAAAGAAGATCTCTCACTGGTTATGTGTTCACTTTTGGAGGGTGTGCCGTTAGCTAGAAAGCAAGTTTGCATGCTACTGTTGTCTTGTCTACTACAGAAGCTGAGTATATGGCTATTTCTAAAGCTTACAAAGAAGCCATTTGGCTAAAAGATTTATTTACTGAGCTTTGTGGAAGTATATCTTGCACTACAATATTTGGTGATAGTAAGAGTGCTATTTGCCTTACAAAAAGATCGATCAAATGTTCTATGAGAGAACAAAACACATGGATATCCGGTATCACTAAATTCGAGGTGTCATTACTCAAGGTAATACTAAAGTCTGCAAGATAAGTACTCATGATAATCCAGCTGATATGTTGATAAAGCTAGTTTCAGCATCTAAGTTTGAGCTATGCTCAGACTTAGTTGATATTACTCACTGGTCCTTTAGACTTTCGGTGCTCAAAATATACATGATAATTTTATTGGATATGTCTATCATATTTTTCGACTATTGGAGGGAATTCGGTTCAAGATGGAGATTGTTAAAGTTGATCCAAATTCGTACGTATCCGTGTAGGACACATCATCGTCTTATACCAGACGTGGCATGATAGGTACATACACAGATTGTATCAGACGTGGTGCCAATATGTAGCAACCGACTCTAATTCGGTTTCTTTTCCGTGTGGAACTCTTTTCCCTCACACTATATATGTACCCTAGTAGCTCATAGAAAGAGCAAGCGCTCCATTGTAATCTCTCTTCATTATAGTGATTTGCCTTTGAGTATCTGTGTTTTTTTTCGTAAGTGTTTTCTACGTAAAAATTTATGTCTCTTGTCTTTATTTTTCTGTGTTATTTGCAACATCAACTTTGCTTTATCTACAACTTCGGGTTTTGGTTTCTCCTTCAGGGGCTCAGCATCACATACATCCAGCACATCATCAATCTCAAGGGAAGGTTTTGCCTTAGCACCTTTTGCAGCTGCTTTGACACGGATATCATCCTTTGGGATAGTGTCTGCTTGTGGAGTAGGAGCCTCCTTTGCCTGTTTAGCAGACTTTTTCAATGGAGCAGGCTCCTGTTCTGCAGATGGTGCCGGTGGCTGTGTTTCAAGAACGATAAGCTTTTCATCAGTATTCCTCATCCGTCCATCTCGGCTCAGCTGCCTGCTGTTGAGGGAGGCCAGTATCCTCTTCTCGTAATCCTCTGAAAGGCTTGCTGCTGCACCACTGTGCCATGAACTTCTCAACCTATGATAGTGAAGCAAACATTTCTCATGAAGTCAACGTCAACTTGCGAAAGGAAACAAGAAGTATTTCATAGGCAAACCTCATTCTGGCAGAGCTGTTGCAGAGCTTCTACTTCAGAATTTTTTGTACGGATAATCCATTTTTTATTCGAAATTACATAAATATACCCGCGGGAAAATTTTTTACAAAAATATGCTCCGATGCGCGAATGGTTGGCGATGGAACCTATCGCTTAACCAGACCAGCGACACAATTTGTCTCATTGCACGATAGAGAGCGACTACATCCGATCGCTCTTCCGTTAGCGACTAGCATGCGATCGCTCTTCCGTTAAGCGACTAGCATGCGATGCGCCATCCGTAGGCGACGTGCATGTAGCCCCGTGTTTTGTTTTAGATTTTGTGAATTTTGTAACGTTGAACGGGTAAAAATACGGTGAAGTTGTAATAAAAGTTTATGTTCATTGTATATTGTAGGTGTGCAAAAGTTTTAAAATTTTTTTCATGAAAGATTGAGTGCAGAATCGATCGATACATACACCATTAAGTGAGATAGTTTATGTGCGAGAGAGATAATAGACTTATGTAAATTTAAATAAACTTCATATTATAATCGTGAGTAACACGCATGTTTTTCATTACATGCATAAATACATAGCATCTGCAGCGTCGCCTCACTAGTCACCCCTGGTGTGCCCGTCACGCGCGCGTCCTCCCATACGGCCTCGCTTAGCGCTCCTCGGTGCAACGGGTTAGGACGATCCGAAAAGTAAAGCGAGGAGGAGGGTGTCTATCCGCGGGCGGGCGAGTCACCTGCACCTCGTGCGTGTGCTCTCCGGTGCCGGGGAGGCACTGGCAGAAGAACTGCGATGCGGCGTGTGGGGCCTCGGTAGAAAGGCGGCGTCTCCGCGATCGGAAGGCCAAGGAGCGGGGACACGTCCTCCGTGGTCGGCGTCATCTCCCGAATGGGAGGTGGAAAGTGTGCGTCTCGGGCGCCAACGGTCCACCAAAGCCGTCGGCGAGGAACGGTCGAGCACGGAAGCGTCGTGATCGCTCCCGCGCCTCGCCCCGCCCGCCTTGTCCCGCCTCGTCCCGCCGCGCCGCATCCTTGTCCGTGGCCTGCACCATCCGGGCAAGAGGGAGTAGCCCGGCATCCCGCAGCCTGCAAACAAAGTGAAGGTCAGCACGGAATGAACTTACGGTCGCACTAAACGCTGGAGTAGTGCAAACCTGGCAGTCCAACGAGGGTCGAGTCTCCAGGCCACACGAGGTGTGCGTGTCGGACCACTCCCACCGTGGCGGCTCGTCCGTGCTCCCGGTGTCGGCACTAGGCGGAAGCGCGATGAGAGCGGTCGGCGTGCTCATCCAACGGCAGTCTCGCCACTCGGAGGCACGTCCAGCACGAGTCATACCTGCAAAATTTGTACAATAATTTCTACATTAAATTTTCTACATCTAAATTTATACAATAATTTCAATATTAAATTTCCTATATCTAAATTTGTACACTAAACTTTCTACATCTAAATTTCTACATTAAATTTTCTACACTACATTTTGTAAACTATTTTTGTACACTAACTATCTTTCTACACTAACTGTCTTTCTACACTAAATTATCTACACTAACTATCTTTCTACACAAAATTATCTACACTAACTATCTTTCTACACTAAATTATCTACACTAACTATCTTTCTACACTAAATTATCTAAACTAATTATCTACACTAATTATCTACACTAACTAATTTTCTAAACTAATTATCTACACTAATTATCTTTCTAAACTAATTTATGTACACTAATTATCTACACTAACTATCTTTCTACACTAAATTATCGACACTAATTATCTACACTAACTATATTTCTAAACTAATTTTCTAAACTAATTATCTACACTAATTATCTACACTAACTATATTTCTAAACTAATTATCTACACTAATTATCTACACTAACTATATTTCTAAACTAATTTTCTAAACTAATTATCTACACTAATTATCTTTCTAAACTAATTTATGTACACTAATATCTACACTAACTATCTTTCTACACTAAATTATCGACACTAATTATCTACACTAACTATATTTCTAAACTAATTATCTACACTAACTATATTTCTACACTAATTTTCTAAACTAATTATCTACACTAATTATCTACACTAACTATCTTTCTACACTAAATTATCTACACTAACTATCTTTCTACACTAAATTATCTAAACTAAATTATCTAAACTAATTATCTACACTAACTATTTTTCTAAACTAATTATCTACACTAATTATCTTTCTAAACTAATTTATCTACACTAATTATCTACACTAACTATATTTCTAAACTAAATTATCCACACTAATTATCTACACTAACTATCTACACTAACTAATTTTCTAAACTAATTATCTACACTAACTATATTTCTAAACTAAATTATCTACACTAACTATATTTCTAAACTAATTTTCTACACTAACAAAAATATAACACAAAAAATTACCTGAAAATCGTGCACGCCCTCTCTTCTTCTCCTCCTCTCCCCTCCCTCTTCTCCTCCTCTCCCTCTCTTTCTCTCCCCTCCCTCTTCTCCTCCTCTCCCTCTCTTTCTCCTTCTCTGCGCGCCGAAGAAGTGGACGACGTCGGGGGCGGCCGAGCGCGGCCTTTATATCCACCCGATCGCCCCCAACGGTTGGGCGATATCTGGCCGCCAACAGCTGAGCGATCGCTTGCAATCGCCAACCGTTGGGCGATGGAGTTAATCGCCCAACGGTTGGCAGACTCTCCAGCTGCCGCAGTCTGGTTGGGCGATAGGTTCCAGTCGCCCAACCATTCGGCGACTGGAGCCTATTTTTGTAAAAAATTTTCCCGCGGGTATATTTATGTAATTACGAATAAAAAATGGATTATCCGTACAAAAAATTCTTCTACTTCACTCCTTGCAGAAAAACCCCTAACACTGTTCAAGAGTGTGCGGTTTTGGTGGATGGACGCATTCTGAATCAGAAAAGCATGCAACTGATACCATTAACAAAATGCTGGTGTTGTTATGCTCAAAATGTAATACCCGAGAGAGAGGAAGAAGCAAACCCTAATTTGCTTGCCCGCGGCTACAGTAGTCGCCAGCGCGACGATGCTCTAGAAGCCAGCGCAGCATGAAAAAAGGGGTATAAAACAGAGGGAGTGCCAGAGAGAAGCCAAACCCGATTTTGCTCCTTCCCGTGCGTTCTCGGCTGTGGCCACCTCTCGTGCGGTTCTTGCTGCCGCCGCGCCGCCCCGCGCGCCTCTTGCCGCTGCCGCGCCGCAGAACTGCTTCGCGCATGCGCCGCCGCCGCGCTAGCCGCCGGCGCCACCCACCGCCCAGCCACCGCCGCTTCCCAGCTCGGCACTCGCCGCCGCCGCCCTTGACCCACCGCGCTGCTGCTGCCGCTCACTTGCTCACGCCTCACGCCGAGCAAGGGAGCAAGGGGGAGGTCTGGGCTTTGGTGGGGAAGAGGAGGAGAGGGGGCAAGGCTGGGTGAGGGAGTGAGGAAGAGGCGCGGGAGCCGCCGCCAGTGGAGGAAGCGGGAGAGAGAAGTGGGGAGGAGAGCCGCCGCCGCTGGGAGGAAAGAGAGAAAGGAAAAAGGGGCCAGCAGGAAGAAAAAGAGGAAAGGAGGGCGCCGGCCAGAAAAAAAAGAAAGGGAAGAAAAGAGAAAGAAGAAAAAAAGTCTGATTTGCGGCCAGGTCTGCCCGATCCGACTGAAAAAAAGGCTGTCCTGATTCGATCGCTCGGGGCCAGGGTAACGCCTCGAAACCTTCTCCCTATTTAATTACCGAGTCGGGCATTATTAATACCGATCATTATAATTGATGCATGTGATCAGTTATTAATATGAATGCCTGGACGACGACATTGGTACTGCCATTGTTGATCTGTCGATCTGTGGCAGAAAAGGGAGAATGAAAGCCTAATTTGAGGTTAAACAGTATAACTGATAAAGTGAGATTAAACGTGTGGAAATTGATCGGCGAGTATAAATAATGTGATCGCTCAATTTATAGACTGGTTAAGTACCGGGTCAATGTGAGGTTGCCCGGTGAGACAGAAGTGGCCGGGTTATGTCGATTGGACGTTAGAGCGATGTTATTTACTCGTAATTGAATGTATTGCATGAGTGATGATTGAGATGATTAATGCTTGTTCAGGTGGCGGTTTGAGTCTGGTGCCATCCACGCACCGTCCGCCAGGTTAACAGGCAAGTGCATGGTAGACGGTAAATTGTGATGAATGTTATTCGTGATTCCATGCCATGATTTACAGTATTTATGAGAGGATGCCTGTGATTATGTGCTAATCATAGTTTGATGAGTAACATTTATGATTAGACATTCACATTTGGAGCATATTGCATCATGCAATTGCATAAGAGCCAGGTCGGTGAGAAAGTCATGACTAGTCCAGAGTGCTCTTGAATAAGAGCCAGGTCGATGAGAAAGTCATATGACTAGTCCGGAGTGCTCTGGAATAAGACCTACAAAGGTAGGCAAATGAGTGGTCCATCGACGGGTGGACGCTCCGCTATACCGGTATACGCTACAGTTACAGAGCATACAGATGCATTGCATGATATTGCATTGCATTACAAAGGATGTAAAGTGATCTGATTACAAGCGATTGTGATTCTGATTTACAATTACAGATTGTGATTTACGATTTATGCATCTGATTGCGCTTTACGATTTATAATTCTGATTGCGCTTTACGCTTACAGAACATAGGGGTTGAATTACAGTTTACAGACATAGAATTGATTTACAGTATACAGTTACAGACTTAGCTTACAGTTTACAGTCATAGAGTGGAATTACAGCTTACAGTTCATGAAATTGATTAAACTGCTAAAGTGATGTTACTGCTTTATCGTGTGCTTGCTGAGTCTCCGGACTCACCCTTGCTTTGTCGTTTGTTTTTAGGTGAAGGATGATGACATGCATGGAATGGGATAGCACTTTTGGCACTGCACATATGAAATAACAGCTTAGCCGTATACGGAGTCTTTATGTTTGTTATAATGCTAAGACTTGTGGCTCGCTGTTTGGTTTAGCTTGCTTGCGAGCCAGGATGGCGGGTCTTCATGGTCGTGGAGCCCACCGTTTCTGTTTATGTTATAACTTGTGAAATATGAAGTTAGCTGCTTTTGCAATCATCCTACAGTTAAATTGTGGTGTGATATCTGTGGGTAATGGTATTAACAGAAAATAAAGGTGCTGCTAAAAGTGGAATATCAACACTCTTGAAATGGTAAGTGGATGGTGGTAGCATCTTGGGCCCTGTGGAGGGTCAGGGTGTTACACAAAATATATAACAAAATGTTTTACTGACATAGACACTAAAGGTAAAATAAAGTTAAAAGTAGTTTCCATATAAAATATGGGGGAGATATCTAGTGCGCAAACTTTTGGTTAGATATCAAATCAACATGAAAAATTTTGAATAAAAAAATTGCAAGTGCACTTCTGAAATTATTCAACTTATATATTTCAAGTTCAAATTCATTCCACATTGAGAGTAACAAAATAAGAAAATTCTGACAAATGATAAATCAAAAGAAAAAGGAAAAAGAAAAGGACAAATGTTACTATTCATAGCAAAATTTCTTTTTGTTTTTCCAGCAAGTAATAAGCAAATGAACTACTACAATTTAAAGCCCTAAGAACAGTCAAGAATAGTCATATTACACCAACTAATTGTTAGAATCAAGTTATTTAATAGTAAGTGTGTCACCCAAAAGATTGATTTTGAATTACAGTTCACTGACATACATAACAGGCATAATTTGGACTCACGGACACATGCCACAGTTAGAAAATTTTAAACAGTGCACATGTGCTCCCGTTTCCTGGCCAAAATATACCATACAGTGGAAAAATTACATGGCATTCTATGCAGGCGCTAAACCCATCGCCCCTAACCACCAATCATCTGACCTCACCTCCAAAAGCTTATCCCGTACCCCCAAAATAGAACATAGAGAAACATCAAACCTTTACTAAATCCCTAAATCACAGTATCACACAGATAAGATAAAATGATTAGCAAAATAGGGATACAAAGATATTAGTTCTCACCAGGTAAGCCAAGCTGGCAATTTAGTGGTGGCTAGTTTCACCCAAGTATAGAGTAGAATTGAACGGATGGCTGCTGAACCTTTTTTTTTGGCTGGAACACTGAGATCCCATTAAACAGAGGGCGTAGCAGAAACGCTGGCCACCAAGTTCAAAACAAAATAAGGGGGTCTGTTATAGTAAATCAGAACCTCATCCTGACCGAGACAATGACCGTGCACTGCTAAGGCATGCGCGACTTGATTACATTGACAAGAGCAATAGACCACACAATATCTAATGAAGTTCAGGCGCAACAAGCTTTTAAGCTCAGAAAACAGGGTGCCATTGATAGAGAGGTCAAAAGCATCACCCGCTGAACTTGGGTGAAGGATTTGTAGGTGAACTTCTTGTTTCTTATCTGTTACTACTTGTTTGCCCTATCGACCATCTCGAAGTAGAGGAGTTATTACTGGCGGTAGGGAAAGGATGCTCTGAGATAGTACAACCCAATCTTATCTCGTTACAGAGTGAGCAAGTGACAGACCATATTGATCAGTTCGGTTGTACTCTACAAGAGGCTAGTTTTCACGTGTGCTCGGAGAAGGCGTCACGCGTGAAGTGCTAATAGTAGCCGCGGTTTGTTGGGGATGGGAACAAGGATTCAGAATTTTGGGCATTTTTTGCCCTATTTGGTATGGGAATACCAAATATAGCTCTCGCATCATCATAATTCTATTTGTAGCCCCCTCCCTGAGCACGAGACTCTGGCGAGCCGACGCATGTGCAGTCGTGCGGCCAGAGAGCGCAGCACTGCAATCATGCGGTCCGGGAGCGTAGGATACGGAGATCATGTAGTCCGAGAGCGCATCGCTGTGCACTGTAGCTTCATGCGGTCCTGAGCCACATGATTCTAGCGAGACATGCGGTCCTAGACGGTATGATCACACATCATATCACCCTGCCGAAAGCACCGATGGCCTAGCTTTTTTCCATGCACGGGCGTCGCTTCGCATGCACCGGTAGCACGTGCCGTATGCTACGTGCATACTGATATGGTGCCCCCACCCGTGATCAGTCGGTGCCTCATATTCCCGTTCAGTCCCACGATAAATTGGTTCGGATGACATGCGTTTGGCAGCAAAGAACAGCCTCGTCAGTGGTTGGAGCCAGGACAGAGCGAGAGGGACTGAAGGGAAGAAGAAAGGCATGTAAACACGGAATTTTTGAGTTATTTCCATTTGGAATCAGCAGTTTTTGCAATTGCGGAAGTTGTAGATCGCCTCGCGAGCTTCAAGAAAAGGTAATTGTCGTCCCCTTGTGACTATAATTTTATCAATGTGATTAGCACGTAATTAGCCAAACCATGTGTTGTGAATGTTGCTGTATGCTAATCTTTGATACAATGTGTGCCAAACCTTCCATATATCAAGCATGGTGTATTATGGTGTAGAGAATATGTTGTAGTTTGTTTTTTGTAAACACATTTAGTTGTAGTATTGCAGTCATTGCAGGTTGTGTAGACGTCAAAAAATTAAGTATTTATATGTGGGCATTTGTAGGTGATAACAAGAGTAGTCGGATTAAAAACAAAAATGTTACAGTTAGTAGGCTCAGGAAAAAAGTGGACATAATGTGTCAGGTGCTAAAAATAAATTGAAAATAAATTTGCATGAGAAGAATAAAATTAGAACAAAAATAATACAGAGTTAGAGTAAACTAAAAGAATTTTGCAATTTAATTTTCATATGAATTCGAAAGTAAGTTCCGTAAATAATAGAATTAAAAATACAATTAAAAATTAGTAATTTGATTTATATAAGAATTCGTAAGTAAAATCCTGAAATAAATAAAATTTAGAATTAAAAGAACAAAAATTAGTAATTGAATTGTTGCATTAATTCCAACAAAAATAATACAAATTAGGAGTGCAAATAAAAGAAAATTTGTAATTTAATTTTCAGACGAATTACAAAGTAAGATTCATGAATAAGAGAATTCAAAATATAACTAAATAAAATTACTAATTTGATTTATGTAAGAATTCGTAAGTAAAATCCGTAAATAAATAAACATTAGAATTAGAGATAAACAAAAATTAGTAATTGAATTGGTAAGTCATAGGAAGAACAATGAAATTAACATGTAAATCTTACGGGTGGCTGACAGTACAATTGTTGCATGTTGTGTACTAAGAGGGTTTTGTATGCACATGTGTTAGGTACGCTATAGATGACATTTAAGACTTGTTCGTGTTCTATAGGAATGGTTTCGTACGTGACGGGCCGTGCGGGACGGACATGTCAATTTGTGACAAATCGTGATCCAGGCACCCAGTCTGAACGCCATGAGCATGTTTGAGCTGCAGAGTGCATTCATTCTGCATTCGATTGGGACACTGCAAGGAAGAAGTTATGGATCAAGGCAGTGTATGCCTCACTAGTGGATGCTGAAGGGGAGACCATGTGGTAACTTTTGAAGGCGACTGGTGACACTTTATGGGGCCATGGCGATCATGTGCAACCCTGCCGCTATGATATATGCTAGGCCAATGGTGTATGTTGATTTTGTGGAGATGACGGAATCATCCGCCATGGGTGGTTTTAGTGGCGCTGGTGGAGATGAAGTGCATGGGTTACCCTCCGGCACTCACAAACACGTTGGTGCGAGTGGAGATGCCAGCAAGGAAGTGGGCGATGGAGACCTCACAAGGCATGGGGAGAATTTCCAACTGAATGAAGGTGTGGAGAGGTGGTGGGCCGCCTGTTTTGATTGTCACGAATAGCTTGCGGGCCAAGTGGAAGAAGTGGAGAGCGAGGAGGAGGATGTGAAAACAACCAGTTCTAGAGAGGACAAAGAGGGCGAAGCTACAACGGTAGGTGTGTTAGGTGGTGTTGTGACCACCAACATTGCATACGTGTTGTCCAGACTGGACGACATCGCAGTGGCATCCCTAGTTATGCCCTAGGCGCAGGGGGCAGAGTGTGGGTTCAACGAAGACACTCTCAATTAAGGACAGCACTTCCCTAACAAGAGTGCTGCCCAGTAGGCTATTGCTACGTACGCCATCAACATTAGCTAGACGTATCGAATGCACAAGTCCAATCTAGACACCTACATCGTCAAGTGTGTCGATGGGTCCTGTCCTAGCAAGGTCTGTGCGCAGCGGTTCAGGGGCGCTGCCACAAACTTCTGGATAACGGTGCTGAAGGATCACACGTATGAGCTTGTGGTGCCACTATATAGGTACCGCAACATGATACATCATATGTTGCAGACCTGATAAGCCACCTCGTGGTGGCAGATGTGTCTATTTCACCGAATCTTTTGTTGGTAGATGTAGCGAATATGGTGGGGTTTGAAGTCAGCTACAAGAAGGTTTGGCGGGTGAAATAGAAGGTGCCGGAGCGTATATTCGGGATGTAGAGGAGGTGTATGACCTGATCCCAAGAATGCTACATCAAATTATGAAATCGAACCCAGGCACATACATTAACAGGAAGGAGTGGGTTCATTGTACGAAGCACCCGAATTATTTTGTTCTTAACAAAGTGTTTTGGGCCTTCCATCAGGCGAGTACGTACGCATGTGGGCACTTCAGGTAACAACATGCATTACACACACACACACACACACATATATCATACAAAGCACTACAGGTACCAACGCGAACAAAAACAACACTTCGAGCACTATACCTTCATGATAATAATAAACACAAGAAAGAAAATGGCACATAACATTAAGTTAATCTTCCACTCCTGTCTATCAAAACGATGCCGCATCTCCACGGTGTCGCTGCCCCCCAGACAACTCTCTCATGTGGAACAATGCCGGGCCAAGTGCCCATTTCATCCTCCCACACCCAGAATTGGCAATCGCCTGGGCCTTCCTGCAATTCCATGAGAAGAAGGTTTTGTAATATACGCTGAACGATTTAAGCCTACCCGAAACAAGCTGACTCACTGAGTGAAAGGGCACTTGTAGTAGTGCCGTCCAGGATTTGCGGCCATCTGTGAAGTCTTACGTCTCACAAGCGTGTTGCATTTTGGGCAAATCACTGTGAATGCCGATGAAGATGCGCTGAGTTGACTCATCTCGACGTCCAAGAGAGTGAGCACCAAAGCAAGGTACAGAGATTGGGAACAGATACTTCACGAGGTGAAGGAGAACAATGCAGGGGAGTAGGTGAGGAATGGCTCCCTCTTATAGCCTCAGTGTGAGGGCAAAATTGTATGTTCCATCCGTAATGGAAGACAGATAATGATCAGTACGAGTAACCATACATAGTTCAAGTTCATGGTAGCCCTACGCATTGACAACACCAAACAAGACAGCGTTATGCACTGACAATACCAAACAAGATATGCATTGCACATATGTCAATCATACAAAGCATTACAGATAACAACGCGAATCATAACAACACTCCCAGTGCTACACCTTGAACACAACAATGAACACAAAAAAAGAAAATAGCACACAACATTAAGTTAATCATTCTCTCCAGTCTATCAGAATGATGCATGTCTATTTGTAGAAGGTGCCTCACGCTACCCACATAGAGTGTTCCAAAGTGGGCCTCTCCGATGTGGCTAGCTGTTATTGTAGTGGTATGCACATATGCAGTTAGGGTTCGTGCAACAGCATGTGGGACCATACGAACTTCCTATATTAATGACCTCCTCGTTGCCCCTCTCATGCTGCATCTGTTGGCGGATGTCATCGTTCTCCTCATTGAGATTGTCGATCAATACCTCCAATTCTAAGATTCGCTCCCACAATGTATCCACGTACCGCACAATATAGCATTCATGGGGAGGATCGATCTAGCAGATGAAGTCGCATTTCGCCATCTACTGGAAAAGACAGTTAACATTGAAGCTCTATTAGCAGTAAGACAAAATAAATTATTAGCAATTTGTACACTGGAGTGTGGACATCAGAAGAAATGTCGCCCACCATTGAAATGGCCTTCCACGACCTGCATGACCGCGTCCTCTCTATGTCTGCATTTCGGCCATACTGGAAGAGCACGCCTGTTTGGCATCAAGCGATAGTTAGGACCGAAGTCCGCTCTCATTTGCATGGGAAGGTCTTCCTTTGGCGACCTCGCTCCGACTAGCCCCTCAGCGTTCGCCATGGTATGTTACTGTATGACCGAGAAGGTAGTTCTTCGTATGATTCACAGGGTCGAGTGCTCCTACTTTCATGGGGTGGGCGTGCATTTTATAGCAAACGAGATAACTTTGAGCAGAGACAAGACCAGATGAGGCAGCTTTATGCAGTGACAACACCAAAGGGTGCAACTTTCTACACTGAGAAGACAAGATGCAATAGCTTTGCACAGTGACAAGACCAAAGAGGGTAGCTTTGCACAGTGACAAGTCCAAATGGGGGCATCTTTGCGCAGTAAAAAGACTAAAGGGGCAACTTTATGCAGTGACAAGACCAGACAGGGGCAGCTTTGCACAGTGACAAGACCAAAGGGGCAGCTTTACGCAGTGACAAGACCAGACAGGGGCATCTTTGCGCAGTGACAAGAACAAAGGGGGCAGCTTTGCGCAGTGACAAGACCAGACTGGAGCGGCTTTGCGCAGTGAAAACACTCTGCCTCACCAGGTACTTTTCAGAAAGGCAAGGCAACACTCTACCTCGCAGGGTAGTCACATGAAATAAACCACACCATGTCAACTCTTTGGCTTATAAAATGAGGTGGAATAGATCTAAGAGAGAACACTACACAACCAAACCCAACACTACACCAGAGCTTCCTTCACCACGTCAGGATGGACAAGAGGCAGAAGAAGCAATGGGAGGAGACCTGTGACCTGGCAAGGTCTACTGCGGCCCAGGCCGAAGAAGCAAGGGCTGCTGCGGCCCGAGCCGAACAAGCGGAGCGTGCCTGAAGGTCACACCCCTGTAATGACGCCCTCCCCCCGTAGGAGCATGTTCGTCCTAAATGTTCCAACTGAAAGTTCGTCACAACACTCACCCGAGGGGGAGGCACCGCCCCTCTATTAGTGCAAAGACCCATGCAAATTCGACAAGTCTAAGCAACAGCTCAGCCTGGACATGGGTTATTGGGGTTGTCGGAACTACTCCTGTGACTATCCCAACCACCGTCGTGACACGAGTATCTATCGATAGCTAGTAAGGACCACTTATAGTGTGTTCCTCCTACTATTTCTCATTCAAAGTATGCACTAACAACCTCTCCCATCAACCCGTAGTCCACGGAACCGCTATGTAGCTACCGTAAGTGGATCAAGCTAGAGATCCACCCACATGACAAGTGGACTCTCGACTACAAGGAGTGGAATGTCAAAAGGGTTTGCGAGATCCAAGAGGAGCGCCGTAATGACGAACAAACCGAGTGTATACGTCAGGAGACGAAAGCTCACCTCGAGGCATGCACGTGTAGAGAGGGCGAGGCTCGTGATATGGAGCGCGAGAAAAAAAGGGAAATAGCAGCCAAAGCCAAAGAGGTAGCTGAGGATTTCAACGCCAAGCTCGCAAGGAAGTGAAAATTGCCTCGGTCCACATAGTTGGTTAGGCCATTCCGCACTAATCTCCGATATCAAATTTATTTCCATGTCAAAAATACGCATATGTATCATAGGAGTACTTCGGTTTGTTGCATCGTGCATGATGCCATTTCTTATGCACGTAACCAAATCATGTGCGTTGTGTTATTCCCAGGTTTATTATAAAGTCTATTTTAACTCGCAACATCAAATCTCGTCATCTTTTCGCATTCAATTCTTCGTGTGCTCATTATTACTTACCTTCATACTTACCAATCGTTGCTATCTCGGTCATCCTCATAAAATTTTTCAGGAAATCTTTTGCACTACAACAACATACGACGATCGCAAAATATTATTGCAAATCTAATATATTTTGTACTATTCACAGTGTACAAAAATCACAAATGGATTAATCATTACATCACATTATCACTTACCTTCGTACTTACGAGTCATTGAGGCCGCAATCGTCTCCACAAAATTCTTCCGAAAATTTCTCGCACTACAACAATGTACGACGATCACAATATATTATTATCTATCTAATAGATTTCATACCGTTGAAAATCTACGAAAATCACAAATGGACCAACCTACCTACATGTCTGGCCTTTTTATTTTTAAAAAATAACAATCTATAAATAAGATTTGCTACATGTATTATCTACAAAAATTACTCTTTATTGCGAGACATGGCAATTATGGATTTATATGAATGTAAACACGGTAATGAAGGATTACTAAAACAACAGGCCACAACGGGCCAAAAGAACAACAAATTCCACATTCCAAGTCACACGAAATCATCAAACCCTAATTGCAAGACGTAAACCCTTAATTTTCTAGACAATTTTAGAACATACAAAATTCTAAAAAAATTACACAACCAACTACACTGCGTAAGGAGTTTTTAAAATATATTTCAAAATATTTGCACCTTGTTTTCTATATTACAAAATTTGTGCAGACTCTACACATAAATAAATTACGGACAAAAATTCTTAAAGTTTATAATTACAAAAAAGTTACACAAGCAAGTAAACAAGGCTCCACACAAAAATCATAATTTTTAAACCACATTTTCTATATCTAAAAATTATTAAAAAAACATTTTGAATATGTTTCCATAAATAAATAAAAAATTTTATTTATCGCGGGACTGCATGGGCGTAACAATTGATTATGGGAGGCCATCACACCAACATACACACAAAACACAGCGCGTGGGAAGCATTTGCATGCCAACGATGGGCGCGATAGTTGCCAAGCAAATGGGACTGCTAATCATGCGGTCCGGGAGTGTATGATGCTATGTTCGAAACATGCACTCCTCGACTGCATGAAGCTATAGTACTGAGTGGTGCGCTCCCGGACCACACGAGCTCGTTGTCCTGTGTTCCCTGACGGCATGATTACAGTGCCGCACGATTGTGCACGCGTTGGCTCACCGGAATCCCGCACTTGGGGAGAGGGCCAGAAATGGAATTACTATAGTGAGGGGCTATATATGGTATTCCTTTGCCAAACAGGACCAAAAACGCCCAAAATTCCAAGGATTCAATCGTAAGAAGGTTTATGCCCTTCATGGAACTGAACTCATCTTTTGATCAAAATGGCGAACGCCAGACCACGATCATATTACATATCCATGTCCTGTTCTCTTTCTTGTTTCTTGTTCCTGTGTAGTTCTAATCCACCTAATCAACTTTTCCTTATTTTGTCTCTTGGTTCTTGTTCAGGTTGCCAACACATGCACACGACACAACACCACCAGAAATGCGGGCACCATTCCTGACCCGATTTACTACTCTGTTCTAGTCCACTATTACTTGCCCAAAAAAAGAAAGCGTCTGCAGTATTAGCCTACTAGCAGCAGCAGCAGCAGCATCAGAAGCTGATGTATAATCATGTACCCAAAAAAAGGCAAAAAAGAAAAGGAAAAAAAAAGGCAAATTCGAAGCCCAGATGTAGACTTGCCATCTAAAAAGGTTGCAAGATTTTGGACCAATCCATTCCACTTACAAAGAGCCGGCAATAGCGATTTCCCGACCCAAAAGACGCACCAGCTTGCTTAAGACGGAGAGGAAAGAGGCGGCGGTAACCGCGACCGCCACACCAAATCTAGATGCTCGCGCGAGTCAAGAAGGTGTCAGAACCGGGCAATCTGAAGGAGCTAGAAGAGGCGCTGAAGTCTGAAGGACTCTGAAGAAAACTCTTCGCTGGGTTCAGACTAACGGAGATGGACGGCTGAGATGAATTCTAACTCCAATGGTTGAAGATCAACGCTTCTTATTACTCATGACAAAAGCTGGTTTAGTTGTTGAATGATCTCTCCATGTTTAATGCTTAATATTAGTTAATCTGCTGTAATTAACGTAATCCCTTTTAGACTTATGCGGGGATTAGGTACTGATACTTATACCCTTCGGTGGGGGAATGAATGCATACATCAACAAAGTTATTACACTGTAGCCCTAGTTACTTTAGCTCTAGCTTCTCTAGCGATTTCCCTTTGCTGCTCCCGATCTGGGATTCCTCCTCCTTCCAGTCGGATTTCCCTTGCGGGATGTGACAAATTGGTATCAGAGCATGACCTTCCTCAGCAGAGAGTGGGTGGGAGTGATTGGGTTGGGGTCTCCGGCCTATAAAATCCCCAGTCGCTTCCAATCCGAATCGGCGTTGGAGCCTCATCTTCCTCGTCAAATCCTGGATTCCTCCGATTTGCGGTGGTGGCGTGGACCGGCGGAGCTCACGCTAGCTGTCTCGGTCCCAGCTGGCGGCGGATTGGATAGGGGCTGGGTGAAGGTTCCGGGCTCCACTCCGGGTAAAATCCCTAACCCTAGTTCCGATCTGGGAAAGAGGATGAAGTCGGTGGTGAGGTACGAAGCGGAGGCGTCCGATCCCACGGCTGTCTGGCGAATAGTTTCGGCGACCAACCACAAGCTCGATGTCATTGAAAGCCAGTTGGAAGACTTGCAGAACCGAATGAATCGGATGGAAGCATCGTTGCAAAGGTTAGTAAATCCTCAAGCGCGAATACTGGACCAGACAGTGGGAAGATGTGTTCCCAAATGCCGACCGAGAGAGGAGCCAAGATCTTTGCCAGACCTGAATGAACCGGCTGAATTGGAGAGGGAAATGACAAGAAGGATCGAAGATCTGAGGCATATAGTCGTAACGGGTTGGGGTCAGGACCTATTGCCGAATGACTCTTGGAGAGGAATAGAGTGGGAGAACCCAAAGGATCCTGATGAAGTAATTGTGAAATATGATGCTAGGCTCGAGGATGGTACTGTTGTGTCAAAGTCAGAGGGGGTTGAGTTTACAGTTAAAGATGGGTATTTCTGTCCTGTTTTTGCCCAAGCTGTCAAAACTATGAAAAAGGCAGAGAAGATGCTCCTTAAGATTAAGCCAGAAGATGGATTTGGTGAGAGGGGTAAACCAGCAGTTGGTGAGGAAGGTGCTGTACCACCAAATGCCATTTTTCTTGTTGACCTTGAGTCGGTTTATGCTCTGGCTATGAAGGATATAGGAAACTTGCTTGTCTCTGTTGGTACTGAGCAGGTTATCCGTGTTTGGGATCCTGGTTCAGGATTGAAAAGTAGGAAATGGGGAGATCCAGTTATGCTTAATCCGGAGTTTGTAATGTGTGACACAACTTTGCATATTTCTATTAGCAGCCATAATTGGGGCAGAATTGAAACCAGTGGCAATATGCCTAGTTTTAATGTTATTACAGAGGAAGCATTTGAAGTCTCTCTAGCAGATGTATCACAGACTCAGATGCAAGGAGAAACTGATGTTGAATCCTCAGAGTTGGTTGTAGTTACATTTGATGGAGTCGCGATTCCTACACCAAGATAGTTAGCTAAGCAGGTGCACACTGAATTTGCGCTTTATGGAGCAATATTTGAGCTTTCTTCATGTTGTGTGTATGGGGGTTCTGATTATCGCTATCAAGAAGTATCAATCAGAAGGGGGGTTGACATTATAGTTGGGACTCCGGGTCGTGTCAAGGATTTTATTGTAAAGGGAACTTTCAATTTGAAGTCTTTGAGATTCCGTGCAGATGAAGCAGAACGTGGTATTACAATCAAATCCATTGGTATTTCTCTTTTCTATGAGATGACTGAGGAATCTTTCAAGAGTTACAGGAGTGAGAAAGATGCTTTGTCTGCAATGGACAAGAATGCAGATTCTAATGAGGTTGATGAGATTCAAAAGGATGAATCAGCTCTGAAGGGGTCAGATGCAAAAACTAAGTCCAATGACCCAAATGAAGCACACAAGGCAGAAGAAAAGAAAGGAGTAAATGAATCTGGAGATGAAGATAAAATCAACAAGGGTGATGCTATGAAGACAATTGTACATCACAATCTGTATCCTCTTCTGATCAATTGTTTGATTGAGGGAGATGAAGTGATTTCAGCAATTGTTTTGGATGCCATAAAGCGTTTAGCAGAAACTACTAAAAGAATTGATATCATATTTTCGCCAGATGGTCAAGGATCTGTGCAACTCGATAAAGTGGCAGCCCAGTTAGATATGGGGGAAAGAGATAACAGGTGGTTAAGGTGGATGGGTTTGTTTTGGAATCTTCCACCTTGGCCAGATTTAAATGATATCAAACATTACCTCAAAACCTGGAATCCTCAAAGCTTTTGTGAAGCTTACTGGATGGCCAAGGACATGAAGAAGGAAACAGCCTTGAAACCCTATATTCCAGGAATTTGCAAATATTGTGGAGGCAAGTGGGTTCTAGGACATAATTGCAAACCGTACCAGCAAAAGAATTTGAGGGCAGCTGAGAGTGATGAAACAGACCCAGTCAAACCTGATCAGGTTGGAAGGTCAAAGGATAATGTGGAAATTGTCTCACCCCAAGCTGAAGCAGAAAAACAATTGATGCAAATCTCCTTACAAGCTGTGAAAAGACTAATGGGAATAACCACATATGTTGCTGAGTTCTTGAGGCCTGGTGGGGTAGTGAAACATTACAAGGAGGGTGCAGAGAGTTCTGTTTTCTGGTTTTCTTTTAGTGGAAAGCAGAGTTATACAAACAAAAATGCCACTCCGGATACTATTGTTAGAGAGCCTCACTTGTATGCTTTCTCAGTTAGGAACAGGGGACTGGAGGAACTTAAGTTGCAACTCGAGGTTTTCTTCTCTTGTGTGGTCCTAAGATTATCCAGGAGTAGATATGGAGCTAGTTATCAGCAGCATGAAGTTGCTCTGGAGGCTCTAGTGGATTTCTACTGACAGAAAAAGTTTATGGCTGAGATATATTCGAAAATGGACTGTGATCTACCGTGCTCTAATGTTTTTGAAAACCTAGCTAACCTTCTATCTAAAAGTGCATTCCCTGTGAACAACCCTTTATTCTCTTTGAATGTGCTTGCTTTGGATAGGTTGGTTGCTGTCGTTCAGGCCATAGCAGAGAGGATTAATAATGCACCTAAGCATTATGTGCAAACTGAAACTGTGCTCCGCCAAGCCCTTGGTGAGAACTTCTTTGACCCAACCACAAAGAAATGGACCACCAAGAACACTAGATCTGCTACTGGTAAGAGAGGTTTTGTTCAAGTTTACTATGAGCCAATCAAACAAATCATCAAGACCTGCATGAATGATCAGGAGGATAAGTTGTGGTCAATGTTGCGGAAGCTTGGTGTGACCATGAAGACTGATGAGAAGGAGCTAATGGGCAAGGCTCTCATAATGAGTGTCCTGCAAACCTGGCTGCCAGCCAGTAATGCTCTGATTGATATGATGATATTCCATCTTCCCTCTCCATCGAAGGCACATAAATATCGTGTGGAGAACTTGTACGAGGGACCCCTTGATGATATCTATGCAACTGCTAGTAGAAACTGTGATCTGGGAGGGAAAGATGCAACTGGCATGAAGGTTCGTATCATGGGTCCTAACTGTGTTCCTGGCCAGAAGAAGGACCTGTATGTGAAGAGTGGACAGCGTACTGTTATCTGGATGGGAAAGAAACAAGTCTGTTGAGGATGTTTCTTGTGGTAACACTGTTATTATGGTTGGGTGGAACCAGTTCATCACAAAGAATGCAACTCTGACAATTGAGAGGGAGATTGATGCCTGCCCAACCGTGACAATGAAATTCTATGTGTCCCCTGTTGTGCGTGTTGCTATTCAATGCCAAGTTGTCTCAGCTCTCCCTAAACTTGTTGAAGGTTTGAAGCACCTGGCAAAGTTTGATTCCACAGTTCTCTATACCATGGAAGAGTCTGATGAGCATATTACTGCTGGAGCTGGAGGTCTTCACCCTGAAATTTGCTTGAAGGATCTGCTGAAGATGCTTCATGGGATTTCATTAAAGGCACATTCCCTGCATTCTACGCCCAGACAATCAGATTTTGGTTTCCTAAAGAACATACTTGAGGGCAAGTATGTTGCTAAGGGGAGGGCACTGTCAGAACCGGGCAATCTGAAGGAGCTAGAAGAGGCGCTGAAGTCTGAAGGACTCTGAAGAAAACTCTTCGCTGGGTTCAGACTAACGGAGATGGACGGCTGAGATGAATTCTAACTCCAATGGCTGAAGATCAACGCTTCTTATTACTCATGACAAAAGCTGGTTTAGTTGTTGAATGATCTCTCCATGTTTAATGCTTAATATTAGTTAATCTGCTGTAATTAACGTAATCCCTTTTAGACTTATGCGGGGATTAGGTACTGATACTTATACCCTTCGGTGGGGGAATGAATGCATACATCAACAAAGTTATTACACTGTAGCCCTAGTTACTTTAGCTCTAGCTTCTCTAGCGATTTCCCTTTGCTGCTCCCGATCTGGGATTCCTCCTCCTTCCAGTCGGATTTCCCTTGCGGGATGTGACAGAAGGCTCGACGCGCTAATCTGAACGCATCGAACCGAAGGGCACGACGAATCCATATCCCCAAATCATCGCACAGATCGGACGGGAAAGAACGAAAGGAAAAAAGAAGGGATAGGTAGAGAGATGAGAATCGCTGACCTGGGAAGCGGAAGCCGATCCAGCAAGCAGCCTGGCAATGGCGACTGATCGTCGGCCAAAAATGGAGTAGCTCGGTAGAACAGGGTACAAGACACGGCTGGATTCGGGTTTTGGTTTGGCGAAGGGGGAATGGACGGATTTATGTGTTATTGTTGTTTATGAGTTATTCTTTTGGTCTATATTTTTTAGTTAAAATTTTGAATTCTAGTTACAGAGGGATGATATAGATAAAGTAAAGATAGTATCTATTTTAATTAATTTATATATTTTAATTTTAAAATACTTTATTTAAAAATAAATTATCGTGTAAAGCTAAACTATAAGCCGAAAGAAGTGATGTCCTTTTCCTCACTTCGTACTTATTACTCGTATTGCTCACCACACGAGTCATGGCTGCTCAATCGCTGCTGAGCCGTGTTGTGTAGCACGTGTTTCCTGGCGTCGGAACTCAAGTATCAGGCCTTTCCTTTAGGACTTTATCGAGCAAATAGATAAGAGATTTATTTTGAAGTGGTTTATTAAGAATAGTTTCTTCAAAATAGTTTATCTGATGAGAGAATTTGGTCTGATATTTTGACGAGAATAATAACTACGACTGATTGATATGACATTGACAATGAGGTTATTTAACCAAAACGACCAAATCTGCTCTGCAATCGTTACACCACACCCTTATCGTTACGAACCGTGCCTAACACTGGTGATCTTCCTGCAAGCAATCTAGAATCAAACAAAAAAGAAATAAACACAATCTGAATTTACGAATGAAATATGAAGTTTCATTGAATAATAAAGAAGTTTGAAGTCGTTATAGTTGGTCTAGTCGACACAAGTACACGACCGATATTTTTTAGAACCAAAAACAATCTAAACAAGCCTAAACCCTAAAAGTGGCATCCATGGCAGTTTTTGAGGAGCTAGGGACACGGGGAGCATGTCTGTAAGGGTGGAGGAATATCTCACTATAACTCTCTAGTTGTGTTCAACTGATACAAGGTCCAGAGCTCAGATTGGGAACTGATTTATACTTATTTCGTGGATTACGACGTGCTTAGGTGGAGTTTTGAGGTGGGACTAAAACCATTGGAAAGAGTCATAAGCTTTCCAACAAGTCTAAGATCACCTCATTTGCACTTCGTATACATCTTCTATGGTCGTTTGAAGTCAGCGGTGTCTCTGAAGGCCGAACTGGATTTTAGAGCACACCTAACTTTCATTCTTGGTTGTCCTGACCTCAAAATGACGTGATGACCTTCAATGTTCATCCCAAGCTTGTCCATAACTCTATGTGCCTCTCCTTGGTCTTTGTCCATATTTCTAAACACAATCATATTACATGCATCAGGTAGCAATTTATTCTCAGAAACTGAATTAAATAACCCTAGAAACGAGCTCACCTGATAATTCAATAGTCGTGCATGTGCTCTCGTCGTAGTTCCTTGCCTAGTATCTTGTGGATGAGTATTGTGTGTATCTAAGGAAGTGATGTTCTCATCATTATCAGCATTCAATTTATTCGCACATGAACTAATGCTAAGGCCAAAATCATTAGCCACAATCATAAGCCATCAGTCGCAAGTGGAAAGAACACACCCATCATCTCCATTTTCTTCCCAAGTTTCACAAAATATTTGGCAGCGCTCCATTCAGCTTCAGCTTCTAGCTTTTCGGCTGAAATTACACTGTAGCGGTTGTTAGCCTTTTCTAAGAAAAATAAGAAAAAAACAAAAAAAATTATATCATTACAGACAATGCAAGGAAATACAAGGAAAAAGAAAAGTGAAAACACAAAATAAGCCGAAATAAGTCGAAATTAAAAACTAATGCGCTTTAGTGACTTCTGATTTAAATAAGCTGAACGGTAAAAAATAGAACCTGAAGCTGTTTGAAGTGGGGCAACCATTGTAAAAACTACATTTTATAGATTTTGTGCTTTGCAAAAAGTGCCGCCTAGAAGTGTGCATCGTTTAATGGCACCACTTTGGCTAGTATTTTAGTTCCCTCTCCACCTTTGAAAAATAAAATAAATTATGAAATTATTTCACAAGACAAATCCGATTAACATATATTAATTATCAAATGTTTCGAAAAATTAACTGCACAGATCCCACATCGAGCTATATATAATTTGCTGAGTACTCTGGATTGTTACCCAGCGTCATCCAAATAAAAGGCTTATGATTGTGACCTAGAACACAACTTTGTTCTTGAGATCTTTGCATGGATATAGACCATGCCCTTATCTATAACTGGGATTTTTTTTTGAGTTTTTGAAAACTAGTACATTTGATTCTAGTGCAATTTACACTATTTCACAAAAGTACATATTGTCACCCGATATCTCCTATATATCATATGCTATAGTGGGTCTAACTTCAGATCCGGGGAGTGCCAAGATGTGCTTTGGACAATAATTAGAATGATTAGGATGTGAATTGTAATTGCTTTACGCTCTTGTGCATAGCGAACTTGCGAACAGGATGGTGTGGAATGAGTATTCTGATCCGGGCAAGTGCAAAGTTATGTGGAGAAGATTGTGATCTGCAAGGCCAGAGAGACCCATTCGAATGTTTTAGTGATTTCTTTCCATGCTTGCTTGTTGAAATCACGTGACGTGATGTGATAATGAGGTACATTCACTATTACAGAAAACCATATTACAGACGGTTCAGAAACATCATCACAGATAGTTTTCTAAACTGTCTGAATTTATGGGTCAGTGATAATCGAAGGTTATCACAGACGGTTTTCGAACTGTCTGTGGTGTAAATATCACAGACGGTTTGTAACTAAAAACCGTCTGTGATGGATGATAATCACAGACGGTTTTTAGTTACAAACCATCTGTGATATTATTTTCTACCCCTAAATATATTTCTGTTTATTGGTTAGCCTCAGGAAATGCTAGCCATGCCCTCTAAAACAAGCAGATCAACATGTACATGTATACATACAATTCACATCTCAATTCATTTCACAAACATAAAATATCTAATTCACATCGCACTTCATTTCACAAACATAAAGCATCCATTTCGCAAATCAATTAATTGAAATGAAATAAAATATCTATTAACAAATACACAATTACAAAAGATATATATTGCATTTGCACTTAGATGGTAACATTGCATTTTTTATTGCTCTATTACTCCGGAATTAAGGTCTTGCAAAAGGAACAGATCCATAATCAACGAACTTGTCAAGCTGCACAAGCTATACTTGGAAAGTGCATGATTGCTATTCAAGTATTGCTTATGCAGCTGACAAGTTCGTGATTATGGATCTGTTTCTTTTGCGAGACATCGATTCCGGAGTGATAAGAGCAATAAAAAATCATTGTGCACAATGGAACTCTCCATCTGATCTTATGACTTTAGACCACAAAAAAAGCGCACTCTCCTAGAATTATTGCAAGGTCAGGCTGTTTCAATGCAGTTGTGGAGATGGGCGCAGCCTGTCGATAGGAATATCAATATGCGTACATATATAACCTGACAAGTATGAAATAAATGTTGGAAGATTGACAAACCTTAGAATTGGTGATTTTCGAGGAATCGAGGACTAGTCTCATATGGTGGCAAACGTAGAATTCACACGTGTTGCCCGGCTCCTGCTGGTGGCACTGCAAAAAATAGAATGTGTTAATTCAAGAGGCATTACTACCAAGTGTTGTATATGATTAATTAATGTGTACTAGCGAATACCCAAAAATTGTGAACATGTTTCAAGGGCTTGGCCCCTTTCGTCTAGCCATGTGTTTGTGCAACGTACGTGGCGAACGACCTTCGTTATTCGAAAAACTTAGATTAGTTATTCAGAAGGAAAGAAAGAGTACAATGTAGTTATGTATGGAGAAAATGTACTTACCTATCGAGTAATTGGGCGATAGCTATGTACTCGGATTTGTTCTTACTTAGAGAATCAAGGTATATAGCTTTGTTCTATTTTGGTATAATTACAATTAAAATCCAATGGAAGTGCTCATTGTATGGCATAAGAACAAATTACTTATCACAGTGAGCCAGCAGTGTTGATGTAATATAGCTTTTGACGAAGGATGCATCCTCGTTGATGGTATAAATGGCGACTAAGTGTGGGTTCAGGAAATCAATTGGTGATTTCGATGATCTAGTTTGGGTCAGCATGAATATATATATATATATATATACACAGAAAAGCAACAAATTATATATGACATATATCGGTATTACATGAACAGAGACTGTGATTGTACAGACTTACAGCGTCCAGCATCGAACGAGTGAGGCATCGAGAGCGTTGAGCGTGAAAAGATCAAATATATCCTCAAAGTTCACCGCGAAGACACAATCCTGAATTTTCGTGTTGGAAATGATCCCGGCTTAATTTGACAGTGATACCTGAGCGCCGTTCTTCCTGTGGCTTATTGGACTATTCCATATACCAAGCGTATAAAGTTTGGCAACCAAGTCCTAGGGTTAGGAGGTGCTTTTCCGAGATTATCATCGGCTCGCCTAGCACGAATTTGCGGCCCAATGGCAGGTACGGGATATCATCATCATCCTTCTTTGGTTTGCCCCTGCCACTACCTCGGCTGTAGGTCAACTTTATGGTAGTCGACTGTAAAGGTAGCACCGGTGCAACTTGCTTTGGCGAGAATAGCACCCGTGGAGATAGCACCGATACAGGTAGCGGTGTTGGAGATAATTTTTGTGGAGATGGCACCAGTGCATGTAGCTCTGGTTCGCACTGCCCTTGTGGTCTTGCCACCGGTGAAGAAGCCTCCAGGGAGATGTCGCTTTTGGGGCACTGGATGAATGTTCCAATGGCTTGTCCTAGAGTCACGATCTCGTCGTTGGGGGGCTTCGGTTGTGGGACGACCTCAAACTTGACATGCACACCATCCACATTAAGTTTTGCGAAGCCTGGTGCTATAGGTGTACGGTGCACCATGGCCCCGATAGCAGACGGATATGCCTGGCCCCAAGCAGCGAACAAGGGAACAGAGACATATCTCACTTGAAGCTTGCACTTCGTAGGCTCCTACATAACGATACAAAATTAGCTACTCCAATTAATAGGCCTATCAACGGATCGAGCATTCCAGAGATAATAATTATTACCAGGATGTCGTCCACAGGAAATCTAGCCTCGTTCTCCGTCGTAGGATTGGACGCGCAACTACTCGAATGGTTGTGCGGGCTAGCTAGCACAGGAGCGGTGGCGGCGCCCTGCTGATTTTCTGCAAATCTCGGCATCTCATCTCTGACATAATCAACCAGCTCCTCTCTAAGAGATATGCCTTGATATCTTCTCGTAGCTGTGCCTCACGCTCGGCTTTGGTTCTCTTCCTTCGCCGATACATTTCGGAGTCATCTTGGAAACCATGTTTCCAAGGAACATAAAGCCCAAGGCCTCTCATACGACCCAGGTGCTCCTTGTTTCCCAGAGCCGCGGAGAGTATATCTTTCTCCCTTGTTCCCTGGAATGATCCTTAGGAAGATTCAACACTCAGCGCTTCCTGTAAGAGCACGACATGTCATTTCACTTTCTACGAAGTTGTGGAGTTTACAATCTATGTAGTTTGATCGATATCTTACCAGGCGTTGGGACACTTGCTGGTCTGCAGGGTTTCGAAAGGAGACGTCCCCCGATGTCGTTATGGATGACCTTGCTCTAATCTAATTTTGAGCACGGTCATCCGGGATATTGGCAAATGGCGGGGCGGTGTCCTACAGGATTGCCTGTTCGTCCTCCCTCCACCACTGCGGGATTTTACCTGTATACCCAGCTATGCCAAGTCTGTGGGGATGTGTGTTTTTTGCCTGTAGGGCCTTGTGCGCCGCACTTGCAATTTTGAGATCTTCGGTCGTCTTCATCTCCTTGAACTCTTCCTATTGTGGTTCCAGGAATGGGTATTTATGAGCACATGACAATCATGAGACTTCATGCCATTTAACTTCAAATCTTGCATCAAAACAAGTTTCTTCACGTTGCCGGAGTAACCAGACGAAACATTGACACCATGCAAGCACTGGCACAGTTCTGTTTTCTCGGTCTTGGACAAAGTGTAACACGTAGGGGGAAGGTACGTTCGTCCGTTATCTGTTTTTGTCGGTGCTAACTTAGGCCTGATGTCCATATCAGCCAAGTCAAGCCGTGCGTTGACGTCGTCCTTTGTTTTATCATGAATGTTCAGTAAGAGACCAATCAAGCTGTCACATACATTCTTTTCTACGTACATGACGTTGATGCAGTGTCGAACATCTAGGTACTCCCAATAAGGTAAGTCTCTAAATATTGATCTCTTCTTCCAGGTGTTCTTCTCATGAGCCCTCAATTTACTCCCTTTCTGAAAACAACATCTAAATCCTTAACCATATTATAAACCTCTTTTCTCCTTAAATGCCTTGGAGCTGAATCATCTTCCTTCTCTCCGTCAAATTGTTTCTTCATCTTGCGGTATGGGTGAGCCCTCCGAAGGAACCGGAGGTGACGGATGTAGACGGTTTTGCGTAAGTGTTTCAGCCACACACTCTAGGTACCATCTAAACAGTGGGTACAAGCTTTCGCACCTTTTGTACTCTGGCCCAATAGGTTAGCAAGGGCAGAATAATCATTTATGGTGCAAAACAATAAGGAGCGCAAAGTGAAGTTCTCTCGTTTGTATGCATCCCATACATGTACCCCTTCGTTGCACAATACTTTTAGATCTTCCACCAACGGTGCTAGGTACACATCAATATCATTCCCATGTTGTTTTGGCCCTTGGATAAGTATCGACAGCAAAATATACTTTCGCTTCATACACAATCAAGGAGGAACGTTATAGATGCAGAGAGTCACGGGCCATGTGCTATGTCGGCTGCTCATGCTACTGAAAGGATTTATTCCATCTGTACTCAGTCCAAACCTTATATTCCTTGGTTCTGCACTGAAGTCTGCAAAACTCCTATCGATGTTTATCCACTGGGCGGAATCAGCAAGGTGCCTTAGTATTCCATCCTTCTTGCGCTCCTCCGAGTGCCAACACAGCAGTTTTGCCTCCTTTGGATTTGCAGAAAACCTTTTCAAATGGGGAATTATAGGAAAATACAATGACACCTTAGCAGGAGGTCCTTTCTTCACCTCTATTCCCTTGCCGTCATCTGATTGATTGTTACGTTTGTATCGGGATGCATTGCACACCGGACATACATGCTTGTTGCATACTCTTTATGGTACAGGATACAGTCATTCGGACATGCATGTATTCTTTCTACTTCCATTCCCAATGGACAAATAACCTTCTTGGCTTTATACGTGGTTTTAGGCAACTCATTTCCCTCCGGAAGCATATCCGTTAAAAGACCTAGCAGCGCCGTGAAACTCTTGTCGGACCAACCGTTGCTTTCGTTCAATTTCAACAGTTCAAGCACGGCCGACAACCTCGTGTACTTTGACCTGCAGCACATGAACAAAGGTTTCTCTGAGTCCTCCATCAAGCCCCAGAATTTAACATACTCTCTCATCATAATTCTCTTCTATATCGCGAAGCATCTGATCCAGATTGTCATCATGCAACCTATCCGAATCCAAACCACAATCGACATCATCAGACGGCATGTCATTCACTTCACCGGCAATGTCATCCGGCGGCATATCATTCACTTCATCGGCGATGTTATCCGGCGGCATATGATCATTGACTTCGCCATGACTGGTCCAACACGTATAACCCTTTTTAAAACCCCTCCGAATCAAGTGCGTTTCAATTTGCCCTCTGTTGTAGGGGTGGCCCCCACCTAAACCCAGCAGGCCTGTTAGAAGACTACAAAGACCAGAGTAGAACATGTGTAATGACTCAAATACCCTTAGGGGGGATACACAGATGTAAGGGCATGATTGTAAAAGCACTCCCCACATGAATATATAACGGGATGAGGGGAGGAAGGCAGGACACTTCCCACTCTCCACTACCACTTCTCTCTCTGTTTGGTCTGTAACCACAACGATTGGCGCCGTCCGTGGGGAGGGCGAAGACAAGCCGAAGATCAAAGAAGAAGATGGCACCGAAAAAGCTTCATCGGCGACGGGCAAGGAAAGAAGGCGGTCGGTCGGGCGGCGCGTGAACACTAGGGCCTCGGCGTCGGCGCCGCGGCGCAAGTGTCGGCGTTTGCGCGACGGCGACGACCGACCCGCCATCGCGGCGGCGATGACCGACCCGCCATCGCGGCGGCGGCGGCCGACCCGCCCGCTCGCGACGACGGCCGACCTCGCCACGCGGCGACGACGATCGACCCGCCATCGCGGCGGCGATGGCCGACCCGCCATCTGCGGCGACGACGGCCGACCCACCACCCTCGCCGACTGGGTCTCGGAGGCGATAGTCACCATGCCAACTCACCCGCTGGCCCGCCAATGGCCCCGCCCACCGCGGTGGAAAGCGCCGCTAGCGGCCCTCAACGCATTCCAGGAGAGCTGGGAGATCTTCGTGGAGCTGTCCGAGATATGCAAGAGGCTCGGAGCCGGCGGCCGCCCGATGGTAGCGCGAGCCCACTCCGAGAGGCGACAGCCGTGGCGCCCCACATCGATCGCGCCCGTTGCGGCGCGTTGATCCGAGTCCCGCTTTGGCGGATCGCAGCGGCGGAATGGCCCGAGATTTCAAGTTCCCTAGCGTCATCGAGCCGTTCAAGGCGTCTGACCCCGCGAGTTCGTGCGGCGTGTATGAGACCGCCATCGAAGCGCGGGTGGAGATGATACCACAAAGGCGAAGGGCTCCTCTCGCGTTGCGGGAGTGGCGCTGTCCCGGTTTTTACCATCGAACCGAACTCCATCTACGCGTGGGAGCAGCTTCGCGACCGCCTCCACAACAACTTCCAGGGAAACTACGCCGAGCGGGTCGACGCCGATCAACTATTCGCCGTAAAGCAAAAGCCCTCGAAAAAGCTCCGGGACTATTTCAAGCGCTTCGCGAAGATACGCTGCCAAGTCAAGGACATCAACGAGACCACCTGTCGAGACCCGAATATACAAATCCGGACTCTACTGTGTATCCCGCACTAGTCCAGGATCACGCTAGTGCACATAGCACAAACAAAGACAAATATCATCCACATCACGATATTCTAAAGAAAGTCCAATTTATATTAATAACCATCAGAGTATGACCTTATGGCCAAGCTTACAATTATTAGCCTGAAGGGCTTTAAAGAAACTAGCAGCGAAAATCCAAAATTTAAGCGTAGTAGCCATTCGACATGCCCACAGGCAATCGACTGGGGAGCAAAGTCCTAATCCGTGAAGTCCTCGTAGTAGCCTCCTTCTAGCAACTCCTGCTGATCTGGTCCCTCCTCCTCAACTGAGCAACATGGGCATAAAGCCGTGAGTACATTGGTACTCAGCAAGTCGTTTGTAACAAATAAATGCAATATAGTATGCAAGGTTTATCAATGGATGGCTGAAAAGTTAGTTTTGCATAAAGCAACAGTTTGAAGTAAATACAATAAATAGATTGTAAAGCGAATTCAACAACAGACACTAAGTAGATAACCAAAGGAACTGAATAAAACCACAAGTGAACTAACCATTCACTTCCCAGCTCAAACCAATCCAGATTTCATAAAGACTCTACCCCTCGTGTGAAATCACCGAGCATTGTCCATGACCGAGGACACGGCTATTCGAATAGTTTTACACTCTGCAGAGGTTGCACAACTGTACCCACACGATGTGATAATCCTCACGTTAAAGATAATCACAACAAGGCTTTTACAATGATCCATCTCCACCCGATCCCACTCGCTAAGGATTCGCCGTCGAGTAGGGTAACCCCCTAGTCGATAATTGCTCTCTCTTGCGCCACACAACATCAGTAGTAAAACCAAAGTGGAGACTTCACAAATTATTATGCCAGGTCTATCCCATACTAGACATGTGGTTTGCACGATTAAGCTCGGATCAATGGCGCACAAAGTTAAGTCCTTAAAGGTTACCAGTAAAACAACCACATCCCATGTGCAACCAAAGACCCCCTTTCTTTGCACGATCAATCGCCCAAGTGAAAACCAATTTTGTATAACCAATGCCCATGACACTACCCATGTCATGACATACAAATTTTATAACTGTGGCTAACCACCACGTTCAAGTATATCATTAAATCAAATTATTTAACCACATGTGATGATAGATCCAACGTACTAATGATAAGCCTGGCTAAGCAATTAGACATAACCCCATGTGACAACTATTATTGTATCACTAAATAATTCCCAATCCTAAGGTGTCAATGGAATCATGGTAGTCAAATTATCATGGAGGAATTAACCAATTAGGACCATAACTACCAATACAAGGTTTTAATAATAAATAGCCATGCATGATAATTTAAAATGAAATAGTACATAATAGATTGAAAAATTAGGTTCAACATGATCAAAGAATACGACTTGCCATGGCCTTGCTCAGCTGAGGGCTCTTGGTCTTCAAATCCAACTTCCGCTCCCTCGAACACGCGATCTAACGAGAGAGAAAACGAGACGAAAAGACAAAATAAATTCAAATAAAATTCAAATGAACTCCAAAAACTTTCAAACCTGAACCAAAAGGTAGAGCTCAATTTTAGATGAATTTAGAAAAAAGAACGGGGTCAATCGGAGCTAGGACGAGGGAGAACGGGCTCTTGGAAAATTGGATTTACAGAAAATCGGGGAAAAATAGAAAATGGCACTATGCTGTGGGTGGGCGCACGGAAGCTGGGTCTGGTGGGCTCGGCGCGACGGAGCAGTCGGCGGTCGGCTGCCGACGTGGCGCCGACGGGCCGACACGTGGCTGTTTTGGTGGCGTGGCGGCCGACTGGCCGCGGACGGGGCAAGCGGCGTGGCGGCCGCGTGGCACCGGGGCCTCGGGAGCTGATGTGGCACACACGCGTGGCGCCGACGTGGCGTGACACGTCGGCCTAGGCTGGCGTGGTCTGCGTGGCTTCTTTGGCGCGGCTATGCGGTCTACGATCTCACGGTAGACGGTGGGCCCGGTTGGCGGCGAGCGGCGCCGGTGGGCGGCGTCCACGGAAGGCGGCGGTCGTCGCGGGCGGCGGCGCGCGGCCGACGTCTGGCGTGCGCACGGCGCGAGGCGGCGCGCGCGCGGCGCGTCGGCCGGCGGTGCGGCGGCGAGTCGGCCGACGGCGGGTAGCGGGCGGCGGGCGCGCGAGTTCGGACGGCGGCGGCGGTTGGTCGGCGGCGGCGAGGCGCGGCGGAACTCACCGGCGGCGAGCTCCGACGGCGAAGGCAGCGAGCGGTGACGACGGCAGACGGCGAACGCACGGCGACTAACTCCGCGGCGGCGAACGCACGGCGTTAGCGGCGGCGGCGCAGCGAAGGCGGCTCGGGGCGAGGGAGAGCCGGTCGCCCCCTAAATACACGGACGTCGAGGCGTCCGGACGGAGACAGCGGAGGAGTCCGGCGGAAGCGAGGCGGCGGTCGAGTCCGAGCGAGACGGAAGGAGACCGGGTTGGGGCAGCGCGCGGCAGTGTGGGCCCACTGCCGGCGGCGCGGCGAAGTGTGGCGGGATGCGGGCGCGCGGCGCGACGCGGCGGATAGCGACCACGTGGCGCGCATCCAAGGGGCAAAGCGGCGCGGCGCGGCGCGCGGTCGGCGGCAACGTGGGCGAAGTCTTGAGGCGGCCGGGCGAAGGCGGGAGAGGCTGGGCCGGCTGGTGGGTTTCGGCCCACTGGCCGGATGGGATTTTTGGAGGGTTTTTCTTTTTCATAAATTCATTTAAATCCTTTTGAGCTCTAGAAAATAGCAAATAAATCCAGAAAAAATCCAGAAAAATACCAATAAATTCCTTGAGACACAAAGAACTCAAATAAAATAATTTTGGCAAATGTTCATGTTCAAATTAATCATATTAAATCCTTTTAATTCATAAAAATTCCATTTAAGCTTTAATTAATTCCAGAAAAATTCAAATGGTGAATTTTATTTTAAAAGCTTCAAAAAGACTCTGAAAATCAGGATGTTACAAACCTCCCCCCTTAAACGGAATCTCGACCCCGAGATTCTGGCTCTCTAAGGAATAGGTTTGGAAACTCCGCTTTGAGATCCTCCTCGCTTTCCCAGGTTGCTTCCTCCTCTGAATGATTGCTCCATTGAACCTTGCAGAAGTGAACGACTCTTCTTCTGGTGACATGCTCTGACACTTCCAAGATCTTGATGGGATGCTCTTTATAGGACAGATCCTCCTGGAGATCCACAGCCTCAATTGGCACTGCTTCCTCTGGCACTCGCAAGCACTTCTTTAATTGAGACACATGAAACACATCATGTATCCCGCTCAAGTTCTCAGGTAGCTCCAGCTGATAGGCAACTTCTCCCTTGCGCATCAAAATCTTGAATGGCCCCACATACCTTGGTGCTAGCTTTCCCTTCATTTGAAATCGCTTAACTCCTTTGAAAGGTGTGATCCTGAGGTACACATAATCATTGGGCTCAAAGCTTAAATCTCTTGTGAGTATCGACATAACTCTTTGCTTGGCTTGAGCCTTTTAGCCTCTCTTGAATCAAGCGCACTTTTTCTTCAGCTTCTTGCAAACACTCTGGCCCAAATATTTGCCTTTCTCCTGTTTCTTTCCAATTGAGTGGGGTCCTACACTTCCGACCATACAAAGCCTCAAACGGTGACATCTGCAAACTGGCTTGGTAACTGTTGTTGTAGGAAAATTCTGCAAAAGGTAGGCAATTGTCCCACTTGGCTCCGTGATCCAAAACACATGCTCTCAACATATCCTCTAGGATTTGATTTACACGCTCTGTCTGACCATCGGTCTGCGGGTGGTATGCTGTGCTGAAATTCAGATGAGTACCCATTGCTTCGTGGAAACTACTCCAAAATCGTGAAGTGAACTGCGATCCACGATCTGACACTATCCTCTTAGGAACTCCATGGAGACTCACAATTCTGGACACATACAATTCAGCCAACTTATCTCCAGAATATGTGGTTTTGACTGGCAGAAAATGGGCTACCTTTGTCAATCGATCCACAATTACCCATATTGAGTCGTATCCTTCCTTGGTCCTGGGTAGACCTGTGATGAAGTCCATGCCCACATCTTCCCACTTCCATTCGGGGATTTTCAATGGTTGCAACAATCCTGCGGGTCTTTGATGCTCTGCTTTCACTCGCTGGCAAACATCACAAAGTGCCACATACTCTGCTATTTCTCACTTCATACCTGGCCACCAGTACTTATCCTTGATGTCTTGATACATTTTGGTACTGCCTGGATGAATCGAATATAATGACTCATGTGCCTCCTTAAGCAATAATTGCTTCAACTCTTCCTTATTGGGTACGCACAATCGCCTCTTGTACCATACAATACCCTGATCGTCTTCCACAAATCCTGTCGCTTTTCCTTCCTTCAATCCAACCTTGATCCGCTGGATATTCTCATCCTCTGGTTGCGCTTGACGAATCTGACTATCCAATGTCGGCTGCAAGTCCAAAGCGGCTAACATCCCTTCTTCAACCAACTCCAAACTGAGCTTTTGAAATTCCTCGTGCAATGCTGGTTGACTCTCTTTGACCATAACTGTATTGCAATACACCTTCCTACTCAACGCATCTGCCACTACGTTGGCTTTTCCTGGGTGATAGTGGATTCCGATGTCATAGTCCTTTATCAACTCCAACCATCTTCTTTGTCTTAGGTTGAGGTCTGTTTGGGTGAAGATATACTTCAGGCTCTTATGATCCGTGTAGATCTCACATCTGTTACCCATCAGGTAATGTCGCCATATTTTCAGGGCATGCACAACTGCTGCTAACTCCAAATCGTGCGTAGGGTAATTCTCCTCATGTGGCCTTAACTGGCGCGATGCATAAGCTACCACTCTTTTGTCTTGCATCAATACGCACCCTAAACCTTTGCGGGATGCGTCACAATAAATCTCAAAATCTTTCTTGATGTCTGGCAAAATTAGGACTTGGGCTGTTGTCAGATTTTCCTTTAGCTTCCGAAAACTCTTCTCGCACTCTGGCGTCCATTCAAACTTCTTTTCCTTCTTTAATAGCTGGGTGAGAGGTCGGGCCACACTGGAGAATGCTTCAATGAATCTTCGATAGTAACCTGCCATTCCTAGGAAGCTTCTGACCTGGGTCACTGACGTGGGTGCCTTCCAGGTGAGCACATCTTGTACTTTCCCTGAGTCAACGGACACTCCTTCTGCTGTCAACACATGACCCAAAAAGGCAACTTCCTTCATCCAAAATTCACACTTGCTGAATTTGGCATATAACTGATGTTCCCGCAATCTCTGCAATACCAACCTCAAATGTTCCTCATGCTCCTTCTCATTCTTGGAGTAGATCAGAATGTCATCGATAAACACAACGACAAACTTGTCCAAGTAATCCATGAACACTTTGTTCATCAGGTACATAAAGTAGGCTGGGGCATTGGTTAAGCCAAAGGACATCACGGTGAACTCATACAATCCATAACGAGTTGAGAAGGCTGTCTTGGGTATGTCCTCCGGTCGAATCCTCATTTGGTGATACCCCGATCTCAAATCAATCTTGGAGAACACTCCAGCTCCTTTTAATTGATCAAACAGGTCATCAATTCTGGGCAACGGATACTTATTCTTGATAGTAACTTCATTGAGAGCTCGGTAATCCACACACATACGCTGGCTACCATCCTTCTTTTTGACGAACAACACTGGTGCTCCCCACGGAGAGGTACTGGGTCTGACATATCCTTTATCCAGTAGTTCTTGTATTTGCTTCTTCAATTCCGCTAACTCATTGGCGGGCATCCGGTAAGGTCTCTTGGAAATTGGCGAAGTGCCTGGTGCTAACTCAATTGCTGTAACATCCTAAATTTTGGATGACTGAAATTTTGAGCAAATTAAAATTTTTATTTGCATCTTAATGGTATTTGAATTTTGATTAAGCATCTTATTTGGATTTTCATGAGTTTTGCGCTGAGCAAAAATAAACAAGTGGAAATAAATCCCAACTACAAATAGAAATTATGGTAATAAAAGATATGAAATATTCTTTTGGAGTTGAAAATTCTAATAAATCGAAATACCAAAAATCCTGAGATCGAAATTCAAGTCGATAAAAGGGCAACCAAAAGGGGTATTATATTTTTGTATCTAGATAATTGAACTAAAAATTTGCATTTAAAATATAACAGAACTCACATTCAATAAGCGAAATTTTAAATCTAAATATCATGCAAAAATTTGAACTACTAATCGTAAATGTCAAGTAGAAATGCAAATTAGAAATTGAAAACCCAAAACAATTTCTAAAGACTTCCCATTTTCCCGAATTCTTTTCTCTCTCTCCCCTCCTTTCCTGCGGGCGGGCTCGTCTCCTTCTCTCCCCGCGCTGGCTCCTCCTCCTCCTCTCATTTCTTCCCTCTTGTCTTCTTCCCTCTCCGTCCTGGCGCCATGCCGCTTCGGTCAAACCGCAAGACACGGCGCGGGCGACAAGCTGCACAGCAGCGATGATCCCCGATCCCGGCTTTTCCCGGCTGCACCGCGCTTTGCTCCCGTCGCCCTGCCGTGGTCGTCGCCATCACTTCCGCCTGCGCCGCACACTGTGCTCACGTCGCGCCCATGTCCTGCCACCCCGGTGCCTTGCCGCGCAACCCCAGCCGGCCCCCTCTCCCGCGCTATAAAGCAGCCGGCCCCCCCCATTCCCCCTCCATTTCCTCCTTCCCTCCCCTTCTGCCCAATTGGAAATCCCCTCACCGGAGCCCGCGCGCCGCCATTTCCCCCCAAAACCGGCCGCCGCTGCCATTACCGCCGCCATTCTTCTCTCGGAGCACCGCCGCCCAATTCCTTCCGTTGGGAGCAAGCAATCGGCGCCGTAAGGCTTCCCCAACCACCGCACGGGCCTCCCGTCGCCCGAGCAACCCCCGCCACGGTGGCCTGGCTACTTCGCCCTCGGCTCCCGCCGCCGGCCAGCCTCGGACACTTCCCGACCCAACCGGTACCGTGGTAAGCATCACTTGGTCTCCCTTATGCTCACGCGCCCGTAGATTCCCCTCCTCCACGCCGGTGCCGCCGCCCTCTTCCACCCTCATCGTCGCCCGCCCCGCGCCGTCTCCCGCCCACGTCGTCGCCACCCCGACCATCGCGCTGCCCCCAGGAGCTTCCTCTTCCCCGCGGGATTCCATTTTGACGGCCACCGACGCCCCTACGACCGCCGCTCGCCGCCGGCAAGGCCGCTCCCCGCCGGCCTAGCTTTCCCCTGTTTTCCCCAACCATATGCTTCCTCTTTTAATTTGTTACTTCATCAGTATCACAAAACAGCCGCCGTCCAGTTGGTCACCAACGTGCACATCACACACTCACGCGAGTTACGAGTTCGAATCCGTCGCGACATATCTTTCCACAATTTTATCCATTTTTTTTTGTAGTTCATTTTAATTAATAAAAATCAGGAAAATTAGGGAATAATATAGAGAAGCTAATGAAATTTAACTAGGATGTAAAATAAGTTCACTTAACATTTAAGATGTTGATTGTTAAACAACGTTTAAGATGTTGATTATGGCTAAATGAATATCTAAAATAACTTAAGTAATCAATGGAGGTTTAATTACTAATTAAAGATATGAATAGTGTATGGTTTAGCTTAAAAACCCAAGGTGAATAAAAATTCTAATATATCCATGGAAGACACAAAATTTATTAGGATATACATGAAGTTAATAAATATTTAACCATGGATTAGTCAATATCGTGTCTGTATGATTAGTAAGCCTAAAGCATATATTTTAAATCTACTCCTGAACTAAAGGAAAAACTTAGAAACAAGAATTACGGAAGCTAATAAAATTTAAATAAGGCTTGAGAGAGTTTATGTATGATTTAAATTCGGATTAGATGTCATGACAGATAATTAGTGTAACTTTAATGTTTACATTGCAAATCTAGTCACATATTAAGGCATTAATTAGGAGAAGTAGCCTTTGGATAAATATATATACTTAATAAAGCTGGCCCTTAATCAACATGTAAACATATGTGCCCAATATTTGTCATGCCACCATTAAACAAACCCTAATGACATATTTTAATATAATAGCCCTAGGTCGTCAAGATTCAAAATAATCTCACAAACTTAAATATTCTAAATTGAACATGTAACCACTAACATGGGTAATTAAGGTCACATAAAATTATACAAACCAAGCCTTGCTAAGATAGCTAGATGTAGACTAAGATTTGAGATGAGACTAAGCCTAATAGTAGCTAAAGTATAAGTAGGATAAAAATAGTGCCATTAACCAAATGTTAACACTAGCTTTAGTGCATAGTAATATTGAGCCTAATTGCATATATAGCAAGCTAGAACCCGAATAATTAAGCCCTAATTCAAATTAAACATAGTCTAGCGACAAAAGGGAGGTACATAAAATATCATATCACCTAATGTTAAAAAAAACATAGACTATAAGATTAACTTGATAAGCTAAAACTTGCAAATATTACCTATATATGTATATCACATGCCCTAAAAATCAATGCTCGACAAAATGATACCCAGCTAGACTTGCACCCCAATTCATAGGTCTAAAGCAATAATGAAAGCGATTATTAATAACAAGATCAAGTCATCGCATTCCACCGTCGACCATACCTCAAACAACCCAAATCACCCATTAACTCATAATAAACTAAATTGAATTTATTCGGATTTATTTGGATCTTTTGAGTTATTTGTTTTCGTTGGATTCACGCTTGTCGCGTAATTAGAAATTGGGAGTCGCAAAGATTCAGTGGACACGCGACATTAAGCTCGAAGTGAAGATAGAGACCGAAGCTCGAAGGAAGAATTGCGTGAGCTCAAGACCGCATAAAACCGCGCCAGGCGAGTCAATACTTTGATCATGTTGAACCTACACTTTCGCCAATTAATTTGGTTTAAATTATCAAATTGCATGCTGTTATTTTATATGCAAATACATGTTTAATTTAATATTCTAGTTATGTGCCTATTGTTTACCTTGAATAATATTACACCTCCTTTGGAATATTTGAATGAGTGAACCTTGTCGCCCTAGCAAAATTATAATAATAACCTTTCAAAACTAAGTCCCTAAATGTATGCCATGCTTAGCATTGATTAGGAACTCGGGGCAAGAAATTGTCCCGAGCATCACTCTTATTCATGAGAAACTGGTTTGGGCAGTCATGGTGGAAATGACTGGTATATTTGGTTATGGATATTTTACAATCCCAAAATCCCCAACTTGCTTTAATATCTCAGGCGGGTGGTTCGAGGGTGTGAATGTGTGGTGCAGTGGAAGCACAAAGTGGGTTAGTGTTAGACCGCCTAGATACCACTAAGGACTGAATCTTGTCATGTCAACCCGTGTAAAACAGTGCAACCACAAGTCCGTAAATTACGACTTGGCTAAGTAAATTTATCGAAACTCCGGACTCATCTCATTGGTTGGGGTTTGAAGGGGCTACGCTATGGCAAGGGGGCCTGAAGGGACACCAGTGGAGGGTGAAGTTTCCCACCATGTCCTACGTTGCGGAGAGGTAGAAGCTTCTGCGTGAGTGGTGTGAAACATCCCGCGCACAGATGGGACCCACCGCAAGTGGGCAGTCTCCCATAAATGTGAGATGAGAAAAGGGCCTAGATACTTTGAAAAGTCACTGTGATGGTCTGCTCAACCACATGTCTAAGGTATCATGTGGGTCAACGAGTTGATTGTCTCTTGTGGTGAAAGTGTACAAACTCTGCAGAGTCAAAACTATTCGAATAGCCGTGCCCACGGTCAAGGGCGGACATGGGAACTTAACTAGATATAGTTCTGTTTATAAAATATTGAAAATCGGGAATGGAAAAGTGGAAGGGCGATGGACTGCCCTGGTTTGGAATTGTCCTGGGTGTCGTCCCAGTGGTAAGTTAAGCGGCTATAACGCTGAAGAATTGCTATATGGTGCAGATGCCATGTAACGGTGGATGGAATCTGGATCGATATTAATACTGCATTCCTGAACATTATGCTTTTGTTCAAAATGCTAGGTCTTAGGAATTTTTATATAATTGTATTCAAAAGCACTCTTCGCAAAATAAAATAACCCGAGCCTTCCTTTGATTAGCCATACATGTTATATCTTGCATTCTGTGTGTTGGCTCGCGGAGCACGGGGTCGGAGTGCTCACGCTCGCTTTTGCGACAAAATTCAGAGTCAAGAGTTACATCACCGCGCCTCAGCAACAAGGTTGGACAAGATGGCAGATGAGATGAAGATGTCAAGAACTAGGCCACGAACCTCCAGTTGACTGCCTGTGGGCATGTCCTGAAGGTCCCACCTGTGTGCTTCGTTCTTCCGCTGCTGCAATTTAATGATTTCGGCCTAATCGGCCCATGAGTAAGTCTACTATTTTATTTATGCTTCCGCATGATATGTAATTTGATGTCCATTACTGTAACTGTGTGCACTATCTACTGATCCAGGGAATAGTGCAGTTAAACACAGAGGAATCCGGATATTAATATCTGGGTCCCTGACAGCGATGGTATCAGAGCATATCGACTGCAGGTCGTGACCTAGTTAGCCTGGTCGTTAGTCCATGACTAGAATTATTTTCTTAGTATTTATTTTCACAAAACTAAGTGGTATTGCTCAATCTCAACTCTCTTAGATGATTCCTCTCATCTATATGCTACCCTAGCCATTTTACTTCTGAAGTTCTCTTACCCCGAAATTCAAAATAATAAAAATCCAGTACTCCTCTTGTAATTTTTTTTATGAAAACACACTCTGGGTTAGAAATCATGATGCTGAACCTTGATGCTTAATCTCAACAATTGTTCTAATCTTGGAGGAAACAATAATGCAAATTGGGATAAATGTATTGTTGGAGCTTAAATGAATAGATCATATAGATAGATGAATTAAGTGGATCTGGGAGAAATAAAGAGTGTGAAACAAAGTAAAGGATTGCAGCACTGATGAATTAAAAAAAAATCCTTGGAAGATCTTTACAATAATGGAAAGAAAAAGGGTAGGATCGATTGCCAAATGAATTAATAGAATTTTTAGAAATTGAAAATATGATAACAACTATCGAGATGCAGTTTGGATTAATAACATTATTCCTGGAGGATGTTTATAATAATGAAATACTTCGGAGGTTGTCGGTAAAGATCTAGGTTGGTTCTTTGGAAGAGTAATTATGATTTTGAATACAATCTTGGATTACTAAGAAGTCCTAATACAAATGATCTTGGTGGATTTAAAAGTAATAATGTTGGATAATCATTAGAAATCGAAATGAAGAGTAGATAGGTAGTAAAGATTTAGCTTGACCATTGGAGAAGCAAACTATGGATTTGAATCAATGACACGGACTAGATTATTAGGATGTCACAATATGAAAGTTATCGGTGGATCTAAATAATGAATACTAGATCTTCGTTGGATTGGAAAGCTGATTAAATTGGCAATTGACGAACACGAGATTGGATTTATAAAGATGTGGTGGACATTCATTCATATAAGAAATTGGTGATCCCGATTGGACAAAATTTGGGAGATGCAATAAAAATTATTTGATTGGTGGGTTTAGAGTAAGGGTATTGGATTTTCAATAGATCGTAAAGATGAGAAGTTTACCAATAATGAATCCAAGATTGGAATTATACATACATAGTGAAATACTAGATTTAATTCACAAATTATGTTGGAGCATACTGAGTTAGGCGAGAATTAGATAACCATGGCTGGATTAATGAAATGGTGAATGACACAATGCAAAAGAGTATGGTCGGTGGAACAAATAAATGATGACACTTGTTTGTGGAGTTTTAGACAGCAATGATACCTGACTAAATAATAATAATAAAAAAAAGAGGATAGTCTAGGTGCACTTTGTGAAAGTGGAGGTTAAACTATTAAGGCCGTTGGATTCTAAGCCTTATGTATAAAAGTCGTATGGGAGTGAGTCAATTCATTGAAGGGTATCGTAAGGTGTTGTATTTACAAAGCAATTACAAGAATGAGTACAAATTTTCCCAAAACACTTTCCTCTTCCTTCTATGGATTTCAAGAGAAAATTTAATTCACCTTCTCTTACCCTTGCTCCAGAATTTAAGATTAGGATCGTCGAAGATGGTCACGAAGATAAAGTGGTTTCGTTTTAAACGAACTATGCAAATAAACCCTATGCCCCTTATGTCTGCTCCCCGAGTAGTCGATGTATTGTTGCAAGATTTTATTTGGCCCTGTGCATTGTCTTCTTGCCCTCGGGCGTCCTATTTCACAGTCATAGGAAAAGATTGCTTTTAAAAATTTTTGTGGCTCAGTATCACTCCAGCTCCCTGGATGTGCTCCTTTAAAATTAGAATGGGTTTGGATTACCTTATCCCCGCGATACTATCCTTACCCCATGCTATTCCCTCTCACCTACTGCTAAAAAAAATCATCGGATCCAAAGGAACAAAATAACAAGTCACCCAAAACCTGGGGCAATCAAGAAGAAGCGAAGTCTTTTCAACCTCCTAGTATTTAAGGAAAACAACATCACTACAAAGAAGACCACCGTCAGGAGAATGTCCACAGAGCAAGGTCTCATATTTTTGCGAAGAACAAGACCCTTGCCCCATGAATTGCTCCTCAACTCTGTTGTCGATCAAGACAGCTAAAGATACGACAGATGAATAATGACAACTGTCATTTATTTAAGGGGGGTAGCACTAAGAGACAAGAATGTCGAAGTACTACTACGATATATATGATGGAGATGCGATAACCTGGACTCAGACCCAATTGAACCAGCACAACAAGACTTGCAAGACCGGGAGCCTTACAGTGATAAGGACAAAAAGGGCACCATATAGATGTGTCCCTAGTCACCTCTGCAATCTTAAGGCCTTCTACCCTTAGGGCACAGGTCATTGCTGCCCACCTCTCAATACGAAATTCTACACCCGTATGCAACAGCTCCATTCTACGATGAAGTGAAAGCAACAATGTCAAAGAGCAAGTATTTCGAAGATTGCGACCTATCAAGGAGAATAAGGTTTTACTCTTTCCTTTTGACTTCTCCAAGTGCTAACCCTATTGCGCAGATTTTCATCTCTCTGTGGAGCTAAGGAACTGTATGTCGAGCAACACCCCAAAACCCAGTGCTAGCCAAAACAACCCCACCTCTTTTCTTTCTATCCTACCGGAATCTCGGGGTCGAGATTCATTTAAGGGGGGTAGGTTTGTAACATCCTAAATTTTGGATGACTGAAATTTTGAGCAAATTAAAATTTTTATTTGCATCTTAATGGTATTTGAATTTTGATTAAGCATCTTATTTGGATTTTCATGAGTTTTGCGCTGAGCAAAAATAAACAAGTGGAAATAAATCCCAACTACAAATAGAAATTATGGTAATAAAAGATATGAAATATTCTTTTGGAGTTGAAAATTCTAATAAATCGAAATACCAAAAATCTGAGATCGAAATTCAAGTCGATAAAAGGGCAACCAAAAGGGTATTATATTTTGTATCTAGATAATTGAACTAAAAATTTGCATTTAAAATATAACAGAACTCACATTCAATAAGCGAAATTTTAAATCTAAATATCATGCAAAAATTTGAACTACTAATCGTAAATGTCAAGTAGAAATGCAAATTAGAAATTGAAAACCCAAAACAATTTCTAAAGACTTCCCATTTTCCCGAATTCTTTTCTCTCTCTCCCCTCCTTTCCTGCGGGCGGGCTCGTCTCCTTCTCTCCCCGCGCTGGCTCCTCCTCCTCCTCTCATTTCTTCCCTCTTGTCTTCTTCCCTCTCCGTCCCGGCGCCATGCCGCTTCGGTCAAACCGCAAGACACGGCGCTGGCGACAAGTCGCTGCAATGATCCCCCGAATCCCGGCTTTTCCCGGCTGCACCGCGCTTTGCTCCGTCGCCTGCCGTGGTCGCCGCCATCACTTCCGCCGCGCCGCTGCATTTGTGCTCACGTCGCGCCCATGTCCCGCCACCCCGGTGCCTTGCGCGCAACCCCACCGCCCCTCTCCGCGCTATAAAGCAGCGGCCCCCATTCCCCTCCATTTCCTCCTTCCTCCTTCGCCCAATTGAAATCCCCTCACCGGAGCCCGCGCGCCATTTCCCCAAACCGGCCGCCGCTGCCATTACGCCGCCATTCTTCTCTCGAACACCGCGCCCAATTCCTTCCGTTGGGAGCAAGCAATCGGCGCCGTAAGGCTTCCCCAACCACCGCACGGGCCTCCCGTCGCCCGAGCAACCCCCGCCACGGTGGCCTGGCTACTTCGCCCTCGGCTCCCGCCGCCGGCCAGCCTCGGACACTTCCCGACCCAACCGGTACCGTGGTAAGCATCACTTGGTCTCCCTTATGCTCACGCGCCCGCAGATTCCCCTCCTCCACGCCGGTGCCGCCGCCCTCTTCCACCCTCATCGTCGCCCGCCCCGCCGCCTCTCGCCCACGTCGTCGCCACCCGACCATCGCGCTGCCCCGTGGAGCTTCCTCTTCCCGCGGATTCCATTTGACGGCCACCGACGCCCCTACGACCGCCGCTCGCCGCCGGCAAGGCCGCTCCCCGCCGGCCTAGCTTTCCCCTGTTTTCCCCAACCATATGCTTCCTCTTTTAATTTGTTACTTCATCAGTATCACAAAACAGCCGCCGTCCAGTTGGTCACCAGCGTGCACATCACACACTCACGGCAGGTTCTGAGTTCGAATCCGTCGGCAGCATATCTTTCCACAATTTTATCCATTTTTTTTGTAGTTCATTTTAATTAATAAAAATCAGGAAAATTAGGGAATAATATAGAGAAGCTAATGAAATTTAACTAGGATGTAAAATAAGTTCACTTAACATTTAAGATGTTGATTGTTCGCTTAACGTTTAAGATGTTGATTATGGCTAAATGAATATCTAAAATAACTTAAGTAATCAATGGAGGTTTAATTACTAATTAAAGATATGAATAGTGTATGGTTTAGCTTAAAAACCCAAGGTGAATAAAAATTCTAATATATCCATGGAAGACACAAAATTTATTAGGATATACATGAAGTTAATAAATATTTAATCATGGATTAGTCAATATCGTGTCTGTATGATTAGTAAGCCTAAAGCATATATTTTAAATCTACTCCTGAACTAAAGGAAAAACTTAGAAACAAGAATTACGGAAGCTAATAAAATTTAAATAAGGCTTGAGAGAGTTTATGTATGATTTAAATTCGGATTAGATGTCATGACAGATAATTAGTGTAACTTTAATGTTTACATTGCAAATCTAGTCACATATTAAGGCATTAATTAGAGAAGTAGCCTTTGGATAAATATATATACTTAATAAAGCTGGCCCTTAATCAACATGTAAACATATGTGCCCAATATTTGTCATGCCACCATTAAACAAACCCTAATGACATATTTTAATATAATAGCCCTAGGTCGTCAAGATTCAAAATAATCTCACAAACTTAAATATTCTAAATTGAACATGTAACCACTAACATGGGTAATTAAGGTCACATAAATTATACAAACCAAGCCTTGCTAAGATAGCTAGATGTAGACTAAGATTTGAGATGAGACTAAGCCTAATAGTAGCTAAAGTATAAGTAGGATAAAAATAGTGCCATTAACCAAATGTTAACACTAGCTTTAGTGCATAGTAATATTGAGCCTAATTGCATATATAGCAAGCTAGAACCCGAATAATTAAGCCCTAATTCAAATTAAACATAGTCTAGCGACAAAAGGGAGGTACATAAAATATCATATCACCTAATGTTAAAAAAAACATAGACTATAAGATTAACTTGATAAGCTAAAACTTGCAAATATTACCTATATATGTATATCACATGCCCTAAAAATCAATGCTCGACAAAATGATACCCAGCTAGACTTGCACCCCAATTCATAGGTCTAAAGCAATAATGAAAGCGATTATTAATAACAAGATCAAGTCATCGCATTCCACCGTCGACCATACCTCAAACAACCCAAATCACCCATTAACTCATAATAAACTAAATTGAATTTATTCGGATTTATTTGGATCTTTTGAGTTATTTGTTTTCGTTTGGATTCAGTCGCTTGTCGCGTAATTAGAAATTGGGAGTCGCAAAGATTCAGTGGACACGGCGACATTAAGCTCGAAGTGAAGATAGAGACCAGAAGCTCAGAAGGAAGAATTGCGTGAGCTCAAGACCGCATAAAACCGCGCCAGGCGAGTCAATACTTTGATCATGTTGAACCTACACTTTCGCAAATTAATTTGGTTTAAATTATCAAATTGCATGCTGTTATTTTATATGCAAATACATGTTTAATTTAATATTCTAGTTATGTGCCTATTGTTTACCTTGAATAATATTACACCTCCTTTGGAATATTTGAATGAGTGAACCTTGTCGCCCTAGCAAAATTATAATAATAACCTTTCAAAACTAAGTCCCTAAATGTATGCCATGCTTAGCATTGATTAGGAACTCGGGGCAAGAAATTGTCCCGAGCATCACTCTTATTCATGAGAAACTGGTTTGGGCAGTCATGGTGGAAATGACTGGTATATTTGGTTATGGATATTTTACAATCCCAAAATCCCCAACTTGCTTTAATATCTGGGCGGACTGGTTCGAGGGTGTGAATGTGTGGTGCAGTGGAAGCACAAAGTGGGTTAGTGTTAGACCGCCCAGATACCACTAAGGACTGAATCTTGTCATGTCAACCCGTGTAAAACAGTGCAACCACAAGTCCGTAAATTACGACTTGGCTAAGTAAATTTATCGAAACTCCGGACTCATCTCATTGGTTGGGGTTTGAAGGGGCTACGCTATGGCAAGGGGGCCTGAAGGGACACCAGTGGAGGGTGAAGTTTCCCAGCTGTCCTACGTTGCGGAGAGGTAGAAGCCGGCTGCGTAGTGGCTGTGGGAAACATCCCGCGCACAGATGGGACCCACCGCAAGTGGGCAGTCTCCCATAAATGTGAGATGAGAAAAGGGCCTAGATACTTTGAAAAGTCACTGTGATGGTCTGCTCAACCACATGTCTAAGGTATCATGTGGGTCAACGAGTTGATTGTCTCTTGTGGTGAAAGTGTACAAACTCTGCAGAGTCAAAACTATTCGAATAGCCGTGCCCACGGTCAAGGGCGGACATGGGAACTTAACTAGATATAGTTCTGTTTATAAAATATTGAAAATCGGGAATGGAAAAGTGGAAGGGCGATGGACTGCCCTGGTTTGGAATTGTCCTGGGTGTCGTCCCAGTGGTAAGTTAAGCGGCTATAACGCTGAAGAATTGCTATATGGTGCAGATGCCATGTAACGGTGGATGGAATCTGGATCGATATTATTACTGCATTCCTGAACATTATGCTTTGTTCAAAATGCTAGGTCTTAGGAATTTTTATATAATTGTATTCAAAAGCACTCTTCGCAAAATAAAATAACCCGAGCCTTCCTTTGATTAGCCATACATGTTATATCTTGCATTCTGTGTGTTGGCTCGCGGAGCACGGGGTCGGAGTGCTCACGCTCGCTTTTGCGACAAAATTCAGAGTCAAGAGTTACATCACCGCGCCTCAGCAACAAGGTTGGACAAGATGGCAGATGAGATGAAGATGTCAAGAACTAGGCCGCGAACCTCCAGTTGACTGCCTGTGGGCATGTCCTGTAGGTCCCACCTGTGTGCTTCGTTCTTCCGCTGCTGCAATTTAATGATTTCGGCCTAATCGGCCCATGAGTAAGTCTACTATTTTATTTATGCTTCCGCATGATATGTAATTTGATGTCCATTACTGTAACTGTGTGCACTATCTACTGATCCAGGGAATAGTGCAGTTAAACACAGAGGAATCCGGATATTAATATCTGGGTCCCTTACAATTGCGAACTCCACTTCTCTTTTTGGTGGCATCCCAGGGAGATCATCAGGAAAAACATCCGGATACTCTCTGGCAACTGGCACTTCACTTAGGGCAATCCCTTTACTTTGGCACACCATCGCTTTTTCTGGCTGCTTCATGTCGGCTTCAAATCTAACCTTGCTTCCATCGGGACCGTCCAAGGTGACCGCTCGGCTTCCACATTCCAACACTGCTTGATGCTTCTTGAGCCAATCCATACCCAAAATTACGTCCAAGGACTGGATATTCAGCACAACCAAGTCTGCGGAGAACTCTACTCCTTGGATGGCTATCCTAACTTTAGGGCATCCTAGGTTTGTACTCATCTCAGAGCCTGGGGATTGAACCAATAAAATGGAACCAAGTGCAATGACTTCCAACTTATGCTTTAGGGCAAAACTCTGGGAAACAAACGAATGTGAAGCTCCAGAATCAAACAAAGCGTAGCGGTGCTCGAATTTCTCGAAACTTACCGATCACCACATCCGCGCCGCTGAGCTTCCTCCATGGTGACGTGGTTCACCTGGCCACGTATCACAGTCTGCGATCCTTTGTTGGGTTGATTTGATCCTTGAGGTGCTCCGCGTCCTGACCCTGCTGCAGGGGTACGATCTGGTGTGGCTCCCAAGTTGAAACGAACTGGTGTCAATGCTGTATTCTGCGGGCATTTGTTGGCATAATGTCCCGTCTCATTGCATTTGAAACAAGTGACTGCTGACATGGGCTTGGTAATCCTCTGCTGTTGGTTTCCCACTGGATTTGGTTTTGGCACTGAAGAAAACTGACGGGGAGCTGGTGCAGGAGTTTTGAACCCCATCTGCTGAGGAACTCAAGCTGGCTGAAAATTACTGAAGCGGGCTCTCTGAGCTTGGTGCATCTGCGATCCCTGCTGCATCATTCTCCTCTTGCGAGATTCTTCCAACTCGCGACGACTTTCCTCAATGAGCATTGCTTTGTCCACCATATTTTGAAAACTGGCATAATCATGTCCCACTACTTGAACTTTCAACCCTGGGTTCAATCCTCTCTTGAACCTCTTTTGGCGAGCATCATCTGTGGCAACATCCTCTGGAGCATAGCGGGCCAACTGAGTGAACTTGTTGAGATATTCACTCACGGACATGTTCTTCTGCTGCAACTCCCGAAATTCTTCCTTCTTCATTTTGATCATCCCATCCAGGATATGGGCATGACGAAAAGCTTCTGCGAACTCAGCCCAAGTGATGCTCTCTGGATCCTCATGAGCGGCACAATAATTTTCCCACCATTCGGCTGCAGCACCCTCAAGCTGATGGGCTGCATACAACACCTTCTCGCGTTCAGTACACTGGACCAGGTTAAGCTTCTTTTCCACTGAACGCATCCAGTCATCGGCTTCTAATGGCTCAAAAGACCGTGAATAGGTAGGAGGCCTTGTTCTCATAAATTCTGCAAATTTGGACTGCTGGCAAACTGGTGGAGGCATGGCCATGTCTTGATTCTGTCGATTCATCATGGCGTTCATGTTCTGCATCATGGTGTTCATCAAGCCGAGTCTGGCTGCCATGAACCGACTCAGGTCGGATCGATCCGTAGGGTTTGCATCTGCTCGGAGTTGCTTGATCGCTCTCGGGATCCTGACTCATCGACCAATGCGTCTGCGGAGCTCGGGTATCAACCATCGAAAAGAAAATTCACTTGCTTGAGAACGGCTTCACGGGGCTTACTAGGTAAGAGGAAAAGCAAAGATAAGTGGTAAGTTCGTCTAAGGGGATATTCTAATGGCAATTCTGAACTAAGCAATCACTTTAGCGAAAAGCTAACAAAAGAACCAAATAAATCACTTCAATAAAAGATTTGATATGACTGCAACATATTGCTTTTGAGGGCAAAACTGCAGCTCACATCACACTCAATGCAAATAAAAACCACTTCCTAACCGACGCTATCCTATGCTACAGTCTACTCTTCCGGCTCCCACTCAGGTCCGGTGAGGTACGGTGTGCGTTCTTCTTCTTCTTCTGCATCACTGTAGAACGTCCATCGGTTGCAAAACTGCGTTGTAGGTGCTGCTGCTGGAATGACAAGTCGAAGGTACTCTCGGCGATCATCTGCCATGCGTTGCCTTTCCTCCGGGCTGGGCGGCGTAGGCGAGGGCGGGGGTGTTGGCGTCTGCGGGGTGTACTCCTCAGGTTCATACTTCCTCTTGTACTCCTGGATGAGCTTGGTCAAACTGATCTTGTACCGTCGACAGAGGTGAGTAACGGCCTTGCGTGCAGCTGCTTGTGCATTTGAACCCTTGAAGCTGTGGTGTACGACGTGTCCTCCAAGCTTGGTAGTGAAGTACAACCGTGTGAAATGGTATCCTCTTACTTCATCATCCATGGAACTATAAATTGGTGTTCTTTTGAAACCAAGACTTCGTAGCAGCACTCGAAGAACTCTCTTCCATCCTCCTGACCTGCTATAGTTGCTTTGCGACATCTACAGCACGGCACAAGATAAGAGTCAGTTTAAAATTTTCATTTTCGCAGAAATTTTAAGGTGAGAGGCAAGAATCCCTAAGAATAAGGTAAGAGAGTAAAGAATTTGCTAAATATCAGGTTTGGTTGTTTTGTCTTTAGAAAATAGGTTTTTGAATTTTTGAGACAACGACTAACTGACTAGGGTTTCATCCTACAGTCGATATGGCTCTGATACCATCTCTGTCGAGACCCGAATATACAAATCCGGACTCTACTGTGTATCCCACACTAGTCCAGGATCACGCTAGTGCACACAGCGCAAACAAAGACAAATATCATCCACATCACGATATTCTAAAGAAAGTCCAATTTATATTAACAACCATCAGAGTATGACCTTATGGCCAAGCTTACAATTATTAGCTTTGAAGGGCTTTAAAGAAACTAGCAGTGAAATCCAAAATTTAGCGTAGTAGCCATTCGACATGCCCACGGGCAATCGGCGGGAGCGAAGTCCTAATCCGTGAAGTCCTCGTAGTAGCCTCCTTCTAGCAACTCCTGCCGATCTGGTCCCTCCTCCTCAACCGAGCAACATGGGCATAAAGCGTGAGTACATTGGTACTCAAAGAAGTCGTTTGTAACAAATAAATGCAATATAGTATGCAAGGTTTATCAATGGATGGCTGAAAAGTTAGTTTTGCATAAAGCAACAGTTTGAAGTAAATACAATAAATAGATTGTAAAGCGAATTTAACATGGACACTAAGTAGATAACCAAAGGAACTGAATAAAACCACAAGTGAACTAACCATTCACTTCCCACTCAAACCAATCCAGATTTCATAAAGACTCTACCCTCGTGTGAAATCACCGAGCATTGTCCATGACCGAGGACACGGCTATTCGAATAGTTTTACACTCTGCAGAGGTTGCACAACTGTACACACACGATGTGATAATCCTCACGTTAAAGATAATCACAACAAGGCTTTTACAATGATCCATCTCCACCCGATCCCACTCGCTAAGGATTCGCCGTCGAGTAGGGTAACCCCCTAGTCGATAATTGCCCCCTCTTGCGCCACACAACATCAGTAGTAAAACCAAAGTGGAGACTTCACAAATTATTATGCCAGGTCTATCCCATACTAGACATGTGGTTTGCACGATTAAGCTCAGATCAATGGCGCACAAAGTTAAGTCCTTAAAGGTTACCCAGGCGAAACCACATCCCATGTGCAACCAGCACCCCCTTTACTGCACGATCAATCGCCCAAGTGAAAACCAATTTTGTATAACCAATGCCCATGACACTACCCATGTCATGACATACAAATTTTATAACTGTGGCTAACCACCACGTTCAAGTATATCATTAAATCAAATTATTTAACCACATGTGATGATAGATCCAACGTACTAATGATAAGCCTGGCTAAGCAATTAGACGTAACCCCATGTGACAACTATTATTGTATCACTAAATAATTCCCAATCCTAAGGTGTCAATGGAATCATGGTAGTCAAATTATCATGGAGGAATTAACCAATTAGGGCCATAACTACCAATACAAGGTTTTAATAATAAATAGCCATGCATGATAATTTAAAACGAAATAGTACATAATAGATTGAAAAATTAGGTTCAACATGATCAAAGAATACGACTTGCCTTGGCCTTGCTCAGTGAGGGCTCTTGGTCTTCAAATCCAACTTCGCTCCCTCGAACACGCGATCTAACGAGAGAGAAACGAGGCGAAAGACAAAATAAATTCAAATGAACTCCAAAAACTTTCAAACCTGAACCAAAAGGTAGAGCTCAATTTTAGATGAATTTAGAAAAAAGAACGGGGTCAATCGAAGCTAGGACGAGGGAGAACGGGCTCTTGGAAAATTGGATTTACAGAAAATCGGGGAAAAATAGAAAATGGCACTGTGCTGTGGACCGGGCGCACGGGAAGCTGGGTCTATGGTGGGCTCGGCGCACGGAACAGTGCGGCGGTCAGCTACTGATGTGGCGCTGACGGGGCTGACACGTGGGCTGTTTTGGCTGACATGGCGGCTGACCTAGCTGCGGACGGGGCAAGCTGACGTGGCAGGCTGACGTGGCACCTGGGGGCCTCGGGGAGCTGACGTGGTACACACGTGGCGCTGATATGGCGTGACACATCGGCCTAGGGCTGACGTGGCTGCTTGCGTGGCTTTTGGCGCGGCTGCGCGGCTCACGGCCCACGGCCGACGGGTGGGCCGGCCGCGCGAGCACGCGCCGACGATGGGCGGCGTCCACGGAAGGCGAAGGTCGGTCGCGGCGGTGGCGTCGGCCGACCGGCGTGCGTGTGCAGAGCGCGGCGCGTCGTCCGGCGCGCGTCGGGCGTCTGGCCGACGGCGGCGACGGTTGGCGGGCGGCGATCGAGCGGCGCGGAACTCACCGGCGGCGAGCTCGACGGCGAAGGCGGCGAAGCGGCGACGACGGCAGCGACGGCGAACGACGGCGACTAACTCCGGCGACGGCGAACGACGGCGCCGCGGCGGCGAGCGGCAGCGAGCGGCGTCGGGACGAGGGAGAAGCCCGGGGTCGGCTCCCCTTAAATACACGGACGCCAAGGCGTCCGGACGGGAGACGGCGGAGGAGTCTCGGGCGGAAACGGCGAGGCGGCGGCGGAGTCCGGAACGGAGACGGGGAAGGAGACTGGGTCGGGGACGACACGCCGGCAGTGGGCCCCACAGCCGGCGCGTGCGGCGGGTGGCAAAGCTCTTCGACAAGATGGAGCGATGCGCAAGGGCGAGGAGGACTCCGGCGGCGGGTGACGATTCCGACACTAACGGTGCCGATGGCTCGACAAGAGTCGAGGAAGATCCGTCAGGATGGCCCTTGAAGGGCAAGCGTAAACCGGAGTCGTCCAAAGATCGACCGACCGCGTGAAGCCCGCACAAGGAGCCATCCAACAGCCCGCGCGGACGGTCGCGGTGAGGTCGCTTTGTCGCCGACATCGGTGGTTCAAGAAAGCGTCCTCGGCGCCGTGGCATCGAGGGCGCCGGGGCGGGTGGCGCGGCGCGCGCGAGCCGCGATGACGAGGCGGGGACTATGACGACCGGCGAACGGAGGCGTGGTGCGAAATCCATGGCGCTCCGCCGAGCGTCGCTTCGAGACGAGAACCCGAGGCGCGTCCGCTGTGGTGGCCCATGTCCAGCTCCCACGAAGCCCCATGCGATTGGGGGCAAGGGGTACAGGCCCCAGAAGGCCCCTGCGGATCGAGCTCACGTCACAGCAGCCGGGAGGGCCTCCTGCGATTGCAGGGCTCGAGGCAACGCATCACGGGTCATCAACGTCATCTCCGGAGGCTCGCGCTGAAGTTTGCCTCGGCCGACGGCGAGAAGCCTTATACGAAGGCTACATCACGTGGCGATATACCCAGCGCAAGCACCACCGGATTGGGCACAAGACGAGGTCACATTCACACCCGATGATGCCCGGGCATAGATTTTCCTCACCAAGACCCCGATCATCCGGGTCATCATCGCGGGATGCGGCGTGGCGTGCCCTCGTGAAGCGGAGGCAGCTCCGCTAATGTGTTGTTTGCGGCGGCCTTCGACGGATGGGGATCCCCGAGCCGTCTAGGGCCTCGGAGTCCCCAAGGCTTCGGGACAGCCCCACGGCCGCTTGGACAGATATGTCTTCAAGTTTCGTTTGGCCAAGGCGACAATGTGCGGACCGAGGATGCCACCTTCGATGTGGTTGACCTCCGTGCCTGCACAATGTCATACTAGGGCGTCAATCCTTAACTCCTTCGCGGGTGCCACACCACGGCTACCTATGCATGAAGATTCCGGGCGCGGGCTATCATCACCATCCGTGGTGACCAAGATATGGCCCGCGCATTGAGCCAGTACGGGCATTCGCGCGGCTCAACGATTCTCTTGAGAGTCGACACAAAAGGGAGTCTCGCGACATTGTTCGAAGGCAGCTGGGCGGGCCCCGCAGATAGCCTGACCACTAGAGGCTCCAGCCGCGCCGGGAACAAACGGTTAGTCTATCCCTCTTTTGTAATTGCTCACCCGCGCAAACAGGAGACCAATAAAGTTCACCGTTTGTCGCTTGACGATTGATTGTTAATACATCATAATGCGACGAGGGGCGCGCGGAGGCCTGGCCCACGCGCGTGCTTCGAGCGCTCACACCAAAGACGCACGTTTGCGTGTGCACTCGCTGTAGCCTGGGGTACGGGTCTGAGTATAAATCAAAGTCGCACGTTCGCGTGTGCACTCGCCGTAGCCAAAAGGTGACGTGCCGCACCTGTGAGCCATCGGCATCTGCGGAGGCCCCAGCGCCACCCTCGTCGCGCCGCGGGACCTCGTCCAGAAATCGGCCGAGACTCCCCTCCCCGTGAAGAGACTTCCAGAGCTCCACCTGCGCTCCGGCTATCCCGGCGTAGTCCCAGATCCGCTCGTAGAAGAATTTGAGAGGTGGCGAACGGCGCGGACTTCACGGACATCACCCGGCTCAGCTGGCATCTCCAATCGCGGTCCGCCCGATTCGGCAATATGTACGCAGCCACGGTGCGAAGAAGGGCGCACACAAGCATGATGCCACGTAGCGCGTGGTCACCAAAGTTCTTCGCGACTCTGCGCGCCACTTGGGCATGGATCAGCGTAGGGCCCGCGGCAACTCCTCCGGGCGGCGTGGTCCGCACCCCACCACAAGTGCCTTGAGATGGACTTCCAGCATTTGCGGGGCATCACGCGATGGCCGAGGCCAAATCAGCGTGCAGTTGCGCTCGCTGAGTCGGCGCAAGCTCGCCCTTCTCCTTCTCCAATCGGCGACTTGCTGCGAAAGCCGCCCGCTGCGCGAACTGCGCCCGCGCGCCTCGGTGGCGACTTTCGCGCCGACGCGGCAACTTCTTGGCGTGCGCCGCCTCGGCGCGCTCGCCTCAGGTGGCGGTCGGGCATCTGGCGGACCGAGCCCGGCCCTCGTGCAATGCCCCTCGGCGGCTGCGGCCTATCTTCCGCCCTTTGCGCTGGCGTCACGCCGTTTGTAGGGCTTGCCCAGCACTGTGCAGAGGGCAAAAGTGATTGAGAGCGCAGCGTGGTCGGGCGTTGTCATATAACAGCGCGCCCCGCACTCCCGGCGCCTCGAAGCCGTCCCTCGGGCGGCCTACCCCATAAGTAGGTAGCGCTTTGCTCCACGGCGGCAGGCCACGCGCGTCATCCACAATGCTGCGCCATGCCCTCAACGCCCGAGCGGGGACGAATCTGCGAGATTGGGCAGCGCGGCGCTCATGCCGCGGCGCCGGAGCCCTCGCGTTCGGCACAAGCTCCTCCTCGGGATAAGCAACATCAGAGGCAAAGCTGCGCGTGAGCATCACAAAGCACAGTAAGAAAGCCCGCCAGGGTCAGCCAAGCCACCATACCTTCAGTGGCGGACGGAGGGCTTTGCGAGCCCGTCCCCAGTCGCAGCGAGGCGGCGCGACACGGCCCGTGGAAGGCGTGGTCCGCGAGAGTAAACGCCTCGGGCTCGGGCGGCGCGGCCGCTCTGGCGCGGCGGACAAGGCAGCCTGGAGGGCAGAAGGGGCGGGTGCCGCCGGGACTTCGCTGAACGTATTCGAATCCCATAAGCTCCTGATGCCCGCCGCCATGACGAACCCCCTCGTCGTCCGATGCAGCTCAGGCCGCAGGCACGGCCGCTTGACCGGAGCAAGTGGCAGTTCCGCCTCAGCGGATGTTGCCATGGAAATCCCCGCGTCCGCGGCGTCCGGGGGGCGAAGGTCCCGCTGGGGTCGGCGCTGCGAGAGGCACCTCGCATCCCGCCGCTGCTATGGGCAAAGGCTCATCTCCACGCGCCCTCGCGAGGGAGGCCTCCGACATAATAGCAGGCATGGTCGAGGGGTCCACCTCCGCACCACCGGCCAGCGCGGTTCTTGCTTCGACGACAGCAGCAGGTGATGAGGCTTCCTCCCTCCGGCTGCTCGTGGTTGGCTCGGACGTCTACACCTTCCAACCCCGAATCGGCGTACTTCGCCGAATCCGATTCCGCGTCTGCCGCACCCTCGGGAGCACTACCGATAGTAGTTGCAGCTGCCGCATCAGGTGCGGCGGATGCTCCGCCTCGGCTCCTTTTGCGAGACGGCGCTTCCCTCTTCGTTGCGCCATCATCCGGAGCAGCGCGCTCCGGCACGGCAGGGCCTAGGGCCTCGCACACGCGGTTTACCCACCCCACCCGCCTCGTCGGTAGCGGGCGTCGCGCCGCTCATGCTCCCTCTTGGTGTATGGCCTCGTGAACACGCGCGGCTAGCTCGCGTCCTCAAGCAGATCCACGAGGCGGATGAGGGGCAACACTAAGGTAATGCATCAGATCAAGCAAAAGGGAGAGGCGGTCAAGACTTACGAGAGGCGGGGCGCCGTGGCGGCAGATCTGTGGAGAAACATTGTCGTCCGGCGCCTTTGGCGGCAAGGCGCGATCCACGGCAAGCGGGCCACGCCATACATAATGTACTCTTCGGCAAGGTCACGCATGTTCAAAGCGGCGGCTATTCCCACAGTCGCCGCCTTCACGATCCTCGTCGTCCAGCGTTCGGCGGCGAGGTCTTGAGCGTGATTGGCGGCCCGTGCATTCGAGCCGCTCCGCTCTCCACGTGGTGATAGAACCACCGCTTCATCGATTCGACTCCCACTTCCCGCGTGGAATTTGCGGGAAGAGCTTGCGCACCGACGACGCGAAGCGAAAGTGACGCCGCCGAAGCTTCGGCAGCGTCCGTCCCACGCCCATTGGGCTGGTACCGTGCCTCGTGCAGATAGGCGAACAACGAAGCGCTGGGCCAGCACGCCCCCGAGCGCAAGGCCCAGCTGTACACCGTGAGCCGGGCCACGGCGTTCGGAGTTAGTTGAGCTAGCTCCAGCCCGAAGGTCCGCAAGCGGCGGCTGTCACCGCCGCCGGGATACGAAGCCCAGCGTCAAGGAAGGCGACGAAGACGATCGCCTCCGACTTCTAGGGGCGAGGTTTCGTCTCGTCGGCGGCGGGCAGTCGCACGACATCGCGCTCGGACAGCTTCCCCGTGCATACGAGCGCTTGGATAACCTTCTCGGTAACGAGCGAGGCCCACTTCGCCGGAGAACGTACCTTCTTTCTCCGACGCCAGCCACACCTTGTTCGCCGCCGCCGGATCACGCTCGCGGATCAGGTATTTCACCTCGACCGGTGACGACCGCCGCCGAACGCCACAACCACCAGTCGCCTGACCGTGTTCGCCACCGGATGCCATCGCTTTTTGCAAAAAAGTGGCGACGAAAACGTGAAGGGGAACACGGAAGGCGATTCAAGCAAGAGGCGCGTGAGGAGCCGCGCGCACGATTATGACGCCTATTTCAAGCCACCTCGCCTCAATACCGGCGTCGCGGCGCCGCGCATACCAGCGCGCGACCACGCTTGCAGCACCGGCCCCGCACGATTCCCAAAAACCAAAGCCGGGCGTCATGGCGATACGCGACCGCAGAGCCGAGGGCGATCAATGCAAAGTGGTTGCGGTCACGCAACCCCGCATATGCGGCGCCCCAATCATGAGCCACAGCGTGCCCCACCCACGGGGCGACACGATGACGCGCGATGACCCGCTTTGGCAGCATATGTGTCGGCACGGGGCGCGCGCGCCTCTACTTCGACTTGGGCGCCAGCTCCGCTGCCACCCGTTCGAAGGGTAGGGACGGAGCGCGTGTGACTCGACTTCAACTTGGACGCCAACTCCGCTGCCACCCGTTAGAAGGGTAGGGGACGGAGCGCGCGCGCCTCGACCGACTTGGCGCGGCTCGGCGCCCGCGTCGAAGAAGTAGGGGCGCGCGCGCGCCGACCGACTTGGCGCCACCTCGCGCCACTGTTCGAGCGGTAGGGACGGGCGCGCTGTCTCGACTTCGACTTGGACGCTAGCTCCGCTGCCACCCGTTCGAAGGGTAGGGGACGGAGCGCGCCGCGCTCGACCGACATGGCGCGGCTCGCCGCCACCGGTCGAAGGGTAAGGGGCAGCGCGCGCTCGACCGACTTGGGCGCCAGCTCCACGCCACCGTTCGAAGGGTAGGGAAGGAGCGCGCGCCTCGGCCGACTTGGCGCGCCACTCCGCGCCACCGGTTCGGGTAGGGGCGGAGCGCGCGCCTCGACCGACTTGGACGCCAGCTCGCGCCACCCGTTCGAAGGTAGGGGACGGGCGCGCGCCTCGACCCGACTTGGGCGCCAGCTCGCGCCACCCGTTCGAAGGTAGGGAAGGAGCGCAGCGTCGACTTTGACTTGGGCGCCACCTCGGCTGCCACCCGTTCGAGGGTAGGGGCGGGCGCGCGCGCCTCGACCGACTTGGCGCCAGCTCGCGCCACCCGTTCGAGGGTAGGGGGCGGAGCGCGCGGCGTCGACTTCGACTTGATGCCAGCTCGCTGCTACCCGTTCAAGGGTAGGGGACGAGCGCGCGCGCCTCGCCCGACTAGGCGCCACTCGCCGCCACCCGTTCGAAGGGTAGGGACGGAGCGCGCGCGCCTCGACTTCGACTTGGGCGCCAGCTCCGCTGCCACCCGTTCGAGGTTGGGGCGGGCGTGCGTGCCTCGACCCGACTTGGCGCGGCTCGCCGCCACCCGTTCGAAGGGTAGGGGCGCGCGCGCGCCACGACGACCGACTTGGCGCCACTCGCTTCCACCCGTTCGAAGGGTAGGGGACGGAGCGCGCGCGTCTCGACTTAGACTTGGGCGCCAGCTCCACTGCCACCCGTTCGAAGGGTAGGGGACGGAGCGCGCGCGCCTCGACTTCGACTTGGGCACCAGCTCGCTGCCACCGTTTGAAGGGTAGGGAAGGAGCGCGCGTCTCAACCGACTTGGGCGCCAGCTCGCCGCCACCGTTCGAAGGGTAGGGGCGGGCGCGCGCGCCGACTTCGACTTAGGCGCGGCTCCGCGCCACCCGTTCAAGGGTAGGGGCGGGCGCGTGGCGTCGACTTCGACTTGGATGCCAGCTCGTTGCTACCCGTTCGAAGGGTAGGGGCGGAGCGCGCGCCTCGCGGACTAGGCGCCAGCTCGCGCCACCGTTCGAAGGGTAGGGGCGAGCGCGCGCCTTCGACCGACAGGCGCCAGCTCGCGCCACTCGTTCGGTAGGGGCGGGCGTCGCGCCTCGACTCGACTTGGCGCGGCTCCGCGCCACCGTTCAAGGGTAGGGGCGGGCGCGCGCGTGCCTCGACCCGACTTGGCGCCGGCTCGGCTTCCACTGTTCAAGGGTAGGGGCGGGCGCGCGCGTCTCAACCGACTTGGGCGCCAGGCTCGCGCCACCCGTTCGAAGGTAGGGGCGGAGCGCGCGCGCTCTCGCCGACTTGGCGCGGCTCCGCGCCACCCGTTCGAAGGGTAGGGGCGGGCGCGCGCGCCTCTGCCCGACTTGGGCGCCAACTCGGCTGCCACCCGTTCAAGGGTAGGGATGGGCGCATGCGTCTCGACCGACGGGCGCGGCTCGCGCCACCGTTCGAAGGGTAGGGGGACGGAGCGCGCGCACCTCTCGCCGACTTGGCGCCACTCGCGCCACCGCTCGAGGGGTAGGGGCGGGCGTGCGCCTCGACCGACAGGCGCCCGCTCGCGCCACCCGTTCGAAGGGTAGGGGACGGAGCGCGCGCGCCCTGTTTCGGCTAGGCACCACCTCGCGCCAATTCCCACCCATCTCGGCCCGACGCCGGGGTACGATGGCAAACCACCACGACTTAAGTTTGCCTCGGTCTTCCTTAACAGGCCACCTACAGCGCACCAACGCCCTCCCGAGGCGGTGCGGACGGCCTCCAAGAGCGCCGACTGTGGATGGCCTGTCGGGCGGAACAAGGCAAACCTTGCCGTCGAATGCAAAGGTATGGCACGGCGCACAGGTCCACTTACGGCAAGCACAGGCCTGCTATCGTGCGCAGATATGAAGTCACCACACCAACATACCCTCGTCCGCACAGCCAGAGCATGCGAATGTCTTCATATCGCCTCACGAGCGGTCGGGCCCGCCATTCTCACTTTATGCGTGAAGTATTCCCACAAATAGGACATACTTTTGTTCACGGCGCTCGGCGACATTAGCGTCGGACAGCGCGGTCATCAAGCGCAGATGAACAAAAGTTTGTCCTACATGTGAGAAGTTAACCATGAGCAGTGTGGGGTGAGCGGCAAGGATGCCCAATGAGCAACCCCGCGCAACCCATTAATACCTGCGACCGAGCGAAGAGTCGCCGACATGGAGGCGTCAACCGCGGCATGCCAACCGCGAAGCACAAACCAGAATGTCGGGCGGCTCAGCTACGAGTGCGTAAATGCAGCCGCCCGCCCCCGCGCATGCGCGTCGGAAACCGTCGCATGCTCCACTCGAGAGGGCGCTACGAGGCGGCGCCCGCCCGGCAAGCCAACCACCATTAAAAGCGCACCACCATCCGCCGCACGATCGACTTCCAAGTGGCGAGCCCAACCACGCGCCTCTACGCCCGACTTGGGTGCGGCTCGCGCCACCGTTCGAAGAGTAGGGGCGGCGCTGCGCGCCTCGACTTCGACTTGGCGCCAGCTCGCGCCACCCGTTCGAAGGAAAGGGGACAGAGCGCGGCGCCTCGACGACGACAGGTGCGGCTCGCGCCACCCGTTCGAAGGTAGGGGACGGCGGCACGCGCAACCACCGGCATCAACCGTACTTTCAACCGCAGCACGTTAACATTATGCAAGACCGGAGAAGTTCACGGTAGCGAGGGACGGAGGGCCAAGGGACTCGGCAACATGGCTTCGCCCGGTGAAGCCCTTCACCATGAGAGCTCTGTTGTGGGTGGCCCCACCTAAACCTAGCAGCTGTTAGAAGACTACAAAGACCGAGTAGAACATGTGTAATGACTCAAATACCCTTAGGGGATACAGATGTAAGGGCATGATTGTAAAAGCACTCCCCACATGAATATATATAACGGGATGAGGGGAGGAAGGCAGGACACTTCCCACTCTCCACTACCACTTCTCTCTCTGTTTGGTCTGTAACCACAACACCCTCGATTCTTAAACATCTTTAAATTCTCGCAGTTAGTGTATGGACAGTACATATATTCCACCCCCTTATTCAGCATATCCTCCTCGACAGCTCTTGTAAAAGCAGACACGCCATTAATGTATTCTTCACTGACACGGTTCGGGCATACATCCAGCTTCGGTCCTACGTTATGTATATATATAACAACTTAGTATTAAAAATTAAATTAATTAATTATTACTACATATATACCACATGCATTCAGGCTTTGCTAGCTTAATTCATATTATAAACACAACAGCTATATAACCAACAATTTTGCAAACCATCTTCAATAACACTCACCAATTACTTAGATCTAAATTTAATGCAAAGAAAAATAAATCTCATTACTAACCATATCTAGAGCAATTAGGAAAGTATGAATCTTCAAAGCTCAATCTCTGCCTCCTCCCACTAAATTAATTGGCCTGAAATCACCTAACTTGCCTCCCGAGCGAAAGAATGCAGCACCGGCTAGATCTGGATCGAAATGAAGACAGATACGGTTCTGAGCAGCGCAATAAATGTCTAACGCCATTATCACAGACGATTTTTTATTAAAAACCGTATGTGGTAACCAGCTTAGCACAGACGGTTTTTAATAAAAAAACCGTCTATGATAATTCTAGATTATTATATACGGTTTTTAATAAAAACCGTCTATGATAAGTATCACAAACGGTTTTTAATAAAAATCGTCTATGATAAGTATCACAGACGGTTCATCGGTAAGAACCGTCTGTGATACTCGTTTTCTCCGACGCCATCAACACAGACAGTGTCCAAGTTAAAACCGTCTGTGTTAATGTCGGTCACAGACGGTTTTGTCAAACCGTCTGTGATTGGCCGTCTAGTATTAGGTTTTCTATAGTAGTGATTGTCAATTTGGCATTAAGATCAAGTCGGAACAAAGGTTAGTCGGCAATGTGACTTTCGCGAGGCGACATATATAGTTGCATAGCTTGGCTCTTCGTAGCTACAGCTCTACTAAGTTGAACCAATAGCATGTTATAGAAATTGAATGCAAGGAAAATGAACATTCTTTTATGTGTGTGCAAGAAGTTCTCATTATGTTTTCTATTAACATCAGGCACTTGTCCTTGTGGCTGTGCCAAGATGAGTAGTACGTTATCTAGCTATCTACTTGAATAGTGCAAAGAGGAAATAATTTTGTATGAGTTCAGTGTCTTTTTAAAGATCATCAGCATACATGATGCCTTTGGTCAGAATTGAATTAGAGCTGTATTTGTTTATTCTTCTTCGGTGAAGAAATAGTAGCCCCCTTTCTGGTTACTCTGTAATCACGCGAAGTTCTTGTCTTCATGGGTATTTTGTTGGTATTTTCTTGATGCGTTGAAATAGCCAACCTATGGATTGGAGTCTATCTGTTAGTTGGGCTTGTTTCCATGAAGTTTAAAAGGAACACTTTCACGTGGTTCTTCAGTTACCACTGCCGAACAATTTGTGATCCTTGGATACCTCTAACAATTTACGATGAGAAAAGAAAATGTGATGCACAAATGAAACTTTGGTGACACAAGGGGTTGCTTGATCAATTTGTGATCCTTGGATACCTCTAACAGGCATATTTGAGGTTTCCCATCAATAACATGATGCGTAGCATAACAAAGTTGAAGGTATAATATCAGTGAGGTGAGTATATGGTACCACAAATCATCTTTGATATCCTAATCAGATAAATGTTTACCATGTATTGTGTTTACCTAATCAGATAAATGTTTACCATTTATTGTGTTTATGCTTGCTGAACAATTGAGGTCTTTATATTTTCATATGGAATAAGTCCATATAACACTTTAAACTATGTTTGAAAGTCTGTCTAGCACCCCGAACAATGAAACCAAACATTTTATCTCCGAACTTTGTAATTCGGTTCAAATAACACTCTGACTTGGTTTCGCATGATGATATTGCTTGCATGACACGTTAAGTAGGTATTTTGTCACGTAGAATGACATGCTGGCTAAGTTGGGTCACTGACATGTGTGGCCCACAAGGGCTTCTCCCCCATTTGAACTAGATTGCGGAGTTCGGCATCAAATGTTTGGTTTTATAGTTCAGAGTGTTTGATAGATTTTCGAGCAAAGTTTAGGGTGTTATATGAACCTTTTCTTTTTCATATCAAGATATTGTGTATTCGTTTGTATTGGTATTTTTCTTAATTGAATTATTTAAAATTTGAGATTTTGTAACTCCATTCTATGTTATTTGTAGATAGCTCAATCTTAATAGAATTCATTACTTGCCCAGAACACGTACGTGTTTTTATTATATGGTGAAGCGATAATGCGCTCTTGAGAAAATTTTGAATGAGCATATCTAAGTTGTCTTTAAAGGTGGATTATTATTTGTTTGGTTGTGGATTATATTTATCTGGTGTGAGAAAAATATTGAATGTTTTTATCCTCATTGCACATATGCATATTCCAGATATGGTTTTAAATGCAGCTACTTTTTATTTTTGGCAAGCCTGGGGCTAATATTAATTACTCATATAAAACTCATTGTGAGAGCCCAACTACCTACGAGTGTTATTACAAAACTTCATCCATCATGCAAACCTTCTCACATAGAACTAAGGACTTGACTATGTTTTGCCTATCTGCGCGATTACATTTCCGTGCGTGCACCTATATATCTTTAGCAAAACAACAAGGACGTAACTATCTTACCCTCTTGTATCATCATGACATTGCTTAGTTCTATGTAGATCAGACAATTTAAAAATAGAATTGGATAATTTGAAAAACAAATTAGAATAATTTTGGAGTCAAATCTCTACAATTCTAAAGCAAATCTAAGAGCATTTGAGAGTAAGTTGGTGCAAATTTGGGGAGCAAAATGGTGCATATTTGGGAGCAAATTCGTATAGACATATATAAATTTACTACCAAAATTACAGAGCAATTGGAGAGAAAAACTATGTTGATTAGAGGAGCATATTAGTACAAATTTAGGAGCAAATCGCTTCAAATATGTGTAATTTCAAGATCAAATCAAAGAGCAATTCGAGAGTAGATTGTACAAGTTTAGGGTCAAAATAGTACAAAATGTATGCAAATTCAAGATCAAATCTAAAAGGCAAACAGGGAGCAAAATTATGCTGATTTGAGGGAGCATATTAGTACCAATACAAATGCATGTACATTCAAGGACAAATCTAAGAGCAATTCAAAAGAAAATTAGCGCAAATGTAGGAGCAAATTGGTGCAAAGTTTTGGGAACTGAAGAGTAAATTGGTGTGAATATGAGAGCAAAATCAGCACAAATTCAAGAGCAAATGAAGGTAAACAAGCAAATTCAACATAGCTTGGCGAACATCCATGCTCATGACCACCACACGGCTCACCATTCTCGAGTCGCCTCACTAGATTGGTTGATGAGAAAAAAGAAAGAAGGACGACCTGCTCAACCTGTTTTGTATATGTCACTCTCAATCACTAATATATATATATATATACACACACACACACAATCTAGTGAACTCCGGATTTAGACCGTCGGATGTACCTCAAACGGCCTGGATCTTTAAAGGTGGAAGCACCCAATCCACTTAAACGTTTTTGCCAAAATCCCCCTACCGGTTCGGTTTCTTTTTTTCCGGCCCCCGCCTCTGATCCCCACCCCCACCCCCGTGCCGTTCCGCCTGCCTCTCCTCCTCGCCTCCCTCCCCGACGGCGCCGCTCCCTCTCCCTCTCGCCTCCCTCCCCGGCGGCGCCGCTCCCTCTCCCTCTCGCCTCCCTACGCCGCGCACCAGCTCTCTCCCCGGCCATCGGCGACACCCGACCCCCGACGCGCCTCTGCCTCCCGAGTGCCGACGCGCGCGACGGCTCCCGTCTCGCTCGACTCGCGCCTCCCCCCTCTCCACCAGGACCGGCGCCGCCCTTGCAGCCCGCACTGGACCACCCCGCCGCCGCCTCCATCTCCACCAAGACCGGCGCTGCCCCTGCATCCCGCCAATGGACCACCCCGCTACCGTCGTCCTCTCCACCAAGACCGGTGCCGCCGCCCCTCTCTCCACCACTGGCTAAAGGTAATCCGTTTATCATGCGACTGATTCAGGATTAAAAATTGCTTGCTATTAACTTTGTGTGATGCTACTTATGCAGGTTCTTGAGGTGTGTGTAAAATCTTGAGCATGCTGGTGATTGCGCAATGTGACACTTCAGGAGGTGTAGAGGTCGCTGGTGATTGCGCTTCAAATGTTGCTGATGAGGCCAGGGGTAATTGGATTGCTTGTGTTTGTTCTGTGAAATATGTTTCTTGTTCTGAAGAAAGCTATTAGCTGATTAGCATATACAATTATAGCATAAGCATTATGCTTCCAGAAAATGTGCTTCGAGTTTATTGATCATCAAATCAGGCATCAAGTCCTTAACTAACCTATAGAAATTAAAATTCTCAAACAACTTCCAATCATTTTTCATCTCTGTTCTGCAGTTGTTTAATTAATTGGCACCATGTTTGGAGCTTGCTCCATGCATCCAAGGACAAGCAGAAACCAGGGAAATTTTCAAATGGGGTGAACAACATTAGTTCATAGCTACATGTCTCCTCTGAAACTTCAGTTGTTTGCCACTTTACAACTATTACATCAAACTGCATTGAGCTTCAACCAATCCCTTAGTCTCTTCACATCACTCATCAACCTCACAACTGCTATTCTCAGAGAACCTGACAATATACTCAGAACTTGCTGGCAGCTCACAAAAAACATATCTCAATTCAATTCACAAACCATATTTACACATTTCACTTGTCATAACAAATGCCTCAAGGTACCATCAATATTTTCAATGATTCATTACTATTGGTAACCTGAAAAATGTGAAACAAGCTTACAATTCCTCAACTGCCAATCTGAGAACGCAAAAAATAAAAACAACCTTACAACGCGCCGCTCCATCTCCCTCTCGCCTCCATCCGCGGATTCAATGGGTCATTTACATTTGTATGCACCCATTCATGAATTGATTCACCATTGTGAGTTTCCCATCTTCATTGCATCCCTTTCGAATACTCGTTAGTACATTTACTCTCCTCAATTATTGTGAGTTTGCCATTTATGAGCTTGTTGCTTTCTTCTTAGGCTGCTGGTCCACCATCCACGGCACAGAAGATTCCTGTCAAAAACCTCCTGCGTTTCAAAAAAAGGCAATTTTATAGAGTATTAACCAATCGGAGGGAGTTCACTAGTACACAATAGAAAATTGAGGGAGTTCATACAAACAGAAATGTATACTCTCAGAAGTTTCTTCTAGTGCTACAAAAGGAATGCCAATTTGTAGACAATATTAACAAGCTGGAGATGCTTGCAACAGGAGATTTTAAGAAAATAGAATTACTCGATTTACTTGACTACAGGTACATAATGAGAATTACTGAATTAGTGCTTTAAAATTGCTAAAGTTACAACCTTCCATCAGATTTTTAGGACGGTACTTACCAAGGATTGAAAGCTAAATTCATGAGTACAAGGGAGGACTTTTGCCAGGTGCGGCTAACAATTGGAAATATGAGATTCTGTGCAATTTTGTATGCACAGAAGATTCCACATGTAAAATTCACTTCTTTGCCATGATTTCTAAAACACAAGTGGAACTTTTCTGCCGTAATTCCAGAAATTTAATTCTCGATATCATCTAATCTTGACTAGTAAGATACTCTGGATCATTAAAACAAATCACATGTGCAGATTCATCAAAACAAATTACATCTGTTGGTGCAAAACAATCCACAGTAATGTTCATATGCAATATACAGTAGCACTTGCCTCATCTTACTTGAGCACAGTTTCCAGAGGCGGCGGTGGTCGTGGAGGGAGGCGGTTGCGGATGAAGCCGCCGTCGGGGAGAGAGGCGAGAGGGAGAGGAAGATGGAGCGGCGCCGTCAGGGAGGGAGGCGAGAGGGAGAGGAGGCGCGCCGCCGGGAGGAGGCGAGAGGAGAGCGCCGCCGGGAGGGATGCAGGCGCGCCGGTCCCGGTGGAGAGGGGAGGCGCGGGGTCGAGCGAGATGGGGAGCCAGTCTGCGGCGTCGGCACTCTCTGGGAGGCGGCGCGCGGGGGGGGGTGTCGCCGATGGCGGGAGAGAGCTGGTGCGCGGCGTAGGAGGCGAGAGGAGAGGGAGTGGCGCGCCGGGAGGGAGGCGAGAGGAGATGGAGGCGCCGCCGGGAGGAGGCGAGAGGAGAGGGAGCGCGCCGTCGGGAGGGGAGGTGAGAAGGAGAGGCAGCGAAACGGCGCGGGGTGGGGTGGGGATCGAGGCGGGGCTGGAAAAAGAAACTGAACGGTAGGGGTTTTGGCAAAAACGTTTAAGTGGATTGGGTGCTTCCACCTTCAAAGATCCAGCCGTTTGAGGTACATCCGACGGTCCAAATCGGAGTTCACATGTTAGCACCGAATAGCACATTAGCACTGGATACGTTCCTATATATATATATATATATATATATATATATATATATATATATATATATATATATATATATATATATATATATATATATATATATATATATATATATATATATATATATATATATATATATATATATATATATATATATATATATATATATATATATATATATATATATATATATATATATATATATATATATATATATATATATATATATATATATATATATATATATATATATATATATATATATATATATATATATATATATATATATATATATATATATATATATATATATATATATGCTCTCAATCACTTGTTTTCTTCCCACTCAAATAGAATACCTCCATCTAGCTTGGCACCATTAACGACAAAGACTACCATCATCACTGGCACCGTTTGACTTGAGTGAATGAAAAAGTGGGTTTTTTCGGTTTCCCCCTTATTTTTTGCTCTGTGATACACCGTTGTATTGCTGTATGGGTGAGGACATGACTTTGGTGGTGTAAATTCACTATTGCATGCCCCCATGATACACCCACGCACTGTCGGATAGGATCATGCTCGTTTGTTGAAGGGGTACATATAGCTATGTATAAATGAGAAAAAAACTGCTATGTGACAAAAATGAGAAAGCGTATTGCTCCCTGGCTTACCGTGCGTGAAAGTCCCACGATAAGATTATTTCAATCTGATGGCTCCAAAAGGTATGCGTGCCCTCTAACCAAAGCACACACATGTGGAATCTGGAGTTTCCGTAGAATTAATGAGGTTCATTTGATATACAGAAGTTACTAAGAAAGTAAGGAAGCCTAAGCGTTCCCAATTAATTAATGTGGCCCAGCTCAGACAGATGCGTGACGAGTTCTGGGATATGACTCCTCACTATGGTGGTCAAAAAGGTACTTCACTTTTATTTCTATTTGGCTAAAATCAAGTATATAATGCAGAAACTTAACTCAATTTAGTTTAGCACAAATAATGCCTAAATCAACTAGGTTCACCTAAGTGCACCAACAACAAGTCTGTGTAAAAGGTTTGTAATCTTAGGATGACAAGCAATTAATTTAATTCGATAAATGTAAATTGAGCATAAGAGAACAAAGCACAATTGACATGATTCCTTTTTACCGTGGTGTTCAGAGACTTGCCAGTCTCCCCTTTTCCATGTTGAGGTAAACCTAAATAAATTGGACCGGCTCCACAAATTAAGCTAAAAAGCACAATCCACTAATGGTAGATCTTTGAAGCTCCGGGTAGGTAAACTCCAACCTTCACAACTTGCTGGGTCTTTTCACAACCTTCTTTGAGAAGATCACCATGCACGACGCCTCCAATATTGTCTAAGAGTCGACAAACTCCAAGAGTAACAAGTCAAGCCCCTTACTTGACTCTCACTACATGCAATGAATGCACAAGCTCAAGTGGATATAAAATCCACCTCTAGATGCAATACATGCAATCTAGAGTCCTTCTCCTTGCTCACAAGATGCAACACATACACAATTGAAAGGAGAACCTCACACCAGCTCAAGAGAGTGAAATGGTGTGCCTAGAGTCTTACCCCAACCAGCCACAAGGGAGTATTTATACCCCATACCTTAAAATTAGCCATTGAAAATAGAAATCGGGATTTTTGGTGGTACCGCAAGCAAAAGTTAAGTACTACCACTCCCCTCAGCAACGGTTAGAAAACTAGCCATGATAGGCAAAATCAGTGGTAATGCCACACAAAATCTGGTACTATCTCCACACATACAGAACTGCCGTTTTCCATGGGAGAACAAATCTTCCAAAATGGGAACTCTTTGGAAAAATGTACCATGAATAAATCAGTACTACCACTGGCCGGTCCGACCGCGTAACACGCGCTGGTCTGATCGCTGGCTGGTAATACCACATTACATGTCAGTACTACCTATGTCCAGTCGTACAACGCAACACATGCCAGTACTACCGACTTCCATCTTACCATGCCACATAGGCCGGTACTACCATTTTTCCAGAAGAGCATATATACTTCAAATAATTTGTAAAAAACATTTGCAAATTATAGTATCATGCACAAAATGATCAAACCATGATTTCCAATGTGTTGTAAAACACATTTGCATACTTTTAGGATCATAACACAAGGTATAGGTACATGAACTCTTTATGTTTGTAAAACACATTCGCAAACCTAACTCACGTGCTACAAAGGATTATGTATGAGCTTCAACCATTTGCAAAAATACATTTACAAATATAAACTTTGTACCACAAGAAGTAGGAAACATGGACTTCAAACATTTATAAAACACATTCGCAATGTATAATCCCATATTACAAGGATTCAACACATAAGCATCAACTATTTGTAAAACACATTCGCAAATAATAGCATTATGCTACGGAAAGCTAGAGCAAGTGAGGTTGAGCTATCAACATATGATGAAACTCAAGCTACTAGATATGCCCCCTTTTAATGGTATGGTAACCTATGCTAACAATCTGGTCTTTTAACCAAACACCAAAAATGGTAAAAGATTAGGAACACATCCTTAACCCTAGCTACTTATACCTTTGCCTTGAGCAATCTCCTGAAGCTTGATGACGCACATCTTCACTTCAAGGCTGGGCCATTATCTTGATATACATCAACCCATGATGCATCCTTCACTTGAACTCTATCAATACATGATGGGTCTTCTCTTGACTTGATGATCAACTCATGATCATCTCCTCTTGGGAATCTTGATCAACTTCTCTTTGGGATCTTGATCAACTCATGATCATCTCTTCTTGGATATACATCAACTCATAATGCATCCTCTTCTTAATGGCCTTTAACTCATAAGGTCATCTTCCATCACGTATCTTAACTTCGTTATCTTTAACACATGACGTCATCACAAGTTATCCTCATTTGTGAAACCTAACCTATTCATCTAACTCATGAAAAATGTAAGTCCACAAATCAATTATCATCAATTACCAAAACTTTACCCGTTAGCTTATAATAAAAGGACTATATTCTACCATCTTTCTTTTTTGGTAATTCATGATAATCTCAACAAATAATGAGATAAAAAAGATTTACAATATCGTAACTAATAAATATATTAGTCTCATAATTGCATTTATCATTATCACCAAAACCAACTTAATGAAGTTTGAACATACAATCTCCCCTTTTTGGTGATTGATGACAAATCCATTAACTATGATAACACTTTCAAATCAAAACTCTAAATCACTTAAAATTTGGTATGTGTCTTCTTTTGGATGTCAAGAATATATTCCAATCAACGATTAAGAAAATCGTTAACAAAGTTCTAACCTTTTTTATGTAAAGGAAAATTGCACCAAAAATGGTCAAAAACCAAAAAATGGTGAATATGACTTGCTCGTGGGTGGATGATGGCCCTAGATGTATTTTCACATAACCCAGCAAGTAAGAACATCAAAAAAATCAAGGTAGAAATAGCTAGATCAAAAAATCACTTAGAGAGGTCAAAAAGAGCAAAACCAGGTTTCTATATGAATTTGCCAACTAAGTGTCTAGATGGATGGAGATTGATTTCTAGAGATTATCTCTATCTCTTGAATGTCTCTGGCACAACAACATCAAGAAGGGGAGAGAAATGAGAAAAAACTAACCAAATTAAGAGCAAATCAATCAACACAAGAAAGATTCATGGAGATAAAATAAAGATTGATGTGTTGCTACTTGAGGATGAAGGTTTTACCATCACTCTACTTGGAAGATAAGATAGCACACCACATCGATCAACATCTCTCAAACAATAACCTTAGAACTCATGAATACTTGTCTTAAAAGAGGATGGTTAACTACAAGTCTTCACCCCCACCCCATTAAATAGATGCATTAGCTAGCTCCATCTAACCCTTAGTATATACTATCTACTTAGTATATATAGGGGAAACCCGATAACCCCACAAACACGGTTTTAACTCACACATTACACTTATGCACGCTTTTCAAAGTGCATAAACTCGAATCCACTAAGTCCTTAGTTTTGATCTACTTTGATATTCTCAGCTTCTCCTTGACCTAAACCGCTCTCTCAAACGCCGTCCAAGCGCCACGGTTTTACATCAAGGTAATATCTAGTATTTTGGTCAAACTACCAAAATACACTTTCTTAACCCGGTGTTCATCTTCCATTGTAAGCAATCATCATGATTGTCACATGTAGGTGCATCACTGGTTTGTATGCATTGGTAAGTTTCTCCCATTTCAGTTCCCCTGGACCACGCCTTACTTGGATCGACCAAGCTACATGGTGCAACCTACCATTCGAACTTCGTTTCAATATTTCTCGCCTTTTTTATACCATCAGGAGTGGATATCGAGCCAAGTCACCATCTTATCGAGCTTTTCTAAAGTTAACACAGTTTGATTTAATATTATTTTATGTATAATTTAAAAATATTTTTAGAAACGAGCTAATGAGCCAAACCAAGCTAGAGCAAAATTCAAATTCATTTGAAATCAATTTATTTCAATATTTAACCAATTAACAAATATAATTGAAACAATTTTGAACTGAATCAATGAGCCCCACTAACGAGCTTTTTTGCCCACTATGTACCATGCTTGAACTCATCCGTTTCACCCAGCATCCTTGATCGTTTTGGGTCTAAACTCCTTCTTAAGTGTAGCCTCGATCCTCGTCGTTGATAATGGTTGACCCCAAGTGACTTTACACATCTAAAGATAAAGATATGATTTCTGGACACAAATTCCTCGTAACTTGACCCATATTATCAATAACATGTCTTATGTAATCTATAACCACTAATCTAGGTCACCAGATCATCCAACGACTCAAAATTTTCAAAATAATCCATTTTTGCAACATGTCTAGAACAATCTATAAATTTGCAAATTCAAAATTTCTACTCCTCCAAAATGGCAATGATTCATCACAACAGAATCATGAACCTTCTCATATGGTCCTTCAAGGTGCCAAGTACAAACCGCCTAAGTATGGGCCTCTTATTTTTGGCCTTTAAAACTGTCTTTTGGTTTTTCTACAGTAACTAGCTATCAAACATAATGTTTTCTAAGGCGGGATTTACAGGTTGATTGTAGGACACACTGTAGTGACTTTATTTATATCAATTAAAATTGCACTTGAATTTTCTGACTCTATTCTCTCTCATAAAATAGTTAAAAGTCATGAGCTGCAGTCAAAATGAACATGCCCGTCTTGAGTGAACCAACCAACCTAATCCAGGACAGCTGAAGGGTAATAGTAGAAACAAACTTAGTTATGTAAAATCATGCACAAAACTGAAAATACAAAGAAATGCCCCTTAGTAGGGTGTCCTGGTAGTTGGAGACTTGGAGTGCGCTCGACCAAACCCTGAGTGCGCTTTTTGCGATGATCAATTCACAATTCTTCCATGCTGATATTGATATTGGGTGGATTCTTTTAAATTATAACTTATGGTTTTTAAATTCTGTTTATTTGTGATAGAGATTACGAAGAGAAAGGCAGTCACATGTGATTTTAGCTGATGCAGCTGAAGTTAGTATAGTATGTATTACAATCAATTTATAGACCCCACCTTAAAATGCCGCACCATTTAAAAGCTGCTAAAAGCCATAAGCTGGGTGGAACACTCATTGGTAGCATCCGTACAACACAGCCGTGCATTTCAATCATGCGAAATTTCGATACTTCAGATAGTTCTTTTGTGTAGGTCTCTTTCCTTTGTTGGTGGCACTGTAAACATATGCGTGTTTTTATCTTATATTACATGATTAGGAGTATTGCATGCATCTTAGACAAGTTATGTTTCTCGCTCTGTCAGTTTGCTGTACAGTGCTTGCAGTTATACATATAAATTGGATACGTATACTTAGGAGATACTTTATTTAATCTGACATGTATACCTACTTTATTTAATGAACATTTAATAAAAATAAATTATATTTATCTCTAATAAAAAAGAGTATTACTATATCTATTAAATAGGAACAACTATAGTTCAATTTTTTTAAATATTATTTAAATAATATGATTCTTAGGTATATACTGGACTTATATTGGGAGTATTTATTTATTATCAGTATTAACCAGTTTCCATCGAACACAAGAAAATACGCTTTAACTGGCTAGAGTCCTTCAATTAAACTTTCCAGAGACCAATAGAAACCTATAGGATAAACCAACGAGATAGCCTGCTGCCTGCCATTGGATCCCATATGTTGGACCCATCCTGTCCCGGCAGTTGCAGCTAGAGATGCAAACGGATCGAATACGGACGGATAATGTCTTTACTATATTTGTTTTCATATTTTTTTCTCGGATGTGGATACGAATACGGATACCTCGGATACGAATACAAATACGAATAATATTGAATACAGATACGGAGCGAATACGAATCGAAACAAATACGGTCACAAATATTTATTGGAACACGAAAAACCCCTTAAACTATACATCCAAAACCAATGAAAACACATAATTAGTTTATCTTGTTAAAACATTCATGAAACATAAACAAGCATAAGTATTTTTTATCCACAATAGTCATACCGTTGTATAGATTTTAAATCTTCAAGTGGAAGTTAATTTTTCTAAAGTCCTAAATAATTCTCAATGGATTTCTACCATTTACATGCGACTAATAAATTAATTAAGTATTTAATTTGCATCAAAATGATTTAAACGGAAGTACATCAATTTAATTGGTACAAATTTTAATCCACCGACAATATTAAATTTATTTTTTAATAAACATAAATATTTGCTAGTGGTGTTTGTAATTTATTATGACTAAGGAACCTAATGCCTAATGGTAATGGAAGCTTATGGCTTGGTTAGCCTAGTGGGTTGGTGGCAGCTGAGATGAGAGAGGCTGACTTGGGCTGGGCAATGTTGGGCTGAAATCTCGGATATCCATTTTCGTATTATCCGGATAATCTTTATTCGTATCTGTATTCGTAATATTAGTCCTACTGTATTCGTATCCGTATCCGGCAAAATAAATCCTTATTCGTATCCGATCCGAGAATTATCCGAAGAAAATCCGATCCGACAAAATCCGTGTCTGTTTTCATCCGGATCGGTCGGGAACTATCCGATCCGTTTTCACCCCTAGTTGCAGCAAGAGGGCGGAGGTAGGTACGAGCCTGGGAGGCCAGAGGCGGTTCACCCTGTTGGCGAGTCCAATCTGATTATTTTCTTTTATGTAAAAGAAATAATCAAATACAAGTAATATAAATAATACATTAAATACATAAAAAGATATGGAGAGAACTCTTGTCTTTCTTTATTACTTTCTTTTTGACAAGTAAAAGTTTACAATGATTGAAACCGTCTATTTGTAGCTAAGTGGTGGGATACTCACTAATGGGCTAGGCTTGCAGGACCAGACCCATGTTTCCCAATACTCCCCTTAGGTACTCATCCAACACGTTCATACCTCATCAAAACTCCATAAAAACCCAGTGAAAAAATTTGGAGAAAGAGTATATGATACATGTTATATTGTATTGCACTTTAGAAAAACTCGTCTAGGAGAAAGAGTGCAATCCACCCAATTTCATTTAATATACAAGATTTATTCTTTGGGTACTCGATCTTCATAATTAAGCTTTAATAGTAAGCTCGAGAAGAATGTTCCCCTGAGTTCTACACTTTTCTGAGTTTTATCATTCCAATTCCACATACACATCTTTCAAAACTAGATGCTGAAAGTGATTTAGTGAATAAATCTGCAAGATTTTTCACACGACTTAGTATGCAGTACCTTAATTTCATCTATTTTTATAATTCATGAGCATAGAAGAATTTGGGGTTGATATACTTTGTGAGATGACTTTTCACGTAACCCATCTATACTTGTGCAACACAACCTGCATTATCTTCATAGATGATTGTAGGAGCTTGCATGATATTCAATCCACATGATTGTTGAATGTGGTGAATCATTCATCGAAACCAAGCACATTCTCATGAGGCTTTGTATAGCGTTATGATTTTTGACTGGTTTATCGAAGTCGATAGAAGACTTTGTTTTGATGATTTCCATGAAATTGCGGTTCCACCACATAGGAATACATAGTCTGTTTACGACCTAGCTGTATGCAGGTCTGACAGGTATCCGGCATCTGCATAGCCAGTCATATTCATGTCTTAGTTCTTTCTGTAGTATAGTCCAAGATCTTTTCTTCCTTAGAGGTATCGAAAAATGTCCTTTATTCCCTACCAATACCTTTTGGTAGGTTCTGCATTATACCTTGCAAATAGGTTTGCGGCAAATACAATGTCCGGTCTAGTGCAGTTCAGTAAATACATAAAGTGCTCCTACTGCACTTAAGTATAGGAATTCCAGTCTCAGGACTTCCTCCCCCTCTTCTCTAGGTCGGTATGGATCCTTGTCTTGCTGTAAAGATCTCCTGATCATTGGTACTTTTGATAGGTACGCCTTTTCAAAACTGAATCTTTCTAATACATGTTGAGTATATGCGGATTAATGCACTAATATCCCTTCAGGGGCATGTGGAAGTTGCAAACCTAAGCAATATTTGGTTTTATCCAAATCTTTCATTTCAAACTCTGACTCCAAGTAAAAGCTTGCTTCCTTTATATCTTCTAGGGCTCCGATGATATTCAGATCATCTACATATACTGAGATTATACAAAATCCATTTTAGGATCGTCGTATAAATACGTAGGGACAATCCTCATTGTTCGTGTAGCCTTTCTTGTATAGAAAGTCGCTTAAGTGATTATACCATATTCTACCTGATTATTTAAGTCCATACAGTGATTTTTTTTTAGTTTTACACTATACAGGCTTCTATTTGCTCTATCTTGGTTTGGGATATGAATGCCTTCAGGCACCTTCATATAAATGTCAGAATCCAAGTATTCATAAAGGTATGTCGTTACCATATCCATCAATTTTATTTCTAAATTCAGATTTACTACCGTCGAGATTAAATATCTAAAAGTAATACCACCCATGATTGAGGAATAGGTTTCTTCATAATCAACTTCTGGACTTTGAGTGAAAACCTTGCTTAATAAGCCTTGCTTTATATCTTACAACTTCATTTCTTCATTTCTCTTTCGAACAAATACCCACTTATGCTCTACAGGGTGCATATGGGGAGACGTGCGACTTACAGGCCCAAACACCTCTCTTTTGTTCAGAGATAATAATTTAGTTTTTATTGCCTTTTTTCAATCCTTCCAATTTGATCTTTTCTTACATTCAGCGAGCGATGCAGGCTTTAGATCAATCAATGATTGTGGAAATTTTCTTTGCAAAAATAAATATCAATATTGGCTATTGTCCTATTCATGGATTCTCCGGTGTGCACATAGTTTGTAGCTATTTCATCATGGGTTATTCTTCTTGTGCTTCTACCTGCTTACCGCTCCTTCCAGTTGTAGGGGCAAGTCCCTTTAGTTTTTTAGCTCCGATGTCTGCACACACATCTATGCTGGTTTCTCCCTCCATGGGAATGTTCAAATCTGGAATGCCTTTTATCGAAGGTGTCATACTGGTGCCAAGTCTCAACTGGCTCCCCTTCTGGTTTTGAGAAACTTCAGTAATTGGCTGTGTCAAGTCTTTCTCATCCTTTTTCACTAGGCATCCCCAGTTAGTTCGGATTTGAGGGGCAAGGTCCTTTTATTTTGAAGCCTCTAGACAGAATTAGGGATACCTTTAATTTTCTGTGGTATTCAACCCTTTCTGGTGCATTGCATGCAGGCACATGTGACTTGGTCACGCTCTTTATATTACTAAAGTAGTCAGACAGTTGGTTTGCTAATGCTTGCAAGTCGAGAATCTTCTGGACTTCTCTATTTGCTTCACTAGTGCATGGATTCCTGTGGTTTTCCACATAATTTCCTGATATTTTTCATCAACGAGTTGATTTCCTCTCTCTAATATTGGAAAAATATCTTCATCAAATATGCTATCACTGAAACGGATAGTATGCAAATCTCCTGTCATGGGGGTCCAAATATCTGATTATGGATGCTATCTCATAACCAACGTATATCCCAGACTTTCGGAGAGGGCCCATTGCAGTAAGCTATGGAAGGGGTATAGATACATAAATCTTGCACCCAAACCTACGGAGATGAGAAATTTTCGGTACTGATCCTTGCTCTAGTTGCATAGGTAAATGGATGTTGTATCCCGATGGTCTAAAGTTGATGAGAGTTGGCGCATACAGGATTGTGTGTCCCCAACATGCAGTTGTTAAATTACAATGTTGCAAAAGCGGCAATAAATTTAATTCTCTTAATTAATGCTTCTGCTAGTCCATTCTGGGTGTGGACATGCAGTACGGAATGCTCAACTTTAATTCCCATTACTATGCAATAATTATCAAATGCCTTTGAAGTAAATTCTCCTACATTATCCATTCTAATGGACTTTATATGATAATTAGCAAAAATTATTTTTAATTTGAATTATCTGCGAGATCAGTTTTGCGAAAGTATGGTTTCTCGTAGATAATGAATATACATGCAACCATTTCGAGGAAGCATCGATGAGCACCATAAAATATTTAAATGATCCTGATAGTGGTTGTATAGGGCCGCAATGTCTCCTTAGATGCATTCGAGGAATGCTGGGACTTCATCCTTCAGTTTCAAAGCAGAAAGTCTAATAATAAATTTTCTAGTGGTACATGCGGGGCACACAAAATCTTCTTAAATAAAAAAATTCATTACATTGATATTATGTCCCTATGAATTATTAATTATATTTCTCATCATCCTAAGACCTGGGTGGCTTAGTCTATCATGCCAGAGACAGAAGAATTCAGAGCTTCTAAATATTGTTTTCAGGGCAGTATAGGCTACAGGTGCCTTAATATTAGTGTATTATAGCTTAGTCTCAAATGAAGGAAGTCTTTCTAATACCATTTTTTCATTTGCTTCACGCTTCGTAATGAGCAGGTATTTCTTACCATACTCTTCTTCAGCCTCAACATGGAAACCATTAGCGCGAATATCCTTGAAATTTAGCAGAGTTCTAGTCGATTCTGAGTACAATAAGGCTTCTTGAATGACCAAAGTTGTGCCCAATGAGAGTGTAATTATGGCTCTTTCTGAGCCTATTATACAAGCATCACTACCCGCGATTGTTGTAAGACTACCAGCTTTCTTGCTAATTGACTGAAAGAATTTCGTCTCTCTCAAGATGTTATTCATTGTGCCGCTGTCAGCTAAGCACACTTCCTCCATAGGGCGCCACACGCGTTCTAATATAAAGTACTTTATTAATATATAGTAGAAGAAAATCAACAAATAAATAAAATACTTTAAATATCAGAACATATCATGCCATTATTAACTAACTAAATGAATGAATTATTCAATATCATCCAATCATCATGAGAAAATAAAATTGTTTGAGTATGGACAATGCAAAATGTAGCTTATTTCTTCCACACATTAAATAAATGATAATTAAAGTCTAAATGCATTCTGTTCATTAGATTGGATCTGCTAAAAGTTAGAAACTTCTATTGCTATCCTCTCAGGGGTGAGATGCTTTTCCTAAGAAATCATGGTGCTGGCAGCTGCAATGTCAAAAGGGGGTGCTGCTGCAGGAGTGGAGTCAACCTCCATTGGCGCAGACAGCTGCTCAGAACTCTCCCTCTCAATGAAAGCAAAGCGGGTTTCATGCTGCCCTTTGCCACCCTTCTTCTTCTTGGCCTAGAAGACATCGACGACGTGTTGCGGCTCTTTACAGATCCACGACTAGTGCCCCCACTTGCCACACTTGTAGCAGGTTTGGACTTACTGACTATAGAGTTTGTTGTCCCGCTTTGGTTTGCTGGCCTTATTCTCTTATGGAGCATTTAACTTGCCTTTCTGGGCTACGGTCTTGTTCTTCCTTTCCCTTTTCTTTATTATAGGCTTTCACACCTTGCAGCTCTCAATGTTAGCCTCACGGCCAGTAGAGCTCCCAGGTGACTATGCAACAAAGTTCTTGTAGAGAACTTCATCCAGAGGCTCTGTAACCTGTATAATATCAATCAATTCAGCATATTCCTTGTAGCCGCCCTGACGATAATTGCGTTCAGACTGCACTGCATTGGTGTGAAAGGTAGAGAGGGTCTTCTCAATCTTCTGATCATCTCTGATCTGTCTGCTACAAAGTTGAAGATTGGTACAAATTCTATGCAGAGCAAAGTTGTACTCTCCAACCGTCTTGAAGTTAGCAAACCTTAGTCAGATCTATTCTTGTTCTGCCTAAGAAAGAATGGTGTACTTTAGCTTCTCGAACCACTTCTTTAGTGCAGTCTATAATGCCAGCGCGCTCTTCTCTACCATGTACTCATTCTTAAGAGTGAGGCGGAGGTGATGCCTGAGGAAGTGAAGTGCCTGATCGTTTTCCTCAAGTATGGGTTTGGCATCCTAAGATGCACCATCCTAATGGCAGTGTGGAGTTTCTTGGCTTGAAGTACGATCTCAACATCAGAAGCCCAAATCAAGTAATTTTAGCCATGTTGGGCCAGCTCCTCGAACTCCCTGTTCATGATGCATGTCATCTACATGCGCATGAAAGGAATATATAAATTTACTACAGGTAAATATGCATAAAATAAATTGTACAATGGTACAAAAGATTCTTGTAATGTTCCAAAATTTTCTATATATTTTCTATAAATTTACCATTAGTTTTAGTGATTAACGAAATTTAAATAATTATGATTAATCAAAAGAGAAAATAAATACAGAAAGGCATAGAAAGTAATAAGAACAGTGCTAAACATGCTTCAAATATTAAAAACAATCCAAAATTTGAATTCCCGAGGTCCTTTTATGCTGGAATATAAATTTGCAGTGAATTCTGCAATTTGTTAGGGCCTATTCGCTAATTTTCAGAAAACTAGGGTCTATCCAAAAATTTGGAGGACCCTCTAATAATTTCTGGATTTTGGAGGGTCCTTTTTGCAAATTTTGGGAATCGCCCCCCTCCCACCATTTTTTCTTCTCTTTTTCTCCCGAAGTGGGGCAAATTTCCTGGCCCAATCGGCCCAAGCCAACCGATTAAGGGTGAAGGGGTAGGGTTTCCCCTACCCCTATTCATACATGGTGGTGGCGGGCAGCCAATGCCCATGTGGAGTGGCGGCTAAGGCGGCACAGTCGGCCATGGGAGACGACGCCGGAGCGGGCAAGTGGCACAATCCTGCGGGGTGAAGCCAGAGCTGCCAAGCGGCGCGGCGGAGCTCGGGCCAGCGACACTCGGGAGCGACGCATCTAGTCGGCGGTGCTCAGGAGCGGCGCATGCAGGCAGCGTTGCATCTAGCCAATGGAGCTCAGGAGCAGCGCATGTAGGCAGCAGCGCTCGAGAGCGGTGTATTGGGCCGGCGACGCTTGGGAGCGGTGGTCAGGAGGCGAGTGGTGACGCGAAGCGGCCGTGCGACTTAGGCGGTGCGGGCGTGGCCATGCGGACCGGCGGTGGTGCTCAACGCGAGGTCGGGCGGCAACGGGCATGCGAGCTCCCCAACGGCCATGCGGGGCCCCCGCGGCGGTGATCCGGCGCAACTGCAAGCCGATGCGCTTAGGCAGTGGTGTGTGTGAACGGTGCTTAGGTGGCGGCGTGTAGGTGACACAGATGGGCAACGCAACGGCTGATGGCACGTTCAACCACGTGCGGGCGACTCCGACGAGCAGCGCAATGGCTCGGGTGGCGTGTGGGTGGTCGACGAGTTGTGGGCCGTTGCATGCAGGCAGTCAGTCGGCGGTTCATGCGACGCATACAGGGTAGCGTGCGTGTGTTCTTTTTTAAATCTATATTACAATCAACATCTACTCTTTTGCACAAATCTATCGATCAGCTTGTCTGGCAACTCCAATCTGCTTGCGGTGGATTTAGAGCGGATTTGCACCATAGAAAATAATCTACAATGTAAATTTTGTGGAATTTAAAGTGATCTAGATATGAACAATTCAATCTATGAGTGCTTCGATGATTACCTTCGATCCACCAGAACGATTCATGCTGATAACGTGTTGAGGAACCGTTGCTGGCGAGTCCAGTCCAATCGTTTCCTCCAATGCAAAAAAGATAATCAAACACAGGTAATGCAAATAATAGATTGAACACACAAAGAGATATGAGGAGAACTCAGGTCTTTATTTATTGCATTCTGCTTCACAAGTACAAGTTTATAATGATTGAGACCCCTCTATTTATAGACTAAGTAGAGGGATGCCTACTAATGGGTCAGGCTTACTGGCCCAAGCACAGGTTTCCCAACACACTCGAGAGGCTCAGCCATAGCCGCGGGCAGTGGCTCGATGGGCGTAGTCATAGCCACCATGCCCAGGTGAGGCGGTGCTACAGAGAAGCAGGCGCGATGGTGGCTCCCATGTGCTACAGCTCAGGGGTGCTACGTGAGGGTTAGCAGCGGACCCAGAATTAAATTTAAGCTATGGCAGGATGTTCACATGGACTAGGAGTATCTTTCTTTATCTTTACTAATTAGAGGCTCTTTAGAAGCCCCCGTGTTAGTTTGAAGAGGTAAACAAGTTACAAATTCCTACATTAATCAAAAAATAAAAAATAGAGATTCTCACATTAATAGTAAAAAAGAAAACATTATGGCCATCTATTTTTTTTTGTATGGGTGTAATCTACGTCTTAGATTTAGTATGGATGCAAACATGTTAAGTCTAAGGATATAGATTGTAAGAGTTTGTATTCAAATGTAAAAGATATATGCGTACTTACATGCCCAAGTCTAAGTCTGATATATCAAATATTCCTAGCCTAAGTCCGATACAAATGTAGAGACCCGAATATGCAAATCCAGACTCTCTTATGTATTCTGCACCAGTTCAGGATCACGCTGGTGCACACAGTATAAACAAAGATGAAATATCGAACATAACATGATTTTCTAAGAAAAGACTCAAATATTATTAATAATTATCAAAGTGCGAACTTATGGCCAAGCTTACAATTAATAGCCTAAAGGCTTAAGAAACTAGCAGCGGAAAACAAGAAATAAGCGCAGTAGCCACTTGAGACTAGGGAGCGAAGTCCTAATCTGCGAAGTCGTCGAAGTATCCTCCTGCTAGTAGCTCCTTCTTCCTCAACTAAGCAAATATGGATGAAGCCGTGAGTACATAGAGTACTCAACAAGTCGTTTGTAAAAAAGATGCAATATAGTATGGAAGACTTACCAATGGATAGCTGAAAGGTTAATTTTGCAGAAGGCAACAATTTAAAGTAAATAAAATAAATAGATTGAAAAGCGAATTTTGAAAATGGTAATAGTAATTAATCAAAGGAATTGAGACAAACCCCATGTGAACTGATCATTCACCCCGATGAATCACCCATGAACCAAGATTCACGAAATGAACCACCAGTGAACTAACCATTCACTTCCCAACTTTACCCAACCAGGTTTTTATGAAAACTCTATCCCTCATGTGAAATCACCGAGCATTGTCCATGACCGAGGACACGGCTATTCGAATAGTTTTACACTCTGTAGAGGTTGTACAACTTTACCCACAAGACATGATATTCTCATATTGCTACGCGATTGACACACTTCCTTTGGTGTGCGGCGGAGAAATCATAACAAGGCCTTTACAATGCTCAATCTCCACCCAGTTCCACCTCGCTATGATTTCGTCGTCGAGTAGGGTAACCCCCTAGCCGATAATTGCCCCCTCTTGCGCCTCATGGAAATCAGCGACCATGTTCATCCCAATGACGGAATCAAAATTGAAATTTCAGAAATTAGTCAGCCAGGTCTATCCATACTAGACATGTGGTTGTACGGTAAGGCTCAGATCAATGCTGCACAAAGTTAAGTCCTTAGATTTACCCAGACGAAGCATCTACATCCAATGTGCAACCTGTACCCCTTTACTGCACGATCATTCGCCCTAGTGAAAACCAATTTGGTATAACCAACACCAATGATACTACCCATGTCATGGTACTCAAATTTTATAACTGTGGCTGACCACCACATTCCAGTATATCATTAAGTCAAGATTAATTAACACGTGATGATAGACCCAACGTACTAGTAATAAGCATGGCTAAGCAAATTAAACAACCCATGTGACAACTAGTATTACATCACTAAACAATTACCCATCCTATGGTGACAACGGAATCATGTCAACCAAATTATCAAGGAGGGATTAATCAATTTGGACAATAACTACCAATACAAGGGTTTGTATAAAAATAGCAATGCATGATAATTTAAAACAAAGTAATACATAATAGATTTGAAAACTGGGTTCAACATGATCAAAGGTCACGACTAGCCATGGTCTTGCTTAGTTGACGGTTCTTGATTCTTGAATCTGGCTTTAGCTTCTTCGAAAGCGTGATCAAACGAGAGAGAAAGCAAAATGAAACACAAAATAAATTCAAATAAAATTCAAATGAACTTCAAAAACTTCAAAACCACCAAAAGATAGAGATCAATTTTAGATGAATTTAGGAAAAAGAATCGGGTCGACCGGAGCTACGACGAAGGAGAATGAGCGATCAAAAGTTTGCCAGGCGAGAAAATGCTGAAAAATAACACAAAATTACTGTTCATCTGAGAGCATTTTTGGAGAGAAGGTTAGCGCCGGCAAGAGGAGGCATGGGAGGTGAAACTAACTAGCAAATGGATTGCTAGGGACCCAAGGCATACATAGGTAGCGATGGCACGCCAAACGGAGAACGGTGACGGCACGAGCGGCTACAACGACATGGGTAGGAGAGAGGAATAAAACCTGGGGATAGAACATGGAGAAGTAGGGTGAGCATGGGTTAGATGTGGCATGGAGAAGCTAGAAAAATTGTCGGCTCGGCCGAAAACCCACCAGAGACGATGCAAACAACGTTTCAATGATGTCGGCAAGGAAAAAGGAAAACTTAATATTTTGGTACTAAGTGAACGAAATCTAAAACCACTTGGAGGGTAGTTACCTGGGATGGTTTGGCACGATATGACGTGAACAGATTGGAGAACACCACCGGATAGATGGGGACACAAGATGCCATTGGCGGCCATGGCGAGGTGTCGGAGGCAAAAATTTGTGGAGGCTTTTCGGGGAAAAGAAAGGAAGCAAAGCATAGAACGCGACGAGGCAAGTCCAAGAAAAATTACAGCACAAGCTAAAGCTTACCGGAGGGGATGAATCGATGTCGAGAAGCGCTCTTGACCTAGATTGGGGAAAAGTCGATTCCAAGAGATTGGCTGCACCAAAACCAAATTAATTTGGTGAGAAGGTAGATCGCACATGGGAACACGATGTGACGTGAAAGAATCATAAAAAATCTCACCCGATAGCTCAGAACGCGACGAGTAATTTCGAGACCGGAGGGCCTCGGTGCCAACGGCGTCTTGGGCTTTGAGGGGACTTTGCATGGCTTGGAACAGGTTTAGGGGGGTCAAGGGGTCGTATTTATAGGCTTGGAAGAGATAACTCTAATTCATGAATTTTGGTTTAGAATTTTTTTTGGAAAATAAGGAATAAAAGGCAACCGGGTGAACGAAACACAAAGAGGGTGGTTGGGATAGATTCCTTGCGTGATTTGGCACAACTTTTCTTTTAGGAAGACATTAAGATAAGGTCCAATTGGAAGGTCTGAAGAGAGAGAAAAAGTGGAAAAACGAGAGCTTTTGAAACAGACCGATAGTAGCTGAAGCTTGAAGATGAATAGTGCCAAGACACGTGTCGAGCACTGTTCATTCTCTCTCTTTGGTTTTTTTTGGAAATTTTAAATTGAGCTAAAACAAACTCTAAAAAATTCAAGAAAATATAAAAAAATTCCTTGAAACTCAAGGAACTCAAATAAATATTTTTGACAAAATTTAATGTTTAATTTATTCGTATTAAATCCTTTTAATTAATAAAAATTCCAATTAAGCTTTAATTTTTTTCCAGAAAAATCCAAATGGTGAATTTTATTTTAAAAGCTTCAAAAAGGCTCTGAAAATCAGAATGTTATAAACCTCCCCCCTTAAATGGAATCTCAACCCCAAGATTCAGACTCACTAAAGGAATAGGTTACCAGGTGCAACGTTGGAAATGTCACTGTTCAAGCTTCCCCTAGCAACGCTCTGATGTATCTGACTTCCTCGATCTGATGACGTCCCACGGCTTGCTCCTGGAGTCTTGGTAGGGGTGCTTCCAAGGTTGAACGAAATTGGCGTGATTGCTTGACGGTTCTACGGACACTTGGCAGCATAGTGACCTTGCTCGTGGCACTTTTAATAGGTGACTAATGCTGTAAGGTTGGCATTCTCCCGTGGCTAATTGACTGGCTAAGGCCCAGACAAGAATTGGCGAGGGGCTGGTGCCGGGGTCTTAAACTCTAACTGCTGAGGAACCCGAGCTTGCTGATATGCACTGAAACGAGCCCTTTGGGCCTAATGCATCTGAGATTCTTGCTACATCACCCTTCTTTTGCAGGACTCCTCTAGTTCATGACGGCTTTCCTCAATGAGCATCGCCTTATCCACCATGTTTTGGAAACTGGCATAGTCGTTTCCCACCACATGAACTTTCAATCCTAGGTTCAATCCTCTCTTGAACCTCTTTTGACAAACATCATCTGTGGCGACGTCCTCCGGTGCATAGCGAGCTAGTTGAGTAAACTTGTTGAGATATTCACTTATTGATATACTCCCTTGCTGTAGGTCACGAAATTCCTCCTTCTTCATCTCGATCACTCCATCCAAGATATGAGCGTGTCGAAATGCTACTGTGAACTCAGCCCAAGTGATGTTGTCTTGATCCAATACAAACATATACGACATATGTTTCATGTTACTTTGTAGCTTATGAATAAAAGGAAACAAAAAGGAGAATCATTGCTAATTGGTATTGCACTCATCGGACATGGAAGGAAAATAATGTGGCTGAATATGTAAATTATTCACGTTGGATTTCTACTTTACATAACTTGAATCCATTCGTGTTTATAAACTATCTATCTATCTGTTGGATCGAAAACGGCGACAGAGGGGGGGGGGGTGAATGGAGCCCTTTAAAAATTGCCCCAAGTGTCCACAACAATTTCTTCTCCGTTAGCTAGAAAGCTATGAAGCAAGAAATCAGAGACTAGCGAACTTGAAATAGACTGACAATGCACTGTGCAAAGATTTCAGAATTGACCAAAAGACTTCACAAGAGAACCCAAAAATAGCAACAAAAGACTGAAAACAGGAGAAAAGAACCAGGCTAGGAACTGTTGACTAGAAGCCTTAAGGGACAGAAGACAAAACACAGAAGAAAAGGACAACTAGGAGCACAGCTTCAAGATTACAAACGAGCTGAAAACAGATCACTAGGCACTTGCTAAAACCAGTAGATGAGACTGCAGACCAAATGAGAATTAACCAGATAATGTTGCTGCTGTAAATGCTCTCTAATAAGGACTAAAAAGAGCCAAACTGGCAGCCTAAGGAAATGCAAGAAAATAGCCAACCAAGAGCACAGATGAAGCACTACAAGACTGAAAACCAAACAAAAAATGCTGCTGCACTAAGAAGCCAAAAGCTGCAAACAAAAGATCAAAATGAAACCAACTATTGCAGCTTAACCGAGAGACAAAAATTGAGATTTTCTGCTGGCCGTGAGCTGTTGAAAAACAAAAGCTAGCTGCTGAAAACAGCAGGACTGCAGGCTGAAAAAACAACAAAAAGAAGAAAGCATAACCTAAAAGTGAGCAAGACTGAAATAGAGACCAATAGCCAACCGAAAGCAGAGCAGAAGCCTGCGGTTTGAACTTTAGCAGAATCTGCACATGAGATGAATAGCTGATCTGCAAAGCTACGATTGATCATTTGAACCAAGAAACCAAGCTTCAGTTCTTGCTTGCTCGAGAGACAATAAATGCTCTACTTTTAGATAGAAAAGTAGACACAAAAATGAATGCAGCAGGCAGCCAGGAGAATACAAGGTGTGGCTTGAAAAAGAACAAAACAGCAAATACCCAAGCTAGAAGAGAGACTGAGATCAAGATCCATCAGCTGCAGCTCTTCTCAAGAACTTGTTAAGAAACATTGCTTTCAGGAGAATATTAGCCACAAGGCTATGAAGCGGTTCCCAGTTGAAAGCAAAAGAATTCAGCTTCAAGAACACAAAAACCCACTCAAATCAACATGAACTAAGAGGGACTGAGAACGGCAAGGAAGCACATAAACAAAAAGATAAAATAGAAGCCATAGCACCTCAACCAAGGATTTCACAACTGGACTAAAAACGATACGGAGACATGAATGATTGAAAATCAAGTGTGTTTACATGCTGTCCACTACTCTCAAGAACTCAAACTAAGTCCCCATACGCCTGGAGAGCATAGAGAGCAGCTCACACCTCCTCTCATTCTCTCTTTCTCAATTCATACATGGAGAGAACCAAATAAAACCCTAACTCTTACACCCACTCTCTCAATTTCAGCACAACCTCTTCCTCTCCTTTTATAGCCTCCCACTAATGGGTTTGCACATGCTTTACCCATTAGGTCACCACCTACTCGATGCTTTATCCAAACCCGCTTCCTTTAGTGCAGCTTTGTGTTTTTACCGAAACGCCCCTCGCGCACCTTCCAGGAAGCTTCCTCCTTTCTTGCCTTGCAAGCCTCGCAGCCACCTCGAGCCCTCGCCGTCTTCGACACCTCCCGACCGTTCTGACCTCAGCGCCACCTGCGCCTAGTCCGGTCCACCGTGTCTCGCCACGACTCCGCCTCGATGTCCTGCAGCCAATATAGACAAGAAACACATTAAATAGCACCGCTCGATACATGTAAGCATAAATGTATTAATGAAATAGCCTAAACCTGACAAGTCGACATAAAATGCAATCTAAACATGTTGACCAGGTTTGACCATGTTCGACCGAGCCCGATTGCACCACGCAACAGCATGGTCCGAACCAACCAAATCAAACTCGACTTCCCTAAACCGGTGTCAATTACTTATCACACACAAGAGATGACCCTCACATGGTCTCTCAATCTCCCCCTTGATGAGTATATTGACAAACTCAGAAAAAGCAAAGCGCAAGGTAGAGTTTGAGCAAGAAGTCAAACATGGTCCAAAGGAAGAAAATGAAGCTAATGACCATGTCGACACAAGGAGCAAAAGAAAGAACAAGTTTTCCTCAAAGCTCTCAAAATGGCTTTTGCTACTGTTGTAGGGGTGGCCCCCACCTAAACCAAAGAGTCTGTCGAGGACCTGTATGACCAGTAAAACATGTGTAAGGACTCAAATGCCCCCAGCGGGGATAACCCGATGTAAGGGCACAATTGTAAAATCGCTACCCATGTGCATATATATACGAAACGCCAGCCTTGGGGGCGAGGGGCAGGAGAACATTTTACACACTACATCCTCACTCTCCCCACTACCATCTCTCTCTCTGTTTGGTCCGTAATCACAACAGTTGGCGCCGTCCGTAGGGAAGGACGAGGACAAGCCCGAAGATCGAAGAAGAAGATGGCACCGAAAAAAGCTTCGTCGACGGCGGCGAAAGGAAGGAAGACGGTCGGGTCGGAGCAGCGCGTGAGCACGAGGGCCTCGGCATCGGCTGCCGCCAGCGCGCCGTCGCGGCGTTCGCGCGGCGACGACGGAATCCCGCCGCCGCCACGGCGACGGCCGACCCGCCACGCACCGCGGCGACGGCACCGCCGCTCGCGACGACGGCACTCGACCCGCCATCGCGGCGACAAGACCCGGCCCGCCATCTGCGACGACAGCACCCGACCCCGCCACCGCGATGATGGCAACCGACCAGGGGGCTGGTGGTAGCCGTGACGAAGCGGCCGGCAGCCTGGGATCTAGGGAGGCGATAGTCCCCATACCGACTCGCTCGCCGGGAGCGCCGATGGCCCCACCCGCGGTGCGGTGAAAGCGCCTGCCGTGGCTGGCCTCAACGCGTTCAGCGGGAGCTCGAAGACCTTCGCGGAGCCGTCCGAGACATGCAAGGGGCTCGGAGCCAGCAGGCCACGCCAGGGGTCGCGCCGGAGCCTACGCCCGAGAGGGCGGATAGTCGTGACGCCCCCACATCCAGTCGCGCCCCGCTGTGACGCGTCGATCCGGAGTCCCCGCTCTCGGCGGATCGCAATGCGGCGGAATGGCGAGACTTCAAGTTCCCAGCGTCATCGAGGCGTTCAAGGCGTCTGGACCCCGTGAGTTCGTGCGCGTGTATGAAACCGCCATCGAGGCCGCGGGGGGAGACGACACCACAAAGGCGAAGGGGCTCCCCCTCGTGTTGCAGGGAGTGGCGCTGTCCTGGTTTTTCACCATAGAGCCGAACTCCATCTACGCGTGGGAGCAGCTTTGCGACCGCCTCCACAACAACTTCCAAGGAAACTACGTCGAGCGAGTCGACGCGGATCAACTCTTCGCCGTAAAGCAGAAGCCCTCGGAGAAGCTCCAGGACTACTTCAAGCGCTTCGCGAAGATACGTTACCAAGTTAAGGACGTCAACGAGACCACCGTCGTCAACGCGGCCATACAAGGCCTCCGCCCGGGCCCGATGGCCGAGTACAACGCGCGGAAGCCAATCAAGACGGTGGCCAAACTCTTCGACAAGATGGAGCAGTACGCCAGGGCGGAAGAGGACGCACGGCAGAGGCGGGGTGACGACTCTGATATCAACCAGGCCGGTGGCTCGGCAAGAGTCGAAGACCCGCCCAAGGATGACTCTTCGAAGGGCAAGCGCAAGCATGAGTCATCCAAAGACGCAGCCGACCGCAGTGAAGCCCCGCACAAGGAGCCATCCAACAGGTCCAAGCGAGGGCAGCAGAAGTCACGACGGGGCCACTTTGTCTTCGACATCGAAGGCGGTTCCGAAGAAAGAACCTCCGTGGGTCGTGGCAACCGGGGGCGCCGAGGCCGAGGGGGTCACGGCCGAGGCGGGGGCCGCGATGACAGAGGCCAGGGCGATTACGACGACCGGCAGCACGGGCTGTGGTGTGAAGTCCACGGCCGAGGCACCCACGACACACGCTCGTGCATCTCCATTGCGGCGCTCCGCCAAAGCGTCACTAGGGACAGGAACCCGGAGGCGCGCCCGCCTGTGGTGGCCCACGTCCAGCTCCCGCACGAAGCCCCATGCGGTTCAGGGGCAAGGTACAGCCCGTGAAGGCCCCTCGCGGATCCGGACCCACGTGCGGCGGCCTCGGAGGGCCTCTCGCAGTGCGAGCCCTCGAGGCAAAGACACCGCAGGTCATCAATGTCATATCCGGAGGCTCTGCGCTGGAATTCGCCTCAGCACGGCAGCAGAAGGCCTATGCGCGAAGGTTACATCACGTGGCGGCGCACCCAACGCAAGCACCGCTGGCCGGGCACGGCGAAGTCACGTTCACACCCGAGGATGCCCGAGGCGAGACTTTCTCACCAGACCCCTAATAATCCGGGTCATCATCGCGGGATGCGACGTGGGGCGTGCCCTCGTGGACGGAGGCAGCTCCGCTAACGTATTGTTCGCGTCGGCCTTCGACCAGATGGGGATCCCTCGAAGCCGTCTAGGGCCCTCAGGAGTTCCCCGCAGGCCTTGGGACAGCCCTCACGCGCTTGGTCAAATATGCCTTCAAGTTTCGCTTAGCTGCCGACAACGCGTGCGGGCGAAGATGCTACCTTCGACGTGGTTGACCTCCCGTACCCCTACAATGCCATACTAGGGCGCCCAATCCTAAACTCCTTCGGCGCGGTGCCGCACCACGGCTATCTATGCATGAAGATTTCGGGACCGCGGGCTATCATTACTATCCGTGGCGACCAAGATATGGCCCGGCGCCTCGAGCCGGGTACCAGGTATCCGCGTCGCGAAACTCAACGACAATCTTAGGGTCGGCGCCGCAGAGCGGAGGTCCCGCGGCGTCACTCGAAAGCAACTCGATGGGCCCTGCAGGTAGCCTGACCACTAGAGGCTTCAGCCGCGCCGGGGACATACGGTTAGTCTATCTCCTTTGTAACTGCTCGCCCGCGCAAACGGGAAACTAATAAAGTTCACCGTTTGTCGCTTGTCGATTGATCGTTATACATCAAAACGCGACGGCGGGCGCGCGAAGGCCGACCTCTGCGCGTGCTCGGCGCTCAAATCAAAGACGACGCTGCGTGTGCACTCGCCGTGAGTTCTGAAGTGCGGATGAGTATCATCGGTCGTCGCGCGTTCGCGCGCACTCGCCGAGCCAAAAGGTGACGGGCTGAGTATAAACCAAAGACGACGCCGCTGCGTGTGCACTCGCCATAGCTCGGGTACGGATGAGTATAAATCGAAGTCGCGCGTTCGCGTGTGCACTCGCAGATGCCAAAAGGTGACAGGCTGAGTATAAACCAAAGACGACGCCTTCGCGTGTGCACTCGCCGTAGCACAGTATGCGGATGAGTATCATCGGTCGCACGTTCGCGTGTGCACTCGCCGTAGCCAAAAGGTGACAGGTTGAGTATAAACCAAAGACGCGCGCGCTCGCGTGTGCACTCGCCAGAACACGTGCGGATCGAGTATCATCGAAGTCGCATGTTCGCGTGTGCACTCGCCGTGAGCCAAAAGGTGACGGGCTGAGTATAAACCAAAGACGTGTGGGGCGCCTTCACGCACTCTCCGCAGTATAAATAAGACGTGGCGCCGAGGTTCGCCTCATGCGCCCGCCACGGACTCTAAATAAGACGTGACGTCGAGGTTCACCTCCGCACGCGCGAGTCCACGGACTATAAAAAAAGACGCGGACGTTTTCCCTGCGCACTCTACGGAGTATAAACAAGACGCGAACTCCGCGCACGCCAGGGACTTCGTCCCTATGCGTACTCCCCGGAGTATAAATAAGATGCGGATGCTGATCCCGCGCACTCTGCGGAGTCTAAACAAGACGCGAACTCCGCGCACGTCAGGGACTTTGTCCTTATGCGTACTCCCCGGAGTATAAATGAGACGCGGATGCTGATCCCGCGCACTCTGCGGAGTCTAAACAAGACACGAACTCCGCGCATGCCAGGGACTTCGTCCCTATGCGTACTCCCCGGAGTATAAATAAGACGCGGATGCTGATCCCGCGCACTCTGCGGAGTCTAAACAAGACGCGAACAACGCGCACGCCAGGGACATCGTCCCTATGCGTACTCCCCGGAGTATAAATAAGACGCGGATGCTGATCCCGCGCACTCTACGGAATCTAAACAAGGTATGGGCGCGCCGCGCGCTCGGCGGAAAGAAGACGCGGATGTTAATCGCGTGCCTCGCCGAGCTGAATGGCGCGCGAAGCGCACCAGAGGCTGCGGCAGGGGATGGAGCCCGCGCGTCTCTGCTTCGACTTGAGCGACAGCTCCGCTGCCACCCGTTCGAAGGGTAGGGGACGGAGCGCACGCGCGCGCGCGTGCCTCTACTTCGGCTTTACACCAGAGGCTGCCCCCACCGCAAGGGGCAGGAGAGCGCGGCGTGCACGCACCTTCGCCTCGGCACATGCTATCCTACCAGGCAACCAACACGTCCGCCTCGGCTGGGAGGACGGAGCCCCGCGCAACTACCTCGCCACAGGCGTGCTTCGAGCGTCGAAGACCTAGCCCCCGCGCAAGGTGTGGCGTGCTAGTGAACCCGAGGGGGAAGCTTACGGCGCACATCTCGAGGTACTGGAAAAACTCATGTATATTACAAAAGTCGCAAAGCTACAAAAGCCCGACGGCGTCCCCGATGCGCTAGGCCTCTACTCCGCGGGCTCGTCCTTAACGTGTGCTAAAGCCAAGGATCCGCCCGTAGAAGGGTGGCCTGCCCAAAGTTCAGCGACTCTCGCCCTTCGCCACGCCGAAGCGCGCGACGTCGCAAGGCGAGACGCAGCACCGCCCCAACAAGGAAGCTGCCCGGGATGAAGACAGGTAGTCAGTTAGCGAGGCAAGCAGGCACTTTATTCATTCAGCAAAGGAGCAAACGTTACAACGCACGCCCACACCTAGCTACTTTTCGCCGCACTGGAGGCGTCGGCACTGTGGAGACCCAGCGCCACCCTCGTCGCCAGCGACTCGCCCAAATCGACCGAGACTCCTCCTCGTGAAGGACTTAGGCTCGACCGCGGCCGCTATCCCGCATAGTCCCGAGATCCGCTCGTAGAAGAACTGGACGGGCGGGCGAACGAGCGCGCCGCGGACATCACTCGCCCGCCGGGCATCTCCAGCTGCGGGTTCGCCAGCTCGGCAACGCGGTCGCGCAGCCACGGTGCGAAGAAGGCGCACACAAGCATGACGCCACGTAGGCGCAGTGGTCACCGAAGTTCATCGCAGCTCCGCGCGCCACGGCGGCGGCATCATGAATCCACCGAAGGGCCCGCAGCAACTCTTCCGGGCCGAAGGCATGGTTCGGCACCCCAGCCACAAGTCCTTCAAGATGGACTTCCAACATTTGCAGCGCATCCCACGCAAGCAACGAAGCCTCGCCAAGCGTTTGGTTGCGCTCCGCTAGAGTCGAGGCAAGCTCGTCCTTTTCCTTCTCCAGCAAAGCAACTTGCTGCAGAAGGCCCTCCCGCTCCGCCGCGACCTCTATCCGCGTCGCCTCGGTGGCCGACTTCCGCTCCGACGTAGCAACTCCCTCGGCGTGCGCCTTCGCCTCGGCACACTCCGCCTCAAGCTGGCGGATTCGGGCATCCTGGGCGGACCGAGCCCCAGCGGCCTCGCGCAACTGCCCCTCGGCGGCCTGCAGCCTAGCCTCCAGCGCCCCTTGCGCACGAGCGCGCGCTGCGGGGCCTGCCCGATGCACAGTGCGGGGCAAAAAATGATTCAGCAAACGCGGTGCGGCCGGGAGTTGGTCATATAACTGGGTACTTAAGTGGATAGCGCCTGCTCCCTGACGCTGGAAGCCGCTTCATCCACAATGTTGTGCCACGCCCTCAGCGCCTCCAGCGCGGGGACGAAGTCCGCGGGCGTGGAACGCGGAGCGCTTGTCCCGGCAGCGCGGAGCCCTCGTGTTCCGGAAAAACCTCCTCCTCCGGGATAAGCAGCGCTGCAGGCAAAGCTGCGGATGAGCATCACAAAGCACAGGAAAAACCCACCAGGGTCAGCTAAGCCCCCATACCTTCTGTGGCGGAAGGAGGGCTTCGCAGGCCCGTCCCCTGGGTCGCACGCGAGGGAGCGGCGACGGAGGCCCTTGCGGAAGGCGGGGTCTCGCAAGGAATGGAGGTCCTCGGTCTTGGAGCCAGCGCCGACCGCTCCGGTGCGGCGGTCAGCGTAGCTTGGAAGGCAGAGGGGGCCGGTGCTGCCGGGACTTCGCTGGGGGTATCCGCCTCCCACAAGCTCCTGATGCCTGCCGACACGGCGAAACCCCTCATCGTGCGATGGAGCTCAGGTCGCAGGCACGGCCGCTTGGGTCCACGGCCTCCGGGGGCGAAGGCCCCGCCGGGGTAAGGGCTACGAGGGCCACCTCGCGGTCCGCTGCCACTATCGGCGAAGGCTCAGCTCCTTGCGCCCTTGCGGGGGGGGGCCTCCGGCGCCACAACAGAGACGGTCGAAGGGTCCACCTCTGCACCGCCGGCCCGCGCGTCTCCCGCTTCGACGACCACAGCGGGCGACGAGGTTTCCTCCCCCCGGGTACTCGTGGTAGGCTCGGCACCCAAGGCGCCCGCAGAAGATGCTCCGCCTCCGGTGTCTGCGCCTTCCAACCCCGAATCGGCGTACTTCACCGAATCCGGCTCCGTGTCTGCCGCGCCTTCGGGAGCGCTGGCAGCGGTAGCTACGGCTGCCAAACCCAGCGCGGCGGACGCTCCGCCTCGGCTCCTTTTGCAAGGCGGCGCTTTCCTCTTCGTGGCGCCATCATCTGGCGCGGCACGCTCCGGCACGGCAAGGCCTAGGGCCTCGCACGCACGGTTTATCTGCCCCAGCCCCGCCTCGGCGATAGCGAACGCGCGCTGTTCGTGCTCCCTCTTGGTGTACGGCCCTAGGAACACGTGTGCGGCCAGCTCCGCATCCCCCAAGCAGGTCCCTGCGGCCAAACAGGCGGTAGCGCTAAGACAATGCACGTAGCGTAAGCAAAAGGAAGATGCCATCAAGACTTATGAGGACTGGGGGCGCTGGCAGCGAGCAGATCGCAGGCGAAACATTGTCGTCCCGGAGCTGCTCGGCAGCAAGGCGCCAGTCATGGGCAAGCGGGGCCACGCCGTACATGATATACTCCTCGGCGAGGTCGCGCATGTTCAGCCGGGCGGCTATCCCGACGAGCCGTCGGACCCTTCGTTGGTCCTCATGATCTAGCGTTCGGCCAGGCGAGGTCTTGAACGTGATCGGCCGGCCCGTGCATTCAAGGCCGCTCCCGCTCTCCACGCGGTGATAAAACCACCGCTTCATCCAGTTGGACTCCCACTTCCCGCGCGTGGAGTTCGCGGGGAAGAGCTTGCCGCATCCCGACTGCAGAACGAAGGTGACGCTGCCGAAGCTCGACAGCGTCCCGTCAGGACGGTCTTTGGGCTGGTACTGCGCCTTGTGCAGGTAGGCAAACAATGAAGCGCTGGGCCAGCACGCTCCCGAGCGCAGGGCCCAGCTATACACCGCGAGCCAGGCCACGGCATTCGGAGTTAGTTGCGCTAGCTCCAGCCCGAAGGTCCGCAGCACGGCGCCCACAATCGCCGCCGCCGGGATGCGCAGCCCGGCGTCAAGAAAGGCGACGAAGACAATCGCCTCCGACTCCTGGGGGCGCGGTTTCGTCTCATCGGCAGCAGGCAGCCGCACTGCCGCACGATCGGACAGCTTCCCCGCGTGCACCAGTGCTTGGATAACCTTCTCGGTAACGAGCGACGGGCCCAACTCGCCGGAGAACGAACCCCCCTTCTCCGCCGCCAGCCACACCTTGTTCGCCGCCGCCGGGTCGCGTTCGCTGGTCAAGTACTTAACCTTGACCGATGACGCCCGCCGGCGAATGCTACAGCCACCAGTCGCCTGACCGTGTTCGCCACCGGATGCCATCGCTCTTCGCAAAAAGGTGGCGACAAGAATACGAGGGGGAACACGGAAGGCGATGCAAGCAAGAGGCAGGGGTGGAGACGCGACGGCACGGTTGCGATGCCTATTTCAAGCCACCACGCCCCAATGCCGAAGCGTCGCGACGGTCCGCGTACCGGGCGCAGCCACACCTGTGCAAACCATCCCGCGCGATTCCCCAGAAAACCGAAGCCGAGGCGTTGTGGCAGTACACGCCACGCGCAACCATAGAGGCAAGGACAGTTAATGCAAGCGATTGTGGCCACGCAACCCCTGGCATACCGCGGCACCCCAACCGTGAGCCGCCGCGTAACCCACCCGCGCAACAACACGGTACGATGCGGTGACCCACCTTTTGGCAGGACATACGTCAGGACGGAGCGCACGCGCCCCTACTCCGACTTGGTCGCCAGCTCCGCTGCCACCCGTTCGAAGGGTAGGGGACGGAGCGCGCGCACTCGACCGATTTGGCGCCACCCGCTGCCACCCGCTCGAAGGTTAGGGGCGAGCGCGCGCCCCTCGACTTGACGGCGCCAGCTCGGCGCCACACGCTCGGCGGTAGGGGACGGAGCGCCGCTCGGCTGAGTGGGCGCCAGCCCGCGCCACCCGCTCGAGGGTAGGGGACGGAGCGCCGCCGACTTCGACTTGGCGCCAGCTCGCTGCCACCCGCTCGAAGGTAGGGGACGGAGCGCGCGCCTCGACCGACTTGGCGCCACCTCTGCCCACCCGTTCAAGGGTAGGGGCGGAGCGCGGCGCCGACGACTTGGCGCCACCTCGCCACCCGCTCGAAGGGTAGGGGATGGAGCGCGCGCCTCGATTTCGACTTGGCGCCAGCTCGCGCCACCCGCTCGAAGGGTAGGGGCGGAGTGTGCGCGCCTCGACGATTTGGCGCCAGCCCGCGCCACCCGCTCGGCGGTAGGGGCGGAGCGCGCGCCCTCGACCGATTTGGGCGCCACTCGCGCCACCCGCTCGAAGGGTAGGGAGGAGCGCGCCCCTCGATTTGACTTGGGCGCCACTGCGCCACCCGCTCGAAGGGTAGGGGCGGAGCTCGCGCGCCTTGACTTTCGCCACACCGCGCCCCTCTGAAGGCGCGCGAGGCTACGATAGCGAAAATAAAAATTTCTACCGCGCACACCAGACATCATGCTAAGGAGGATCATAGATCGTTACCACTAGACGCGCAGCGCAGCGGAAGAAGAGTTGGAGAAGCCGATCCAACCACGCTGCGTCGATGTAGTAGTGGAAGTAGCCGATCGTCCCAACGGATCGCTCCTCCACGCGATCAACCACACCACGAGCGGATCCAATCGTAGATTGTCGATGCCGATCAACGCCGCAACGAGCAGCGCCTCCACCGGTATCCACACGTCCCGGCTGGAACGCCGTCGCGAGTGTACCAAAGACTCGCGAGCGGCTAGGGTTTGGCTTTCGGGAGGTGGCGGCTAGGGTTTTGCTCGGGAGGAACAGATCGTGTATCCTCATTTCCCACCTCCATATATAGACCTCTTCACTTGGGCCTCGTGGACCGAGGCCCAATAGGAGTCTATTCGGATCTCTATCCAATTGAGCCCACATCCGAATCACATTCGAATTAGTGTTCCAACCCGTTAAGTGTGCGACCACAGCAGGTTCACGTATACTTGGCGCGACCGTAAACGTTTTTCCGTCACCACGTTAATAGCGCCTCTAGCAAGACATATTAACCCCAAAGTATACGTAAAGATCATATCATTTGAACTCGTAATGTTCTCATGTACGAATCCTTTGCCTCACGATATAGATTAAGCTCAAGGCGAGACTTGTGTCATCCTCTTAATAGCTCAATCACTCTCGATTCCGTGATGGATTATAAACTTGTGATTGACTCCTCAATCACATTGGCATGGCCATGCACTTTCATAATCCATTACATCGAGGGCCGAGATATCTCTCCCATAAGGAGGGCAAATTCTATCTTGATCATTCACATCCCACTACATGTTTCATAGCAAACCCGAAGACTACTTTTATGACTACCCGTTCACGGAGTAGTGGTTAGTAGTCCCAAAATAGGCTACTACGCATGTTGGGAACCATGATGATCTCAAGTCTAAGGATTCTACATAAACACTACTTGAGACCAACTAATGACACATGGAATCTCTGCAGTTGTCTCATGGCGGGTCTATCCAACATATGTTCACTAACACATGTCCATATTATTGATTTGGTATCTCCATACCATGATCCATGAGACATGATCATCAATCAATACATATGCTGATCTTTGAATCATATTTGTTCCTCATATGATATATGATCGTGGATCATTTAGAAATAGCAACATTTTGGCATTAAGAGTCTCATGAATAAGTCACATACTCATTGATCAATAATGATAATGTCTATTTCAAGGAACAAGGCAATGTATCATAAACATAGTATGTGATATATTCAACATCTCCATGTTGCCTCTAGGCATATCACCAACAGCTTCCCACTTGCACTAGAGTCAACCATGTAGGTATCTAATACCCATTGCCCTAGTGTGAGCCTCATGCTTTGGTGGGGAAGCGGCTTTGTCAACGGATCTGCAATGTTCAAATCCGCTTGTACTTTGCATATCTTCACATCGCCTCTCTCCACAATCTCGCGGATGAGATGAAATCGCCGTAGAATGTGCTTGGACTTACAGTGCGATCTAGGCTCTTGGCTTGCGCAATGGCCCCACTATTGTCACAAGAGAGGTCCATTGGGCTGGAGGCACTAGCCACCACACCAAGCTCAAACAAATTTCTTGATCCAAATAAATTTCTTTAGCAGCCTTCTGCGCTATGTACTCGACTTCTGTAGAATCAGCAACTGCCTCTCTCGCTTGGAACTCTTCCACTCACCGCACCGCCATTCAGAGTAACACAAATCCAGATTGCGATCTAAAATCATCTTTGTCGGTTGGAAGCTAGCATCGGTGTAACCATTTACAACGAGCTCTTCCTCACCACCATAGATGAGGAACACATCTTTAGTTCTTCTCAAGTACTTCAAGATGTTCTTTACGGCAATCCAAAGACTTTCACTGGATCTGATTGGTATCTACTTGTAGCACTTAAAGCATACGAGACATCCGACGTGTACAAAGCATGGCATACATAATGGAACCAATAGCCAAGCATATGGAATCGCATTCACTTTATCCCGCCATCGTGTACTAGGACACCGACTCTTGCTAAGATTTATACCATGTGACATAGGTAGAAAGCCTTTCTTGGAATCCTGCATGTTGAACCTTTTCAACACCTTGTCAATGTACGTATCTTGGCTTAATCCAATTAGCCTTCTTGATCTATCCCTATAGATCTTGATGCTCAGAATATATGCCGCTCTCCTAAGTCTTTCATAGAGAAACTATTTTTCAATGAAGACTTAACGATTCGAGCATAGGAATGTCATTTCCGATCGAGAATATGTCATCCACATATAAGACCGTAAACACGAGTGCGCTCCCACTAGCCTTTTGTAAACACAAGGCTCTTCTTCGTTCTTGATGAAACCAAACCCTTTGATTACTTCATCAAAACGAATGTTCCAACTCCGAGATGCTGCTTAATCCATAAATGGATCTTTGCGACTTGCATATCTTTCCAAATGATTGCGGATCGACAAAACCGTGGGTGTGTCATGTTGTAACATCCTGATTTTCAGAGTCTTTTTGAAGCTTTTAAAATAAAATTCACCATTTGAATTTTTCTGGAATTAATTAAAAGCTTAAATGAATTTTTATGAATTAAAAGGATTTAATATGATTAATCTGAACATGAACATTTGCCCAAGTTATTTTGTTTGAGTTCCTTGTGTCTCAAGGAATTTATTGGAATTTTTCTGGATTTTTCGGGATTTATTTGCTATTTTCTAGAGCTCAAAAGATTTAAATGAATTTCTGAAAAAGAAAACCCCCCAAAAAATTCCCCAACCGGCCAGTGGGCCGAAACCCACCAGCCGGCCCAACCCGCTCAGCCAGCCCAGCCAGCCCAGCCAAGGCCTCCGCCTCGTGCCACGCTGCCGCTAATCGGTGCCGCGCCGCTTCTCTCCGCCGGATGGCGACACGCCGCCCATCCTCGCTGCCGCCGCCGCGCGCCATCGCAGCCGCTTCGTCGCCGTGCATCGGCGGTGGGGCCCACTGCTCGAGCCTCGCCCCGCCGGACTCCGCCCCGTGTCCGCCGGACTCGCAGAGCGCCGCCGTCTCGCCGCGGACTCTCCGCAGACCCGGCCGGCCGCCTCGGCGTCCGTGTATTAAGGGGGACGACTCGCTTCCCCGCCCCGAAGCCGCCGCTCGCGCGCTCTGCCGTCTCTCTCGCCGGAGCGCCGCCGCCGGAGCTTCGCCGCTACCGCCGCTCGCCATCGCCGGTGGCCGCCTCGCCGCCGGTCGACCTCGCCGCTGTGGCGCTCGCTGTTAAATCGCCGCCGGTGAGTTCCGCCGCCTCGCCGCGACCGCCGGCGCCGCCGCGCCGCACCGCACGCCGGCGATTTCGCCGCCGTGTTCGCGCCGCCGGGCCGACGCGCCGCGCTGCCGCTCCGTCCGCGACGCCGACGCTGGCGCCGCCACGCTGCGGCCATCGGCCGACTCCGCCTCCCACGCCGCCTCATCCCGCCACCCATCCGCATCTGAGCCAAAGGCCCAGATCGCGCCGCGTCGGACGCCCGAGCCGTCCGACGACCGCGCCGCGCCCGCAACCTCGCCTTCCGTGACCCGGTCTACCGTGGCGCCGACTTCGCCGCGGTAGGTCCCACCGTCGCCCAGTGCACCGTGAGCCGGGCCGCCAGTCAAGAGCCGTCGGTCACCGCCACGCAGCGCCACGTCACCAGCCGCTGCGCCAAGAGCCTTGATCACCAGATTGTTCGTGAGCCGAGCCCACCGTAGACCCAGCCCCCGTGCGCCCGGTCCACAAAGACAAGGTAATTTCCGATTTTCCCTGATTTTCTTTAGATCCAATTTTCAGAGGCCTGCTCTCCTCGCCCTAGCTCCGATTGACCCGTTCTTTTTCTAAATTCATCTAAAATTGAGCTCTATATTTTGGTTCAGGTTTGAAAGTTTTGGAGTTCATTTGAATTTTATTTGAATTTATTTTGTCTTTTCGTTGCGCTTTCTCTCTCGTAGATCGCGTTCAAGGAGCGGAAATTGGATTTGAAGACCAAGAGACCTCAGTGAGCAAGGCCAAGGCAAGTCATGTCCTTTGATCATGTTGAACCTAGTTTTCAATCTATTATGTATTATTTTGCTTTAAATTATCATGCATCGCTATTTTATTATCAAACCCTTGTATTGGTAGTTAATGACCTAATTGATTATTTCCTCCTTGATAATTTGAATACCATGATTCTATTGTCACCATAGGATGGGAAATTATTTAGTGATACAATATTAGTTGTCACATGGGTTGACGCCTAAATCGCTTAGCCATGCTTATCATTAGTTCGTTGGGATCTATCATCACATGTAGTTAATTAATCTTGACTTAATGATATACTTGAACGTGGTGGTTAACCACGCTTATAAAATTTGTTTGCCATGGCATGGGTAGTGTCATGAGCATTGGTTATACAAACTTGGCTTTCACTTGGGCGAATGATCGTGCGGTAAAGGGGGGTGCAGGTTGCACATTGGGATGTGGATGCTTCGCCTGGGTAGTCTTTAAGGACTTAACTTTGTGCGCCATTGATCTGAGCTTAATCATGCAAACCACATGTCTAGTATGGGATAGACCTGGCACAATAATTTGTGAAGTCTCAACTTTGGTTTCATTATCGATGTTGTTGTGGCGCAAGGGGGCAATTATCGACTAGAGGTTACTCTACTCGGCATAAACCTTAGCGAGTGGGATCAGTTGAGATGGATCATTGTAAAAGCCTTGTTGTGATTATCTTTAACGTGAGGATTATCACATCGTGTGGGTACAGTTGTGCAACCTCTGCAGAGTGTAAAACTATTCGAATAGCCGTGTCCTCGGTCATGGACAATGCTCGGTGATTTCACACGAGGGGTAGAGTTTTCATAAAACCTGGTTGGGTTAAGTTGGGAAGTGAATGGGTAGTTCACGGTGTTCATTTCATGGATCTTGGTTCATGGTGGATTCCTTGGGTGAATGGTCAGTTCACTTGTGGTTGGTCTCAATTCCTTTGGTTACTTACTTATTATCATTTACAAAGCTTGCTTTTCAATCTACTTATTGTATTTACTTTAAATTGTTGCTTTCGCAAAATTAACTTTTCAACCATCCATTGGTAAGCCTTGCATATTATATTGCATTCATTTGTTACAAACGGCTTGCTGAGTACCAATGTACTCACGCTTTATGCCCCGTTGCTCGCTTGAGGAGGAGGAGTATCACCAGCAGGAGGTTCCGTAGGAGAGTACTTGACGCCTTCGCGGATTAGGCTTCGCTTCTCCACCGATAGCCCGTGGGCGTGTCGATTGGTTGCCGCGCTTTCTTTTGGATTTCCGCCGCTAGTTTTGTTAAGCCCTTCTGCTAGTCTATTGTAAGCTTGGCCATAAGGTCGCACTGATGATTATCAATATAATTTGGTTTTTCCTTAGAATATCGTGATATAGATGATATTTATCTTTGTTCACACTGTGTGCACTAGCGTGATCCTCGACTAGTGCAGTACACAGAGAGTCCGGGTTTGCATATTCGGTCTCTCTGAGAGATGGTATCGAGCTATATCGATCGTAGGATGAAGCCCTAGTTAGAATGGTCGAATTAGTAAAGTTTTCAAAATTATTTTCTAAATCAAATCAACCAAATGATTGTTTAGTAATTCTTAATTCTTACCTCATTCTTAGGATTCTTACTCCTTGCCTCCTCTGAAATATTGTTTTCAAACTAAAGATAACTTCTTATCTCTACAATATCTATAGATGCCTCGAGTGTCCCAAGATCGTAAAGGAGGTCAACCTGAATTCTTCAAGTGTCAGGCGTGAAGTTTGGCTCAAGGAAGCGCCCAATATGTCAAGAAAAGATTGAAGACTTTCGTGAAGATTAGGAGCCATTAGATTTGAACCTGTTATAGTTTTTAGCATCGATAGATCGCCTTGCTTCTTATTTGCCGTTGGGTGTGATGTGAGCTGCGCTTTGCTTCTAGCATTATGATGTAGTCATGTCAAAATCTTTTCTCGAGTTTATTGCTTCTTTTGTTAGCCTTTCCGCTAAGTGTTTGCTTAGTTTAGGTTGCCATTAGAAATTCCCTTAGACGAGTTTACCTCTCATCTATGCTTTTCCCACTTACCTTTAAAACCCGGTCGAGTTTTGAAGTGTCGAGCAACTAACCCGGAATAAAGTTGTCCAAGTTCAACCTCAAGTCTTACCTATGCTTTTCCCCTTACCTTTTCACTGGAGCGATCGAGTGTTTCTTTTCAGAGCAAGAAGAAGATGGATGGACCCAGAACCCCAGCAGCATCGAGCAATCTCGCCTATTCCTTTCAAACTTGGGAGTGCACCTGCCAAGACCTTTTCTCCGTGAGCGAGCCGTGGAACATCATCGACTCAAGGCAACCAAAGAATCTCAGAGAGTCGCAAAGGAAGCCCGAACAAAGATCATCTCCAACGTCGCACTGTAACCTATTCTTTAGTGAGCTTGAATCTCGGGTTGAGATTCCGCTTAAGGGGGAGGTTTGTAACATCCTGATTTTCAGAGTCTTTTGAAGCTTTTAAAATAAAATTCACCATTTGAATTTTTCTGAATTAATTAAAAGCTTAAATGAATTTTATGAATTAAAAGGATTTAATATGATTAATCTGAACATGAACATTTGCCCAAGTTATTTTGTTTGAGTTCCTTGTGTCTCAAGGAATTTATTGAATTTTTCTGATTTTTCGGATTTATTTGCTATTTTCTAGAGCTCAAAAGATTTAAATGAATTTCTGAAAAAAAAACCCCAAAAATTCCCCAACCGCCGATGGGCGAAACCCACCACCAGCCCAACCCGCTCATTGCCCAGCCAGCGGCCAACAAGGCCCGCCTCGTGCCACGCTGCCGCTAATCGGTGCCGCGCCGCTCCTCGCGGATGGCGACACGCTGCCGCCCATCCTCGCTGCCGCTTCGCCCGCGCGCCATCGCAGCCGCTCGTCGCCGCGTGCCAGCGGCGAGTGGGGCCCACTGCCGGGCCCTCGCCCCGGCCGGACTCCGCCCCGTGTCCGCCCGACTCGCCAGAGCGCCGCCGTCTCGCCGCGGACTCTCCGCAGAGCTCGACCCGGCCGCCTCGGCGTCCGTGTATTAAGGGCCGACCCTCGCTTCGCCCCGAAGCCGCTGCTCTCGCCGCCTGCTCGTCTCTCTCGCCGAGCGCGCCGCCTGAGCTCGCTGCCGCTGCTCGCCATCGCCGGTGAGCCGCCTCGCCGCCGGCCGACCTCGCCGCTGTCGCGCGCCGCTCGCCGCCGCGGTGAGTTCGCCGCCGCCTCGCCGCCGCCGATCGGCCAGATCCGCCGCCGCACCCACCGCCGCCAGACCCGCCGCCCGTGCCGCGTCGCCGCTGGCGGACGCGCGCGCGCTTTGGCCGCTCCGTCGCGACGCCTCGGGGCGCGTCGCCACGCGCGGCCATCGGCCGACTCCGCCTCCACGCCGCCTCATCCTCGCCACCCATCGGATCCGAGCCAAAGGCCCAGATCGCGCCCGCGTCGGACGCCGAGCCGTCCGACGATCGCCGCCGCGCCCGCAACCTCGCCTTCCGTAGACCCGGTCTCGTCGGCGCCGACTTCGGCTGCGGCCGGTCCCACCTGTCGGCCGTGCACCGTGAGCGGCCGCCGAAGTCAGCCAACCGTCGGCTACCGCCACGCAAGCGCCACGCCACCCACCGCTGCGCCAAGAGCCCGATCACCCGTCTTGTTCCGTGAGCCGAGCCCACCGTAGACCCAGCTCCCGCGCGCCGGTCCACAAAGACAAAGGTACAATTTCCGATTTTCCCCGATTTTCTTTAGATCCAATTTTCGAGGCCCGCTTCTCCTCGTCCTAGCTCCGATTGACCCGTTCTTTTTCTAAATTCATCTAAAATTGAGCTCTATATTTTGGTTCAGGTTTGAAAGTTTTGGAGTTCATTTGAATTTTATTTGAATTTATTTTGTCTTTTCGTTGCGCTTTCTCTCTCGTTAGATCGCGTCAAGGAGCGGAAATGGATTTGAAGACCAAGAGACCTCAGCTGAGCAAGGCCAAGGCAAGTCGTGTCCTTTGATCATGTTGAACCTAGTTTTCAATCTATTATGTATTATTTTGCTTTAAATTATCATGCATCGCTATTTTATTATCAAACCCTTGTATTGGTAGTTAATGACCTAATTGATTATTTCCTCCTTGATAATTTGAATACCATGATTCTATTGTCACCATAGGATGGGAAATTATTTAGTGATACAATATTAGTTGTCACATGGGTTGACGTCTAAATCGCTTAGCCATGCTTATCATTAGTTCGTTGGGATCTATCATCACATGTAGTTAATTAATCTTGACTTAATGATATACTTGAACGTGGTGGTTAACCACAGTTATAAAATTTGTTTGCCATGGCATGGGTAGTGTCATGAGCATTGGTTATACAAACTTGGCTTTCACTTGGGCGAATGATCGTGCAAAGAAAGGGGTGCAGTTGCACATTGGGATGTGGATGCTTCGCTGGGTAGTCTTTAAGGACTTAACTTTGTGCGCCATTGATCTCGAGCTTAATCGCAAACCACATGTCTAGTATGGGATAGACCTGGCACAATAATTTGTGAAGTCTCAACTTTGGTTTCATTACTGATGTTGTTGTGGCGCAAGGGGGGGCAATTATCGACTAGAGGGTTACTCTACTCGACGGCGAAACCTTAGCGAGTGGGATCAGGTTGAGATGGATCATTGTAAAAGCCTTGTTGTGATTATCTTTAACGTGAGGATTATCACATCGTGTGGGTACAGTTGTGCAACCTCTGCAGAGTGTAAAACTATTCGAATAGCCGTGTCCTCGGTCATGGACAATGCTCGGTGATTTCACACGAGGGGTAGAGTTTTCATAAAAACCTGGTTGGGTTAAGTTGGGAAGTGAATGGGTAGTTCACGGGTGTTCATTTCATGGATCTTGGTTCATGGTGGATTCCTTGGGTGAATGGTCAGTTCACTTGTGGTTGGTCTCAATTCCTTTGGTTACTTACTTATTATCATTTACAAAGCTTGCTTTTCAATCTACTTATTGTATTTACTTTAAATTGTTGCTTTCTGCAAAATTAACTTTTCAACCATCCATTGGTAAGCCTTGCATATTATATTGCATTCATTTGTTACAAACGGCTTGCTGAGTACCAATGTACTCACGGCTTTATGCCCCTGTTGCTCGGTTGAGGAGGAGGAGTATCACCACAGAGGTTCCGAAGGAGAGTACTTGACGTCTTCGCGGATTAGGCTTCGTTCTCCACTCGATAGCACGTGGGCGTGTCGATTGGTTGCTGCGCTTTCTTTTGGATTTCATTTGCTAGTTTTTGTTAAGCCCTTCGGGCTAGTCTATTGTAAGCTTGGCCATAAGGTCGTACTCTGATGATTATCAATATAATTTGGTTTTTCCTTAGAATATCGTGATATAGATGATATTTATCTTTGTTCACACTGTGTGCACTAGCGTGATCCTGGACTAGTGCAGTACGGGAGAGTCCGGGTTTGCATATTCGGGTCTCTACACATGTACACATCCTCACTCAGATTTCCATTAAGGAAAGCTGTTTTGACATCCATTTGCCATATTTCATAGTCGAAATATGCAGCAATCGCTAGAATGATCCGAATAGACTTTAGCATTGCGACGCGAAAAGTTTCATCATAATCAACACCTTGAATTTGTTTGAAACCTTTGGCCACCAATCGCGCTTTATAGATGTGAACATTTCCATCTATGTCTATCTTTTCTTGAAAATCCATTTGCACTCAATGGTTTTAACACCATCGTGGATCAACCAAGTTCCAAACTTGATTATGTGCATGGATTCAATTTCGATCTCATGGCTTCAAGCCATTTCTCGTAGTCCGTCCCACCATCGCTTCTTCATAGGTCTTAGGCTCATCGTTGTCAAACAACAATATGTCCCGTTGTTGAGTAGTCAAGAACATGTACCTCTCGGTGCACGACGTGACCTCTCCGACCTCGTGGTGCGGTGTGTCCACAACAGGTTCTTCAACAGTTTGTTCATCCTGTTGTGGTTCAGAGGAGCTGAAACATTTTCGTGTGTTTCCGAATTTCTTCAAGTTGCACCGTGCTCCCACTATCCCTTCTTGAGAGAAACTCTTTCTCTAAGAAGACACCATGCCGCGACAAACACTTTGCCTTCTCCTTGATTATAGAAGTAATATCCTTTTGTTTCCTTAGGATACCCGATAAAGAAGCATTTATCGACTTAGGAGTGAGCTTATCAGATTGTAAACGTTTTACATAAGCCTCACATCCCCAAATCTTAAGAAAAGACAAGCTAGGACGTTGTCCCGTCCACATCTCATATGGTGTCTTTTCTACTGATTTTGATGGAACCTGCTTAGTGTGAAAGCGGTCGTTTCAAGAGCATACCCCAAAAAGACAACGAAAGATCACTTTGGCTCATCATGGAGCGCACCATATCTAATAAGGTGCGATTTCTCCGCTCGATACCCCATTCCATTGAGGTGTTCTCGGCGGAGTCAATTGTGGAACAATTCCACAATCCTTCGATGATTGCCAAACTCATGGCTCAAATACTCGCCTCCACGATCGATCGTAGAAACTTGATTGTCTTGCCTAAATGATTTTGCACTTCATTTTGAAATTCTTTGAACTTTTCAAAGGATTCAGACTTATGCTTCATCGGTAGATATACCCATATCTACTAAAGTCATCGAAAAAGTTATGAAGTATCAAAACCACCTCTGGTCCGTTGAGCTCATTGGTCCACATACATCGAATGTACGAGTGCCAATAAGTCACTTGCCCGCTCACCTTGACCGTGAAAGGTGCCTTTGTCATCTTGCCAAGTAAACAAGATTCGCATGTCTCAAATGATTCAAAATCAAATGAGTGCAGAATACCATCTCTATGGAGCTTCTCCATGCGTTTCTCATTTATGTGGCCTAAGCGATAGCAGTGCCAAATAAACGTGGGATTCAAATCATTCTGACGCTGCCTCTTTGCATTAATGTTATAGACCGTGACTCTTCAAGAGTAAGAACATATAACCCATTCACCAATGGAGTATGACAATAGAACATATCTTTGAAATAAAGAGAACAACCATTGTTCATAGATCTAAAGTCATAACCTTCGCTTGCAAACATGAAGCGAAATAATGTTCTTGGAAAGAGATGGAACACAATAACAATTATTCAATTCCAAAACTAATCCTGAAGGTAAAGACAATGGCATGGTGCCAACAGCCACCGCAGACAACTTTTGCTCCATTGCCAACGCGAAGATCCACTTCGCTCCTCCTCAAACTTCTACTTCTTCTTAGCCCCCGCAACGATTTGCATATGTGAGCAACCGATCCGTATCAAATACCCAAGAATCAGTGGATGAAGTAGCAAGATTGATTTCTATAACATTTATACCGAGAGGAAGTCGTATTTCCTTCTTCTTCTCAAGATCCTCCAAGTACTTTGGGCGCCTTTTCCAATGCCCCGATTGCTTACAGAGTAACAATCGCATTAGGAGCAGCGCCCTTCTTGACTTGCTTGGTCTTAGAACCGCCGCGATCTCATCGGAGCTAACTTTCTTTGATCGCGCCTACCTTGACATTGGGCTTGCTCTTGCCTTTCGCATCATCATCACATGATGGCTGCTTTTCTTAATGCTTTCCTCGGCGCTTTTAGCATCCCATGCAACTCACCAAGGTCTTTACCATGTTGTTCATGTGATAGTTCAAGATGAATGGCTCAAAGCTCGGGGAGCGATCGGAGAATCACATCGTAGCCAACTCTTGGCTAAGGGAAAACCAAGCTTTTCCAGACTCTCAATGTAGCCAATCATCTTAATCACATGAGGGTCGACGATTCCTTCTGCAAGCTCGCACGCAAACAAGGACTTTGAAGTGTTGAACCTCTCACCCTTGCTTGGTTCTCAAACATACCACGCAACCCCACAATGATATTGTAGGAATCTGTGTTCTCATATTGCTTCAAAGCTCAGAGGACATTGTGGCAAGCATGAGACAGCTCACATCAAGGTAATCATTCGCTTGCTTCTCATAAGTTCTCCGTGCAGCGCAGAGAGCATTATCGTGCAAGTCATCGGGGTAAGGAGACTCAAGGACATACTCCTTGCGCTCTTGCTTGAGAACAATTCTCAAGTTGCGATACCAATCCATAAAGTTTGTTCCATTGAGTTTTTCTTTCTCAAGAATAGATCGCAAATTAAAAGTGCTGGATGCGGCGTTAGTTGACATGATCTACAACAAAGAATATGCAAAGTTTAGCACTATGTTTATGTTCATCTTTTATTAAACTATTTAATAAAAGACTCCCACTATGTGTTTTGCAACAAAACTCCCTCTAAGTTACATAGTGGGTCAAGATCCTCATTTCACTAATTCCTAGTGAGCTTTGGCATCACGGCTAGAAAACTAGTGACATGGGTAAGCAACACTTTGCTAATCACATCCCTATGTGACTCTTGCTTGTTGGGTGACATCAGTATGCCCCGGCCCCAACCTATGCCCCAAGGTCCAAAACTGTTTTGATAACCTTGTCAAGTAAACCAAATGCTTCCGCATGTAGATGTCCGACATCTACCCCAAATAATGATGATAACCGACGGCACTCTACTTTGGTAGACCTACCATACGGTGATCATTATCTTTTGGTGCAACATATGGAAGGGCATAAACACCTAATTTTATGAGGGACTCTATCCTACCAAAGCAACATATCACATATATCATTGCATAAGAATAAGATAGATAACATCACAGATAAACATATTTAACTGTGAAATAGTATGGCCCAAAAGGTGATATCCATCTCCATGTAGGTGTAGACGATCTCCATCCTCCACATCACTCCTTTAGGCCACCATGCTTGAAAGCTTGTAACCTCAAAACTAGGCTACTACCTATAATAGCTAGAAATTGAAGATTACAAAGATAGATTCAAGCATTAAGGTCGACACGCAGGTCATTAAATACAATATAGACAGCTAACAATAGCTGAAATAATCATGACACGCAGGCCATGAACGAATGTTACATGCATCACATACATCTCATACATTCCAATAAGATATAGGGCCATACTATTCACATCATTCCCTGCAAAAACAAGTTAGACGTAGAATCGCATTCTACCTAACGATGTGAACCCATGACGCTATACAAGGCGGTACGCACGGCGGTCCCACTGGGCCGATCCGAGACATTCTCTAGGAAGCTAGTTTTTCCACTGGGCCGAGGCCATCAGATCCGTAACCTACTAGTATTCGACATAACCACCTTATGCCGATCCGAGACAATCTCTAGGGCACTAGTAGTTCCATTGGCCTGAGGCTATCAGATTCATATCCTACTAGTATTCGACATAACCACCTTATGCCGATCCGAGACAATCTCTAGGGCACTAGTAGTGATACAATCTGCGCCTCATCTATCCCTATTCACCGATTGATCTCATCAACCCGTGCTACCATCGATTCATCACATGAACCGATGATCTAGAGCGTAATAGATCCAATCTACTACAACCGCATATCAACATATGCGCTGATCCGATCGCAAACTAAGCAAGATGGCTCGATACCACCAAGGAACGCAGCGTGAGGCTACGATAGCAGAAAATAAAAATTTCTACCGCGCACACCGTGACATCATGCTAAGGAGGGATCATAGATCGTTACCACTAGACGCGCAGCGCAGCGAAGAAGAGTTGGAGAAGCCGATCCAACCACGCGTCGATGTAGTAGTGGAAGTAGCCGATCGTCCCAACGGATCGTCTCCTCCACGCGATCAACCACACCACGAGCGGATCCAATCTGTAGATTGTCGATGCCGATCAACGCCGCAACGAGCAGCGCCTCCACCGTATCCACCGTCCGGGGTGGGCGCGGTCGCGAGTGTACCGGACTCGCGAGCGGCTAGGGTTTGGCTCGGGAGGTGGCGGCTAGGGTTTTGCTCGGGAGGAACAGATGCGTGTATCCTCAGCCCCACCTCCATATATATAGACCTCTTCACTTGGGCCTCGTGGACCGAGGCCCAATAGGAGTCTATTCGGATCTCTATCCGAATTGAGCCCACATCCGAATCACATTCGAATTAGTGTTCCAACCCGTTAAGTGTGCGACCACAGAGGTTCACGATACTTGGCCGCGACCGAAACGTTTTCCGGTCACCTGTTAATAGCGGCCTCTAGCAAGACATATTAACCCCAAAGTATACGTAAAGATCATATCGGCTGAACTCAGTAATGTTCTCATGTACGAATCCCTTTGCCTCACGATATAGATTAAGCTCAAGGCGAGACTTGTGTCATCCTCTTAATAGCTCAATCACTCTCTCGATTCCGTGATGGATTATAAACTTGTGATTGACTCCTCAATCACATTGGCATGGCCATGCACTTTCATAATCCATTACATCGAGGCCCGTAGATATCTCTCCCATAAGGAGGGGCAAATTCTATCTTGATCATTCACATCCCACTACATGTTTCATAGCAAACCCGAAGACTACTTTTATGACTACCCAGATTCACGGAGTAGTGGTTAGTAGTCCCAAAATAGGCTACTACGCATGTTGGGAACCATGATGATCTCAAGTCTAAGGATTCTACATAAACACTACTTGAGACCAACTAATGACACATGGAATCTCTGCAGTGTCTCATGGCGGTCTATCCAACATATGTTCACTAACACATGTCCATATTATTGATTTGGTATCTCCATACCATGATCCATGAGACATGATCATCAATCAATACATATGCTGATCTTTGAATCATATTTGTTCCTCATATGATATATGATCGTGGATCATTTAGAAATAGCAACATTTTGGCATTAAGAGTCTCATGAATAAGTCACATACTCATTGATCAATAATGATAATGTCTATTTCAAGGAACAAGGCAATGTATCATAAACATAGTATGTGATATATTCAACATCTCCATGTTGCCTCTAGGGCATATCACCAACAGCTCCCACTTGCACTAGAGTCAACCATGTAGGTATCTAATACCCATTGCCCTAGTGTGAGCCTCATGCTTTGGTGGGAAGCGGCTTTGTCAACGGATCTGCAATGTTCAAATCCGTTTGTACTTTGCATATCTTCACATCGCCTCTCTCCACAATCTCGCGGATGAGATGAAATCGCCGTAGAATGTGCTTGGACTTACAGTGCGATCTAGGCTCCTTGGCTTGCGCAATGGCCCCACTATTGTCACGATGAGGTCCATTGGGCTGGAGGCACTAGCCACCACACCAAGCTCGAAACAAATTTCTTGATCCAAACGACCTCTTTAGCGGCTTCTGCTGCTATGTACTCGGCTTCGTTGTAGAATCAGCAATCGTCTCCTGCTTGGAACTCTTCCACTCACCGCACCGCCATTCAGTGCGAACACAAATCCAGTTGCGATCGCGAGTTGGGCGCGGCTCGCGCCACCCGTTCGAAGGGTAGGGACGGGCGCGCGCCCTCGACGACGACTTGGCGCCACTCGCTGCCACCCGCTCGAAGGGTAGGGGACGGAGCGCGCCCCTCGACCGACTTGGCGCCAGCTCCGCGCCACCCGTTCGAAGGTAGGGGACAGAGCGCGCGCTCAACCGACTTGGGCGCGGCTCGCTGCCACCCGCTCGAGGGTAGGGGCGGAGCGCGCCGACTTGACGGGCGCCAGCTCGCGCCACCGCTCGGCGGGTAGGGGCGAGCACGCGCCCCTCGACTCGATTGGCGCCACTCGCGCCACCCGCTCGGGGTAGGGGCGAGCGCGCGCCTCGACTTGATTTGGCGCCAGCTCGCCGCCACCCGTTCGAAGGTAGGGAGGCGCGCGCCGATTTGACTTGGGCGCCAGCTCTGCTGCCACCCGTTCAAGGGTAGGGGCGGGCCGCGCGCGCCGACCGCCACACCGCGCGCCTCGACTTCGATTTGGCGCCAGCTCGCGCCACCCGTTCAAGGGTAGGGGACGGAGCGCGCGCCGACCGACTTGGCGCCACTCGGTGCCACCCGTTCGAAGGTAGGGGCGGAGCGCGCGCCTCGACCGACGGGCGCCACTCGGCGCCACCCGTTCGAAGGATAGAGGACGGAGCGCGCCCCTCGACCGACTTGGCGCCAGCTCGGCGCCACCCGCTCGAAGGTAGGGGCGGGCGCGCCCTCGACCGACTTGGCGCCAGCTCGCGCCACCCGTTCGAAGGGTAGGGGCGAGCGCGCGCGCCTCCGCCCGACGGCGCCCGGCTCACGCCACCCGCTCGAGGGGTAGGGGACGGGCGCGCGCGCGCTCTGCGCCGGCCGGCACCTGCTGCGGACGAGCCTCCACTTCGGCGGAGATGCTTCGCCGCCCGCCTCGACCCGACGCCTGATACAATGGCAAACCGTCATGACTCGAGCGACACCGGCGCAACCGGCATGGTCTCGCCTCCGAGGAAAAGGAGGCGGCAGCCATTCCGACGGCAAAACCTCGTGAACGACCTCATGTCCCGCAAAGTGCGCCTCGGTCTTCCTTAACGGACCACCTACAGCGCACCAACGTTCTTCCCAAGCGGTGCGGGCGGCCCCAAGAGCGCCAATCAGATGGTGCATTAGGAAGAACAAGGCAAACCTTGCCGTCGTGACGCGAAGTGCGGCGCGAGGCGCAAGCGCGCACACAAAGTTAACTGCGGCAAGCCGGACACTGCTATCGTACACAGACATGAAGTCACCACACCAACATGTACTCGCTCGCACAGCCAGAGCATGCCAATGTCTTCATATCTGTCTACGAGAGCAGGTCAGGTCCTGCCATCTTTATATTATGTCGTGAAATATTTCCACAAATAGGACATACTTTTGTTCACCAGCGCTCGCTGACCTTAGCGTCGGGCGACGCAGTCATCAAACGCAGATGAACAAAAGTTTGCCCTACAGGTGAGAAGCTAACCATGAACAGGTATGGGGCGCACAACAAGGGATGCCCAGCAAGCAGCCCCCAGCGCCAGCCTATTTATACCCAGCCCTACCAGGCGAGGACCCGCCAGCATGGAGGTGCGTCCGTTAGTGGCATACCAACCGACGGAGGCACACACGGGGGGTGTTGGGCGGTTCACCTTCCAGTGGTGCGTAAGTACAGCCGCCCGCACCCCAGTGCGCGCGCATCGGGAACCGTCGCATGCTCCACTCACGAGAAGGCGCAGCACGCAAGGCGGCGATCTGCCCCCTGGCATGCCAACCACCATTAAAAGCGCACTACCTGTCCACACGGTCACGTCGGCCCGGGTGGCGAGAACGGCGGCGCACGCGCGCCTCTCGCGACTTCGGCGCGGCTCACGCCACCCATTCGAAGGGTAGGGAACGGAGCGCACGCGCGCGCGCCTCTACTTCGACATCAACCAAAGCTTCGGCCGCAGATGCTCTGAAGCACGTTAAAATTACGCAAAGATGGGGACGTTCACAGGCCGCAGGGACGGAGGGGGCCAAAGGACTCGGCAGCATGGCTTCGGCCCGGTGAAGCCCTTCACCATGAGAGGCTCCTGTTGTAGGGGTGGCCCCCACCTAAACCCAGCAGGCCTGTCAGAGGACTGTAAGGACCAGAGTAAAACATGTGTAAGGACTCAAATGCCCCCAGCGAGGATAACCTGATGTAAGGGCACAATTGTAAAATCGCTACCCATGTGCATATATATACGAAACGCCAGCCTTGGGGGGCGAGGGGCAGGAGAACATTTTACACACTACATCCTCACTCTCCCCACTACCATCTCTCTCTGTTTGGTCCGTAACCACAACAGCTACCACTATTCTCCCCCTTTTAGCAATAAACATATCAAGGATGCAGGGAAGAGAACAAGTCAAGGAAATAGATGAAATGGCTAAAGTTTGTCTATTGTAAGCATTTAGAGCCATGAGAATTATCCAAGATGACCAACAAATATTACATCAAGCCATAACTCAATAGAATGCTATCTAGATCATAACAAGATATATATAAGACAGCTAAACCAAATAGATGACAATCTGAAATTTAGAGCAATTTGTGAGCATGTCAAGTCATCCATAATCAAAGTCTAGCTAGAGGCATCCAAGGATGATGCAAACCATGTCAATAAGCTAAGCGGAACCAAGAAGCTAGTATTGAGTCATATTAGAGTGCTACAAGCTCAAGAGTGAAACATTTGTTTAAGTACTTGTAATCTTTGTAATTTTAACAAATTGAGCACAAATGATAAGTTTTTCTTTAGAAATCTTATGATTGTTGCCAACCAGATTTTCGTTTTATCATGTGCTAGATCTCAAGCCTTATGCGACCACGCCAAGCAAGAAGCTTAAGGAGATGATCTTGGTCATCCAAAACTCCCTCTGAGTTCATGCCTTGTGCAATGGCAAGCCGTCTCATGAGAAAAAATTGGTGAGATCAGTTTTTTCGCACAAAAAAGATCTTTTTGCATTCTTAAATAATTGTACTAACTCATGTTTCAACAAGAAACTAGCATAACTCAATCTAACGCTCAACACAGATTCAAGACTCTACTCAGCCTATTTGACATGGCATGAATCATAAGTGGATAACTAAAGAAAGACTAGTCTCGAGTGCTAACATGACAAGTTTTAATTCAATTTAAGCAAGGTTAATTAACTTATCATGGCAAAAGCTAGTCTAGACATATGAAGTCATGATCAATCTAGCAAATAAGCACAAGTTACGGCAAGATGTAATGCCTTGTAAACATGTCATAAAAGGATAATAATCAAGGCTCAATGTAGTTATATTACAATGCGAAATACTAAAATGCAAGAAAATCTAGCTCCCCCTCAACATGAGATACAACTTTTAGTTCAAGTTGAGTTAAGTCAATATTAAGCTGTAGAAGCTCCCAAAAGAACTCCCCCTAAACCAAAGCAATAAATCAATAAGCTGGGAAAGAAAACAGTAAACAGGCAGTCCTTAAAGCACAGATAAGATATAGAAACAACTATGGCTCAAACTGACTCTCATCTACCCTATATGACTCTAGGACTATCAACTGGTCATCAAATAGACTAAGGAGCAAACACGTGCCCTGTCGTAAGGTGCTATGTCATGTGTTTCTTGTCTGTGATGGCTGCAGGACATCGAGGTGGAGTCATGGCGAGGCACAGGATGACTGGACTAGGCGCAGGTGGTGCTGAGGTCGGAGCGGTCGGGATGTGCCGAAGACGGCGAGGACTCGAGGTGGTTGCGAGGCTTGGACGGCAAGAAATGAGGAAACTTCCTGGAAGATGCAGGAGGGGCGCTTTGGTAAATATGCAAAGCTGCATTAGGTAGTGGATTCGGGTTAGAATTAGCGGGTAAAGTGTTGAGGCTTAATAGGCAAAGCATTGTGAACCCTCTAACCAAAGGCTATAAATAGGAGGTGTGTCTCCTGGTTGTTGCATGGCTTGGGAGAGGAGTTAGAGGCTTTGGAGAGTTAGTTTTGCTTTGTGCTTTAGTGGTTGAGAGTTGGTGAGAAGAGAGGAGAGGCAGTTTGGCTTCCTGTTGCTAACTGCGTATGGGGCTGTCTAGATGAGTTCTTGATTTTTATTTTTGCGTGTGTGCTCAATTTGAGAAAAGGGATTATATTGACTGTGAACTATCATGTAATCCTTCATCTCTTTGCATTCCCTGAGCAATTTGTGTGAGTTGTTTCAAATTTGCTCTATTGTTTTCCTCTCAGTGCATCTCTCTGTTTTCCTGTGTCGTGCTGTGATGATTTGATTTCTTGATCCAATAGCCAGCTCTTGATTGCCCTGTGATGGAAAATGCTTAAGGTCTTTTGGCCACTTCATTCCCAAGAGCAATCGGAAGATTCAATGAATTCAGTTAATTCTCTGTGTCTCACTGATTTTCCTGTGTTCTTGAAAAACTAGGGTTGGATGTTAGGGGACCCTTGCCCTTTTGATGTGCTAGATGGAATCTTGCTTTTGGAGTGTGGTTTGTGATTCTAAGACCATTTCCTGCTGATTCCCAAAGTTTCATGAGCAAAGGAGTCGTGATTGAAAAGAAATCTAGAAATCAGTTTTTCTCAGCTCATGTTTTCAGATTTCAGTCAAAATGTTGGTTTCTTGCTCCCCTGATTGATTCTCTTGTTCTCTGAGTCCCAAAGGCTATTTAGTTTAAGGTCTTGATCTTTTGACCTGAAGAGAGCAGTAGGACTTTGGTAAATTCTTGGTATTTCTACTGGTTCTGTATTTTTTTAGTTTAGACTGTCTGCCTGCGCTCTCTTTGCTTCTGCCCGATCTGGAGGGGGGGCGGTCTGACCGGTTTTAAATCGGCGGTCAGACCGGTCCACCCACAGCGGTCCGACCGCTAACCCTAGCGGTCAGACCGGGTGGGAGCCGGCGGTCTGGCCAGCCTGGTATAGGCAGTTTGACCGGCCTGGTTATTGCGGTCTGACCGGCCAGCCTTCTGTGATCAAACCGGCGACTCAGGAGTGATCTGACCGGCCTAAACACTACGGTTTGACCGGCCTGGTCTATTTGTCCTGTTGTTTTCTGTTGCAGCTCCTTATTTTCAACTTGTTTGTCTTGCTGTCTTCTCTGTTAGCTTAAGATTCCAGTAGACACCTCACTTTCTTCGTCACAGATCTCATAGCTATTGGAGGAGAAAAAGGGTGGATACTTTGGGGGAATTTTTGAAAGCAACATTCACCCCCCTTTGTGGCCGATTTTGATCCAACAATTGGTATCAGAGCCGGTTAGCTCTTCCTCGTAGATCTTAACCGGTCTCTAGAGCCATGGCGACAGACAAGTACTCGACCAAGCCTCCAATCTTCGATGGGATCGACTATCCCTTCTGGAAGAGTTGGACGGAGACCTACATCCAGGCTTAGGGCTACGCCATCTGGCGGAAGGTCAAGATTCGGTATGTTGTTCCTGCCGATGAGAACATCAATGTGGCGAACATGCCCGATGTTGAGGCGAACGCTAAGGCATGGAACATCATAATTCAGGGTCTGAGCAGAAGCGAATTCGATCGCATCTCTCATCTGATGTCGGCCTTCGACATCTGGGTGACCCTTGATGCATACAATGAGGGCACCACCCAGATCAAGACGGTACAACAGGACCAGTTCAAGCGAGATTACAACAAGTTTGAAATGCTCGCTGGTGAGTCCTTGGATGAGTGTTTCATGTGGTTCCACAAGATTCTAAGCAACCTCCGAGCGGTCGGTCTCACATACGCCGACTCGGACAACGCTTGACAAATGTTGTCTGCTCTTGATCTGCGTGTTTGGGAGATGAAGGTGACTACCATCAAGAATACCATCGATCTTTTGACCTTGACTCTTGATGCATTGTACTCATGCCTCAAGACTCACGAGATTGACATAGTCTCTCGTAGGTCGAAGTCGCAGTTGATGGCTTTAGTCACCGATCCCAGTCCACCTTCTGGATCTTCTTCTTCTGACTTGATTTGTGGATTCTCTCTTGCTGCTCTTTGTGAAGTAACCAATGATCAATTAGAGCAGCTTCCAGAAAACCAACTAGCCCTCCTAGCCAGAAAATTTTCCCATGCATACAAGAGGGTGAGGGACAGAAAGAGAGGAGGGCCCGTGATCTGCTTCGAGTGTGGTGGCTCCAACCACATTCGAGCAAACTGCCCCAAGCTGGAGAAGGGCAAGAACGACTACGGCGGTGTTAGCAAGAATGACTACATCAACAAGAACCGCAACAAAAAGCCCCGAGCTCATGCCCAAGGCAAGAAGAAGTTCCGCAACCTTGGCAAAGCAAGAAGCTCTTCCACCGCATCCTCACCTCCTTCGACGACATCGACTTCAGCGACGTGGAGGGGTGGAGCGACGACAACGACAAGGAAGATCAAGATCCCAAGGATGGCGACGGCTTCATTGGGATGTGCTTCATGGCCAACGAGGTCGATGTCAGTGACAGCGAGCTCTACAGCGACCCCGACGAGATATCTCCCTCCTATGACCAGCTCAATGATGCATTCCTTAAGAAGACTTTATGCTAGATCTAGAGCTAGGTGTAGTGATCTTGAGAAGGAAGTAGATAGACTGTCACGGGAGCTTACTTCACTTATATCTGCTCCCTCCCGTGATGAATGTGACATGTGTTCCTCTCTGCTTGGTGATATGGAGAAGCTAAGGACCTCTCATGATAGTGTGACTGCTGAGCTTGACATGATTAAGGTGGAGAATGTTAGTCTGCTTGCTGAGTTAGAGATGAGTAGGGTAGCTGCTCTTTCATCTACTACTGTTGGGACTACTTCTTGCACCTCATGTGAGGATAAGGACAATGCTTTTATAGGTATTTACACTATGCTTCTTGATCTGCCTGAGACATGTAAAAATTGCAATAATCTAAAAATGAACTTAAAGAAGGCAGACCACAAAATTGCTGAATTGCATGCTTCCTTGCTTGAGCCTATTGTTTCTTGTACCAACTGTCCTAAATTGACCCTTAAGCTTGAGTTTGTTTCTAAGCAATTTCAAGAAATGGTTGATCATAACAAGAAAATGGCTAAATATGCTTCTAAGGATCCTATTAGCTCACCATGCAATAATTGTGAAAAACTAAAATCTGATTTGATTGTTTTGGATGAAAAATATGTGAAGCTAACTAAGGACCTTCTAGTGAAGCCACCAACTGATTGTGATGTGATTGCTGGTGTGGAGGAGAAGCCCAAAGGAGTAGAGACGCTTAGGCATGATGACCAAACCACTAGAGGTAGGATTGTCCCTTCTAGTCCTTGCGAAGACCTGAATGTTGAAGCAGCTGTGCGTGCACATGCCATTCCTTCTTCTGCTATTGGTTCTTCTTCCTCACCTCCTGCTGTCTCTTCTTCCCCCTGCTCTTCTTGCATCTCTCTTTTTTGGGAGTATCAGTATCTTATGAACACTCTTGAGAGATTTGTAGGAGGCGAGAAGAAGCTGAATCTTATTCTAGACCAGTCCAATATTTGCATGTTCAATCAAGGTCTAAGATACGATTTTCTTGAGGATGTTAGGAAGCATCCACCTGCTGTTCTCAAACCCATAGCAGCAGATGTGATCGAGGTCAAGCCCAAGAATAAAAAGGTTGAGTTCAAATCCGCGGGCTTTGTCCAAGGGATCTTTGACAGTAAGATGGTAACACCTGGTGCTTCGACCTCTCAGAAGGCGAGGTTTCATTGTACTTTCTGTCAGTAGGATGGACACATGATCGAGAGATGCTTCAGGCACGCCAAGATCGCGCGGAGAGATCGTGTTCGTGATCTTAGGTGTATTCAGGGTCAGCCCCAAACCTTGAGTGCACCTAAGACCGACACGAGGTTTAGGGTTGATCACTCTGAAGTGTTTGGGCAGCATCGAGGACTTGGTTTTTTCAGTTTTTCTGATTTTCGTCCCCGATTTGCCTCTGCTCGTGATATCCGCCGTCCTGAGGGTAGATCTCGTTTCCCCCGTCGAGATAGCTACCCGTGGTGTGATCAACATGTTGCTGGTGCCTTAACTCGCTTCCCCGTGGCAGTCAAGCCCAACAACAGCTTCAGGTCTGCACACAGACCTTCTGGCTTGTGGAGCGTTAGAGAGCATAGGGTAGCTAGAAGTCAGTCGTGTGTGGCTACTTCTTCTACTCGACGTGTGACTTAGTATTTGGTGCCAAAATCTCTTTTGATTTATCCCAATACTGAGCCTTCTCTCTCTGTTTGACTCAGGTTCACCGGGCAGGGAACGGAGAGGTTTGGCTTGTAGACTCCGGTTGTTCTCATCATATGACCGAAGACTCCTGTTGGTTCTCTTCCCTAACCCGAGCTCCAGGTGATGAGACTATCACCTTCAGAGACGTCTCGTCTGGGCGTGTCATCGCTAAAGGTACTGTGCGCATTAATGATTCTTTCATTTTAAAAGATATTGCCTTGGTTAGTAAGTTGCAGTATAATTTCCTTTCAGTTTCCCAGCTTACCGATGACGGTTTCGAGGTGAGCTTTAAGAAAAATGCTTGCAAAATTCTTGATTCTTCGGGGAGTCTGGTTTGCGGGATTTCTAGATATGGGATGATCTTTCGTGCTGATTTTGTTGAGTCTTCTGGTGATCCTCTCAGGTGTTTAGTTGCTTCTGAGTCCCGTGACCTTACCTTCTGGCATAGGAGACTTGGTCATATTGGATTTGACCATTTGACCCGAGTTAGCGGCCACGATCTCATTCGTGGTCTGCCTAAACTCAAGATGGTCAAAGACCTTGTTTGCACTCCTTGCCGGCACGGCAAGATGGTTGCTGCTTCTCACCCTCCGGTCACAGTGACTATGACCGATGCACCGGGACAGCTGCTCCATATGGACACAGTTGGACCAGCTCGAGTGCGGTCAGCAGGAGGGAAGTGGTATGTTCTTGTCATGGTCGATGACTTCTCGAGGTACTCTTGGGTGTTTTTCTTAGCCTCAAAGAATGAGACGTTCACACATTTTTGAGGTCTTTTCAGTAGGCTTTCTATTGAGCCTCCGGGTGCCTTACGAGCGATCCGTAGTGACAATGGCACGGAGTTCAAGAGTTCCTACTTTGAGAGTTTCTGCGATGAAACAGGAGTAGAGCACCAGTTCTCTTCTCCGCACATCCCACAGCAAAATGGCGTCGTGGAGAGGAAGAACCGTACCTTGGTCGAGATGGCCAGGACGATGCTTGATGAGTATTCCATACCTAGGAAGTTTTGGGCTGAGGCGATTGCCACCGCGTGCCATGTATCAAACAGAGTTTTTCTGAGGGCACACTTGCATCGCACTTCTTATGAGTTGAGATACGGGCAAAAGCCCAGTGTCTCTCATTTTTGTGTGTTTGGTTGCAAGTGTTTTATTCTGAAGTCTGGGAACCTAGATAAGTTCGAGTCACGATCTTGTGATGGGATCTTTCTAGGTTACTCGACTTCTTCGCGGGCGTATAGGGTCTGAAACTGCGAGTCTAGCAAAATGGTAGAGACCTGTGAGGTGACCTTTGACGAGGCCAGTCCGGGGACTAGGCCTGATATCTCAGGTTCTTTAGAGCAGACCAAGACCATATTTGTGGATGATGAGGACAATGGAGATGAAGGTTGTCTACCCGATCCAGTTCCTCCTCTCCTTGAGGTGCCTGCTTCTTCCACTGCACCTCGAGGAGATCAGCCTATGCCTTCCACATCTTCTGGAGTTAGTGGCTCTATTCCTACCTCGTTAGCTCATGAGGTAGAGGCCACTTCCTCATCTCATCCAGGACCTCCCTGTCATATCCTAAAAGACCATCCTTTAGAGCAGATGATCGGAGACCTTTTCGAGCGTGTCACCCGCTCAAAATCTGGCATGTCTCACTTCTGTCTCCACTCTGCCTTTGTTGCGTCTTTTGAGCCCAAGGATGTTAGTCATACTCTTTCAGACGAGTCTTGGGTCAATGCCATGCATGAGGAGTTAGAGAACTTTGAGAGAAACAAGGTTTGGTCACTTGTTGAGCCCCGTAGAGATCATAATGTCATAGGTACCAAGTGAATGTTCAAAAACAAGCAAAGTGAGGATGGGGTAGTCATTCGAAACAAGGCTAGATTGGTAGATCAAGGTTTCTCCCAGGTTGAGGGTCTAGATTTTGAGGAGACCTTTGCCCCTGTAGCTAGGCTAGAGGCCATTATGATTTTGCTTGCATTCGCGGCGTCTAAGGGCTTCAAGCTGTACCAGATGGATGTCAAGAGTGCCTTCCTCAATGGGTTTATTGAGGAAGAAGTCTATGTTAGGCAGCCTCCAGGTTTCGAGAACCCCAAATACCCAAACCATGTCTATAAGTTTTCCAAAGCCTTGTATGGACTTATGTAAGCCCTTAGAGTTTGGTATGAGAGGCTTAAGTCCTATAGGAGGAGATACTTGTATGCGGATACTTTGAGGGGATATTTTTTAAAGAGGCGTCATTCACCCCCCTCTGTTGCCAATTTCGATCCAACAATTGGTATCAGAGCCGGTTAGCTCTTCCTCGTAGATCTTAACTAGTCTCTAGAGCCATGGCGACAGACAAATACTCGACCAAGCCCCCGATCTTCGATGGGATCGACTATCCCTTCTGGAAGAGTCGAATGGAGACCTACATCCAGGCTCTGGGCTACGCCATCTGGCGAAAGGTCAAGACCCAGTATGTTGTTCCTGCCGATGAGAACATCAATGCTGGAAACATGGCTGATGTTGAGGCGAATGCTAAGGCAAGGAACATCATAACCCAAGGTCTGAGCATAAGCGAATTCAATCGCATCTCTCATCTGACATCGGCCTTCGACATCTGGGAGACCCTCGATGCATACCATGAGGGCACCATCCAGATTAAGACGGTACGACAAGACCAGTTCAAGCGAGTTTACAACAAGTTTGAAATGCTCGCTGGTGAGTTCTTGGATGAGTGTTTTGCGAGGTTTCACAAGATTTTGAGCAATCTCCGAGCGGTTGGTCTCACATACCCCGACTCAGACAACGCTCGACAGATGCTCTCTGCTTTGGATTTGCGTGTGTGGGAGATGAAGGTGACCACAATAAAGACACGACCGATCTTTCGACCCTGACTCTTGATGCGTTGTACTCACGCCTCAAGACTCACGAGATTGACATAGTCTCTCGTAGGTCGAAGTCGCAGTTGATGGCCTTAGTCACCGATCCCAGTTCAGTTTCTGGATCTTCTTCTGACTTGATTTGTGGATTCTTTCTTGCTGCTCTTTGTGATGTAACTGATGATCAATTAGAGCAGCTACTAGAGAACCAGTTAGCTCTTCTAGCCAGGAAGTTCCCCACGCGTACAAGAGAGTGAGGGACCGAAAGAGGAGTGGCCCAATTATTTGCTTCGAGTGTGGTGGCCCCAACCACATTCGAGCGAATTGTCCCAATCTTGAGAAGGGCAAGAACGACTACAGCGGCGTGAGCAAGAATGACTACATCGACAAGAACCGCAACAAGATGCCCCCAACTCATGCCTAAGGCAAGAAGAAGTTCCGCAACCTTGGCAAAGGCAAGAAATTCTTCCACCGCGTCCTCACCGCCTTCGACGACATCAACTTCAGCGACATGGAGGGGTGGAGCGACGACGATGGCAAGGAGGATCAAGATCCCAAGGACGGCGACGACTTCATCGGGATGTGCTTCATGGCCAACGAGGCCGATGTCAGCGACAGCGAGCTCTACAGCGACCCCGACAAGGTATCTCCCTCCTATGACCAACTCAATGATGCATTCCTTAAGCTAGGAAAGTTTTATGCTAGATCTAGAGCTAGGTGTAGTAATCTTGAGAAGGAAGAAGATAGACTGTCACAGGAGCAATCGGAAGATTCAATGAATTCAGTTAATTCTTTGTGTCTCGCTGATTTTCCCTTGTTTTTGAAAAACTAGGGTTGGATGTCAGGGGTCCCTTGCCCTTTTGATGTGCTAGATGGAATCTTGCTTTTGTAGTGTTGTTTGTGATTCTAAGACCATTTCCTGCTGATTCCCAAAGTTTCATGAGCAAAGGAGTCGTGGTTGCAAAGAAATCTGGAAATCAGTTTTTCTTAGCTCATGTTTTCAGATTTCAGTCAAAATGTTGGTTTCTTGCTCTCCTGATTGATTATCTTGTTCTCTGAGTCCTAAAGGCTATTTAGTTTAAGGTATTGATCTTTTGACCTGAAGAGAGCAGCCGGACTTTGGTAAATTCTTGGTATTTCTGCTGGTTCTGTATTTTTTCAGTTTAGACTGTCAGCCTGCGCTCTCTCTGCTTCTGCCCGATTTGGAGGGGGCAGTCTAACCGGTTTTAAACCTGCGGTCAGACCGGTCCACCCACGGCGGTCCGACCGCTAACCCTAGTGGTCAGACCGGGTGGGAGCGATGGTCCGACCGGCTGTATAAGCGGTCGACCGGCTTTGTTGTTGCGGTTTGGTAGCTAGCCTTGATGGTCGACCGGCGCTCGGGAGCGATCCCGGCCGCCTTCTTCGCGATCGACCGACCTGGTCTATTTGTCTTGTTGTTTTCTGCTGCTGCTCCTTATTTTTCAACTTGTTTGTCTTGCTGTCTTCTCTGTTAGCTTAAGATTCCAGTAGACACCTCACTTTCTTCGTCACAGCTCTCATAGCTATTGGAGGAGAAAAAGGGTGGATACTTTGGGGGGATTTTTGAAAGCAACATTCACCCCCCCCCTCTGTTGCCGATTTCGATCCAACAGTTGGAGCGCTTGCGCTCCTAGTCCTCCTAATGGAGTGGCTGTAAACTCTTTTCCAAATGCTATGTCATCATGTTGATCCATCTTTGTTTGCTCATTTGCGTGCTGTTGAGTTGGTTCTGTTCATTTGTATGTTTGCTCTTAGGTTTTCGATTATGCTCTTTCGCTTCATGATTTAAGACTTTGTTTGTTGTCTACTTTGTTGTTGATCTGACGTGCTTATGTTGGGAAATTATACTTGAAGCCTTCATGGTCTTTCTCTATTCCCTCTAGTATGGCCTGATTGCCTTCGCTTTGTCTTAGTCTCTATTTTGGAGCACTTCTGTTATCTTCTCAGAAAGAGTTATGGCCTCTTGATTATTTTTCAATTAAAGTTCAGAGCAATCTCTTGAGGTCCTGTTCGTACTGTGTTTGAAGTCTCATGACCAGTTGATCCGTGAATCAGAAGTTATTCGGAATCTAGATCCTGTGGTCGTGCGCCTTCCTACTCATCCCCCTATTTCGCTGAGAAGTTTTCGACCACAGTCAGTCGTTCGACCACGTGTTGGCTTTTGATTGATCTCGGTGGTAGTCGACTAGAGAGCTTTTCGTCTGCGGTAAAGCGTTTTTGACCACTCGGTCGTTTCAACCACAGTAAAGCGTTTTTGACCGCTCTGGACTTTCTCGACTGCGTCTGTCCTCTAGTATTTTCCTTGGTTGTTCTGGTCTCGGGTTTCTTTGGCTATCGACCACGTTGTTCTCTGATTGTTGGCCTGCCATCGACTATGTTGGTGAGACTTACAACCATGTTGTAAGTCTCGACCACGTACAACCTTGCTCAATCAATTTGATTTTCTTTCTCTGTTTCGGTTTGTTCTCTTGGTTTCCAATGAGCATTCAACCTCTAACTTCATAGCTCTGTAGCTATTGGAGAAGATGGGTTGTGTGAATACTTGGAGAGGTTTGAAGACACTATTCACCCCCTCTGTTGCCTATTTGGTCCTACAGATTAATTCCGTTATACAACAAGAAACACCTAACCATAAACCGACTACACTGAATTTCAACAAAGAGAACAGCTTGACATACTCTCTTTACAGAGCGGCTCAGGTGCAGGGGCCCCTGCACATACCTATGTGCAAGGCGCCTAGATTCGCGACACGTGGCAGCAGGGCGCGCTAGATTGGTGACACGTGGCAAAAATATTTTTAAAGTATTTAAGTACTTAAAAAACTTTTTAATAAAATTTTTTTAAGTACTTAAAAAATACTTTTTAAGTATCCAAAAAATACTTTTAAAAATACTAACAAATTTTTAAGTATTTTTTTGGATTTTTTAAGTATTTTTTGGATTTTTTTTGCCATGTGTTACGAAACTAGATGTTTTGCTGCCGCGTATCGCAAATCTAGGCGCCCTGAGCCGCTCCCCTCTCTTTATTCTCATCGGAGCACATGCTTTAATGACTGACTATTGTTTTATACGACAGGCCAAATGTTTGACCCCTATAAAACCAGTAACCAGTACAATTTCAATTTCGACGAGGATACAATTCGTCTCCTCCAAGCTGTTGGGCGACGACAATACTGTCTTGCACTACAGGTTGAAAATTGGATCTTAAAGTCCTCTGCTTCAATCTTCCTGCTTGAATTTGACATTGTTGGCCCAGCTCCTGGAGAGAACTCGCACATTGTTTCCTCTCTAGAACACACACACAAAAAAATGAATACAGAGTAGTTTTGCTTTGTGCTGCCTCACTCAATCCTGCAGCGTGATAGTTTTTTCCTTTTATACTTGCAAAGCAAGACCGGTTACATGCATGCTATAAAACTCCATTACTCTAGCGTTACACAACGGAAGCACTACAAGCAGCACTAATCACCATAACTCCAAGCGTTACATAATGTATGCATGGATGCAGAGTTATTACTAGCACAGGGGTTACCAACAATCACCCCCTAATCCCTGTGCACGTCCTTGTCTTTCGCCAATGACGTAACTTGACGGCGACGGAGACTCTCATTAGAGCATACTCACATGAGAACTTGGACACAACTACAAGAACTCACACACATTACATCATGCATTGACACATCTACGTGCACGAGCACGACACGACTATGCACACGTATGTAACACACCTCCTACGTGCACGACCAAATAAATGACACATGCAACACTCCTACTGTGCCAAATACACAAACAACTCAAAAAAATGCAATCGTGCACTAATACTTGTACACGGACTCAACTAAATGCACCAAAACACTGCTGATGGTGGAAGAACGTCATTTTCCGTCAACGCCACTCCCGCCTTGCAGCCCACCTATGCCGCTCGTCGTCGCCACACCACAGCGATCACGTTGTCACCCCCAGTGTGCATGTCACGTGCGATTATGGCACACCGCCCTGACCTCGCCATGGCTACGCGAACCTTCGCCGCCATGCTTTTGAGCTTCTCCTCGCACCTCGCTCTGATACCAAATGTTGGCCAAACTCTTGCTAACGCCTAAGGAACACAACACAAGAACATGATGAACTCACATAGAATTTGGCACTGCAGAACTTGGCAGCATTTTCTGATTTACTTCTTCTCCTTTTATAGCAAATACAAGAATAAAAACTGAAGTACTAATGACCAAAAAACTGCAAACACTAAAGACCAAAAACTGCAAGCACTAACTCACTAGAAACTGCAATCACTAATTCACTAGAAACTGCAAGCCCTTACTAAAAGCAAATACCAAATCAAGATTAATTTCCAACAGACATCTGCAAATCTACATCACAGTGTTCTATTCACCAAAACTGCACAATAAATTGCCCTGTTCTTGTAGCCTGCCTCCTATGCATCATACTTGCAGATATTCTCGAATCCCATGTACTGGTGGCGCGCGATCTTGTCAATCATGTTGGAGATGCCGACTCCGCCTGCAGATCACAAAGGTTGTGTCGGTGACGACTTGTTGGATTCATGGAATGCGAACGGTTGCAGTGAGGGGGAGGAGATTGGTACCTAGAGATATTGCGCTGACGAAGATCATGAAGGACAATATGAAGATGATGAGTGATGCCCGCCCTAACCAATTGATCAGCTTCCTTACAATACGCTGGCCGATGAACGCGGCGAAAAATGCTACAACGGTGAAGAAAAGAGCTGCAAAATTTCAAAGAGTAACCGATCTGTACAGTTCGCCAGCAGCTCTCGGCACCGTGTCTTCTCTCATCTCCTGACCCGCTATACGGTGTTAGAAGGTCCGAGGAAGGTTAGAGGTGTTGGCCGAAGAGAGGACTATTTGGTTGAGAAAGATGAAGTGCTTGCCGAAGATCCTCCCTGTTGAGCATCGATGTGATGCATCGAGTGATGCTGTCTTCACTAGAGGAATACAGTCGCTTGATGAAGACAACAGAGAATTTGGTTCTGTTTAGCAAGTTGTGTAATGAGGTAGGAATAGGATTGGGACTTGAGTTCCGTTTCTCTGTTCCGTGTTTTGTACCCCGTGTGGTGGTTTGTAGTCTAAGTACTATGGGTGTGTTGGAATTGGCTATACTCATTCACTTGTGAAATGATGGAGGCCGGAATGTTATATTCCTTAATCTAAAAAAAATGGTTATCATGAGAGAGAGAGAGTGTGTGTACCATATGGCACAGGGAACCGGTTCAAGAGGTAGTATTCAACAACCGACATGGAAGATGAGAACATCATAGCAAAGGTGGCTGTAGCACTTGAGACCTGAGATAGTTTAAGGGGTTAACAAACAGGTAGCATATGCGAGAAATAGTCGAAAAGCAAAATATTTGAATATCCTCAAATCGTTGCCGAATCAAAGACTGATAATACTAGCCCAGTAGCCGTACCAAACTTAACTAAATTACTTGAGGACTCAATCAGATAACTGAAACAATGCATTAGTACAGTGTACAGAGCAGTGATGTTTACGAATTACGAGTATAACATTGAAATTACAGCTGCAGGGTGAGGCACGATGGTTGAAACATTAGTTCTTGAGGTACACAAACAAAGGGTTTACCTGCGGAGGGATGCCGAGCTCCAAGAAGACAGACCCCATAATGGAGCCCCCACCAACGCCAAGCAGACCCCCGACAACACCAGCAATGATGCCATAAAAGCAGTATACCAGTAGCTGATGAAATTTCAGGTTGGTCTGCTCATTTCCGTTTGATGATATTACCCTCCTCTCCAGCATCAAACCTAGTCCTTCGTACATGGCCATCCCAACTGACACCGGGATCTGCATATCCAACAGGTAAGGAGATCGTATTACTGAAACATGGGTTTCATGGGATGATGGTAGTACCAAGAAGTATGATCTTGATGTAGACGATATGTGGCGACAGTATGCATGTTTTTATTGCAATGAAAACCCAAATCGAAAGAAATTTAAGACAACCAGAATAATGTGTTACAACATATGAAAAGTAGTTAAATTATAGGAACGACATATTCAGGCAGTTCACATAGTCAGTGACATAAAAAGCTCCTCAAATCCCAAAACTATCTCAGCTATGGATCTATATTCTATGGTGGAATATTGAGGTGAGGTAAAGCAGTAAAAGTACCTGGAGTAAGTTCAAAACCCAGTACCACGTGGAGCAAGTTGGCATGTAGTTCTGCAACATGAAAGAACCAACATAAGTTTGATGTTTATTGTCAATATTACTATTTCTCAGAATGCAATTCTATATACAATATCTTCCTTTGCAGTATGAGTTGCATATTGATTTGGGGGTTTAGGCTGATTCCAGACTTATTATGGATTAGATGGGGAAAACCGGAAACATACAATTAAACAGTGTCAAATTCTAAAAGGAGTCTCCAAAAAAAGATCTCATGGTTGTTACGGCGTAATTGACGACCACGGCGTGTTGTAGGCGCCGGGACGCCTAGGTGAGCCCACAGCGAGTCTCGACGCTGATATGTCTTCTGCTGCGCTATCTCCCCATACACTTAACAAGTTACAACCCGTCTCTCCCGAGACGATCGTCTCTCTCCCGACTCTCTCTCTCTCTCTCCCGAGTCCCTTGTCTCTCTCCCGAGCGGGAAATTTAAATTTTTGCCATCCTTAAGAATACCACCTATCCAATGCCATCCTCTTCATTGCACTCAACAATTTGCCACTTTTAAGATGTGCCTCACTAATTTTTTGCCACTTTTGAGCCCACCAGGCCCCAAGTCCACTTTGCCATGTCGGCGCCGCGCCATGTCGGCACTGCGCCGCGCCGCGCGCGCGCGCGCGCCGCCGCAGAGCCTCGCGCCGCGCCCGCCCTGCGCGCCGCCGCGCGCGCCTCCCTCGCCAGCGCGCCGCCTGCGTCGCCACGGCCTCCCAGCGCCACCGCCGCGCGCGCCGGCCTCCCGCGCCGCGCTTGCTCGGTGGCGCTCCGCCCGTCCAACCACGTCACGGCGCGCCCCCGGAGGCCTCCTCCCTCCTCCCTTGAGCAATCGGACCCCGGCGGCCCCGGCTCGCCGCGCGGCCATTTCTTCCTCGCCGCCAGCCAAAGCCGCCATTTTCATCGCCGTTCGCAACTCGGCGCAAGGCGCCTCAATTCCTCGTGCGTGCAGCACCACCACGCGGCCCTGGAGCTTCCCCGACGGTCGCCGGAGCTCCTCCCTCACCGCAGCTCGCTGGCACCGTTCCCCCACTCGCGCCGCCGCCGGCTCTCGTCGCTGGCAAGCCTCGGTCTGTCTCCGGCCCTACCGGTGCTTCCGGTGAGTCCCTCATGACCTCCTCATGCTCGTGACGCGGTTGGACCGGCGGGAGCGCCACCGGGCAGCGCGGGCGCGCGGGCGGCGGCGGCGGCGGCGCGCGCGCAGGCGCGCGGCGCGGGAGGCCGGCGCGGGAGGCCGGCGGCGCGGCGGTGGCGCGGGAGGCGGGCGGCGCGGCGCCGACGCGGGAGGCGGGCGCGCGCGGCGCAGCGGCTTGGCGCGCGGCGCGAGCGCGGCGCGCGCGCGAGCGCGCAGCCGGGCGCGCGCGGCCGGGCGCGGCGCGCGCGTGGCGCGGGAGGCCGGCGCGCGCGCGCAGGCAGCGCGAGCGCGCGGCGCGGCGCGGCGCGGCACGAGCGAGCGCGGGAGGCCGGCGGCGCGCGAGTCTTGACATGGCGCGGCGCCGACATGGCGATGGACTTGGCGCTGGTGGGCTCAAAAGTGGCAAAAAATTAGTGAGGCACATCTTAAGAGTGGCAAATTGTTGAGTGCAATGAAGAGGATGGCATTTGGATAGGTGACATTCTTAAGGGTGGCAAAAAGTTAAATTTCCCCGACCAGCAGATCTCCCGCTCCCGGCGCGCTCTCTCTCCGCCTCTCTCCGCGGCGACTCGGCGATTTCTCTCCCGCCACCGCCTCCTCCCCCCGCCCGCAGCCGCCTCTCCAAGGTGCCTCTCCCCTCCCCGCCGCCTCCTCCCGGCCGGCGCCTCCTCCCCTCCACGCCGCCTCCTCCCCCGCGCAGCCGCCTCTCCAGGTGCCTCTCACCTCCCGCCGCCTCCTCCCCGCTGCAGCCGCCTCTCAGGTGCCTCTCCTTCCCGCCGCTCCCGCCGCCTCCTCCCCGTCCGGCGCCTCCTCCCCTCTCGGCCTCCTCCCCCCGCCGCCTCCCCTCCCCAGTCGAGGCGAAGCTCCACGGCGTCCTCTCATCACCACCATGACGCCTAGGCGATGCCGTAACAAGCATGAAAAAGGGAGAATAGAATGGAAGACACCATTGAGAACTAAAATAATTAGATATATGCTCCTGGCATTCATGTAATAATTTCAACTTGCAGTTGAGTTGCTCACCTTAGTGACCTGAAGTGCAAGGAATGCTACCCAAACGAAGGCAAGGAGGCCAAATTCCTTCCAGTAAACATTTCTCCAAATGGACACCTGCAGCATCAGGCAAACTCTGGTCTTATGGTCCTTCAAATAATTGCTACCAAGGACAGGGAATGCAAAGCTCATAATTCATGTTTACCGCTTCATCTGACGGGGTTTCTGTCTCAGCTGCGGCATCAGGTCCTGTAGGCAGTGGTGTATACTCCGACTCTTCACCTGATATATTAAGAAAATATAAGCAACAGTTTCTGCATATCGTGAAAAATGAGTAATTGGGTTGTGTCACTCACTGGTTTGCTCTGATCGTTTTGCTGCCTCCTGAAACGAGTGACCAGAAGAAGAGTATATCAGCATGACTGTAATATGAATGTAGGAAAGGAAGATAAAAGATGCTCCCAGTGGTATGAAGATTCACTATTGGAACGTCAAATAGAAACTTTGTTGAGTCCAAGGAAGTCAAAATATTACTCTTTTGATTATTGTCTCTTTCTTCCATGTCTCAATACCCTTCAGAAAAGCTTTAGTCGAAATACCTACAATTTAATTTGAAAATGCAATCTGAAGTCAACTAAAAGCAATTGCATAAATCATTGTGTTAAGCTTTGGACAAATGTGAGTACCTAGGAAGAGGATGATCAAGAAAACTGTGACCAGCCAATCCGGGAATATGACATTGAAAATAACACCAATGCTGATCCCGAGCATGAGCATAGGCTGGATGAGCAGGGCTAGATCATAGTCGATCACTGGCATGTCCAAAGCTGGATGTTTCAGCTTGAGGTTGCAGTACACGGTTGACACAGCTTGCCCCATGATCATACCTGACCCAAATAGTATACCAACTCAATAACAATCATGAACCTAACAATCCTTGCACAAATATGTTTTGTCATGATTTTTCCATTTTCAATATTTTTTTATTATGCTAAGTGCTAAGAGCTTCAGACCCATGTGTAGTAAGTGGAATAAGTTTGAAAACTTTTATGCTTGCTGAGACAGTTTTGACACTTTGAGAATAGAGATGTAATAGTATCTTGCATTTCAAATTATAAAATGCTTCTATATGCACAAGTGTCGACTACATAACTGCACATTTCACTGACACTTTTAGATCCTAGTGCAGGAGCTGTACACACCAATCATCCATGTTTAGATTTTGCGCCGATAATTTGACTCTTCTATAACTTTTTTTTTTCATTTTCTAAAATTTCCACTTTCAGACAGACCATTCTTCTAGAAAATAGTTCACCAACAATGGACTATCCATTTTTGTGAGTATTTTCAGTAATGTTGTGTGCTTTTCATATATAAATAAGACTTATCCAAACAGTCATGCTAAATACTTTTTTCCCTCAAATTTGCAATTTTCAAAACTGATGACATTTAATAGAACGTAAACATGAAATAAAGGATATTATATCATTCTGAACTGTTTGAGCCATAAGAGATGTAAAAAAACCAAAAATTATTAATGGGTCAAAGTACTGGAAATTAGTCACAAATATGAAATCAAACTCGGTTTTTATTAAAAAAAACTAAAATAGATTTTTTGAACGGAGGGCAGGAGAGCTTGCTTATATTAATAAAAAAGGAGAATGATTACAGATAAAATATTTGTTTGAGAACAGGGGGCATGGCCGGACATGGCCAGCACAAGAAGAGAAAAAGATCGTTTAAAGCGTTAGTGGGGAATGTGTGAGCTCCGCTAGGCTCTTGGCTCTCGCTAGGGCCCAAGTTTTTGGCCTCTACCTTGATATTGGCGATCAAGGACATGGGTGTAGTTGGTGTCGAGTGGAAAATTCTAGCATTCTTTTCTTTCCAGATTTCCCATGTAACCAATATCACTAACGTCGCCAACGTTTTTTGTGGCACTTCAAGTGTAAGAATTACTGACTCCCACTAGTGCCAAACCAAGTAGAAAGTCTACCAGGTTGCCAGGTTGAGCGAGTCACATGCAGTCCACTGTGCAATGGAGGTCCAAATCCTTTTTGTGTAACGGCACTCGACAAGGATATGAATGGCTAACTTTGTTACATGTGTACATAGAGGGCATGTTATTTGATTTGGCCATCCTCTCAAAGTCAGACAATCCGTTGCCTAGAGCCTATTCTGTTTCGCCAACCAAGCAAAGAGTTTACATTTTTGTGGCACCCAAGTTTTCCAGACTAGCGAATTCATGGTGGTGTTTGTTGCTCCCAAGAACTGGGCTTTGTATGCTAAGGCAGCACTTTAAGCTCCACTGGGAGTTAGCTTCCATGTGATGGTATCTTCCAAGCCCTCTGAAAGTTTTTCATGGAGATGAGGCCCCAAAGAGCGACAAGCTCTTATATGTGTTGCATTGTTATTCCTGCCGACAAATTCAAATACTGTAGCCATTTTTTCTCCATTAGCTTGGTCACTAAAGTTCAGTTCTTCATCCTGGAGATGGTGAAAATATTTGGCGTGATGTTGCATAGAGGCTTTTCTTCTGCCCAAGCAGAATTCCAGAAGGTTGCCTTTTCCCATCACCAATTGTTATGGTGGTCGCCGCTGCAAAGCGTAACCGACCATGTTCATCACACAGAATTTCTGTTACACGCCAAGGTTTGTTTTCAGCTCCCCATTCATGCCATAGCCATCTTAGTCTCAAGGCCCTGACGAAGGGCTCTAGATCCAGGATCCCGAGCCCCCAAGATTTGTAGGCCTACAAACTATGTCCTAGTTTACCTTACACTTGCTGCCTGTTAATTATTCTGACCTGGCCTAGAGGAACCGTCTCGTCTGTTTATTCAAATATTTGATCACACATTTTGGTGTCTTGATTACGTAAGGAAGTAGGTCAGTTGGGCTGTTAAGACGGATTTGGCTAGGATTTTCCTACCTGCAAGTGTAAGCAGTTTGGCGCGCCAACCTGCCAGTCGAGTCACATACTTGTCTTCCATCGTTTGGAAGTCCACTCGACAAAGTCTTTTCAATGCGAGCGGTAATCCTAGGTAATTCAAGGGGAAGGTAGCATACCTTGCTGGAAAGTCCAGAAGTGTGCTTTGGAGATCTATCTCTTCACACCTTATAGGCGCTACCTAGCTTTTCTGCAGGTTTGTTCTTAACCCTATTGTGTCTCCAAATTCTGATATGAATCAGTATACCGACATCATCCTTTAGTGGTGCAAGAAATATGGCCGCATCATCCGCATACAAGGAAGTTCTAAGGGTGGCTATGTAGCCTCCAAGAGGTTGTAGAAGACCACAGTCCGTTGCTATGTTGAGAATTTTTTGCAAAGGATCTATCGCTATGATAAAGAGGAAGGGGGACAGTGGGTCTCCCTATCGTAAGCCTCTACGGTGTTGTATTTTTTTTCCACAGGAGCGCCATTGAGGAGAACTCTAGAGGTGGCAGTGGAGACAAAGTATGAGAGCCAGTCTCTTCACCAGGGTAGGAAGCCTCTTTTTTCAAGTATGTCAAGTAGGTAATCCCAACAGACGGAGTCAAAGGGTTTTGCGATGTCGATCTTCAGGAGAGACAATGTTCTATTCGATGGTATCTTATCATGAGATTCCGACATATAAGAAATTATCCTAAATGCATCTGCCTTTAATGAAGGCGCTTTAGCTTTGGGATATTAGGTCGTTCATAAAAGGTGCAAGTCGCAAGGCCATGATTTTGGCAATAATTATGGAGACGCTATGTATGAGGCCAATCAGTCTAAAGTCTACCGTAGATTGAGCTCCATCCTTCTTCGCCAATAGAACCAAAATTGCCATGTTAGTGTGTTGAAAGTTGTTGGTTCTCATATTGTAGAAGTCGTGTAGGGCAGCCATAAAATCCCCCTTTATAGTATCCCAACATGTACGATAGAAATTTTCATTGAAGCCACCGACCCCGATGCTTTGTCCGGTGGTAACTCCAAGATTGCAGCATGTACCTCTTGTTCAGTGAAAGGCATGGCTAGGGTGTGTAGGCCAAGTTGTGTTAGCTGGAAGGTGTCCCAATCAAAGGAACTGGTTCTAGGTGAGTTGTGCCCAAGAACGCCAACAAAGTGATCAAACAACACCTCTGTTTTATCCTCATGTGTAATAGCCATCCTTGACCTCTTGTGAGGCGCTAGATGAAAATTTTTCGCCTACGAGAGTTCATTGCAATATGGAAAAATTTATGTTTGCGTCTCCCACTCTGAGCCAGTTGATTCACGACGCCTATTTGTTATGGGACTTTTCGAGTACCACTAACCCCATCACCCTTTTCTTTAATCGCATTCGAAGCGCCCTATCTCTCTCTCTTCCGCTGTAAGTGTTCGGTTTTCTTGTGCGATGTGGAGGCGAAGGATGATCTCTCGAGCCATAAACAGCTGAAGTATTGTTTGCGAGAATAGACTATTGCCCTATGCCTTTAGCCTTTTCATTGTGGTCTTCAGTTTGTTGTTTAGTCCAAGGATAGGGTCTAACCCTGAGTAGGTTCCACTCAAGCCTGCTGAATCACATGTAGGAAATTTGGAACTTAAGTTCAAAAGTTTTCAAACCGAAAAGCTTTTGGTGGTCGTATGAGTGGTCCAGGACGACGATGCTCGATTTGAGAGTTGTAGGCAAGACAAGAAAACTAAGCAGATTCATTCTGTAGAGACATTAAGGGCTTGTTCTTTTTGGCTGGAACTTTGGTTTTTAGCTACGACTTGTGGCTTTTGGGTTGTTTGTGTGAGAGATTACAGAGTAACAAAAACTTACGTGCGATTTTTGCTGATATAAATGAAGTCAGTACAGTGTGTACTACAATTAACTAGTAGACTCTATCTTGAAAAGATACTCCGCTTAAAAGCTAGTTTCTGTAGAAAAGTCGAAAAACAGTTTTTAAAAGCTGAAAAGAACAGTTTTTAGCAAGGTACTTGTTTAAAAATATATACACAAGGCTCCCAATTTCCACGTTTCACTTTGTTTTGAAAGGTGCAACAGCAACAAAAAGGACAGGCATGGCATTACAAAAAGGCGCAAACTTATGCGCAGATGCGGCTATTATTAGAAGGTAGCACGCACACAATGTACAAATTAAATAACACGATAAATCAAATCAATACCAACTCAGAGCATCTCCAACAGTATAAGCTAGTTACTAGCTCTAAGACAACTTCTCCAATAGTATTAACTTTTAGCACATAGCTCATAACATAAATAGCCTCACATGACACTCTCACATAATCTTGAAATGTGTGTATGAGATTAGCTCTTGATCAAGACATAGCTTTTCTCTCTCTTCTATAAAAATATGAAATAATATGTTTATAGTTAGCTCATAAGTCACTATTGGAGCTGCTCTAAGACGAGCCATTCCTTGCGTGCAAGAACAGAAACTATTTTAGTAAAAGAGATGAATCGAACCCTCACATTTTGATATCGCCGTCGACGACTTTGGATCAAAGCCAACGATCAATGTCAGCATCGGCAAGAAGATGCCACCGCCACCTACTCCACCTATGCTCCCAAACGCTGCCCCAAAGAATCCAACGAGTGACCCCAGAACAATTTGCCATCCGAATTCCATCGGCTACAAACAAAAATGTCCCTATAATTCACCAAATTAACACAGTATCTCTATAAAAAAATAACAATAATTCATAGATCAAAAAAAGGAAGTGCATCATGGACCAAAACCATCCAAGTCAAAAAAGAATAGTAATCTTCAGGGTTTAAAAACTACAACTTCTAGTAGACAACAGGTTAATTCCCTGAAACAACTGAAGGTAAGGAAACTCATTTCTGTAACACATGTTTTCAGCCAAATTCTAGGATAATTTGGTAATATCAGAACTCTAAAACCAGTAGAAAAATTCCAAATTCCAAACCAAGGCATGCAAGCAAGGCACACTCAGTGAAGCAAACAAATACTACAACAAACTCTGCAAAGAGGATGTTTACCGAAAAAGGAACAACATATCTTTACTATTAGGGAAAATTACTATTAGCAACAGTAAAAAAGAAAAGATAAAAATATTATTTTTCTTTCTTCTTTTTGCTGTATTTTTGTGTTCTTCTGTGATTGGCAGGGTTGGACGAATAGAAAATAGCGAACTTGCAAAAACTGCTTTCATTATGGGCTGCAATCATTTATCCAGCAAGACAGATACATCTCTAAATTGACATAAGAGAAGGCGTTCGATTATTACCGGCCACACGTGGTGGTAGGAGGTCTCATCACTCTGCCACAGGAAGTTGGCCACCTTGCGCAGGTACCTCACTTCCTCCGGCGCCGCCACGGCGCCGGCGACCGAGAGCCCCCTGTCGGCGGCGGCGGCCGCGGCGTAGGCCACTACCAGCGCCGCGACGGCGTGCCACAATTTACTCCCCATTTCTCGTCCCAATCCGCTCTTCTTGGGCCCGGAGAAGCGATAGAGCTTGCAAGAACTGGGGGGAAATGCTGGGAGCTTTCAGCGTGTTGGGATTGGGATGAGCGCCTGAGCGGCGGTGGTGGTGGTGGGAAGGGAGGGAGAAGGTGGAGACGATGACTGCTGAGGCAAAGACAATGCCCGAAGATCAAGGAAGAATTCCGAGGCAAATTCAGAGCAGTGCAAATATGAGAATTAGCCCCTGAAAAAACATGATATCCTAGGAACAGCTTGAATTTTCTCGATTACTCCCTCTGCTGACTGCTCTAGAAAAGATGTCGCTTTTGTGTTATTTTCCTTGTCATCCGAATGCTACGAATTTTAGGGTCTGTTCTTTACGGCTTTTCAAAGTAATTTTTAATTTTTGTTATACTACCTAATTTTTAAACGGAGTATTTTTTCAAGACATGATCTACAAGTTAATTGTAGTACACGTTAAAAACCCAATATCTGTATCAACCAAAATCACAAGCGAGTATCTCTCTCCGTAATTTCTATGGCAAACAGCTAAAATTCAAAAATTTCAGCCAAAAGCTATAAACTATAGCCATATCAAACAGGCCCTAATTCTTCGTGTATTCTGTGAGTATTGAGGCTAGAAAATGTCCTAGGTATATTATTAACAAAAAAACTCTTATAGCATTGTAACTTTGTAACTTTTATATATTAACAAATATTAACCGCCAAAGTTATATAGACTAGAAGACCGTTATGTTTCTGAAGCAGAGGCTGGAGGACGTCTTTATTAGGTCACTCTTTGTGATTTGGTAAATATGAATTTGCCATAAACCATATCTGTTGAACCCCTCTGATGGTGCAATGTCGGTTGCTGATCTACCCTGCTACAGACCAAGAAGACACGATCCCCTTAATCCTCTTGGGAATTTCTAACTCCACCTCACATTTGTTTGTAGACAATTATTGCTCCGTACAGTTGCGCATTTTGAACCATGTTTGTAGTTTGTAGAAAATCTGCTCACATTTCGTCTACATTTATTTAATGCAACTTTTAGTGGACATGGTGTGATTGATGTATCTAACCTTGATTCTCGTTTCGGCTTCAGCTTCTGACTTATTTTTTATTATTCATAAATTTTAACTTTTTCTGAATTTTTGGCTTTTTTATATTTTTTGCTGGTTCTTTTTTCTCATATTCATTTGCGTTGTTTGTGATGAGTTAGCATATTTTTTTCTATTTTTACATTTTTTTAATTTAATTACATCAAATAAGGTACCTTCAGGTACAGTAAAACTTCAGCCGCTACAATGCAATTTTAGCCATACGCCACGGCTTTTCAGCCAAACCGAGCGGGTAGCCATTTTGTACATGCATGTGGTGAGCTGGCAAATCAACCTCACAATTAATGTCCTACTTGGCTACTTGCAATCAAATCCAAAGGACTTTTTGCAGAAGCATCAGGTTAATTATCTTGAGAGTTGGGATACGCCACATATCACAGAAGATTATATTATATTGGCAGCGTCCAATCATGCAAAACAAGAGACCAAAATAGGCTTCTGTGCGATGTGTGCGTTGTCTACCGCTGTTGAAATAAAGCATCATTAAAAATGTACAAAATCGAATCAATCTATGAAAGGGAAATATTATGTCCAGAGCCTATGGAACGGGATTCTTTCGGTGACAGAATCTGTAACGCCCTATTTTTGAGGCTATTAGAATACCCTTGCAATAATTCAAGATTACTCAGAAATAAGTACTGTAAATAAGTGTACACCATTGCCAACACAGACTTAAGTATAAAAACCAAATTTTATAACAAAATTAAGACATAGCAGCCAAGTTTTACACATCGGAACGTACAACCAAAAGTTATATTACAATACAAAAGAAACTCCAATGGCATGCCTGAGTGTAGAAATAAACTCTAACACCAGACGTCGTCTACATCGTAGTACTCCTTAGCGTCGTCTTCACAGATTTTTCATTTTCTTAGCAAGTGTTTTTTGTTTATGATTTTAGCAAGTATATGTACAACCAACCGTACTCAATAAGTCACATGGGAAAATGCTATATAACTAATTGTCAGGATTTCCAAAAGATGGGAATATAGTGGTTTTGTTAAAGTATTTGTTGATGCAATTTTATTTGTAGCCATTTTGTTTTTAAACACAAGATAACAAATCATGAATTTCTTAAGGAATTTGGGGTTTCAAAACTTGGTTACCAGTCTTCAACATTTCTAAAATATTTCCAAATCTACTTATGCTTCGCTATTGGAAACACCCATTAAATACAGGTTCATTTACCGGAAGCACGGCGTATTCAAATACCACATGTTATGACTCTGCAGAGTTGCCCAAATTTACCCACAAGATTTCTCAACCCTCATGACTGAGTTCAGAAAATAAGGTTGTTTCACTGCTCATCTCTTTATGTAGCCTGTACCGATAGATTAGGTACCTGTCACGTATCACGCGGCTGACAGACTGAACCTACTGCTTGTGAAAGTATGGTTTTACCGTTTCCATACCACATTCTTACACCGGTTGTTCCCTCCTCTGGAACAGTATATCATATCCTTACAGTAGATATTCAATCAATTTGAGCAGCTACTAAACCAGATTTGACAAGTCAACGCTTGTGGTTGAGCGGTTACTATGTTCTTTAGTTGGCATAAGGGTCTAGTCCTTATATTTTCACTGAGGCAACCTCAACCCACAAACCCATATTTCAGTGCCCACTGCATTACCACCTTTCCGGTCCAAGCCTCCACCCTAAGATAAGGTCATGGGCCCTGGCCAACTCATGGCTTCCTGTGATACCTCTTTATTCTAGAACCACTTTTAAAATTCTATTAACAAAATGCCAAATCTCTTAGTAGTGGAAAATTTATTGAGTTCCTAACTACCATGATTATATTAATAATACATTTAATATTACTAAGTCTTATCAAGGTGAATATGGCCATCAAATTAAACATGGCTTTTTCGGGTGGTAGGACATTAGCTGCTATCATGTCATTCTAAACATTTATTGTACAAGAAATAACAATGCATAAATAATATAATGAAAATACTGATAAATAAATAATTAAAGGAATGTAGGTTCAATATAATCAAAGACATGTGACATGCCTTGCGGATTAATGTAGTTCTACAATTTCATATTCTTCTGACTCTTGTGCTTGATCTTGAGCTTTTCCTTCCTGAACTAGCTGCCCTTCGACGTCGTGTGCTATCATAAAGCAAAGGAAAAATAATTCAATTCTATGCTCGAAGGGTTGAGCTAGGAATAAAGAAATTAAATTCAAGAAAAATTAAATAAAATAGGTTTTGGGTTTATAGGGGGTCCGAATAGGTGAAACTGAGCTAGGGAATGGATTGGTGGGCTCGAAATGGGTATACATATGCATTTTTGGGTTTTGGTGAACAATAATGAGTCTGGGCACTATTCACTACGGGTCTTTACTATTCACTCCGGGTCGGGTTACTGTTCATGGTGGGTCAGATTCAAGGGCTAACAGGTCGGGTTTACTATGCTTATCGGGTCGGACACTATTAATTGTGGGTTTGGGTTCTGATGTGTCACATCCCAAATTTTTGCTTTCTGAAAAATTAATTTCAAAATTAATTATTTTAAAGTATGTGGATGTTATTTGGAGTTATTTGGCTTTTATTTGATTTTCTAAAGTTCAAAACCTATTTTTAAAATTTAAAAAGTATTTTAAAATATGAAAATTAAATATCAATAGTAGTTGGAAATAATTTTATTAAGTCCAAAATATCTCCAGAAGCTTCTGTGAATTTTTCTGGAATTTTTGGAGGTATTTCCATATTTTTCTTGGGCCTAAATAATTTTCTAGCCTTTTCTGAAATTAAAAATCAAATTCTAAAAATAAAAATCCATCCCCTCCCTCCGGCCGACGCGTGGACGGCCTAGATCTGCCCACGTCGCCACCCGGCCCATTCCCGGCCGCTCTCCCCCTCTCCCTCGCAAGCGGCCCCGTCCACCGGCCCGCCATCCTCCTCCTCGCGCGTGGGACGGCCGGATGAGCCAAGTCCCGCGCCCGGCCCATCTGACCGTTCCCTCCCACTTAACCGCACCCGCTGCCCGATCTTTTCCCCTGCCACGCGTCTCCATCCTAGCCGCCCGTGAATCGCTCTCTCTCTTCTTCTCTTCGCTGCCTGCCCCGCGCTCGCGCCGCTTCGCGCCGCTCCAGCTGCCGCCGCGCTCACTGTCAGACAAGCGTCTTCCGCGAGCTCCTTCCTTCTTTCTCTCCTCCCCTTTCCTTTCTCGCTCCGGCCGATCGAATCGGCGCCCAATCCCGCCTTCCTTCCCCGACTCTCTCCGGCTTTGGAATCCCCGAGCACCCGCGCGACCAAATCCCCAAACCCCTGCGCCTCCCTTCCTTCTCTGCCCCCTATTTCCTTCTTTCCCCCCGAACCTCCCTTTTCCGGCCGCCAGCACTGGCGAACGATTGCCGCGCCCCTACTCCCCCTTCGCCCCTATAAATAGCCCCCTCGGCCTCCCCTCTCACTGCACCACCTCCTCCGCTCTCCTTCTCTCTCTCCCCAAGCCCGAGCGCCCCGCACCGAGAGCTCCCCATGCGCGCCCGGTAAGAACTCCGATGAGCAATCGCCGCTGCCTCGGTCTTCCCCAGAGCCCGTCGCCGCCTCCAGCGTCTTCCCCGTGTGCCGTCGATCACCCTTAGCCCCTCGGCCGAGCCTCCCCGCCACCGGAGCACCCGAGCCCGCTCCGCCACTTCCTCGCCGCCGGCCACCTTCGCTTGTTCCTGCACCTCGCTGACCTCACCAACAGCACCCCCTCTGCACCAGGGGCGCATTTTGACCCTCACCCGAACCGCTCTGCCACTTCCTCGCCGCCGGTACCGTCGCCTCCGGCCACCTTCACCCGGCTCTCCTTCGGCAGGTATCTCAAAAGGGTTGGTTACCCTATATGGGTAGGCAATGCCTCCCCAACCGACTGGCTATCAGCGCGATCTCTCCCTCCCGGCTCCCTCGGCGTGCGTTCGAGCCTCCGGCTCCGCACGCTGAGGTTGAGCCTTTCTTTTAATTTTTCGGGACTGACAGCTGGGCCCCACACGTCAGCGGCCGCCGTCTGCGCTGGCCACTATCGTCTGGGCCCCACCCGTCTGCGCTGGCCACCGACATATGGGCCCGGAGTCCAGTGGGTCCCACATGTCAAAGGCTGAGCTAGTGCGCCCAAAGTCCAGTGGGTCCCACATGTCAAAGGCTGAGCCAGTGGGCTCACTGACCAGTGGGTCCCACCTGTCATAATCTCATAATAAAGAAATAAAAATAAAAGATTAAAATTTAAATACTTCCAGTGGCCCCACATGTCAGAAATTTCATAATTTTTGAATTTATTCAAACTGAAATATTTAAACAAGCATAACTTTCTCATTTTAACTCCAACTTCAGCCATACAAATTTCTAAATTTGTCTAAAATCATAATCTATCCAAATATGGCCTATTTTGCATTTTTGGATTTTTATTTGAATTTTTTTGTATTTATTTGTTTTGTTGCTCTGTCTTTTCGCGCGTAAAATCCAACGTTGTCGAAGATCTCTCCACTCCGCAGCAGGAAGACCAAGAGATCCTGCAAGAAGGCAAGTCTCCTTTGATCATTTTGAACCTATGATTTTGAATTGTTTTAATTATTTTAAATTATGTGAATTGCTATTTACATAAAACATTAGTTCCAATCTTAAGGTAATAGTTAATCCAACTTTGTTATGCCCTCGCTTGAAGTTGATTGCCATGTACCTTTGTAACCTTAGAAATTCCTTTGACTCATTAATGAGAGTAATATAATTATTTGTTGATGTTAGAATGGTAGTACAATGCTTAGCCATGCTATTCAATACCTTAGAAATCTTGAAAAGGGGAAATTATGATTTATTGTAGTAACCTTATGTTTGCAAATTTAGTGGTAATTGGAGTTGCCACTGCTCTTTTAAAATAAAATAAAATGTGGAAGTTGGTTTAGATTAGGGTGGATGGTTGGTTTGGGTTGGTGCATCAAGCACGAGATCTTGTAAAGTGTATGTTGCACCCTAGTCAATTAAGGACCGACGCTTGTATTTGTCCAGACTGAGCATTAACCGTACAACCACAAGTCTATATGGGTACGAGCTAGCTGATTAACTTACGATAGCCTAGTTTAGGTGCCACCAGTGGAAAGTGGGTGCCGGGATTTCTCGGTTATTCACAAGTGAGGACAGGATTTCATCAGTACTCATATGGCGCAAGAGGGGCTTCCGTTTGGGTGGATTTAACCCTCCTGCAGTGAAATCTCAGCGGGTGGTATCTAGCTAGACTAGAGTGAGGTAAAAGCTTTGTGATATTTTATCTCGGTCTCATGCCAAAGGAAGCGTGTTGACTATTAGGATAATTTATCTCTTGTGGGTAAAGTTGTACAACCTCTGCAGAGTGTAAAACTATTCGAATAGCCGTGCCCACGGTCAAGGGCGGGCAAGGAATGCATTCACATGGTAGACTTTCTGGTTTTGGTTTTAAAATCAAAGTTTTGGTATTCCGAGAGTGGAGGGAACTCTTGGAAGGGTATCCTGGCAGTTGGAGCCAGAGAGGGTGGATATAACCCGCAGTTTTAAACTTGATCAGTTAGATTAAACTAGTGTTGGTAGTTGGAACCTTCACTATAGAATTAATGGTAGTTTCTACTAAAACATTTACTTTATTAAATTGGTGCCTTCAAAATTAATTAGAAGTAATTGAAATAAAATATTGCTTTGTACAAAAGAACCATATAGCCTTCCTTTATCAAGCCTTGTATCTATTGCATTTTTCCCAAGACTTGCGGAATACTTTATGTACTCACGTGCTGCACTCAAACATAATACTCAGAGGAATACGAAGCTCAAGAGGGAGACTACGACTACTTCGCTTGTGGATTTGACGAAGGATTCCCGGAGTACTAGGTCGCGCTTCCCTAGTCAATTGCCTATGGCGTATTGATGGGTCTTCGCCGGATTTATCTTTTGCTTCCGCTGTGTTTGGTGTGTGCGAGGTCTTGAAACCTCATTTGTAATAATGAGACCTTTCGGTTAGTACTCTCTAATATTGTAATAAATTGTGGATGGTGATGTAATCATTTCTGTTTAACTGTGTGCACTAGCTTTGATCTGGGACTAGTGCTGTAATACACAGAGGGCCCGGGTTTGAGAATCCGGGGTCCCGACAGAGATGGTATCAGAGCCAATTTGACTGTAGGACGTGACCTAGATTAGAAATGGCAAAACCTTAAGGACTTATATTTATAAAAAGAATATATTAAAAATATATAAGTTTCTTTGCTTCTACTCTCTTCTTACTTAGTAGCTTGTTCCCTTTATAATAACTTGTTAAAATCTTTTTACTAATCTTTTCTACTTTTTCAACTTTGTAGATGGCCAATTCATCTTCAGCTGCCCCGTGGGACCATTACTCTCATGGTGAGAATGTTGGAGCATTTGCTAGTCTTCTTCGACAGCTTATGCAGTACCTGCAGTATCACCAGCCACCTATCTTCAGGGGGCGGAAGGTACGGATCCTGGACCGGGACTCTTGGTCGATGGAGGTATTCCTATATGCACGGGACGAGGAATTCAATTCCCACACATACCCCATCAAGCATCCCCGGACCCGTTGTTATGATGCTATCCAGGATGCAGCTCATCTCACCGTAGCTGATTTGTGCCATTTGCACAAGGAAGCTATGCATCAGTCACCCTTCTGTTTCTTCATTGCTCCTCGAGCAGGGCAGAGCTACCCGGAGCCCTTTGACATCCCTGCAGACGACCCCCGACTGACACATCAGGTGCAGCTCACGCAGGCGATGGCAGTTACCTATGCCAGAGCCTTGGAGGAGATTAGACAACTTCGCATGCTTCTCACTTCCAGCTACGACCACTTCGACACTCTTCGGGCACAGCTTCTTCGAAACCAGGCAGCTGAGTTCGAGCTAGGGCGTCTCAAAGCTGCAGCTGACTACATGCCATCTTCGCCCGTGCCAGCTGCCGCCCCCACCAACCAGGCGCCGACTCGACGTCCAGGACTCTGCACCATGCTCACCGTGCGCAAGAGTGTGCGGCGCCCTAGCCCGCCACCCGTCATCACCCTCAAGAAGCGCAAGCCTTCTCGTTCCCGCTCGCGTTCGACTGCCTCCAGTCGTAATCGTTCTTGCGCTTCAGCAGCATGTGATTGTTCGCGGCATCACGTAAAGGAGTGTGAGGAGCCAGAGGAGGAACCAGAGGAGGAACCAGAGGAAGAACCCGAGGAGGACCCTGAGGAGCGCATCGTCGTGGAGGATTAGTAGTCTTTTGAGTCAGTAGTACCCAAATAAATGTCCACGTTCTTAGAACACTTTATTATGTTTTGGTGTGCTAGATGGACTGTGCCAAGCCTATGTGCACTTGTGGTACAGCCATCCATAAAACTATCTTGATTTCAACATAAGTTTTTCTCTAAATTGTGGTTTCCTTCTCTCTTGTGTGTTGGTTTGGGATGTGGTTTAGTTTCCCCTAAATCTCTTACCTATGCTAGTTTCCTCTTACCTTCTGCTAACCTTGGAATCACTTCAGATGGTGAACACAAGGAGCAACCCTGGCAATAGCCGTGACGCCAATGCACAACCGGACAATGACATTCCACCACCTCCTGCTCAAGCCCCAAACTTGGAGCAGATGATGGCTATGCAGTTACAGCTACTCCAAGCCCTCGTTCAGAACCAGGTGCAACAAGCCCCGCAGGCACCCAACCAGGCACCTCAGTCTAAGTTGGGAGAATTTATGAGGACGAGGCCTCCTACTTTTGCTGGTTTAGTGGATCCATTGGAGGCCGATGACTGGATCAAGGATGTGGAAAAGAAATTGATCCTAGCTTAGTGCAATGAGCATGAGAAGGTGTTGTATGCCGCCCATCAACTTAAAGGAGTTGCTGCTAATTGGTGGGAAAATTTCTGTGCCGCCCATCATAATGTGCAAGCCATCACATGGGCTGAATTTGTAGAAGCCTTCCGCACCACCCATATTCCAATGGGAATAATGGAAATGAAGAAGAGGGAATTTCACAAACTGCAATAAGGAAATCTTAGTGTTTCAGAATACCTGAATCGGTTCACCCAACTAGCCAGGTATGCCCCAGAGAATGTTGCAACCGAGTCAACGAAGATTTGGCGGTTCATGCAAGGACTTGATCCTAACCTCAAGGTGCAGCTGGTGTCAAATGACTATCCAACTTTTCAGCACATGGTGAACAAGACACTCACACAAGAAGATGCTCAACGCCAACTATATGAGACTAGGAAGAGGTAGTTTCAAGCTCAGCAAGGGGCAAACAGTTCACGTTTCCGTCCTAATCCACCCCAGTTCAGCAGACCCTCAGAGCCAAGTATACCAAGGACTCCATTTGCAGGACCTCGCCCAAATCTGCAAGCGCCTCGAACAAACAATGGTGGCCAACCACAGCAGAATAGGACTGCAGCGGTAGGAGTGCAGTGTTTTAACTGCAAGAACATGGGACATTATGCCAACAACTGTCCCTAGAAGCGCCCAACTGTCACCCCTGTTTGTTTCAACCTGGGGACTACGCCAACACGAGCTCTGACAGCAGGTCAAGGCCGTGGGACACCGCAAACTCCAAGGACTCCACAGGCAGTGAGCCGAGGACACCTTAATCATGTGACCGCGGAAGCAGCCCAGGATACACCCGACGTAGTTCTGGTTAAGTTTCTCGTCAACTCAGTACCTGCATTAGCATTATTTGATTCTGGAGCTTCGCATTCTTTTGTGTCAAAAGATTTTGTTGGAAGATATAATTGGGATGTGCGTTAGCTAAAGAACCCTATGCTAGTCCAATCCCCTGGAAAGGAAATGAGGACTAATACAGTTTGCCCTAGCGCAACTGTAGATATAAATGGAGTTAAGTTCCTAGCGAATTTAATTATAATAGACTCCAAGAGTTTAGATGTGATACTTGGTATGGATTGGTTAACCAAGTATAAAGGACAGATAGATTGTGCCGATCGTGCTGTTACCATTACCAACTCGGATGGAATCCAAGTAAGGTATAAGTCAAACACATCTTCTCAGAATAAGTGTGGGTTGAATAGTGTGAAGGGAGTGACCTTGGAAAAGGTACCTATAGTAAGTGAATACCCAGATGTGTTCCCTGAAGATTTGCCGGGAATGCCGCCAGACAGAGAGATCGAATTTGTTATTAATCTGGTACCTGGTACAGCCCCAATTTCCAAGAGACCTTATCGTATGTCCGCAAATGATTTGGCCGACGTCAAGAAACAAATTCAAGAGCTGCAAGATAAAGGTTTTGTAAGACCAAGCTCGTCACCCTGGGGAGCACCAGTACTGCTAGTGAAGAAGAAAGATGGTAGTCTTCGCATGTGTGTGGACTATCGATCCTTGAATGATGTGACGATCAAGAACAAATACCCTTTGCCCTGAATAGATGATTTGTTTGATCAGCTGAAAGGTTCATGTGTCTTCTCCAAGATTGACCTTCGATCGGGTTATCACCAATTGAAGATAAGACCAGAAGACATACCAAAGACAGCATTTGCTACTCGATATGGACTGTATGAGTTTACAGTGATGTCTTTTGGCTTGACAAATGCGCCTGCATATTTTATGAACCTGGTGAATAAGGTGTTCATGGAATACTTGGATAAGTTTGTAGTAGTATTCATTGATGATATTTTGATATATTCCAAGAATGAGGAAGAGCATGCAAAGCATCTAAGGATAGTGTTGGAAAAACTCAGAGAACACCGGTTGTATGCCAAGTTTAGCAAGTGTGAGTTCTGGCTGAAGAAGGTAGCTTTCTTGGGTCATGTGATTTCTGCAGGGGGACTGTCCATAGATCCTGAGAAAGTAAATGATGTGCTAAATTGGACACAACCAAAGTCAGTATCCAAGATCAGAAGTTTTCTGGAATTGGCCGGTTATTATCGACGCTTTATTGAAGGTTTCTCCAAGCTTGCAAGACCTCTCACCCAACTGCTCAAGAAGGAAAAGAAGTTTGAGTGGAGTAAAGCGTGTGAGGATAGTTTTCAAGAGTTGAAAAAGAGGTTAACTTATGCACCAGTATTAACGCTTCCGGATATTAGAAATGATTTTGAAGTCTTCTGTGATGCATCAAGACAAGGACTAGGCTATGTTCTGATGCAAGAAAGAAAGGTGGTAGCCTATGCTTCAAGGCAATTGCGACCCCATGAGCAGAATTATCCAACCCATGATTTAGAGCTTGCTGCCATAGTGCATGCTCTAAAAATATGGAGGCATTATTTGATCAGTAATCGCTGTGAGATTTACACGGATCACAGAAGTTTGAAGTATATATTTACCCAACCTGATCTCAATATGAGGCAAATGAGATGGCTTGAGTTAATAAAAGATTATGATATTGGAATACATTATCATCCAGGAAAGGCTAATGTGGTAGCTAATGCCTTGAGCCGAAAGAGTTACTGTACCAAGTTGTGGATCAAGGATAGTATGCCTGCACTTCAAAAAGAATTCCAGCGGCTCAATTTAGAAGTAGTAGAAGAAGGATTTCTGGCTACTTTGGAGGTTCAACCAACCTTAGAGGAACAAATTAAGGTAGCTCAAAAAGAGGACAAGTATGTCCAGGAAATCAAAGATAGTATGAAGAGAGGAAAAGCACCAGGATTTTCAGAAGACGAAGAAGGAATCACCTGGTTCGGGAAAAGGATTATTGTACCTGAAAAGAAAGAAATAAAGGAGTTAATTTTGAAGGAAGCTCATGAATCTAGATATTCAATTCACCCCGGGAGTACCAAGATGTACCAAGATCTCAAAGAAAGGTATTGGTGGTCAGGTATGAAAAGAGAGATTGCAGAGTATGTAGCTTTATGTGATGTGTGCCAGCGGATCAAGGCTGAACACCAGAGACCTGCTGGACTATTGCAACTGTTGCAGATACCTGAGTGGAAATGGGAAGAAATTGGAATGGATTTTATAACCGGATTACCGAGAACCAAATCAGGACACGATTCAATCTGGGTTATTGTGGATCGATTAACAAAAGTCGCCCAATTCATTCCAGTAAAGACCACCTACTCTGGGGATAAACTCGCAGAGTTGTACATGTCAAGAATTGCGAGCTTGCATGAAGTTCCAAAGAAGATTGTGTCAGATCGAGGAACTCAATTCACTTCAAGATTTTGGCAGAAGTTGCACGAACTTTTGGGCACGAATTTAAATTTTAGTACAGCCTATCATCCACAGACAGATCGACAAACGGAAAGAGTAAATCAAATTTTGGAGGATATGTTGAGGGCTTGTGTCCTAGCAAACAAGACTAATTGGGATCAGAGTTTGCCCTATGCAGAGTTTTCATACAACAATAGCTACCAGTCTAGCTTGCAAATGTCTCCGTTTGAAGCTTTGTACGGCAGGAAATGCAGGGCACCATTGTATTGGAAAGAAATAGGAGAAGGACAAGTATTTGGACCAGATGTGTTGAAGCAAGCAGAAGAACAAGTTTGCCTAATTCAAGACAGATTAAAAACAGCACAAACCAGACAGAAGAGCTATGTGGACAATCGTAGAAGAGCATTGGAATTTGTACCTGGGGATCATGTTTATCTAAAAGTATCGCCTCTCAAAGGAATGCGATGTTTTGGAGTCAGTGGAAAGCTTGCTACTAGATTCATTGGACCATTTCCTGTTCTAGCAAAAAGAGGAGAGGTGGCTTACCAGTTGCAGCTTCCGCCTCAATTATCAAAAGTGCATGACGTCTTCCATGTGTCACAGCTAAGAAAGTGTCTCAGAGTGCCAGAAGAGCAGATGCCTCTAGATTAAGTAAACTTGAAGGAGGACCTAACATATCCAGAGTATCCAGTCAAGATATTGGAGGAAGCAGAGCGTCGTACGCGAAACAAGGTCATCAAATTCTGTAAGATGCAGTGGAGCAACCATTCCGAGTCAGAAGCGACTTGGGAGCGTGAAGAGGATCTAAGAGCGGAGTTACCTGACCTCTTTTCCAGTCCGTCCGAATCTCGGGGTCGGGATGAGCGGTGGTGGTGGTGGTGGGAAGGGAGGGAGGAGAAGGTGGAGACGACGACTGCCGAGGCAGAGGCAATGCCCAAAGATCAAAGGAAAACTCCGAGGCAAATTTAGAGCAGTACAAATATGATATCGTAGGAACAGCTTGAATTTTCTCGTTTACTCCCTCTGCTGACTGCTCTAGAAAAGATGTCGCTTTTGTGTTTTTTTCCTTGTCATCCTAATGCTACGAATTTTAGGGTCTGTTCTTTACGGCTTTTCAAAGCGATTTTTGATTTTTGTTATAGTACCTAATTTTTAAACGGAGTATTTTTTTCAAGACAGGATCTACAAGTTAATTGTAGTACACGTTAAAAGCCCAATATCTGTATCAACCAAAATCACAAGCGAGTATCTCTCTCCGTAATTTCTGTGGCAAACAGCTAAAATTCAAAAATTTCAGCCAAAAGCTATAAACTATAGCCATATCAAACAGGCCCTAATTCTTCGTGTATTCTGTGAGTATTGAGGCTAGAAAATGTCCTAGGTATATTATTAACAAAAAAACTCTTATAGCATTGTAACTTTGTAACTTTTATATATTAACAAATATTAACCGCCAAAGTTATATAGACTAGAAGACTGTTATGTTTCTGAAGCAGAGGCTGGAGGACGTCTTTATTAGGTCACTCTTTGTGATTTGGTAAATATGAATTTGCCATAAACCATATCTGTTGAACCCCTTTGATGGTGCAATGTCGGTTGCTGATCTACCCTGCTACAGACCAAGAAGACACGATCCCCTTAATCCTCTTGGGAATTTCTAACTCCACCTCACATTTGTTTGTAGACAATTATTGCTCGGTACAGTTGCGCATTTTGAACCATGTTTGTAGTTTGTAGAAAATCTGCTCACATTTCGTCTACATTTATTTAATGCAACTTTTAGTGGACATGGTGTGATTGATGTATCTAACCTTGATTCTCGTTTCGGCTTCAGTTTCTGGTTTATTTTTTATTATTCATAAATTTTGACTTTTTCTGAATTTTTGGTTTTTTACATTTTTTGCTGGTTCTTTTTTCCCGTATTCATTTGCGTTGTCTGTGATGAGCTAGCATATTTTTTTTTTCTATTTTTACATTTTTTAAATTTAATTACGTCAAATAAGGCACCTTCAGGTACAGTAAAACTTCAGCCGCTACAATGCAATTTTAGCCATACGCCATCGCTTTTCAGCCTAACCGGGCGGGTAGCCATTTTGTACATGCATGTGGTGAGCTGGCAAATCAACCTCACAATTAATGTCCTACTTGGCTACTTGCAATCAAATCCAAAGGACTTTTTGCAGAAGCATCAGGTTAATTATCTTGAGGGTTGGGATACGCCACATATCACAGAAGATTATACTATATTAGCAGCGTCCAATCATGCAAAACAAGAGACCAAAATAGGCTTCTGTGCGATGTGTGCGTTGTCTACCGCTGGTGAAATAAAGCATCATTAAAAATGTACAAAGTCGAATCAATCTTTGAAAGGGAAATATTATGTCCAGAGCCTATGGAACGGGATTCTTTCGGTGACAGAATCTGTAACGCCCTATTTTTGAGGCCATTAGAATACCCTTGCAATTATCCAAGATTGCTCAGAAATAAGTACTGTAAATAAATATACACCATTACCAACACAGACTTAAGTATAAAAGCCAACTTTTATTACAAAATTAAGACATAGCAGCCAAGTTTTACACATCGGGGCGTACAACCAAAAGTTATATTACAATACAAAAGAAACTCCACAGGCATGCCTGACTGTAGAAATAAACCATAACACCAGACGTCGTCTACATCGTAGTACTCCTTAGCGTCGTCTTCACAGATTTTTCATTTTCTTAGCAAGTGTTTTCTGTTTATGATTTTAGCAAGTATATGTACAACCAACTGTACTCAATAAGTCACATAGGAAAATGCTATATAACTAATTGTCAGGATTTCCAAAAGATGGGAATATAGTGGTTTTGTTAAAGTATTTGTTGATGCAATTTTATTTGTAGCCATTTTGTTTTTAAACACAAGATAACAAATCATGAATTTCTTAAGGAATTTGGGGTTTCAAAACTTGGTTACCAGTCTTCAACATTTCTAAAATATTTCCAAATCTACTTATGCTTCGCTATTGGAATCACCCATTAAATACAGGTTCATTTACCGGAAGCACGGCGTATTCAAATACCACATGTTATGACTCTGCAGAGTTGCCCAAGTTTACCCACAATATTTCTCAACCCTCATGACTGAGTTCAGAAAATAAGGTTGTTTCACTGCTCATCTCTTTATGTAGCCTGTACCCGATAGATTAGGTACCCCTGTCACAGAATACGGCGGCCTGACAGGACGAAACCTACCGTTGTGAAAGTATGGTTTTACCGTTTCCATACCACATTCTTACACCGGTTGTTCTCTCCTCTGGAACAGTATATCATATCCTTACAGTAGATATTCAATCGATTTGAGCAGCTACTAAACCAGATTTGACAAGTCAACGCTTGTGGTTGAGCGGTTACTATGTTCTTTACTTGGCATAAGGGTCTAGTCCTTGCGGATTAATGTAGTTCTACAATTTCATATTCTTCTGACTCTTGTGCTTGATCTTGAGCTTTTCCTTCCTGAACTAGCTGCCCTTCGACGTCGTGTGCTATCATAAAGCAAAGGAAAAATAATTCAATTCTATGCTCGAAGGGTTGAGCTAGGAATAAAGAAATTAAATTCAAGAAAAATTAAATAAAATAGGTTTTGGGTTTATAGGGGTCCGAATAGGTGAAACTGAGCTAGGGAATGGATCGGTGGGCTCGAAATGGGTATACATATGCATTTTCGGGTTTTGGTGAACAATAATGAGTCTGGGCACTATTCACTACGGGTCGGGTTACTGTTCATGGTGGGTCAGATTCAAGGGCTAACAGGTCGGGTTTACTATGCTTATCGGGTCGGACACTATTCATTGTGGGTTCGGGTTCTGATGTGTCACATCCCAAATTTTTGGTTTTTGAAAAATTAATTTCAAAATTAATTATTTTAAAGTATGTGGATATTATTTGGAGTTATTTGGCTTTTATTTGATTTTCTGAAGTTTAAAACCTATTTTTAAAATTTAAAAAGTATTTTAAAATATGAAAATTAAATATCAACAGTAGTTGGAAATAATTTTATTAAGTCCAAAATATCTCCAGAAGCTTCTGTTAATTTTTCTGGAATTTTTAGAGTATTTCCATGTTTTTCTTAGGCCTAAATAATTTTCTAGCCTTTTCTGAAATTAAAAATCAAATTCTAAAAATAAAAATCCATCCCCTCCCTCCGCCCGACGCGTGGACGGCCTAGATCCGCCCACGTCGGCGCCCGGCCCAATCCTGGCCGCTCTCCCCCTCTCCCTCCGCCAAGCGGGCCCGGCCCGTCAGCCAGCCCCACCATCCCCTCCTCCTCGCCCGACGCGTGGACAGCCCGGATGAGCCGAGTCCCCGCGCCCGGCCCATCTGACTGTTCCCTCCCACTTAACTGCACCCGCCGCCCGATCTTTTCCCCTGCCCTGCGTCTCCATCCTAGCCGCCCGTGAATCGCTCTCTCTCTCTCTCGCCTGCAGTCCACTGTCGGCCGCTCGCTTCGCTCCGCCGCCGCCTCGCTGTCGAACCGTCATCTTCCCCGCGGAGTGCCTCCTTCCTTCTTTCTCTCCTCCCCTTTCCTTTCTCGCTCCGGCAGATTGAATCCGCGCCCAATCCCGCCTTCCTTCCCCGACTCTCTCTGGCTTTGGAATCCCCGAGCACCCGCGCGACCAAATCCCCAAACCCCTGCGCCTCCCTTCCTTCTCTGCCCCCTATTTCCTTCTTTCCCCCGAACCTCCCTTTTCCGGCCGCCAGCACCGGCGAGCGATTGCCGCTCCCCTGCTCCCCCTCCGCCCCTATAAATAGCCCCCTCGGCCTCCCCTCTCACCGCACCACCTCCTCCGCTCTCCTTCTCTCTCTCCCCGAGCGCGAGCGCCCCGCACCGAGAGCTCCCTGTGCGCGCCCCGTAAGAACTCCGACGAGCAATCGCCACCGCCTCGGTCTTCCCCAGAGCCCGTAGCCGCCTCCAGCGTCTTCCCCGTGCGTCGGCGATCACCCTTAGCCCCTCGGCCGAGCCTCCCCGCCACCGGAGCTCCGTCGCACGGGAGCACCCGAGCCCGCTCCGCCACTTCCTCGCCGCCGGCCACCTTCGCTCATTCCCGGACCTCGCCGACCTCACCAACATCACCCCCTCTGCACCAGGGGCGCATTTTGACCCTCACCAGAACCGCTCCGCCACTTCCTAGCCGCCGGCACCGTCACCTCCGGCCACCTTCACCCGGCTCTCCTCCGGCAGGTATCTCAAAAGAGTTGGTTACCCTATATGGGTAGGCAACGCCTCCCCGACCGACTGGCTATCAGCGCGATCTCTCCCCCCCGGCTCGGCGCGTGTTCTTTTAATTTTTCGGGACTGACAGCTGGGCCCCACACGTCAGCGGCTGCCGTCTGCGCTGGCCACTGTTGTCTGGGCCCCACCCGTCTACGTTGGCCACTGACATATGGGCCCGGAGTCCAGTGGGTCCCACATGTCAGAGGCTGAGCCAGTGGGCCCAGTGTCCAGTGGGTCCCACATGTCAGAGGCTGAGCCAGTGGGCTCACTGACCAGTGGGTCCCACATGTCATAATCTCATAATAAAGAAATAAAAATAAAATATTAAAATTTAAATACTTCCAGTGGGCCCCACATGTCAGAAATTTCATAATTTCCGGATTTATTCAAACTGAAATCTTTAAACAAGCATAACTTTCTCATTTTAACTCCAAATTCAGCCATACAAATTTCTAAATTTGTCTAAAATCATAATCTATCCAAATATGGCCTCTTTTGCATTTTTGGATTTTTATTGGAATTTTGTTTGTATTTATTTGTTTTGTTGCTCTGTCTTTTCGCGCGTAGAATTTAACGTTGTCGAAGATCTCTCCACTCCGCAGCAGGAAGACCAAGAGAACCTGCAAGAAGGCAAGTCTCCTTTGATCATTTTGAACCTATGATTTCGAATTGTTTTAATTATTTTCAATTATGTGCATTGCTATTTACATAAAACATTAGTTCCAATCTTAAGGTAATAGTTAATCCAACTTTGTTATGCCCTCGCTTGAAGTTGATTGCCATGTACCTTTGTAACCTTAGAAATTCCTTTGACTCATTAATGAGAGTAATATAATTATTTGTTGATGTTAGAATGGTAGTACAATGCTTAGCCATGCTATTCAATACCTTAGAAATCTTGCAAAGGGGAAATTATGATTTATTGTAGTAACCTTGTGTTTGCAAATTTAGTGGTAATTGGAGTTGCCACTGCTCTTTTAAAATAAAATAAAATGTGGAAGTTGGTTTAGATTAGGGTGGATGGTTGGTTTGGGTTAGTGCAGCAAGCACGAGATCTTGTAAAGTGTATGTTCCACCCTAGTCATTTAAGGACCGACACTTGTGTTTGTCCAGACTGAGCTTTAACCGTACAACCACAAGTCTATATGGGTACGACCTAGCTGATTAACTTACGATAGCCTAGTTTAGGTGCCACCAGTGGAAAGTGGGTGCCAGGGATTTACTGGTTATTCACAGTGAGGGACAGGGATTTACTATACTCATATGGTGCAAGAGGGGGCTTCCGTTTGGGTGGATTTAACCCTCCTGCGGTGAAACCTCAGCGGGTGGTATCTAGCTAGACTAGAGTGAGGTAAAAGCTTTGTGATATTTTATCTCGGTCTCATGCCAAAGGAAGCGTGTTGACTATTAGGATAATTTATCTCTTATGGGTAAAGTTGTACAACCTCTGCAGATTGTAAAACTATTCGAATAGCCATGCCCACGGTCAAGGGCGGGCAAGGAATGCATTCACATGGTAGACTTTCTGGTTTTGGTTTTAAAATCAAAGTTTTGGTATTCCGAGAGTGGAGGGAACTCTTGGAAGGGTATCCTGGCAGTTGGAGCCAGAGAGGGTGGATATAACCCGCAGTTTTAAACTTGATCAGTTAGATTAAACTAGTGTTGGTAGTTGGAACCTTCACTATAGAATTAATGGTAGTTTCTACTAAAACATTTACTTTATTAAATTGGTGCCTTCAAAATTAATTAGAAGTAATTGAAATAAAATATTGCTTTGTACAAAAGAACCATATAGCCTTCCTTTATCAAGCCTTGCATCTATTGCATTTTTCCCAAGACTTGCGGAGTACTTTATGTACTCACGTGCTGCACTCAAACATAATACTCAGAGGAATACGAAGCTCAAGAGGGAGACTACGACTACTTCGCTTGTGGATTTGACGAAGGATTCCCGGAGTACTAGATCGCGCTTCCCCAGTCAATTGCCTGTGGCGTATTGATGGGTCTTCGCCGGATTTATCTTTTGCTTCCGCTGTGTTTGGTGTGTGCGAGGTCTTGAAACCTCATTTGTAATAATGAGACCTTTCGGTCAGTACTCTCTAATATTGTAATAAATTGTGGATGGTGATGTAATCATTTCTGTTTAACTGTGTGCACTAGCTTTGATCTGGGACTAGTGCTGTAATACACAGAGGGCCCGGGTTTGAGAATCCGGGGTCCCGACAGAGATGCTATCGGGTTGAGTAAACAGTGACTACCCGTCATTGTTCTTCTTTCCTGTCTGAGCGGCCACACGACATTAAAAAAGAGGAGGAAAGCGACGGCTGTCGGCGAGACTAAGGTGGTTTGCGACAGAAAAGGAGACCATGATTGGGCTCCTGGGAGTGTCAAGATTCTATTTTTGGGGTCAGCGGTGGCAGGGGAGGCGACGTTCGTCAGTGGTGAGGTCAAAAGCCCAGAACAGTGTGTGATGACACAGGGGCTAAAGGGGCGATCATCCTTGAAATTGGCAGCTATTTACCCATCTAGGGGTGGTCAGGGTGGCTTGAGTGGTGGTGGTTTGGGTTGGGGACACTCCTAGCGAACTGTCCACGGCGAAATGCTTCGGTCGAGCGGTGAGTTTCGGGGGCGAAGAAAAGGAGAGCTCGAGGAGCTAAGGTGATAGCTCAGGGAGGTTTTTAGGGTCAAGAGGAGGCTATGGGCGAAGGTAATTGGAAAGTGGTTGATTAGAGGGGTAGAATTGAGTTAGGGCTTGCCTTGGGGATTTCCGACGATGGGAAGGCGGTCGGAGCATTGGGAGGTGTTTGGCTGACACTAGACGTCAATGTCTTCAGATGGAGTGGCTCGGAGGCTTTTATAGGGTGATAGAAGCAATTCGGCACAGTGGCTTGGCAGAGGCGACGACGGCACGTAGGGTTGGCAAAAAGCTCAGGCTCGTGAGCCAGCTCGGGCTCGTGAAGGCTTGGCTCAGCTCGTGGATGAAACGAGCCGAGCCGAGCCGAGCCAGCAAAAAAGCTCAGGATCTAAACGAGCCAAGCCCGAGCCAGCTCGTGAGCCAGCTTGGCTCGACCCAACTGTCCGATGGCCCAATGGCCTGACGCCCCGACCACCCGATGCAGCGATGCCTCCTGCCCTCCTCAATGTCTTCTACGCTACCCGCTCCCGGCCTGGCGGCCTCCCCCACTCGGCTCTCTCCTCTCCCTCTCTCTCTCTCTCTCGGTCTCTCCACTCACGCGTGGACACACCCTCCTCTCCCTATTTCCTTGCCCCGCCAACGCCTCTCTTCGCCCTCCGCCGCCTCTACTCCGGTCTCCGCCCCACGCTCCCCTACGCCGGCCCTCTCTCTTCCCGGACTCCTTTCAACCCATCGCCGCCTCGCTCCTCCTCACGCCGCTGCGTCGCACCGGTGCGGCTTCCCCCTCTCCTGCGCCTCCTTGCCCGTTGGCGCTGCTTGGTGAGTCACGGCCTGGCCGCTCCCTCCTTGCCGCTCGGCGGCGCCCGGTGAGCTATGGCCAGATCCGGCAGATTTGGTGCTTTTTCCCCATATCCTACCCTGATCTATCGGTTTTAGTTTGGTATTTTTGGTTGCTCTAATGGTTTGCTCAAGGTGCTAGGCTAGGAGGCGAGTTGCCTCGGCTAGCCACGGCCGACTAGCCGCCGCCCGTACGTCGGGGAGTACACGGTGGTGGTTGGAGGTGTGGCTATGCCGGTGGTAGCTGGGGGCTCGACCGGCGCCCGACGGTCGCACGCAGCCGCCGTCCTCGTCGGTATGCAGTAAGCCTCTTCTCCCCTCTTCTACCTCTGGTGATATGCTTGGATTGGTTCCATGTGTTCTACTGAGGATGGATGCTTATGGTTTCTAGTTCAATGTTGGCTATAATGGATGAATGTAGTACACGGATGGTGATTTGTGGGGTTTACCTTTCGGTGATTGCGAAGGGTTAGGGTTTGGGTCCGATGGTGGTCGCTTGCTTGCGGTGGGGTGGTCGTCTGGCGATGACTCGATGGTTGCCGTGCCTTCGTCTTCTTGCCGTCGGTTCCCCTCGGTGGTTGTTGGCTCGCGAGCCCACTCGAGCTAGCTCGAGCCGCATCACGAGCCGAACCGAGCCCACAAAAAAGCTTGATACCCTAACCAAGCCGAGCCGAACCGAGCCTCCATTCCACCAAGCTTTCACGAGCCGAGCCGAGCCTGGCTCGGCTCGGCTTGTTGCCACCCCTAGCGGCACGTGGCATAGCCAGGAAGGGTCGGGGAGGTGCAGTGCGGCGGTCAGAGAGGGGTGTACTGGCTGCCTCGGGCGATGGAAAGCGGCGATCAAAAGTGGTCGGAGAGAGTCAGGTCAGCAATGTGCGCTGAGAGAGCAAAAAGGTGGGCACAGCGGTGGCGGTCGTGGTCAACGACTCTGACATGGGTTCAGGGCAATTAAGGGAGGGTGTACAACCTCTGACAAGTGGCGCAGGGGTGGGAGTGGCGAGAGAGCGTGGGAAGGTGTGAGAACGGGCGGAAGGAGTTAGGCAGCAGCAAAATAGGGGCAGCAATAATTGTTTTTAGTTTGTGAATAGTTCCAGCGAGTGTCTCCTCCATTGAAGCGATGCTTGTGTGGATTAGTGGCTTGGATGGTTGAGATTCGTGCGGAATTAGGTTAAGGATCAAAGGAAATCAAATCCAAATAGAATTCAAAATTTTCTTTTGAAAATCGGTTTCGTTTCAACGTACCCCCTTAAAAAGAATCTCATCCTCGAGATTCGGGGAACAGGCTGGAAAATTTCGCTGCAAATCCAATTCTTGCTCCCAGCTATTTTATCCACTGTGTTATTCTGCCATGGAATTTTGTGAAGTCTGACAATCCTGTTTCTTAACTATCTCTTTGTCATGTCCATGTCAATATACCCAAGGTGAATTTTCCACTGGTTTTAGGTTTTGAAAAGCTTAGGACTTTTTTTATAAAATAGTGTACGACACCCCTTTTTCCAATCAAGGTTAAAGAAACAAATGCATAACTCCAGGGTCAATTAAAACCGGTGAGGACTTCGAGTGATTGTACCTATGATGACATCGGTAGCTCTTGTTGCTCGTGTATTCAAGATATGATTTATTTTTCCTTGATTTGGCTTTAATTTTCCCCTTCTTTCTCTTGCTAACATGCATGTTGATGTTCCAGTTGGTGGCGGTGTAGGTGCAATTTGTTGTGTGTTGTGGTTACCGACCAAACAGAGAGAGAAGTGTCGTAGTGGAGAGTTAGGTGAGCAATAGTCTGGGGTCCTTCCCCTATGGCCTGTATCGTGTATATATATCCTCATGGGGGTGCTTTTACAATATTTCCCTTACATCTGAGTATCTCTCTTGAGGGTATTTATGTCATTATACATATCCCATTCTGGGCCACACAATCTCCTAACAGGCCTGCTGGGCTTAGGTGGGGGCCACCCCTACAACAGGAGCCTCTCATGGTGAAGGGCTTCACGGGCCGAAGCCATGTTGCCGAGCCCTTTGGCCCCCTCCGTCCCTGCGGCCTGTGAGCTTCCGGAACGCTCGGCGGAGCCGTTAAACTTGTGTAGTATTGACCCCGCCGCGAGGGTATGGAACTGGGTGGGTTGGTGAGACCGTCCTTGCCCACGGAGCTCTTTGGTGGCGGGATCGAAGCCGAAGTCAAGGGTGAAGTCGAGGTCGGAGTGGAAGTCAAAGTCGGCGTGGGGTCGAAATCGGAGCGGAGGCATATCTCAAGGCCCGATCCCCTGGGCACGGAGTGTATGAGACTCCCACGCGTAACTCCGGGCGGTTGCATGGGGTGTCTGACCGCGGCCGGTAGTGCGTTTTAATGGCACCTAGAATCGTGCTGACCCCTGAGTTGTCAGGAACAAGCTGCCACGGCCATATGTGTTGCCCCATCAGAGGGATATCGACGGGCCACGAATAACGCCTGGTGGGCTGAGCACAATCGCGCGACTGTGGCCACTCGCCCCTTCCCTAGAGGGCTGGACGCGTGGCAGGGCGCTATTGGCGCGTCGTGCACTGTCCATCCACCTACCGCTGCACGCCCCGAGCTGCCATCGATTGCGCTTCTCGATCGTAGGTAGGCGAACTGCCGGGCTCTCGCCGGTTCTGCTTCCGCTCGTGGGGGGGTTGAGCCAGCATTATAAGGCGTCGCCAACGACATGGGGACGCTCCTCTCTCCTGCTGCCAGCACAATCCACCCCTGCTCTTTTTTGTTCTAGCGCCCCTTCTCCGAAAGGAATGGCTTGCCACGACGATCCTGCTCGACGGCTCAGCTACAGCGCCTCGTCCGACCGGTGCGAGCTGTCGCCTCCCCCGGCGGAGTACTCTCTGGTGGTGAGAGGACCAACACACGTCAACAAGCGGTGGGACGCCATGGAGCACTCGGGAGGCCGCTGCTCCCGTGTGTTGGGGCGGAGTCTCACTAGCGAAGAGACGATCCAGGGCTCGTCCGGGAGAGGAAAATCGCGGAACATGACGGGGCTCGCCTGCCCGGCCCCATTGAGACGGAGCCGCAGTCGGCGGAGATGGAGGCTATTGTCTTTGTAGCATATTTTGATGCCGGGCTGCGGATGCCATCGACAGTCTTCGTCGGCGAGGTTCTGTGGGCCTACGGGTTGGAGTTGGCGCAGCTGACCCCAGCGCGATAGTCCGCCTGGCCATCTTTAGTTGGGCATTGCAGACAGAGGATCACCGTCCCAGCGCGAGCCTGTTCACCATTCTGCACGATGCACGCTGCCAGCCAAAGAAAATGAAGGGCAGAGCGAAATCGAACTTCGGGAGCATCAACTTCGTGCTAAGGAAGCAGTGCGCGGGGCTCTTCCCTGCATTAGCCGCACGGGGGAAGTGAGAGTCCGACTGGACACGCCGGTGGTTTTACTACCACGTGACTAGCACGAGCGGCTTGCTGTGCCGGGGCCAGCCGATATCATTCAACAGCTCGCCCGACGTGAAGCCTAAGGCTGAGGACGTACAGAAGGCGCGAAGGCTTGCCAGGGTCGCCTGCCGGTTCAACATGCGTGACCTCGCTGAAGAGTTCACCGTGTACGGGGTGACGACACTCTCCAGTAGGTGGAAGTACGAGCAACAGGGTGGCAACCAGAAGGACGGTGTCCACCCATCGGTATCGCGCCTCTTAAAACCCTCTGCTCCTTGTAAGTTCTCCAAACTTGGGCTGTGAACCCGTTCGCGTAGTTAACCATTTTACGGATGATGCATCATGTCTGCATACAGTGCCTCGGCTGGAGGACGCGGAGCGTGCAGTTGTTGCACTCCTTGGGCCATACACGGCCAAGGAGCACAAACTGCGTGAGGCTACAACCGCCTCGGCAAAGCAAGGGCGGATAAATCGGGTGTGCGAGGTCCTGGGGATCCCCGTACTCGAACGTGAGGTGTCGGCGAAGGCCCCGAGCCACCACGATGACGAGGACAGAACGGGGGCGCGGACCCCTCAGCTTAGGGCCCGATCTAGCGCCATCACACCCGGCCCGTCAGTCATGTCACCGGGTTGTACCACCGAAACGGGGGGCACGACCGGCAATCGGTCCGAACTCTCTGGTTCAGGGGGGCACAACACCCCAGAAGACGAGGTCGCGCCACCTGCAATGGCCGCTGGGGGCTTGCCACCTGCGCTAGCTACCTCGGCTGCCGGAGCAACTGAGGAAGTGTCGCCCTCGTCCCCGAGGGCGAAGCGCCCCTGAGTGCGACCGCCTTCAACTTCGAGGAAGTAATTCCGCGTGGCAGGCATAATTACCGGGGTCCTAGCGCCTGGCGCGGGGGCAGGAAGAAGTCATCGCTTCCCGGGCCGACGAAGTGGGGATCCCTGCACCCGTCGTGGGGGTCATCAGTGTGGAGGGAGAGGTTGGTGCTTCCCGGGCCGACGAAGTCCCTACACCCCAGGTGGAGACTGGGCGGAGGCCCCCCCGGTGCCTTGGAGGGGGGTCGAAGGTAGGTGCAACTCTTTCTCCTCCCGAGACTTTGCTAGACTCTCTCTGATTTGCTCGCTCATTTCGTCGTCGAATCAAGCGAGACGAGGTCTCCCGGACGTGGAGAAGGATCGAGCAACGGGGGTGAGCACATAGTTTCTGACCTTGTTATGCAGGGCGCGATGCGGGGCGTCCCACGCCGTCGAGGCCACTGTCGTAGAGGGACCGAGGCCCATCATCTCTGACTTCTTCCTGCGATCAGAGATGCTTCGTGTCTTCAATGATGCTGGGGAGCAGGTCGGCGGCAGCTTGGGTCGGCAGGTGCTGTCGGCATGTGGCGGTGACCTTCTGGCACTCGCGCTGGGTGCCTCGGAGATGAGGGTAAGTGGCTGGGTTTATGGCCCCTACCATCGTCCACCGCGTTCCTAACTTCCGCTGCTTCTTCCAGACCCTTGTTCTTAGCCAAGCTCTGGAGGAGGCCCACGTTCGCGAGCGGAGGATGCTAGAGGGGGAGCTTCATGCTGCTGACGTTGCTCACGTCGCCAAGGACGAGCAGATTCGCTTGCTGGAGCCAAGGAACGCGAGGGTGGTGTCCGACGCGAGGGACACCGTGGCGGCAGCGCGGCACACGGTGGAGGTGGTCCGGCATGCCGCGGTGGAGGCGCGCACCGCCTTTGTTAAGCAAATCTCTGCGTTGGAAGAAGAGAAGGTCCAGCTCACCGCGTCCCTTGTGGAGAAGAGCCGGGCCTTGGACGAGGGGTATATGTCGGCATGGAGGGCGATGGAGTCTTTAGAGCGGGCCCTCCAGGGCCTTTCCATTGACGTGCCCAAAGTTTACCATGGCCCTGAGAATTTGGCGAAGACGCTTGGGCGGATCGAAGAGGGGTCGAGCCTGGCCCTTCGCGGTGCAAGAACCTTTGCGATCATTGCGGCTTCATGGGTGCCTCCCTCGCCCTCTCCTTGCTTCACACCCGGGGTTGTGGACATGTTGGTGAGCTGGCGGATTCCCAACTGTATCTGCCAACCGAGCCTGGGGTGATGTCCAGCGCCATTTGCTTCACCCAACCAGCTACACAGACTTTCTACAATCGAATCTGGCGCTATGTTGGGGAGGACGCGGTGAAGGTCGCGTTGCAGCGAACGCTATACCAAGAGGGGACCTCCTCCGATGGCTTGAGGGAGTTCCTTGGCGCAACGAAGACGACACGGACCCATAAGTGTGATACCGGGGTTGGGCGTGCATTGCATCCTGTACACTTATTTGTATGGTTGCTATGCAACCTGCTCTTTCATATAATCGAAGCAATGCATATCCGATGTCTTTTTTGTCGTTGCATACCACTAGTAGCCGAAGTAGGGACGCCAAACGCTCGTCGTGAGCACTCCGTCCCCTACCTTTCGAAGGGGTGGTAGCAGAGCTGGCGCCTAGTCGAAGTAGACGCACGAGCACTCCGTCCCCTACCTTTCGAAGAGGTGGCAGCGGAGCTGGCGCCTAGTCGGCGAGACGCAAGCGCTCCGTCGGTCGGCGTAGACGCCGAGCGCCCATCCCCTACCTTCGGCGGGTGGCAGCGAGCCGGGCGCCTAGTCGGCAGACGCCACGAGTGCTCCGCCCTACCTTTCGAAGGGGTGGCAGCGGAGCTGGTGCCTAGTCAAAGTAGACGCATGAGCGCTCCGTCCCTTTGCATTCTATTAAAGCCTGGAGTGCGTGGGAACATCAACCACGTCTTATTTATACTCCGGAGCGTACGTGCAGGGGCAATGCCTGCACGTGCACGGGGACATCCGCTTCTTGTTTATACCCAATAGAGTGCGCAGGGACAACATCCGTGTCTTATTTATACTCCGTAGAGTGCGCGCGGAGGTGGACCTCGATGCTACATCTTATTTAGAGTCCGTAGATTGCGCGCGGAGGCAAGCCTCCGCGCGTTGTGGGCGGTGAGGGTGCATGCGGAGGCGGACCTCAACACTACGTCTTATTTAGACTCCGTGGAGTGCGTGCGAAGGCAGACCTCGATGCTACATCTTATTTAGAGTCTGTAGACTGCGCGCGGAAGCAAGCCTCCACGCGTTGCGGGCGGTGAGGGTGTGTGCGGAGGCGGACCTCGATGCTACGTCTTGTTTATACTCCGTGGAGTGCGTGCGGAGGCAGACCTCGATGCTACGTCTTATTTAGAGTCCGCAGACTGCGCGCGGAAGCAAGCCTCCACGCGTTGCGCATGGTGAGGGTGCGTGCGGAGGCGGACCTCGACGCTACGTCTTATTTATACTCCGTGGAGTGTGTGCGGAGGCGGACCTCGATGTTACGTCTTATTTAGAGTCCGTAGACTGCGCGCGGAAGCAAGCCTCCGCGCGTTGCGGGCGGTGAGGACGGACAGAAGCCTAGCAGAAGGTCGGCTTTATTAATCTCCCGTTTGCGCAGGCGAGCTTCTTACAACAGGTGATGTGTCAATGTACATGTGTCCCTTTTGGTCCTAGACATAGTACCGCCGCAGCCTGTCCACGTTCCATGTGTGGTGGAGCACCTGCCCTTCCAACGTAGAGAGGCAGTATGCTCTCTTCTGCAAAGCTTCCACGATGATGTATGGGCCCTCCCACTTGGATTACAACTTGCTGACCGTCTCCGCATGGAGCATCAGTTTGAGGACAAGGTCTCCTGGCTGAAATTCTCGTGGGTATATGGAGCAACCACGAGTACGCACCATTTGCTTTGTGTACTTTATGACGTGCTGGGTTGCGCTCACTTGCTCTTCATCCAAGAGGTCTAGGGACAGTCGGCGCTCTTCTTCTGGCGCCTGGACGAGGACCCTTCTCGAGCCAGCCTTGATTTCCTCGGGCGTCACTACCTCGTCACCAAAGAGGAGTTTGAATGGCATGAATCCCATCGGGCACATCACCATTGTGCAGAGGGACCAAAGGACACTATGAAGCTCGCTCGGCCACTTGCCCTTTGGTAGCCCAACGAGGCGCTTTTTAACCGCAGTGAAAATGGCGTCGTTCGCCCACTCAACTGCTCCGTTAGACTGCGGGTGTCCAACTGAAGCTAACCGAAGTGTGTGCCCATGCCCTCACAGAACTCCTTGAACGGGGCCGCATCGAACTGCAGGCCGTTGTCGACGGTGAGCTCGCTGGGCACGCCAAAGTGACATATAATGTTCCGCTAAAGAAATCGCTGCATGGCCGTCGAGGTTATCTTGGCTAGGGCTACAGCCTCTGGCCACCTGAAAAAATACTCCAAAGCGACCACGGTGAACTGTAGGTCACCTGGTGCTCGGTGGAGCGGTCCCACAATGTCGACACCCCACCGTGCCAGCGGCCATACCGGGGGGAATGGGGTTGAGGCTCGCCGAGGGCCTGCGAATGACACGCCCCATCCATTGGCACCCTTGACATCGGCGCACGAGGTCTTGGGCGTTGGCGACGGCTGTTGGCTAGTAAAAGCCTTGCCTGAACGCCTTGCCGATTAGCGACCTCGGCGCGAGGTGCGAACCACAGAGTCCCGCGTGAACCTCCGTAAGGAGTTGCCTTCCTTCCTCGCATGAGAGGCACCGCAGGAGCGGGGCGTAGACTCCCCTTTTGTAGAGCATTCCGTCGAGCACCTGGAAGGACTTGGCGCGATGTTGCAGGCGTCGAAGCTCGGCAGAGTCATCTGGCTCAGTAATGCCTTGCAGAAATCCGAAGATGGGCTCCCGCCAGTCACCCTGCTGGGTAATCTGGTGGACGAGGGATGCGTCTCTATTATCCTGTGCTATGGCCGCCGTTGATAGGACTTCGTAGAATGCTCCTGGGGCGATACTGCTATCGGCGGCCTCGCGAGCGCCGCCTTGCTCGTTGTTCGCCCGTGGGATAGCCTTGACTGTGACACCCAAAAAGTGCCTTTCCTTCGCTAGTACGGGTGCTAGTTATTTGGCCAACTTTGGGTCCTTGGCTTGGTATGACTTGTCTACGTGACCTGCCACCAGGCGCGAATCTGTGCGGACGAGAACTTGGCGCGTGCCAAGCGCCTTGAGCTTCGTGAGGCCGAAAAGCAACGCCTCGTACTCGGCCGTATTGTTAGTGGTGGGGAACGCGAGGCGCGCCGAGTAGAACAGGCAGTGCCCCTCAAGCGTGGTAATCATGGCGCCCACGCCTGCACCCGCCACGCCGTATGCTCCGTCAGTGTTGAGCATCCACACTGGGTCCTCCGGTTGTTGGATGGGCCGAGCCGGCGGGGTCCACTCCGTGAGGAAGTCCGCGAGAAACTTGGGACTTGATCACTGTCCGCGAGGCGTATGTTAAGGAGAACGGGCCGAGCTCGGTTGCCCAGTTACCAATGCACCCTGTGGACTCCTTATTGTGCAACATCTCCGCCAAGAGGAACGAGGACGGGACCGTAATTGGATGGGCTAGGAAATAGTGCCGGAGCTTTCTGGAGGCCATGACAAGTGCATAGGCGAGCTTCTCGAGCTTCATATATCGCATCTTGGCGCCTTGGAGGGCCTCAGAGATGAAGTATACGGGGCATTGGAGAGCGCCTTCTTCGAGGACAAGGATGGCGCTGACCGCTGTCACCAAAGCGGTGAGATAGAACAGGAGGGGAGCCTCTGGCGCTGGAGCGACCAGTGTGGGAAGGCTCGCTAAGTGCCTCTTGAGGTCGTCGAAGGCCTTTGCACAATCGTCATCCCAATGAAACCCATCGCAACCATGAAGAGTTTTGAAAAATGGCAAGCCCCACTCCGCTGCCCTAGACAGAAAACGGCTCAACGCAGCCATGCGACCAGCTAGCCTCTGGACCTCCCTTGTCATCTTGGGCGGCTCCATATCCAGGATGGCATCGACCTTATCGGGATTCACCTAGATACCCTGCCCAGACACAAGGAAGCCCAGGAGCTTGCCCGCCTGCACGCCGAAGACACACTTGTCCGGATTATGCTTGATGCCCGCCTTCCTGAGGTTGTCGAAGGTCTCCTGGAGATCTTGGCCGTGCAAGGCGAGTTGTCTGGTTTTTACTACTACATCATCGACGTAGGCTTCCACATTCCTCCTGAGCTGGATGGCCAGAGCCAGTGCGACGAGGCGGGTGAAGGTTGCTCCCGCGTTCTTCAAACCGAAGGGCATTCTGACGAAGCAGAAAGTCCCGACTGGTGTGATGAAGCTGGTCTTGTCCTCGTCGTCCTTAGCCATGCATATCTGATGGTAGCCAGAGTAAGCATCCAAGAAACTCATGAGCTTGCACCCCGCGGTGCAATCGACCAGTTGGTCTATGCGCGGCAAAGGGTAATCATCCTTTGGGCACGCCTTATTGAGGGCGGTAAAGTCAATGCACATACGCCAGGCACCGCTGGCCTTTTTTACCAACACCGGGTTTGCATGCCAATCTGGATGCTGGACTTCGCGTATGACCCCGGCCCGGAGAAGCTTGGCTACCTCCACCTTAGCCGCTTGCTGCCGGTCCATGGACATGCGGCGAAGCTTTTGCTTGACCGGCTTGGCGTCAGGGCGGATCGCCAGGTTGTGCTCAATCAGGGCACGGTCCATGCCCTTGATATCCTCTGGTGACCATGCAAAGATGTCAGCGTTGCTTCGGAGGACCCGGATCAGGTCCTGCTCCACCTCTGAAGGGAGGCTTTCGCCATGGACACAAATCGGCCCATTTGGAGTGACACCTTTTAGACTCTGCCCTCTGGCCGAGGCTTGGGCTTCCACCCCGGAGCGGACGGTGTGTCCGCGTTGCGGTTGTTGGCGAGGACATGCACCTTGCGATGTGGGCTCCAGGCTCTAGGCGCCTGGCGAGATCTTGGTCACCGAAGACAGTGATAACACCCCGCGGGCCCGGGAGCTTCATACACAAGAATGCGTGGTGCGGAACCGCCTTGAAGGAGTTGATGGCGTGTCGGCCCAATATGGCGTTGTATGGGTGCGGGATGTCTACAATGTCGAAGACGATGTCCTCACTCCTAGCGTTGTCTACCTGGCGCAGGGTAACTTGGAGACATACCTAACCCAAAGGCCTTCAATGATCGACCCCAAAACCCCTGGCGGGTTCCCGACGGTGCGAACACACTCGAGAAAATCCCAGCGGTCGAGGGCCTCAATGAACAGGATATTTGCGGAGCTTCCCCCATCGATGAGGACACGCCTGACATCGCAGGGTGCGATATCGGCCTGGACAACCAAGGGATCTTGGTGGGGGAACTCCACACCCGGGGCATCGGCTGACGTCAATGTGATGTTGCAGTGCGGCATCCATGGGGTTTGTTGTGTCGAGGAAGTCTTTGGCAGGGAACCTCCGGAGATAACGTTGATGATGCAGCGCTGGGCTCCCTCTGTAACTGCGGCTCGCGGAGGGCTTCCCTGCGGCTGCTGTACATGAGCTACATCGGGGGGCCGAGCTGCCGGGCCTGGGATCTAGCATTTGCGCATCGCAGCTCCATGACCGCAGCGCACGCCCGTGTGAAGTGATTGCCGTAGCCATGCACTTCGCACCACCTGCCGTAGTCCAAGATCTCTTGCTCCGCACGCGATCTCTCGTCGAGGCCCGATACACACCCCCATCCCCGGCCCCTTCCACGCAAGGTGGGGGTAGGTTCCCGGAGGGCATCCTTGATGCCAAGGAAATGGCAGGCTTTTTGGGATCTACGCTGGTTGCGCCGAGGCTTGCGCCTACCTGCAGGCGAGCTCTCCTGCCCCCCGGCGCCACAGCTTTCGGGGTGTCTTCCGGGGACTCTTGCTTGCGTACTGGCTTCAGGGAATCGCTTCCCGCATTTCCCTTTTGTGACGACCCCTTCGCTTGGATATGGTCGGAGTCATCACTTTTGCGTCTTCGCGCATCTTCCTCCGCCTGCGCGTACTATTCCATCTTGTCGAAGAGCTTCGCGATTGTCTTGATGAGCTTCCGCGCATTGTACTCGGCTAGCGGCCCCGGATGAAGACCCTGCACGGTTGCATTGATGACGGTTGTCTCGTTGACATCCTTGCAGCATACCTTCGCAAAGCATTTGAAGTAGTCCTGGAGCTTCTCCGAGGGCTTTTGCTTGCGTCGACCCGTTTGACGTAGTTCCCTTGAAAGTTGTTGTAGAGGCGGTCACGGATCTGCTCCCATGCGTAGATGGAGTTTGGCTCTATGGTAAAGAACCAAGAAAGCGCTGCTCCCTGCAATGCGAGGGGCAGTCCCTTCGCCTTTGTGGTGTCATCTCCGCCAGCGGCTTCGATGGCGATCTCGTACACGCGCACGAACTCCCGAGGGTTCGCGTCGCCTTTGTACGATTTGATGACGCTGGGGAACTTGAAGTTGTCCAGCCACGTCGTCTTCTGCAGGCCCGTAGAGAGCGGGGACTCTTGGTCGACACGTTGCAGCGGCACGCCGTTGGACGTGGGAGCGTTGTGGCTATCCGCCCGTTCTGGCGTGGGCTCCAACCGTTCTAGCATGGGCTCCGGCGTGACCACTAGCGGGGTCTGCTGGTTCCGAGCCTCTTGTATATCCCGCACAGCCCCGCGGAGATCCGCAAGCTCCCGGTGGAACACGTTGAGGGCCGCCAGTAGGGCATTCTCCGCTGCAAGTGTGGTCAGAGCAACCGATGCTCCCGGCTGCACGACTGGAGCGGCAGCGACTACGGCCTGTGTGCCGACGTGAGCACGAGCACTGGCGAGGTCGGTCGTCGCGGCGGTGGTGGCGGGGTCGGGCGTCGCGGTGGTGGTGGCGAGGTCGAGCATCGCGGTGTGCGCACCGGTGCTCACGACCGTCGCGCCCGCATCGCCATCCGTGCCCGCGACTGCTGACATCGAAGCCCTGGCGCTGACGCGAAGTTCCATTGCGCCCACCTTCTTCTTCTTCGCCGCCAACGATGAAGCTTTTTTCGGGGCCATCCTTCTTCGGATCTTGAGGCTTGCTCTTGTCCTCCCCACGGACAGCGCCAACTATTGTGGTTACCGACCAAACAGAGAGAGAAATATCGTAGTGGAGAGTTAGGTGAGCAATGGTCTGGGGTCCTTCCCCCATGGCATGTATCGTATATATATATATATCCTCATGGGGGTGCTTTTACAATATTGCCCTTACATCTGAGTATCCCTCTCGAGGATATTTATGTCATTATACATATCCCATTTTGGGCCTAACAATCTCCTAACAGGCCTGCTGGGCTTAGGTGGAGGCCACCCCTACAACACTGAGGAATAGTTGGTTGAGCTTCAGCCTTAACTTGAGCTTTTTCCACTTCAGAAGGCAATCCTCTATTAGGGCATTGATATTTGAGATGATCGGTTTGTCCACAATGGAAACATGCGTTTCCCTTATGTGGGTAATTTTTGGTAATAGTGGTTTTCTCCACAAATATGGCATCGTACTGCTGTGAGTTGGGGAACATTGTACTACGAGCTTGGAGTAGTAATGTACTGAGGTCTTGGTGCGAGCATTACTTGTTGATTTTGTCGATACCTAGTTTGTGGTGATAGCACCATTTTCCTTTTGGGTGCATCTGATGATGCTGTCTCCTGCATTATCTTTCTTTTTGGGCATCTTTTAACTCATTCATTGCTTCTTCAGACACAATTAATTTATTTACCATAACAGACAAATCTTTAAAGTCCATTGCTGAGATGTGATACTTCAAGGACTTTTGCAACCCTTCCTTAAATCGCTCCATCTTCTTTGCTTCGTTCTTAATATCATCCGGGGTATAACGAGCAAGTTGGTTAAATTGGTGAAGGTATTCCATTACTGTTCGTCCTCTTTGCTTGAGTGCGAGCAATTCTTGTCGCTTCACTTTTGTAACTCCAATGGGAACATGGGCTTGGCAGAAAGATTATTCGAATTCCTTCCATGATATTTCTTGGTCTTCATGCATGACTTGATAGTTCATCCACCATGCGGCGGCTTGGCCTTGCAATTGATGGGAGGCATACAAAGTCTTTTCTTTATTTGTACACTGCATAGTATTTAATTTCCTTTCGATGTCCCTAATCCAATCATCAGCTGCTATTGGGTCTAGTGAGGATGAGAAAATCGGGGGTCACGTCTTCTGAAAATCCAACCACATGGATGTGATTTGTGTTCCTCTTTGATTGGTAGTAAATCCTAATGTGTTTCTTGTCATTGCTTCTGTTGTTGCTACTCCTTGCATTGCTATCTGCTCCAAAATTTTGGCTTGTTGCTCCACCATCTTGTTTTGATTTAGCTCAACATGGAATCGATTTTGTTCCATCATTGCTAGAATATCAGCCAAACTGGTCTGGTTAACTTCCTCTGCTCGTGGGCTACCATGGCCATGGTCTTATCCTACAGTCAAGTGAGCTGGCTCTGATACCACTCTGTAACGCCCCCATTTCTGGGGCCATTAGGATACCCTCGCAACTGCCCAGGATTGTTCAGCTGCGAGTACTATAGATGAGTGTACACCATCGCCAACATAAGCTTAGGCATAAAAATCAAATTTTATTACAAAATTAAGGCTTAGCAGCCAAGTTTTACACATCGGGGTGTACAACCCAAAGTTATATTACAATACAAAAGAAACTCCACAGGCATGCCTAAGTGTAGAATAAACCCTAACATCAAGCGTCGTCTACATCGTAGTACCCCTCAGCGTCGTCTTCATATATTTCTTCATTTTCTTGGTAAGCATTTTCTGTTTATGATTTTAGCAAGCATGAGTACAACCAACCATACTCAACAAGTCACATGGGACAATGCTATATAACTAATAGCCAGGATTTCCAAAAGATGGGAATATAGTGGTTTTGTTAAAGTATTTGTGGATGCAATTTTATTTGAAAACATTTTGTTTTTAAACACAAGATAACAAATCATGAATTTCATAAGGAATTTGGGGTTTCAAAACTTGCTCACCAGTCTTCAACATTTCCAAATCCACTTATGCTTCGCCATTAGAATCACCCATTAAACACAACTTCATTTAAAACGATCTAGATATAGGCAATTCAATCTTTGAGTGCTTCGATGATTACCTTCGATCCACCAAAGTGATTCATGCTGATAACGTGTTGAGGAACAGCCACTGGCGAGTCCAGTCTGATCATTTTCTCATGTGCGGTGCTGGAGAGGAGCAGGCGCGACGATGGATCCCATGTGCGGAGGCTCAGGGGTGCTACGTGAGGGTTAGCAACGGACCCAAAATTAAATTTAAGCTATGGCAGGATTTTCACGTGGACTAGCAGTATCTTTCTTTATCTTTACTAATTAGAGGATCTTTAGAAGCCCCCATTTAATTTGAAGAGGTAAAAAAGTTAGAAATTCCTACATTAATCAAAAAAGAAAAAAACTAGAAATTATTACATTAATCATAAAAAAGAAAACATTATGGCCATCTATTTTTTGTATGGGTATAATCTACGTCTTAGATTAAGTATGGATGCAAACACTTAAAGTCTAAGGATATAGATTGTAAGAGTTTATATTCAAATGTAAAAGATATATGCATACTTACATGCCCAAGTCTAAGTCTGATATAACAAATATTCCTAGTCTATGTCCAATACAAACATATACGACATATGTTTCATGTTACTTTGTAGCTTATGAATAAAAGGAAACAAAAAGAAAAATCATTGCTAATTGGTATTGCACTCATCGGATATGGAAGGAAAATAATGTGGCTGAATATGTAAATTATTCAAGTTGGATTTCTACTTTATATAACTTGCATCTATTCATGTTTATAAACTATCTATCTATCTGTACGAATTAGATGCTCCTTCAGATGCCTCCACATTAATCCTAGGTAAAAAAAGCAAAAACAAAATCTCACACTATTGCATCTTTGTAAATCATGCTATGGTTTCTTCCTTATTACATCAACACAAGTGTTATTGACTTGGTACATATTAGTTCATCAATCATTGAGCTCTCTATCCTTTGTAGAACTTAGAATGTTATTTGTCATTGGTGATTAAAGTTAAAGACAAAATTAGATTGTACTTTGATCTACTCTCAATAAATTTTATATTAAGTACTATTTTCAAGATCTGTGATTTTTTACTTAATTATTTTTTTGGAGATGGATAAAATAATTCAATCTATGCTTGGTTCAGCATCAAATGTGACAGTACAGAAGAGAAGTCACAAGTCTATAAATTGAAAGATTGTTACTCCTATAACAGTTGTTGGCTTCTATATCTATATCTATATCTATATATATATATATATATGTATATATATATATATATATTACTTGTGTACTGATAGTTGCACTGAATTAGTATTGTTGTAATCTTTTACCATGCATCATTCATGCATATTGAGCAAGTCTGTGACTCTACAAGGGTACGAAGGAGCATATGCATTACATCACTTACGTTTTCATCTCTAGATTATTCTTCAATTATGATATACTAGCTATAGCTAATTATAGAAGTGTCAAGAGTGCAATACTCAGTTAAGCTTGTAATACCCTGGAGAAGAAAAAGGGAAGGAAAACATAGAAATTACCGTCAGAGCCCTAGAGGTTAATTTCAGGCAGGGTAGTCCATTCACGGAGATACCTAACCATCCGGGGGCCAGTCGGCACCTCTCACAAGCATAGGGTCATCACTCGGCATAAACAAACCTGAGATATTTCCAAAAGTACCATACCAACCTGTCGAATACCAAAAACCCAAAAATATCATGCGGCTGCTACAGTCGGGCTACAGTAAGGGGACAACAAAGCCTTGAGAAGGGAGAAGAAAACTCAGCCACGGCACAGCTAGCACAGATAGATAATAAGACCCAATCCACCTGGGCAAGAGGAGCAAAAGAGAGGTAAAGTTCCACTTGCCCACCGACAAAACAGCAAAGCCAAGCCATCGCCACAGCCAGAGACAGCACGACACTCTCCAGAAGACACAGCAGATCATCGCTAGATAGCACGGCCACAAGAAAGGCATACCCAACTAGTGGAATAAGAAGGGAAGAGAAGCTGGAGGAAACCTTGAGCACGGCATCAGTGATAAACCCATCCCTTCTTCTCTTCCCCATCTCAAACCCAGGAACCACACAGTTAAGCCTCGTCGGCCACCCTAAGAACCGAGGCAAGGCAAGCTGACCAAGAGCAAGGCGACGACAACGGCAAGAGGCCAAACCACCGGCCACGAGACCATCAACCCTAGGAGGTCACCACCAGGCGATACCCATACAACCGAGAAAGCGACAGCCGTAATTAACTCCCAATTCCATTCCAAAGCAACTCGAACATCGATTGGCAAAGGTAGCCCACAAATTACTCATAGCAATAGCATCAAATTCTCAATAGTAAACCTTGCGTAGCTATAGACAGAAAGCCACCAGTGGTTTGTCACCGAGCACCACTAGGGCACCAGGGGACCAGCACAGAGAGAACCAACCGAGGGTAGGGGAAGAGAGCAGTGGGAACAGAGCGTGCCGAGGAGGTGAGTCACCGTGGTGTAGAGGGGCACTGCGCACCCGACGGCCATGGCATGCTCCCCCGGCACATGCCATGACCTCGAGCCCCACCAGAGCCACCGAACAACCACCTCGGGCCAATCCAAAAAAAGAGGCGAGTCAAGAGGGAATGGAAGCCCCAAACCTAGGGTTGACCTAGGGTTACTAGTAGGGGCGGCGAGGAGCACGGGTGGTGAGGACCCGGACCCGACGTGAGATGGGCGACGAGGTGAGGACCGCCACAGCTAGCGGCGCTAAGACGGCGCGAGGTGAGGAGTAGGGGGAGTGAGGCGCCGAGGAGCTGAGCCGCGGTGTTGAGCGCCGGATCTAGACCAAGCCGAGGGGAGAGGCCGAGGCGGCGCAACGCCGGAGAGCCGAGGCGTGGCATCGAGCCGATCTAGATCCAGGAGAGGAGGAGATAGCCAGGGGAGAGAGAGCACAGAAGAAGAAGAAGAAGCGACCGAGTGGGTGAGCCCGCTCGGTCGGCTGAATAGGAAAGAAAAGAAAAGGAAAAGGAAAAGAAAAGAAGGGGAGGAAGGGAAAAAAGAAGGGAAAAGAAAGAAAAAAGGGAGGAGAAATATGAAGAGAAAAAAGGTAGACGTGTAAATAAGATTTATCTGCAATCATAGATGATCATTAAATTACGATCGTTTGGGTACCAGGGCATCAGAAAGGTGTCTGGTGAAAGAGAGGTTGTTGGTACCGAATTTACGGATAGGAACGCTTTCGATTGTCTATATGCATAGAATCGATGTTGTTTGCATGCTGGTATGAATTATAATATTGAATTGAGTGTTCGGGTGATGCTTCTAGGTGGAGATTTTGGTTTGACGCTCCTCCACGCATTGTCCCTGGGATAACCAGGCAAGTGCATGGTAGAATAGTAAATTATGGTGAATGTTTGTTATTCGTGTTTCCATGCTATGATTTACAATATTTATGAGATGATGTATATGAATTGTGCTAATTATATCTTGATGAGTGTTGGATCGAAATCGGCAACAGAGGGGGGGTGAATGTTGCTTCCAAAACTTATCCCCCTAAAATATCCAAATTTGAACTTTCCCCTCCAATAGATATGAGATCTATGAAGTAGAGAAACTTAACTTCACTAGGAACCAGAGAACCCTCAGCAAAATGAAGAAGCGAAGAATAGCAAGAAAACACCACAACCTGCTGGGAAGGGCCGGTCAGACCGCCACTTATGGGTCAGTCAGACCGCACCCTGGCCGCCGGTCTGACCGCCCTTGAGTGGCCAGTCTGACCACCCGGTCCGGTCTGATTGCTCTGAGTGCGCCGGTCTAGTCCCGGTCTGACCGCCGGACCAAAGCCAGTCTGACCGCTCATCGGGATTCAGAGCAGACAACAGTCTGTTTTTCAGGCAGCAAATTCAGAATTCTCACAGTGGGGAAATCTGAGATTTCCTCCTGATATTCTCAACCCAGAATAGTGAGATAATATCCTAAATAACCAGAGGAGCCTAGGAAACCAAGAGAATCCATCTCAAAGCCAAGAATTAGGGAAAGTCCCTAAAATCTGAAAATAAGATGGAGAGAGAAGAAGAATTCAGATTGCTCATGATTCATCCATCCTTTGCTCAAGATCTTTTGCAAACAGATTAGCAATGAACTCAGGACTCACAAGCAAAAATCTCAAGCCATCTCCCAAAGAGAATCAAAAGATCCCATTTTTCTCTCCTTGAAAACCCTAGAACTCAAAGAACAGAGAGGCATATGATGAGGGATCAAGAGATTACAGAAATCATGGGATCCTCAACTTGATCTCAAAAATGGAATGGCCAAATGGCCTTGAGTCTTTCCCATCACAGAGAGATCAAGAATCAGCTAGAGGATCAAAGATTCAACTCAAGAACTCAAGAAAACCAAGCAAGAACAGAAAATTTCAGAAACTGAAATTCATCACATATGAGCAAGAAAATGAGAACAATCCATCACAATCCTTCCCATTGATAAGAGATGATTACAAAGGAGTCCCCATATGCGATTGGATCAAAGAAATGCTTCCTCCTCACTACATGATTGAGGGGAGAGCAAGTGAACACACAGAGAAGAGGCAGAACAACCCTCTGTCCCTCTCACCCACTCTCAACAACTAAAGCACAAAGTAAAACCAACTCTCCAAAGCCATTTTCTCTCACTCAAGCATGCATACAACCAGGATACATGCACCTATTTATAGCCTTACTTAATGGGTTTGCAACATGCTTTGCCCATTAAGCCTCCACCAACTCTAGTGCTTTATCCACAATCCACCTCCTTTAGTGCAGCTTTGCGTATTTACCAAAACGCCCCTCGTGCACCTTCCAGGAAGCTTCCTCATTCCTTGCCCTCCAAGCACGCAGCCACCTCGAGTCCTCGCCATCTTCGGCACACCTCGACCGCTTTGACCTCGGCACCACCTGCGCCTAGTCCGGTCATCCCGTGCCTCGCCACGACTCCACCTCAACATCCTGCAGCCATCACAGACAACAAATACATTACATAGCACCGCTCGACATATGTAAACACAATTAGCATCAACAAATCGTACTTAAGCTTGAAATTGCCCAACCGACCAATGGGAATAAGAATACGACTCAAGTCCGTCTAACCAAACCCAACTGAGCCAAATGCCGACATGGCACGAAAAGCCCAAACCAAACTCAATCTTTTCAAAACACATGTCAATTACTCATCACAAACATGGGGTCCCAACCACATTGTCTCTCAATGAGTCTAGCTTATGATTAGACATCCATATTTGAAGCATATCGCATCATGCAAAATGCATAAGAGTCAGTTCGGTGAGAAAGTCATACGACTAGTCCGGAGTGCTCTTGAATAAAAGTTAGGTCGGTGAGAAAGTCAAATGACTAGTCTAGAGTGCTCTTGAATAAAACCTACAGAGGTAGGCAATGAGTGGTCTATCGACGGGTGGACACTCCGTTATACCAGTATAAGCTACAGTTACAGATGCATTACAGATGCATTGCATTGCATGAAAGTGACAGAGAAAGTGGTACAGTTTACAGTATAGATTTGGTTTACAGTTTACAGTTATGGATTTGATTTACAGTTACAGTCATAGGGTTGATTTACAGCTTATAGTTTGCGAAATCGATTGAGTGGCTAAAGTGATGTTACTATTTTATCATGTGCTTGCTGAGTCTTCAAATTCACCCTTGCTTTGTCGTTGTTTTTTAGGAATCTATGGAAGACAGCATGCACGAGCAGGAGTAGCACAGTTATCTCACGTGCAACAGTAATACACATATCATCTACAGTTAATATATTTAGCCTTGGATGATCTGAATACCTTTTTAGTATTTAGCAAATTTATACCTCTACTGCGTTTAGTGTCAAGTGTACCGGCTTTTGTCGTTTGGTTGATATTTAAATAAAATAATTGTTTCGCAAGACCAGCGACAAAAGTTGGAGTTGGTAACATTATAGAATAGGTGGTAGCACTTTGGGCTCAGAGAGGAGCCGGGGTGTTACAGTTGGTATTAGAGCGGGTGTTCGGTCCGTGCTGGATAATTTGGTAACCTAGACTCCTTAATCAATTAAAGCTTGACTTAGTCCAAGTAATTGGACTAACCTTGACACACTTTGTTGCACAGTAGGAATGAGATTTGGGACTTGCATTGCATATGCGTTTTCCCTAATTGTGATGTTGATTTGTACTACTAAAGTTGATGATTGTGAGTTGATTGTGTGATTGCTTCTCTGTTGTGAACAGAAATGCCGAAGGGTAGAGGTCGTGGTCATGGTGGTTGTCGTTGCCGTGGTCGCGGGCGCAATCCGGCAGTGCCACCACCTCTAGCTAAGGAGATTATCAGTAATGTGGGTGAGGATGTTGTTTCGGCTGTTCAACCAGTTGCTGGTGTTCTAGTAGATTCGGCAGCCGAGTTGCGAAATCTTTAGAGAGAGGTTCAAACGCTTCATCAACAAGTACAGGAGTGTTGTTATGTTTTAAAGAGAAGGAACTTTGATGGTAGAGGCAGGTTTTCTCAACAACCCATTCCCAAGAGATTTCAGGGGGACCAATGTTCCCTATCGTTGACTCAACCTGTCTACCCGAGGCCGTTTTCTACTACAACACCTCGTTCTTCCCCAACGACCCCAACCTATCGATATCGTCCTATCCCAGGACAAGGTATGATCTGTTTCATGTGCGATGGAGGGCACCGTGCTGTTGAATGTTCTTGGATAGGAAAGTGTCGACATTGTAATCGATTAGGCCACATGCATTGTGTTTGTTGTCAGAACCTCTCTAGTATCATTAAGTGGGAACCAATATATGCATAGCTACCTCCTTCTTGGGCGCCACCTACCAAGTATTTCTGGCGTCCTACACCAATTGTTCCAGTTCAGCATGTTGTAACGCCATCATTTCTGGTGCCGGCACAGCAAAGGGCTGGATCTTTTGCTGTTTCGACGCTACCCAAAAACTACGCATCTACTGTTTGAAAGTTTAGGTGAAGTTATAGTTGTAGCAGTGTTGTGTTTTGTATAAACCCCTGAGTTTGGTAATTTGTAGCTGAAGTGGGCACTTTTGTGCATTTGATGTTGGACGCTTTTTAGTAGTATGGGTTAATGTTGATGTTATGTGGTAGTTATGTTTGGTAGAACCTTGTATCTATAAGTAAACATCTTCTGCGGTATTTGAATGGGTATAAGTGTTTACCTTGACCTATTAATGTATAGTGTTTTTTGGTGGTTAAAGTAATGGTTTGGCAGGAAATGGAATTCTAAATTGTGAGAACCCAGGAGGGTAATTAACTTTAGTTATGTTGGTGGGATCAAAGTTGATTTGAATCCAATGGGGATTTAATAGTTACATGATAAATAGCAGCGTAAGGCATATTCATTTCTGCTTAATAGCTGGGTTTGAATTATTAGTGAACCAGTCGGTGATTATGGTTGCATAAACTGTCGAGCTACATTGAATGATTGATTATTATAATCACGACCAATGTTTCAGAAAGTTCTAACAGTTGTAAGGTTAGAACTATTGGGATTAGTTGGGAGGATAAGAATGGGGATCTTGATGTTGGATAAATCTCACAGCTAAATTGAATGGAGAAGAATTGTTGTAGAGCTGAGTGAGACTCAAATTCTGAGAGATGAAGCTAATAAAGTCCTTGTGAGATTTGGCAGCAATCTCTAAGTATGAGTTAGTGAAGTTACCACCGCATTTGTGGGAAATTATGAACATGCCTTTGGAGGTAGAATAGATGGATCTTATGCTTAAGACAAGCATAAAGGCAGTTCATGGGAGTACATATGTTATATGTTGAAATCTAGGTGATTGATTATCTCTAAAGTGTTGAGCTGGTGGATTTTAGCTAGTGCCTGGAATCAGGTACTTATGGGATTGTTAACTGGTAGTGGATCTTTTGATGATAGAATTATGTCCACACCTTGTGTGGTTGCACCCGAGATATTCGCAATGACTATGCTGTTGTGTGCAGTAAAGTAATAGAGTTTGGTGAGTCTTGGGAAGGTTTATATTGATGAATGCTAAACTCATAACATGAAGCTTTATTAGGCTTAGATCTATAGTGAGGATAGTTGATATGTTAGTAATGAGGTGATAATAAAGATTTGTCTGGCTAATAGAGTTCGGAGTTGATCTTATGCCATAATCTTTGTGGGAAATGGATTGAGAAAAATATCGGCCTTAGGGGCAAAACCAATTGTGTTGCTGCAACCGGTAGCATCTATGGGGTGTGATGTAACTTAACACCACATATAAGTTGGTGAATTATTGATAGTATCAAGAATGAGATTTTTGGGTGAAAGAGTTTCCCTGAATTATGTTTGGATATCTGAGCCTCAGATTTGTTGATAGCTAGTAGAGGCTAAAAGATTGAGCTAAAAAAATTGAAGTAGGGCTATTAAAGGATTTAGTTATCAGATGTTAACTGAAATCCTGAATGGAGTTTACCCTACTTTGTGGATATGAGGAATTGAGTACAGATGGGTGATTTTCATGTTCACCGTGTTGGGTGATCATTGACTAAGGGAATAGCCAGAGTAATGATTCATTTCATGAGTTGAAGTTGATAATTATTGGAGTTCATTGTGGTGCAAATAAAGCATGAGTTGAAACCCTAGAGAGCAAGGGTATTGGAGGGATTGAATTAATAGGATCCAATACAAATTTGATAGGGCATATGGGGTTACCTGTCGACAATATGTCGCTAGTGAAGAAGGTTTGCTTGAGTACTTTGCAAGCTGTGTACTAAAGCATCCCCAGATTCATATGAACATTGCCCTAGGATTGAATTGGTTTTGTAACTCATAGATTGATGTTGGAAGGACGAATTGTCCTATCGCAATCTAATGAGTATTTGAAATGATTGACGGATGTTTAATGGGTTATTGTGGGTTCCCTTGATTTGGGAATTCATTTAGGTTCACATGGAGAGAAAGTGGATTTAAGTAAGAAGTTGCGGATTTTCACATTTCTTATGTGATTGATATGATTTTTCGCTAAGGCATTATTTGTACGCTTTAAAGAGTGTGTTTCCTGTTCTTTGAAAAGAAAGGGCTAATTTCGAGAATAGAAACTTTTTGCATGATATATACGACATATTGTTTGTTAGGACGAGGATTGATTTCCTGTCCAATTTTCTCTCTTTTGAGAGAATTGGTTGTGATGAAGTGATATTTTGTGGGGAAGTGAATTCCCAACTATTTTAGAAGGAATATTGTTATTTGTGGGTGAATGGATTAATCCTATGATTGGATTACTTTTATAGAAGATTTTGCTTTGTAAAAGTGAGACGGGTTTATGAGTGTTATGTGATACTTCTCTTGTAAAAGAGAAGAGCTCTCATTGTTGTGAACAAAAGCAGCGTTGTCTCTTTTGTGCAAGCGATGAGAGTAATTCTCTTGGAGGATTGATGATTTCCTTATGCCGAGTGAAAGCATCTAGGCCCCTAAAAATGGTTTTGGTAATTAATGAATTTACGTGAATATGGGACTAACATGTTTAATGAGTATATAAAGGTTAAGTCCATATGTTGGTGACAATATGCAAGCCAAAGGATAAATGTGAATAAGTCCATATGTTGGTGACAAGATGCAAGCCAAAGGATAAATGTGAAGATCCAAAAATAGCTCAAGGCAAAGGTATACTTAGAATAGGATCCCTTTTTGTTTTTACCGGTCTTAAGTAGAAAAGGTGGAAGACCGGATTATAGGGTAAATAATCATACCATAAAGAGGGATCATGGAAAATAGCTTGATAGCAAATTTTATGTGCCATTTGGATCAAATTAGAAGCATGCATTCATTAAAAATCAGCTTTAAAACCAAAACAGTGCTCTGTCTGGAAGAGCGGTAGTATAGGCGAAAATTGAGATTTTGCGGAGCAGAAGTATCGGCGATTTCAACACCGGAACTACCGCAGGGTGCAGTAGTTCTGCTATCCAGAGCGGTACTTCCGGAGTCCGGAAGCTCCGGAGGTAGAGCAGAGCCTTTTTTCCAGAGAGTGCCAAGTTTGGGACTTTTGGGATTTCGGCTCAAGCGGTAGTACCGCGCCGACTTTGCGGAACTACCAGCGAGTGGTACTACCAGACTTTACAACGGCGGTAGTACCGTGCCGACATTCCAACGGTCACTGCAGAGCTCTGACATAGCCGTTCTGCCGCTCCAGAAATGGGAGCGGTACTACTGGCCTTATAACGGTGGCAGTTTCGCTTGTCCTGAATTTTTCAGGAATTTGTTTAAACGGCTAGTTTTGGTTGGTAGAGGGTATAAATACCCGTACCACTGCTCAAGGACAGTAAGAAGAGACCCATTGAACATTTCTTAAGCATAAAGCATTCACTCCACCCCTTGTTACCTCTTTGTGCATTACATTTGAGGTGGTTGGGCAATTAGTGCATTGCATTCATTAGTTGATCCATTGGCACTCATTTGTGATCAAGTGAAGCCCTGGTTTATTACTGTTGGTGCTTGCCGGCACCTGGACGATTGGGCGGAAGATTGATTGGTGATCTTCTCAGAGGAGATTGTGAGAAGACCCGGTATTCTTGTGAAGGTCGGAGCTCACCTACCCGGAGCGGGGAAGAGCTACCACTAGTGATCGAGGTGCTTCGGCTTAATTCGTGGAGCCAGTCCGATTGGTTCGGGCTAACCTCAACGTGGATTAGGGGAAACCAGCAAGTTTCCGAATACCACGGTAAAAATATCGATTGTGCACATCTTTTACTTGTTCTTGTTCTAGCTCTTATTCATTGATATTATTGTAATCATTTACTTGTTTTAGAGCTAGCCTTAGTATCTATTGACTCTAGTCGGTATCCTTGATCCTACAAGTGGTATCAGAGCTTGGTCTCTCATTATTAGACTTAACCGTCTAGAGAGAAAGGATGGCTAGTGGGGGGTTTGCGATAGGCAAGGCATCGTTCTTTGATGGCTCGAATTATGCGTATTGGAAAATTAGGATGTCAATCTATTTAAAGGTCATGAGTCCTAATATTTGGAAAATTGTAAATGAAGGCTACGTCATGCCTCTTGATCCATTGCACTTAACGGAACAAGACGGGCGTAACGCTCATTTGGACGCCCAAGGCATGAATGCTGTATTTGGAGCTTTAAACGCGGATGAGTTCAATAGGGTGAGCAACTTAGAAATGGCTCACGCTATTTGGACAACCCTTTCTGAGATTCATGAAGGGACATTCACGGTTAAAGAAGCGAAATTGCATCGACTTAGGATTAAATATGAGACATTCACAATTTGGCCCCATGAGGACATCAATGAGATGTACACACGGCTCAACAACATTGTGAATGAGCTCAAAGATCTTGGTACTAACCTTTCCGATCTTGATATTGTAAGAAAGATACTTAGGACCTTACCGGAGAAGTACGAAATGTTGGTGACGCTCTTCCTCAACTCACCAGAGTTGGTAAGAATGATGCCAACACAACTCTTGGGTAATTTCATTGCCAATGAGTTGTACAAGAAGGATAAGGAGGAGCTTTTGGAGCAATCCACCTCCAAAGGGAAGAAGATCACCGCTTTCAAAGCCAAGGCGGTGGTGAGTGAGGAATCCGAAGATGAAGAGGAGGATTCCGAAGAGGAATTTGCCCTTCTAGTAAGAAGGATGAACAAATTCATGAGTAGGCGCTCAAACCGAAGCGCAAGCCATGAAAAGGCCAAGAAGGGGCACTCCTACTCCACCAAGCGTTATAGCAACATCTGTTACTATGAATGCGATGAGAAGGGGCACATTGCTTCACAATGCCCCACCAAGAAAGATGACAAGGAAAAGTCATCAAAGAAGAAGAGCTACCACGGCAAGAAGAAGCTTTTCAAAAAGCTTCACAAAGATGGCAAGAACGAAGCCCACATTGGCGAGTGGGATTCCGAGGAGGAGTACTCCGACTCCGACTCAAACGAAGATGAGTCTCCTAAGAAGAAGGGACTCGTTGGCATCGCCATCAAGGAGGCTTCATCACTATTCTCCACTCCTACATGCCTTATGGCTAAAGGAGAGAAGGTAAAATTGCTTGATGATGATGAACCCTTATATGATGACTTAATGGACATGCTTATTGAATTAAATGAGGTTCTTGGAAAAGAAAAATCAAAATTTAAGGTCTTGAAAAGAGAACACATATCTCTCCAAGAATCTTATGAGGAGCTAAAGGAAGCTCATGATTTACTTCTCAAGAAAATCAAAAATCTTGTACTAGCATTGGAGTTAAATGTGATATTTTAGATGAAATGCCTAGTATAGAGAAATCAAAATCTAGCATGTCTACATCTTGTGATAATCTTCTTGTTATGCCATGCTCTTCAAACATTGATTCCAAAAATGCTGTAACTCTTGTTCATGATGATATGCTTGTTAATGAAAATAAAAATTTAAAGGAACAAGTTCAAAATTAAACAAGAGTTTGGAAAGAGCATACAAGGGAAAGGCTACCCTTGATAAATTATTGAGTGATCAAAGATGCTCATTCAACAAAGAGGGCCTTGGGTACATTCCCAAGAAAGGTAAGAAACCAGCATACAAACCCACAATATTTGTAAAAGAAAATGGTAGATATTGCACTAAATGCCGGGATGTAGGACATGTACAACAAAATTGTCCTAAAAATAAAATTCAACCCATTGGTTTATATGATTCATGTTACATGCTTAAGAAATCTAAAAATAGAAATGTTATTGCTCATTTTATTGGCACCTCGATTTTGGGTGCTAAAAAGAAATCCATTTGGGAGCCCAAAACCTTGGTTACTAACCTCCAAGGACCCAAACAAATTTGGGTACCTAAAAGAACTTGATTTTCTTTTGTAAGTGAACTACAAAATCGGTGGAAGGCATTGGGTGCTAGATAGTGGATGCACCCAACACATGACTGGAGACTAGAAAATGTTCACCACCTTTGAGAGTGGGAGCAATGAGAGAATCACTTTTGGGGACAATAGCAAAGGAAAGGTTCTTGGTTTGGGTAAAATTGCTATCTCAAATTATCTTTCCATTTCTAATGTATCTTTAGTGGAAACATTAAATTCAATTTGCTATCCGTTGCTCAATTGTGTGATTTAGGCTTAACTTGCTCCTTTTCTAAAGAAAATGTAATTATTTCAAAAGAAAATGGTAATGAACTTGTTTTCAAATGTTTTAGATTTGGAAATCTTTATTTAGTAGATTTCTCCTCAAATGAATCTTGTTTAAAAACTTGTTTAATTGCAAAAGCCTCTTTAGGATGGTTATGGCATAGGAGACTAGGTCATGTGGGCATGGTACAACTTAAAAAACTTTTCAAACATAACTTAGTTGTTGGCTTGAAGGATATGAAGTTTGAGAAAAATAGACTCTGTAGTGCTTGTCAAACCAGAAAACAAGTCGCAAATTCTCATCCTTCCAAACGTATCATGTCAACATCTAGGCCATTGGAGCTCTTACATATGGATTTGTTTGGGCCAACAACCTACAAGAGCATCAGGGGCAATAGCTATTGTTTAGTCATTGTAGATGATTACTCTAGATATACATGGATATTCTTCTTAAATGACAAAAGCGAAGCCTCCGGGATTTTCAAAAGTTTTCCAAAAAGGGCCCAAAATGAATTTGATTTTAAAATAAAGAAAATTAGGAGTGACAATGGTTCTAAGTTCAAAAACACTAAAATTGAAGATTTTTGTGATGAACTTCAAAAAAAACATGAGTTTTCCATAACCTACACTCCGGAGCAAAATGGAGTTGTAGAAAGAAAAAATCAGACATTAATTGAAATGGCTAGGACAATGCTTGATGAATATAATACTTCCGATAAATTTTGGGCAGAAGCTATTAACACCGCTTATCATGCCATAAATCGTATTTATGTGCATCATCTTTTGAAAAAGACTTCCTATGAGCTTCTCATTGGAAGAAGACCGAGCATATCCTAGTTTAGAGTATTTGGCTGCAAATGCTATATCTTAAGAAAGGGTGCTCGGCTTTCTAAATTTCAAAGTCGATGTGACGAAGGATTTTTATTAGGCTATTCTTCAAATAGCAAAGCGTATAGAGTTTTTAATAAAAATTCGGGTTTAGTAGAAGAATCATGTGATGTTCAATTTGATGAAACTAATGGCTCTCAAGAAGAGCAAGAGAATTTGGATGATGTAGGTGATGAAGGACTACGCAAAGCCATGGAAAACATGCAATTTGGAGACATCAAGCCAAAGGAATATCCAACATCGCCAACCACATCAAGACAAGTTGAACCTCCTACCTCTTCTACAACAAGCAACATTCAAGTCTTAGAAGATGAAGAAAAGGATCAACAACCTACTAACTTCAAGATCCACAATGCAATTGCCAAGGATCATCCAATAGATCAAATATTGGGTGACGTGAGTAAGAGTGGTCAAACTCGCTCTAGAGTAGCTTCTTTTTGTGAACATTACTCTTTTGTTTCTTGTCTTGAACCTAAGCGTGTAGATGAAGCTCTAGATGACCCAGATTGGGTTAATGCCATGTATGAAGAGTTAACAACTTTGCTCAAAATAAAATATGGACATTGGTGGAAAGACCCAAGGAGCATAATGTAATTGGTACAAAATGGGTCTTCCGGAATAAACAAGATGAAAACAGAGTTGTAGTAAGAAACAAAGCAAGGCTAGTTGCTCAAGGTTATACTCAAGTCGAGGGCTTAGATTATGATGAGACATTTGCACCCGTTGCTAGACTTGAGTCAATTAGAATCTTGCTTACTTTTGCATCTAGCTTTGATATTAAATTATTTCAAATGGATGTTAAAAGTGCCTTTTTAAATGGAACAATCGCCAAACTTGTATTTGTTACGGGGTTTGAAGATCGTAAATATCATAATCATGTTTATAAACTTTCAAAGGTGCTATATGGTTTAAAACAAACTCCTAGAGCATAGTATGAGTGCCTTCGAAATTTCCTTGTTTCAAAAGGCTTTAAAATTGGAAAAGTATATACAACTTTATTCACAAAAATCATTGGTGATGATTTCTTTGTATGCCAAATTTATGTTGATGACATTATATTTGGTTCTACTAATCAAGATTTTTATGAAGAATTTAGTGAAATGATGTCTAGGGAATTTGAGAGACCATGTGGAGGTCGTCCCATGTGTATGATGAGTAATTGACAAAGGTTTAGGAAAGTCGAGTTTGGTTCGAGTGGTTTGGACCTTGACGATGCGCGGTGCAATCGGACTTGGTCGAACTTGTTCAAACCTGGTCAATATGATTAGGATGCATATTATGTTGATTGGACAGGTTTAGGCTTCATTAATGCTATTTATGCTTTCATGTGTCGAGCGGTGCTATGACGTGTTTCTTGGTTGTGTTGACTGTAGGACGTCGAGGGGGAGTCGTGGTGAGACATGAGGTGACCGGAGTAGACGCAGGTGGCATTGAGGTCAGAATGGTCAGATGTGTCGAAGACGGCAGAGATTTGATGTGGTTGCGAGTCGTGGACAACAAGGAACGCGGAAGCTTCCAAGAAGGTGCAGGAGGGGCGAAATGGTGATTTCACGAGGCTGCACAAGCGGGAGTGGGCTCCGTTAGATTTAGCGGGCGTAACGGAGTGGAGACCCATTAGCCATGGGCTATAAATAGATGTGAGGGGCTGCATGCCTCCTCATGGCTTTGGGAGAGAGTTAGGGTTTGCTAGAGTCAAAAGAGGCTTTGAGAGTTTGTTTTGGCTTTAGGCTTTAGTTGGTGAGGCTTTGGTAGTGGAGAGTAGTTGGAGAGAGCAGAGGCTCTGTCTCCCTACGATGTGTTCTTGAGTGGTTCCTCCCAAAAAGCATGTAGTTCTTGTGTTCTTGAGTTGGGAGAGGGAGAGGATGGAGTGAAAAACTCATGTAATTATTCCTCTGAATGTCCATGCATATCAGGACTCCTTGTAATCTCTATTGATAGCAATGGAAATCTGAAGTTTCGTTTCTCCTGTTCTGTTCTTCGTTCTTCATTTGGGTTATTTTCCTCTTGTCGTGTTTTTGAGTTCTTTCTTGCTGGAAAGGCCCAAAATGGGTTGCTCTAGGTTGGGATGATGCCTCAAGATCATTTGATCAAGTTTCCCAAGAGCAAACTTCATTCAATCTCAGATTTGGTTTCTTGAGCTCCCCTGTTCCTCATTTTCACTCCTAGGGTTTTGATGATTTTCATGTTTCCCTTCATGAGAAAAGTTGAAACTTGGCATGCAGAGTCTTATGGCTATCAAGTTGCTATCTGCAAAGTTTCATTGCCAAAGGATCAATGGTTGGGGAGGAATTTGATTTTTTGTGAAGTCTCTGAATATTTTCAGTTTTTGGGTCAAATCCCAAATTCTTGTTCTTGAGGTGGTTTCTCCTGGTACTTTTGGTTCCTCTAGCTATTCTAGTTCTCTCTGCTCTTCTGGGCTATTTTCTCCTTCAGGAAATCCCTAATTTCTCTGCAGTTGGCTAAATTCTAAAGTTGCAGTTAGCTGTCTGAAAATTCAGGGCTTCTGGACTTTTTGCCCGAGGGGCGGTCAGACCACCCATATGGAAGCGGTCAAACCGAGTCTTCAAGGCCGGTCAGACCGGCGTTCAATATGCGGTCAGATCGACGTGTCTTAACCAGTCAGACCGGCCCATCAACACCGGTCTGACCGGCCCTAGGGTCTCCCCTTGATAGCTCGTGTTGACTGCAGTTTGTTTTGGGTTTTGGTTTCTTTGCTTTCAGTGTTCTTACCCTTGAGTGCTTAAGGTTCCAGAGAATTTGTTTTATCTCTCTCATAGCTTTTCTATAGCTATTGAGAGGAGTTTTCGAGGTATGTACTTTTTGGGGGCAAGTTTTTAGAGAGCGACATTCACCCCCCGCATTCTGTCGCCATTTCGGTCCAACAGAATTTGATATGTCTATGATAGGAGAATTGAGTTATTTCCTTGGACTCCAAATCAAGCAACTTAAAGATGGGACCTTCATAAGCCAAACGAAGTACATTAAACACCTTTTCAAGAAGTTTGGCATGGAAGAGGCAAAACACATCAAGACACCAATGGCAACAAACAGGCATCTAGACCTTGATGAAGGAGGTAAGTCAGTAGATTCAAAGCTTTATAGATCCATGATTGGTAGTCTGCTTTATCTTACCGCATCTAGACCCGATATTATGTTTAGTGTGTGCATGTGTGCTCGCTTTCAAGCTTCTCCAAAAGAATGTCATTTAAAGGCCGTACAAAGAATTTGGAGATATTTAAAACATTCCTATAACATAGGGCTTTGGTATCCTAAAGGTGCTAAATTTGAATTAATTGGATATTCAGATTCTGATTATGCGGGTTGCAAAGTGGATAGAAAAAGCACCTTGGGAAGTTGTCAATTTTTAGGAAGATCCTTAGTGTCTTGGTCCTCAAAGAAACAAAATTCCGTAGCACTTTCAACCGTCCAAGCCGGATATGTTTCCGCCGGAAGTTGTGCTCAATTATTATGGATAAGGCGAACTTTGATGGATTATGGAATCAATTTTGATAAAGTGTCTCTTTTGTGTGATAATGATAGTGCAGTCAAAATCTCCAATAATCCAGTCCAACACTCAAGAACCAAGCATATAAATATTCGCCACCATTTCTTGAGGGACCATGTTAGCAAAGGAGACATTGCATTAGCCACATCCGGACCGAAGACCAATTAGTGGATATCTTTACCAAACCCTTAGATGAAAGCCGCTTTTGCAAATTAAGGAATGAATTAAATGTCATAGATTATTCTAATATTGCATAAATTTACGGCACAATTAAATGTATTCTCACTTGAAGTAGCTTGAGAGCTTTTGTGCAAAACTTTTATGCAAAAAGTTTTTGATTTTAATCAAATGCAAAAATTATTTAAAGATATTATTTTGGTATATTTAATGCATAATGATCCTTAATGATTTTATTTGACTGCAAAAACTAGGCATCATTTGCATCTACTCTCATTCCAATCCATTTCCTTCAAGTTCCAGAAAAATTGGAACTACCGCTGTCTTTCTGCGATACTTCTGGTGAGTGGAACTACCGGCTGTGGAAGTGGTACTTCTGCTGAGCGGAACTACCAGGCTTCTCGGCGAAACTACCGCATCTGACTTGAGTTGGAAAACCGCCCGCGCCCGAGGGCCTCCTTGTACGACCCCTCCTTTCTTCCTCTACGGTTATTCCGCACTTCCTCCGCCCGAGCCCGTACCTCTTATCTCTTTCCTTCTCTCTCCCTCACAAAATCCACCAAACCCCTAGATCCATAAATCTAGCGAGATTTTCTTCGAATCTTCAAGTCTCATCATCTTCAAAGGTTTCAACTCCTCCGATCCTCAAGGTATCTCGGATAAAAACTCTCTTTTTGATCTCTTTTTGAACCCTAGGTCAAGTTTTAGATTGGATTCAAATGTAGATGATTTTGCGCTTTGATTCTAGGGAAAATGAGTAGATTTGGTGTTTAGAGGTGTTTGCACACCCACTCCATGGATTCAATCCAAGAAAACACCAAAAATCTGTGCACATTGCTCAAACCTAGAATCGGTCAGGGGGAGCAGAACTACCGCTCGACTGGCGCGGTACTACCGCAGTGCGGTACTACCGGCCTAGAACAGTGGTACTTTCGATTTTCCTGATAGGACAGCAATTTCATTTTATTCTTTTTCAATCTAAATTGATCTATTCTCCCTTGGCTCTAATATAGTTTCTCCTTGATCTTAGATGCCTAGGACAAGGGCGGCTGGCAGGAGGATGTACTCCTCCACCTCCGGGGATACTTCTAGCACCCCCGCTCTCCCTTCCTCAGAAGCAGCTGAGAAGGCTGCACAAGACAAGGGGAAGGCCCCGGCATCTGAGTCAAACTCCGAGACAGAGTCTGAACATACTGTGAGCTCTCTGATGGAGGAATCTGAGGAGGATCTGACAGAAAGGAAGAACCCCGAGATTGATCTTAAGAAAATAACTGCTGATAAGTTTGCAAGGTTGAGGCATAGGAACCAGTTTAAGCTCCCTTGCAACTCCGTCAACCCCAAGTTTCACACCAAATTCCAGGAGTAGATCTTTGATCAACTATATGCGAAGAGCAGGCTTTTCGCAGACCACAAGTATGTCGACTGGGATCACTTGGATTCCATCGACAAGTATGATGGCAGCTGTAGGCTATTTCAACGGGCAGGCCACACCAGTTAGTAGCATTGCAGTGTGACTATAATGAGGAGATTATACGTCAGTTCTATGCCACAGTGTATATCTTGCCTGATTTTCAGCAGCTCACATGGATGACTGCGTGTCAGAAGTTGGAAGCAACAAAACATGATTTCAAGTTGGTTTTGAGGGCTGAATTGAGCGCCTTTGAGAAGGTGTATGACAAGTCACCCCTCGATATTTCTGACATGTCAGTCTACTACAACACGGCTGAGCGATTTATTCCAAGCAAGCTTGTAGGTCTGCTCCCTATTCCCAGCCTGGTCAATAGAATTATAAATCATACTATCTTCCCCAAGAGTGGGAACTTCGATGCCATTAGAGGTCATGCTTGGAACCACATTGATTACATCATGAAGGGACAAAAGTTCGATGTTGTGGATGTAATCATCAGGGAGATAGCCTCCTCCAAGAATGACCGGATTAAGTGCATCAACTATGCACCTTCCATCATGGCATGATTAAGACCAAGTTTGAGTTCCGAGGTGGATGTGGCGGAGTGCATAAGCCATACAAGCCTAGACCCAAGCCTCCCATTCCTACCTCTGCTCGAGCACGGTAGGCAAATCCAGCAGCACCAGGTTCTTCAGCAGGAGCAGCAGCGCAGCCCAAGGAGGCAGGCCAGCCTTCCCGTAGATCTACTCGGCCATCCTTCAGGGTTTCACCACCCTGAACTCCAGGATGGACGATGTTGTTGGGAGGTTGGACTCTTTGGACGGCAGGATGACCTCATTGGATGGCAGAATTGCAGCTATAGAGCAGTCCCTGTCTCAGCCGCCTCCATCGCCCCAGCGCTTCACTCGACGCCGTCGTCGCGACCCTTCTCCTCCCCGACCTCAGGAGTGATCTTTTTGGTACTTGATGCCAAAGGGGGAGAAGAAAATGTGGGTAGATGGGCTAGGATTGGGCTTTATGGATATAAGTCTTATTTTGCTTGGGATGTAATGAACTATTTACCTTTGAGTGCTTTGGTTGTAATGACACTATGCTTTATTTATCCTTTGGATGCTTGGATGTAATAACCTTATACTCATGAATGATTATCATATCTTTATCACTTAATGCCCATTTATTTCCATGATATGATGTCTCTATGTCGTGCATCTTGTCTCATATGTGATGTTTTTATCCTCTTAAAATTATATGCATATGTTTAGGGGGAGCTTCTCCTCTCTTTGATTTTAAATGGAAATAATTCACGAAATGCCAAGACAAAAGTTTATTGCAAGAATTATTCTCATTTAAAGTCACAATGGAATATACAACTAGTTGCCAAACAAGTGGTATATTCAAAAACATTATTTTCCACATAAAAGGTGTTGTCATCAATTACCAAAAAGGGGGAGGTTGAAAGCATCTAGGCCCCTAAAAATGGTTTTGGTAATTGCTGTGGTTACAGACCAAACAGAGAGAGAGATGGTAGTGGAGAGTGGGAACTGTCCTGCCTTCCTCCCCTCATCCTGCTATATATATTCATGTGGGGAGTGCTTTTACAATCATGCCCTTACATCTGTGTATCCCCCTAAGGGTATTTGAGTCATTACACATGTTCTACTCTGGTCTTTGTAGTCTTCTAACAGGCTCTTTGGTTTAGGTGGGGCCACCCCTACAACAGAGCCTCTCATGGTGAAGGGCTTCACCGGGCGAAGCCATGTTGCCGAGTCCCTTGGCCCCCTCCGTCCTCGCGGCTGTGAACTTCTCGGTCTTGCATAATGTTAACGTCTTTGTGGTTGAAAGTATGGTTGATGCGAAGTGGTTGCGCGTGCCCGCTCGTCCCTACCCTTGAGCGGGTGGCGCCGAGCCGCACCTGTCGGTCGAGGCGCGCGCGCTCCGTTCCCTGCCCTTCGAACGGGCGGCAGCGGAGCTGGCACCCAAGTCGAAGTAGAGGCACGCGCGCTCCGTCCCCTACCCTTCGAACGGGTGGCAGCGGAGCTGGCGCCCAAGTCGAAGTCGAGACGCGCGCGCTCCGTCCCCTACCCTTCGAACGGGTGGCGCGAGCCGCGCCAAGTCGGGCAGAGGCGTGGGTTGGGCACGCCACTTGGAAGCTGACTGACTGTGCGGACTGGTGGTGCGCTTTTAATGGCGGTTGGCTTGCCAGGGGGCGGGCCGTCGCCTCGTGTAGCGCGCCCTCTCGAGTGGAGCATGCGACGGTTTCCGACGCGCATGCGGCGGGGGGCGGGCGGCTGCATTTACGCACCCCTGGTAGCTGAGCCGCCCGACATTCCCGGTTTGTGCTTCCGTCGGTTGGCATGCCGCCGGTTGACGCTCCTCCATGCTGGCGACTCTTCGCCTGGTCAGGCTGGGTATAAATGGGTTGGCGCTGGGGGTTGCTCGCTGGGCATCCCTTGCTGCTCACCCCACACCTGTTCATGGTTAACTTCTCACATGTAGGACAAACTTTTGTTCATCTGCGTTTGATGACCGCGCCGTCCGACGCTAATGTCAGCGAGCGCCGGTGAACAAAAGTATGTCCTATTTGTGGGAATACTTCACGGCATAAAGTGAGAATGGCAGGGCCCGACCTGCTCTCGTAGGCAGATATGAAGACATTCGCATGCTCTGGCTGTGCGGACGAGGGTATGTTGGTGTGGTGACTTCATATCTGCGTACGATAGCAGGCCTGTGCTTGCCGTAAGTGGACCTGTGCGCCGTGCCATACCTTTGCATACGACGGCAAGGTTTGCCTTGTTCTTCCTGACAGGCCATCTACAGTCGGCGCTCTTGGAGGCCGTCCGCACCGCCTGGGGAGGGCGTTGGTGCGCTGTAGGTGGCCTGTTAAGGAAGACCGAGGCAAACCTAAGTCGTGGCGGTTTGCCATCGTACCCCGGCGTCGGGCCGAGATGGGTGGGAATTGGCGCGAGGTGGTGCCCACCAAACAGCGCGCGCGCCGCTCCGCCCCTACCCTTCGAGCGGGTGGCGCGGAGCCGGCGCCACTGAAGTCGAGGCACGCGCGCTCCGTCCCTACCCTTGAGCGGGTGGCGGCGAGCTGGCGCCCAAGTCGGTTGAGACGCGCGTGCTCCGTCCCCTACCCTTCGAGCGGGTGGCGGCGAGCCGCGCCCAGTCGGCGAGGCGCGCCGCCCCTACCCTTCGAACGCGTGGCGCGCGAGCTGGCGCCCAAGTCGGTCGAGCGCGCGACGCTCCGCCCCTACCCATCGAGCGGGTGGCGCCGAGCCGGCGCCAAGTCGGGTCGAGGCACGCACGCTCCGTCCCCTACCCCTCGAGCGGGTGGCGCGAGCTGCCGCCGTCGAAATCAAGCGCGCGCGCCGTCCCTACCCTTGAGCGGGTGGCGCGAGCCGGCGCCAAGTCGGCAGAGGCGCGCGCGCTCCGCCCCTACCTTCGAATGGGTGGCAGCGAGCTGGCGCCAAGTCGGTCGGGCGCGCGCTCCGTCCCCTACCCCTCGAGCGGGTGGCGTGAGCCGCGCCCAAGTCGGTGAGCGCGCGCGCTCCGTCCCCTACCCTTCAAACGGGTGGCAGCGGAGCTGGCGCCCAAGTCGAAGTCGAGACACGCGCGCTCCGTCCCCTACCCTTCCAACTGGTGGCAACGCAGCTGGCGCCCAAGTCGAAGTAGAGGCGCGCCGTTCCTCGCCCTTCGAGCGGGTGGCGCGAGCCGGCGCCAAGTCGGCAGAGGCGCGCGCTCCGTCCCCTACCCTTCGAACGGGAGGCAGCGGAGCTAGCGCCCAAGTCGAAGTAGAGGTGCGCGCGCCCCGTGCCGACGCATATGCTGCCAAAAGGCGGGTCATCGCGTCGTACTGTGTCATCCCGTAGGTGGGGCACGCGGCGGCTCATGATTGGGGGCGCCGCAGTATGCCCGGGGTTGCGTGACCGCAACCACTTTGCATTGATTGTCCTCGGTTCTGCGGTCGCGTGAGGCGTGTACTACCATGACGCCTCGGCTTTGGTTTTTGGGGAATCGTGCGGGACGGTCTGTGCAAGCGTGGTCGCGCCTGGTATGCGGGCCGTCGCGACGCTTCGGTATTGGGGCGAGGTGGCTTGAAATAGGCGTCGTAACTGTGCCACCGCGGCTCCTCACGCGTCTCTTGCTTGCATCGCCTTCCGTGTTCCCCTTCGCGTTTTCGTCGCCACTTTTTTGCGAAAAGCGATGGCATCCGATGGCGAACACGGTCAGGCAACTGGTGGTTGTGGCGTTCGGCGGCGGTCGTCACCGGTTGAGGTGAAATACCTGATCTGCGAGCGTGATCCGGCGGCGGCGAACAAGGTGTGGCTGGCGTCGGAGAAAGAAGGTACGTTCTCGGCGGCCGGGCCTCGCTCATTACCGAAGGTTATCCAGCGCGTTGATGCGCGTGGGAAGCTGTCGGCGCGATGTCGTCGCGCCGCGCCAGCGAGACAAAACCTCGCCCCGAAGTCGGAGGCGTCGTCTTCGTCGCCTTCCTTGACGCTGGGCCGTATCGGCGGCGGCGCGACAGTGGCGCCGTCTTTGCGGACCTTCGGCCGAGCTAGCGTAACTAACTCCGAACGCCGTGGCCGGCTCACGGTGTCTCGCTGGGCCTTGCGCTCGGGGCGTGCTGGCCCAGGCCGTTGTTCGCCTACCGCACGAGGCACTCGTACCAGCCCAAAGGGCGGCGGGCGGACGCCGCTGCTTCAAGCCGGCGGCGTCACTTTCGTTCTCGCGGTCGCCGCAGCAAGCTCTTCCCCGTAAATTCCACGCGCGGGAAGTGGGAGTCGAACTGGATGAAGCGGTGGTTCTATCACCGCGTGGAGAGCGGGAGCGGCCTCGAATGCACGGGCCGGCCAATCACGTTCAAGACCTCGCCCAGCCGAACGCTGGGCGACGAGGATCGTGAAGGGCCGGCGGCTTGTGGGAATAGCTGCCCGCTTGAACATGCGTGACCTTGCCGAAGAGTACATTATGTATGGCGTGGCCCCGCTTGCCCGTGCTGGCGCCTTGCCGCCGAAAGGTGCCGGGACGACAATGTTTCTCCACAGATCTGCTCGCTACCGGCGCCCCCCCAGTCTCCGTAAGTCTTGACCGCCTCTCCCTTTTGCTTGCTCTGGATGCATTACCTTAGTGTTGCCCCTCATCTGGCCTCAGGGATCTGTTTGGAGGACGCGGAGCTAGCCGCGCGTGTGTTCCTGGGGCCACACACCAAGAGGGAGCATGAGCATCGCGCGTCCGCTACCGACGAGGCGGGGCTGGGGCGGGTAAACCGCGTGTGCGAGGCCCTAGGCCTTGCCGTGCCGGAGCGCGCTGCTCCGGATGATGGCGCAACGAAGAGGGAGGCGCCGTCTCGCAAAAGGAGCCGAGGCGGAGCGTCCGCCGCACCTGATGCGGCAGCTGCAACTACTATCGGTAGTGCTCCCGAGGGTGCGGCAGACGCGGAATCGGATTCGGCGGCACGCCGATTCGGGTTGGAAGGCGTAGGCGTCGGAGGAAGGATCTTGGCGGGCGTCTTGGCGCCGAGCCAACCACGAGCAATGCCGGAGGAGGAAGCCCCATCACTGCTGCGTCGTCGGCAAGAACCGCTGGCCGATGGTGCGGAGGTGGACCCCTCGACCATGCTGCTATTATGCCGAGGCCTCCCCGCGAGGGCGCGTGGGGATGAGCCTTTGCCCATAGCGGCGGCGGATGCGAGTGCCCCTCGCAGCGCCGACCCAGGCCGAGACCTTCGCCGGGCCGCCGCGGGCGCGGGATCCATGGCAACATCCGGCGAGGCGGAACGCCGCTGCTCGGTCAGCGGCCGTGCTCGCGCCCGAAGCTGCATCGGACGACGAGGGTTCGTGGCGGCGGCATCGAGCTTATGGGATTCGGATACGTTCGCGAAGTCCGCGGCACCGCCCCATCCGCCTCCAGCTGCCTTGTTCGCCGCGCCAGCAGCGGCCGCGCTGGCCCGAGCCCGAGGCGTCTACTCGCGCGACCACGCCTTCCACGGGGCCGTGTCGCGCCCGCCGCGATTAGGGGGACGGGCTCGCAAAGCCCTCCGTCCGCTACTGAAGGTATGGTGGCTTGGTTGACCCTGGCGGGCTTTCTTACTGTGCTTTGTGATGCTCACGCGCAGCTTTGCCTGCAGTGTTGCTTATCCCGGAGGAGGAGCTTGTGCCGGAACGCGAGGGTTCCGGCGCTGCTGGCACGAGCGCTGTGCGTTCCAATCCTGCAGACTTCGTCCCCCCGCCTGGGGCGTTGAGGGCATGGCGCAGCATTGTGGATGACGCGGCTGCCAGCGCTAGGGAGCAGGCGCTACCTACTTACGGGGTAGGCCATCTGAGGGACGGCTTCGAGGCGTCGGGAGTGCGGGTAAGTACGCTGTTATATGACAACGCCGACCACGCTGCGCTCTCAATCACTTTTGCCCTCGGACCACTCGTGCTGGGCAAGCCACGCAAACGGCGACGGTCGGCGCAAAGGCGCTGGAAGATAGGCCGCAGCCGTCGAGGGGCAATGCACGAGGTCGCAGGGTTCGGTCCGCCAGATGCCCGAATCCGCCACTTGAGGCGGAGTGCGCCGACGCCAAGGCGCACATCGAAGAAGTTCGCGGCCACCGAGGCGGCGCGAGCAGAGTTCGCGGCAGCGCGGCGGCCTTCGCAGCAAGTCGCCGTATTGGAGAAGGAGAAGGGCAAGCTTGCGTCGACTCTAGCGGCGCAACGGGCGCTTGACGAGGCCTCGGTCATCACGTGGGATGCCCGCAAATGCTGGAAGTCCATCTCGAGGACTTGTGGTGGGTGCGGACCACGCCCGCCCGGAGGAGTTGCCGCGGGCCTACGCTGATCCATGCCGCCGCCGGTGGCGCGGGGCTGCGGCGAACTTTGGTGACCACTTGCGCCACGTGGCATCATGCTTGGTGTGCGCCCTTCTTGGCACCGTGGCTGCGGACATATTGCGAACGGCGGACCCGCAGATTGGAGATGCCAGCGAGTGAGGTGATGTCCGGTGAAGTCCGCGCCGTTCGCCAGCCTCTCAAATTCTTCTACGAGCGGATCTGGGACTACGCCGGGATAGCCGGAGCGCAGGTGGAGCTCCGGAAGTCCCTTCACGGGGAGGGGAGTCTCGGCCGATTTCTGGACGAGGTCCCACGGCGCGACGAGGGTGGCGCTGGGGCCTCTGCAGATGCCGATGGCTCACAGGTGCGGCGCGAAAGTAGCTAGGTGTGGGCGTGCGTTGTAACATTTGCTCCCTTGTTGAATGAACAAAGTGCATGCTTGCTTCATGAACTGACCGCCTGCCTTTATCCCGGGCAGCTTCCTTGTTCGGGGTGGCTACTTACGTCTGGTCTTGCGACCCGGCGACGCCTTCGGCGGTGGCGAAGGGCCGAGGAGTCATTGAACTTTTGGGCGGGCCGACCTTCTACGGGCGGGCTTCCGACTTCAGCGCGCGTTAAGGACGAGCCCGCGGAGTAGTGGCCTAGCATAGCAGGGATGCCGCTGGGCCTTTGTAGTTTTGTGATTTTTCCAATGTACATGAGCTTTTTCGGCATTTCGAGATATACAGTGCAGGTTTGCTTCCCGAGTTTGCCGATATGCCCTACCATGCGCAGGGACCCCCTCCGTCTAGATAGCGTGCATAGCGGCGGACCCCGATGATCCGTCCTTACATGGCCCGTAGATTAGCGTGCGCGGAGGCGGAAGTGCGCGTATATTGCGCTCCCCTGCCCCTCGCAACGGGGGCAGCCTCTGGTGCACTTCCCGCTCCGTCCCTTATCCTTCGAGCGGGTGGCAGCGGAGCTGGCGCCTAAGTCGAAGTAGAGGCGCGCGCGCTCCGTCCCCTACCCTTCGAACGGGTGGCAGCGGAGCTGGCGCCCAAGTCGGCGTAGAGCGCGCGCGCCCGCCCCTACCCTTCGAAGGGTGGCAACGAGCCGGCGCCTAAGTCGGCGAGGCGCGCGCGCTCCGTCCCCTACCCTTGAGCGGGTGGCGCGAGCCGCGCCCAAGTCGGCGAGGCGCGCGCTCCGTCCCCTACCCTTCGAACGGGTGGCACGACTAATGTCCTCCTTCCACTCCGCAGAGCGCTCGGAGGGCACCCGTATTTTAATTAGACTCTGTAGAGTGCGCAGAGAGAGCATCCGCGTCTTTTTTATACTCCGTAGAGTGCGCGGGATCAACATTCACGTCTTATTTATACTCCGGGGAGTACACACAGGAACGAGGTCCCTGGCGTGCGCGGAGTTCGCGTCTTGTTTAGACTCCGTAGAGTGCGCAGGGAGAGCATCCGCGTCTTTTTTATACTCTGTAGAGTGCGCGGGATCAACATCCACGTCTTATTTATACTCCGGGGAGTACACATAGGGACGAGGTCCCTGGCGTGCACGGGGTTCGCGTCTTGTTTAGACTCCGTAGAGTGCGCAGGGAGAGCATCCGTGTCTTTTTTATAGTCCGTGGACTCGCGCGTGCGGAGGTGAACCTCGACGTCACGTCTTTTTTAGAGTCTGTGGACTAGCGCGTGCGGAGGCGAACCTCAACGTCACGTCTTATTTATACTCCACGGAGTGCGTGTGAAGGCGTCCCCCCGCACGTCTTTGGTTTATACTCAGCCCCGTCACCTTTTGGCTACGGCGAGTGCACACGCGAACGTGCAACTTCGATTTATACTCGCACCGCACTTCGTTACTCTGGCGGTACACACGTGAGCGTCGACTTCAATTTATACTCGCACCCGTACTTCGTGCTACGGCGAGTGCACACGCGACGTGCGTCTTTGGTGTGGCGCCTGAAGCAGCGCGTGGGCGAACCTCCGCGTGCCCCTCGTCGCATTATGATGTATTAACAATCAATCGTCAAGCGACAAACGGTGAACTTTATTGGTCTCCCGTTTGCGCGGGTGAGCAATTACAAAAGTGGGATAGACTAACCGTTTGTTCCCGGCATGGCTGGAGCCTCTAGTGGTCAGGCTGTCTGCGGGGCCCACCCAGCTGCCTTCGAACAATGTCGCGAGACTCCTTTTTGTGCCGACTCTCAAGAGAATCGTTGAGCTTGGCGCGCGAATGCACGTACTGGCTCAATGCGCCGGGCCATATCTTGGTCACCACAGATGGTGATGATAACCCGCGGCCCCGGAATCTTCATGCAAAGGTAGCCGTGGTGTGGCACCGCGCCGAAGGAGTTGAGGATTGGACGCCCTAGTATGACATTGTACGGGTACGAGAGGTCAACCACGTCGAAGGTGGCATCCTCGGTCCGCACATTGTCGTCTTGGCCAAATGAAACTTGAAGACATATCTGTCCAGCGCCGTAGGCTGTCCCCGAAGTCTTCGTGGGGACTCCCGAGGGCCCTAGACGGCTCCGGGGGATCCCCATCTGGTCGAAGGCCGCCGCAAACAACACATTAGCGGAGCTGCCTCCGTCTACGAGGGCACGCCTCACGTCGCATCCCGCGATGATGACCCGGATGATCAGGGGGTCTTGGTGAGGAAAATCTACACCCCGGGCATCATCGGGTGTGAATGTGACCTCGTGCTGTGCCCAATCCGGTGGTGCTTGCGCTGGGTATACCGCCACGTGATGTAGCCTTCGCGTATAGGCCTTCTGCTGCCGTGCTGAGGCAAACTTCAGCGCGGAGCCTCCGGAGATGACGTTGATGACCCTGTGATGCGTTGCCTCCGGAGCCTGCAACTGCAGGAGGCCCTCCCGGGGCTGCTGCACGTGAGCACGATCCGCAGGGGCCTTCTCGGGCTGCACCCTTGCCCCGAATCGCATGGGGCTTCGTAGGGGAGCTGGACATGGGCCACCACAGGCGGACGCGCCTCCGGGTTCCTATCTCGAGCGACGCTCTGGCGGAGCGCCGCAATGGAGACGCACGAGCGTGTGTCGTGGGTGCCTCGGCCATGGATTTCGCACCACGCCCGTGCTGTGCTGTCGGTCATCGTAGTCCCCCTGGCCTCTGTCATCGCGGCCTCGGCCACGGCCGCGGCCACCCCGGCCCCGGCGCCCTCGATTGCCACGGCCGCGGGGACGCTTTCTTCGGAACCACCCTCGATGCCGAAGACAAGCGACCTCGCCACGACTTCTCGTCGCGCTTGGGCCTGTTGGATGGCTCCTTGTGCGGGCTTCACCGCGGTCGGTCACATCCTTGGACGACTCCGGTTTGCGCTTGCCCTTCGAAGGGCCATCCTTGGACGGATCTTCCTCGACTCTTGTCGAGCCATCGGCTTTAGTTAGTGTCGGAATCGTCACCTCGCCTTCGCGGGCGTCCTCCTCGCCGCTGCGTCTCGCTCCATCTTGTCGAAGAGCTTTGCCACCGTCTTGATTGGCTTCCGCGCGTTGTATTCGGCCATCGGACCCGGGCGGAGGCCCTGTATGGCTGCGTTGACGACGGTGGTCTCGTTGACGTCCTTGACTTGGCAGCGTATCTTCACAAAGCACTTGAAATAGTCCCAGAGCTTTTCCGAGGGCTTTTGCTTTACGGCGAATAGTTGATCCGCGTCGACCCGCTCGACGTAGTTTCCTTGGAAGTTGTTGTGGAGGCGGTCGCGAAGATGCTCCCACGCGTAGATGGAGTTCGGTTCGATGGTAAAAACCGGGACAGCGCCACTCGCAACGCGAGAGGAGCCCTTCGCCTTTGTGGTATCATCTCCACCGCGGCCGATGGCGGTCTCATACACGCCGCACGAACTCGCAGGGTCGGTATCGCCCTTGAGCGGCTCGATGGCGCTAGGGAACTTGAAATCCTCGGGCCATTCCGCTGCTGCATCCCCGCCAAAGGGGACTCGGATCGGCGCGTCGCAGCGGGCGCGATCGATGTGGGGCGTCCACGATCGTCCGCCCTCTCGGAGTGGGCTCGGCGCTACCATCGCGCGCGCCCGCCGCTCCGAGCCTCTTGCATATCTCGGACAGCTCCACGAAGATCTCTAGTTCTCGCTGAACGCGTTGAGGGCCGCTAGCGAGCGCTTTCCACGCAGGTGGGGCGGGGCCATCGCGCGGCCCGGCGAAGCGAGTTGGCATGGTGACTATCGCCTCCGAGACCCAGTCGGCGAGGGTGGCGGGTCGGTCGTCATCGCCGCAGATGGCGGGTCGATCGTAAATCCGCGATGGCGGGTCGGTCGTCATCGTCCACGATGGTGGGGTCGACCGTCGTCGTCGCGATGGCGGGTCGATCGTCGTCGCGATGGCGGGTCGGTCGATCGTCGTCGCGATGATGGGTCGATCGCCGCCGTCGTCGCGCGAACGTCGACACTTGCGCCCGCGGCAGCCGACGCCGAGGCCCTAGTGTTCACGCGCCGCTCGACCGACCGCCTTCTTTCCCTTGCCCGTCGCCGATGAAGCTTTTTTCGGTGCCATCTTCTTCTTTGATCTTCAGGCTTGTCTTCGTCCTCCCCACGGACGGCGCCAACTGTTGTGGTTATAGACCAAACAGAGAGAGAGATGGTAGTGGAGAGTGGGAAGTGTCCTGCCTTCCTCCCCTCATCCTGCTATATATATTCATGTGGGGAGTGCTTTTACAATCATGCCCTTACATCTGTGTATCCCCCTAAGGGTATTTGAGTCATTACACATGTTCTACTCTGGTCTTTGTAGTCTTCTAACAGGCCTGCTGGGTTTAGGTGGGGGCCACCCCTACAACAGTAATTAATGAATTTACGTGAATATGGGACTAACATGTTTAATGAGTATATAAAGGTTAAGTCCATGTGTTGGTGACAGGATGCAAGCCAAAGGATAAATGTGAATGTCAGGCACTAGATTTTGCAATCCAGAACCCTCTGTGATTCCACCGCACTATTTCCTGGATCAGTAGATAGTGCTCACAGATTACAGTTCAGAATATCGAAGTACATATCATGCGGAAGAGAAATTATACTAATAAACTTACTCATGGGCCGATCAGGCCGAAATCATTAAATTGCAGCAGCGGAAGAACGAAGCACACAGGTGGGACATTCAGGACATGCCCACAGGCAGCCAATTGGAGGTTCGCGACCTAGCCCTTGACATCTTCATTTTCTTTGCCATCATAACCAATAGTGTTGCTGAAGCGTAGTGATCTGATTCCTGAATCTGGATTTGTTGTGAAAGCGAGTGTGAGCACACTAACCACCGTGCTCCACGAGCCAATACACAGAACGCAAATAAATAGTATGCAAGGCTTGTCAAATGAGAGGCTCGGGTTGTTTTATTTGCCATAAATCGCTTTTAGTAGCATTTCCATTATTAAATCATATTGTTATTCCTGCGACCTAATAACTCCTCACCACGAATGACACCATTGACCTAATTCACCAAAGATTCACGCTCTTTATTAACTGCTGTCTAAGACTTCCAACAGTATTTGCCATAATTGACTTAATCCACCAAAAATACACTTTCCTTATTGGGCGCTGTCTAAAACTCCAAACAACTAGTGACATTATTTAATTAATCCATCAATATCTTTTATATTCTGGACTCCTAATAATCCAACCTTGTAATTGCTATTCTTCAACTCTTCACTTCTGAATTCTAATGATTCCCCAACACAATTACTTTCAAATCCACCGATATTATTTATATCATGACTCTCTAACAATTCAATCCTTTCGATTAGTGATCCAAATCCATAATTTGATCTTTCAATAATTCATTATCTATCTCTAAATAATTCCCTAGTATACATCCACCAAGAATATCATTGATCACGTCTACGATTCACTATTATATATCCACCAAGATATCATTGATCAATTCTACGATTCACTGCTATATATATCCATCAAGAATATCATTGATCCATTCTAAGATTCACTAGTATATATCCACCAAGAATATTATTGATCAATTCTATGATCCACTAGTACACACCCACCAAGTATATCACTGATCAAGATTATAATCCAATAATTGTTATTATTCCTCCAATTCGCTGAAATTTCCATTGGATCATCTATCTAGCTTATCTATTCAGCTAGACTCCACCAATTTATTTCTCCCAGAACCCACTCTACCATTTCCTATTTATCATCGACATGAATCCACCAATACCTTTATGTGCATACTGCAAACATCTATCTCCTTTATTCACGACCCTGTTTATTCCTCCCATATTTTATTTTGTAAGGTTAGAAATGCCACTATTTGAAATACAATACATAAAATTTCCTGAGACCTAGCAGCTTTGGAACAAAACATAATGTTCAAGGAATATTAACATGATTTTCCATACACATGGCATCACACCATATGCCTAATATCACCATAATTTTCCATACATATGGCATCACACCATATGACATCTTTTAGCGTTATAGCCGCTTAACTTACCACTGGGACGACACCCTGGACAACTCAAATCAGGGCTTTCCGCTGCCCTCCACTTTTCCATTCCACTCACAAAGTTTGTTTTTGAAACAGAACTATATCTGGTTAAATTCCCATGTCCGCCCTTGACCGTGGTCACGGCTATTCGAATAGTTTTGACTCTGCAGAGTTTGCACACTTTACCCACAAGAGATAAATCCACTCGTTGCCCCACATGATTCCTTAGCCATGCGGCTGAGTAGACCATCACATGACCTTTACAATGCATTTTTCCTAGCAGAGTTACGTCTGCTAAGGTTTCCACTTCCTTCAGGGTATGACCACCCTTCCAGAAGCCCCCTCTTGCGCCGTCACGTCGGAGGATGTGGCCATCCTCAACCCGCCCGTGGTCACACCGGCGCAACTCTTACTAAGTCGATGCAAATTAGTTAGCCCTGCCTATATTTTGCCAGCTTGTGGTTGTACTTGTTGTACACTGGGAGGTCATCACAAGATTCGATCCTTAGAGTTATCTGGGCGGTTCTACCACTATCCCATTTGTGCTTCCACTGCACCACACACACACCCTCGAACCATCCGCCCAAATAATTAAGCAACTTGAGGTTTTTGGGAGCATAAAATATCCATAACCAAATATACCAGTCATTTCCACCATGACTGCCCAAACCAATTTCTCATGATTCAAAGCGATGCTTGGGCGCTCTCGCGCCCATGAGTATGTAAACAGGACTAAGCATGGCATATAATTAGAGACTTATTTTCAAAAGATTACTATTATAATTTTGCTAGAGCGACAAGGTTCACACATTCAAATATTCCAAAGGAGGTGTAATATTATTCAAGGTAAACAATAGGCATATAACTAGAATCTTAAATTAACATGTATTTGCATATAAAATAACAGCATGCAATTTGATAATTTAAACCAAAATAATTTACAGAAAATGTAGGTTCAACATGATCAAAGTATTGACTCACCTGACGCGGTTTACCACGGTCTTGAGCTCACACAAAGTTGTCTCGTGCGATGATCTTTAGTTCCTGCCTTCGTCTCCCTTGGTCTCACTTGATCCATAGAATCTTCAAGACTCCAATTTCTAATTACGTGATAAACGACTGAATTCAAAATAAAAGTGAATAACTCAGAAGATCCAAATAAATCCGAATAAACTCAATTTAGTTATATTGTGAGTTTATGGGTGATTCGGTAATTTGAGGCAAGGTTGGTAATAGCATATGATAACTTGATCTTTTTATTACGAACTTTTTCCACTATTGTTTTTATTTATTAAGGAAGTTCCATGAGTCAGATTAGACCTATGTGCTGATAAATAATCTTAGGCTTTTATATATATATATATATATATATATATATATATATATATATATATATATATATATATATATATATATATATATATATATGAATGGCATTAATTTGCACATCGCAAGAGTATTATCCCGACCTAATGGTTCATATATCGTTTTTAGCATAACTTACGTCTACAGGCATATTTCAATATTCGTCCCTAACCATTTTATGTGGAATGTTAGTCCAGATACCAATTCTTATTATTACTAAGTCTAGCGTTTGAGAGTTATTTATCGGCGATGTACAAATGGTGGGTTTTATAAATCTTGACTTTTTAATTTAAACCTATATTTCATTTTGAATGGCTTTGGCATAGCACTTAATTTCATGAAGCTGCTTGAGTCAGCATTTAATCGAATCCACCCTTAAGATTTATCTTATGGCTACAAGTCAAATGCTATGGCTTATATTTAAATATAATTAAGGGAAATATTAAATCCTTATTTTTATAGTTAAACATAGTCTCAAATTTATTTTCCTTAACTTTAACTGGGATACATCTTTAATTAGGGTCCTTACTAAAGTTGGTTATTTAAATAGAACCATACTTTATTAATGCCTCTAGTTGGTAATTAGGCTTCAAATAATATTTGAGCTATATTAGTTTTTCATCAAATATTAATTCTTAAGTAACCTTATTTTATATCCTAATAAAACTTATTAGCTTCACTAAATTATTCTCTAATTTTATACAATTTTTCCTTACCTACAATGGACTACAAAAATTCAACTCGAAAAGAAGAAATGGCAAAAGGGGCTATCTCCATAATCGAACTTGGGACCTAGGGATTCTATTCTATGTGCTTAAGTGCGCTCGGTTAGCCAGTGGGGCTTTCGGCCTGGGCTGACTGAACTGGTGCTGTGAACCAACAAATACCCAGTAGCCACTGAGGCCAAAACAGAGCATCACAGCGCCGGAGGAGAGCGGCCTCGCCGGCAGTGAGTGGCGGTCGGGGGTGTGGGGGTGATGCCCAAAATGAGTCACGGGAGGAGTACCCTAGCTACGGGAGGCGGTGCACCGGTTAGGTCGGCGGCGAGGTAGGCGGACGGCGGCAATGGTGGAAAGGGGGCGACGGCGCTGGAGGGGAAGGAGGAGGGGTTCGGGTAGGCGGGAGCTGGAGAGGGGCACGGAGAACTCACCGAAAGCAGCGGCGGGGCCAGAGAGGGGCCGAGCTGGGCCGGCGGCAGCTCGGGGTGAAGTCCGGTGCCGGCGAGCTGGGGGAAGAGGGAGGTGCCGGCGACGGGCGGAGGGGGTTCGTGGCGGCGGGGAGATGCTCCTGGCTTGCGGAATCAGGAAGTGATCGCCGGGGTGGAGTTGGCGGCGGAAATCGTGGAGACCGCTTGCTCACAGCGGAGGAGGAAGAGGGGGTGGGGAAGAAGAGATGGCACGGGAAAGCAAGGGGGGTCGGGGTCTTCTTGTAGCTGCGGAGGGGGACACAGCGACGTGAGCGCGGGTTCGACGCGGCGGCGACGTGGGGGCGCGCAGCTGTTGGGTGCGGGCGGCGCTGTCAGCGGCGACAACGGGCGGCGGGATTCGCGGTGACATGGGCGCAAGCGCCGAGACGCCGAGGCACGACACGGCGACGTGAGCACAGTGGCGCGTGCTGCGGGTCAGCGGAGAAAGCGGCGCACGCGCACGTGGGAAGAGAGGAAGAAGGAGGAGAAGGGGGGTCCGGCACAGAGCAGAGGAGGAGGAGTGCGGGCAGAGAGAGAGAGGAGAAGAGAGAGGGGAGAAAGGGGCCCGAAGGCCAGAGGAAGGAAAAAGGGAATATATATAAGAGCGCGGGGCCCGCATGAAAGGGAGTGGTAGAATGGAAAAAGAATAGAAAATTTTTTAGCTTAGTTTGAAATCTCAGATTTCTGATTTTTGTTTCATCTTTATGATTACTTATTTTTGCATGACCTTTAGAATTTAATCTTGAATTTGTAACTATTATATAAGAATTTCTATTATTATTTAGGTTATTTGTGTATATATATATCCATATAATTTCATATACTGCTATTTGTTGGCTTACCTAATTTTTTCATATATATTTTTATTATTATTTCCTATATCCCTAAACTCCTCCTTGCACAATTTGTATATGCATAGATGTATACATATATGTATATATATGTATGTTTATGTGTTTGTATTTTTATTCATTCAATGTCTGGAATCTCAACCAAATTCAGGAAAACACCATGAAATCCAAATTCCAACATAATATATTGCAAAAACAATTCAAGAAATTCATATTTTCAAATTCAAATTTTTCAGGATGTTATAATGAAGATCCAAAAATAGCTCAAGGCAAAGTTATACTTAGAATATGATCCTTTTTGTTTTTACCGGTCTTAAGGAGAAAAGGTAGAAGACCGGATTATAGGGTAAATAATCATACCATAAAGAGGGATCATGGCAAGTAGCTTGATAGCAAATTTTATGTGCCATTTGGATCAAATTAGAAGCATGCATTCATTAAAAATCAGCTTTAAAACCAAAATAGTGCTCTGTCTGGAAGAGCGGTAGTACCGCAGTTATCAACATCAGAACTACCGTAACTACTGTAGAGCGGTAGTTTCACGCCCAGAATCGGTACTACCGGCGACCGGAAGCTCCGATATCTGAGCGGAGCCTTTTTCCGAAGAGCACACTCCGGGTGTACCCGAGATTTTGTGGATTGGAAGTACCGATACTTTCAACACCGGAACTACCGCAAGGAGCGGTAGTTCCATAATTTGGAGTGGTACTTCCGGAGCCTGAAAGTTCTGGAGGATGAGCGGACCCTTTTTTCTAGAGAGCGCCCTCTGGACGAAAATTGAGATTTTGCGGAGCGGAAGTACCGGCGATTTCAACACCGGAACTACCGCAGAGTGCGGTAGTTCCGCTATCTAGAGTGGTACTTCCGGAGTCCAGAAGCTCCGGAGGCAGAGCAGAGCCTTTTTTCCAAAGAGCGCCAAGTTTGGGACTTTTGGGATTTCGGTTCAAGCGGTAGTACCACGCCGACTTTGCAGAACTACTGGCGAGCGGTAGTACCGGACTTTATAATGGTGGTAGTACCGCGCTGACATTCCAACGGTCACTGCAGAGCTCTGACATAGCCGTTCTGCCACGCCAGAAATGGGAGCAGTACTACCAGCCTTATAACGACGGTAGTTCCGCTCACCCTAAATTTTTCAGTAATTTATTCAAATGGCTAGTTTTGGTTGGTGGAGGGTATAAATACTCGTACCACTACTCAAGGACAGCAAGAAGAGACCCATTGAACATTTCTTAAGCATAGAGCATTCACTCCACCCCTTGTTCCCTCTTTGTGCATTAAATTTGAGGTGGTTGGGCAATTAGTGCATTACATTCATTCGTTGATCCATTGGCACTCATTTGCGATCAAGTGAAGCCCTGGTTTATTACTGTTGGTGCTTGCTGGCACCTGGACGATTGGGCGGAAGATTGATCGGTGATCTTCTCAAAGGAGATTGTGAGAAGACCCGGTATTCTTGTGAAGGTCGGAGCTCACCTACCCGGAGCGAGGAAGAGCTACCACTAGTGATCGAGGTGCTTCGGCTTAATTCATGGAGCCGGTTCGAGCACCACTAGGGCACCATGGGACCAGCACAGAGAGCACCAACCGAGGGTAGGGGAAGAGAGCAGAGGGAACAAAGCTGAGAGACCAAGTGGAGGTCGTCCCATGTGTATGATGAGTAATTGACAAGGGTTTAGGAAAGTCGAGTTTGTTTTGGGTGGTTTGGACCATGTCGTTGCGTGGTGCAACGGACTTGGTCGGACTTGGTCAAACTTGGTCATATGGGATTAGGATGTCTATTCTGATGATTCGACAGGTTTGGACTTCGTCATGTGCAAGTATGATGTTTTGATGCTATTTATACTTTCATGTATCGAGCGGTGCTATTTGACGTGTTTCTTGTCTGTGTGGCTGCAGGACATCGAGCGGAGTCATGGCGAGACACAGTGGACCGGACTAGGCGCAGGTGGTGCTGAGGTCAGAACGGTTGGGATGTGTCGAAGACGACGTGGACTCGAGGTGGTTGCGAGGCGTGCGAGGCAAGGAATGCGGAAGCTTCCCGGAAGGTGCAGGAGGGGCGAATCGGGAAATTCGCAAGGCTGCACAAGCGGGAGACGGTTCCGTTCGGAGGTAGTGGGCGTAACGGGTTGGAGACCCGTTAGCCAAGCACTATAAATAGGTGGGAGGGGCTGCATGCCCTCCATGGCTTTGGGAGAGAGTTAGGGTTTGCTTGAGTCAAAAGAACCTTTGGAGATGTTGTTTTGCTTTGAGCTTTAGTGGGTGAGAGTTGGTAGGAGAGGCAGAGGCCTGTCTCCTTCGTAGCTTTCTCTCTCTCTCTCTCTCTGTGTGTGTGTGTGTGTTCTTGAGCCCCTCCTTCTCTAGCATGTAGTGTGGGATTTCTTGAGTTGAGGAGAGGGAGAGGATGGATTGAGAATCTTGTAACCATTCCTCTTGCTCGAATGTCCATGCGTATCGGGACTCACTGTAATCCTTGATTGGTTGGAATGAAATTTCTGAGTTTGTCTCCCGTGCTCTCTGTTTTCCTTCGATGTCTCCTTTTGAGTGATTCTTGACTTTTTGTGTTTTGGCTTGATTCTTGCTGAGGAGTGGCAAAATGGGTTGCTTTATGATGGAATTGCATTTCTAGGCCTTTTGGTCATCTAAGTTCCATAAGCAATTTGTTTAATTTTGCAAGAATCATGTTTTTGGTTCTTCCCTGTTCTTGAGCCTTCTCTGTGTCTTTCTAGGGTTTTGATGTATTTCGCGTTTCCCTATTTGAGATGGCATGAGATTTGGCTTGTTGAGTCCTTAGGCTATTGCTTTCTTTTCTGCAAAATCTCTTGGCCAAAGGATCAAAGTAGAGATAGCAATTTGAGTTTTCGTGTTTCTCCCTGTAGCTTTGCTTGACTTGGCCAAAATCTGAAATCCTTGAGGTTTAGTTGTTTTCCCTTGTTGTTTTGTGCCTCAGAGGTGTTTAGAATAGTCCCTTAGTGTTCTTCTCTGAATAGGTTAGAAGTCATCCTCTCATTTCCCTATTTTTGACAATGATCTGAAGTTTCTGAACTTCTATCGGCCTGCTCTGCTGCCTGAACACGAGGACCGGTCAGACCAGTAGTGCAATGACGGTTGAACCGGAGCAGTGCCGGCGGTCTGACCGGCGGCACCAGACTGGTCAGACCGGCGGTAGTTGGGCGGTCTGACCGGCCCAAGCCTTGCGGTCAGACCGCCCCTGGGGACTTTTGCTGTAGATCCTTGTTGGCTTGATTTTTCTCTCCTGTCTTTCTCTGCTCTGATTTTCTCCTTGATTAGTATTTCTTCCAAAGAACTTGTTTCAATCACTTCATAGCTATTGAAGAAGATTGCCTTGTGAGTAGTTTTTAGGGGTTGATTTTAAGAGTCGACATTCACCCCCTCTGTCACCATTTCGATCCAACAAAAGCGTACCGAGGAGGTGAGTCACCGTGGTGTAGAGGGGCACCGTGCACCCGACGGCCATGGCATGCTCCCCCGGCGCATGCCATGACCTCGAGCCACCGAACAACCACCTCAGGCCAATCCAAAAAAAGAGGTGAGTCAAGAGCTGGCTCTGATACCACTCTGTAACGCCCCATTTCTGGGGCCATTAGGATACCCTCGCAACTGCCCAGGATTGTTCAGCTGCGAGTACTATAGATAAGTGTACACCATTGCCAACATAAGCTTAGGCATAAAAACCAAATTTTATTACAAAATTAAGGCTTAACAGCCAAGTTTTACACATCAAGGTGTACAACCCAAAGTTATATTACAATACAAAAGAAACTCCACAGGCATACCTAAGTGTAGAATAAACCCTAACACCAATAGTCGTCTACATCATAGTACTCCTCGGCGTCGTCTTCATAGATTTCTTCATTTTCTTGTTAAGCGTATTCTGTTTATGATTTTAGCAAGCATAAGTACAACCAACCGTACTCAACAAGTCACATGAGAAAATGTTATATAAGTAATTGCCAAGATTTCCAAAAGATGGGAATATAGTGGTTTTGTTAAAGTATTTGTGGATACAATTTTATGAAAAACATTTTGTTTTTAAACACAAGATAACAAATCATGAATTTCTTAAGAAATTTGGGGTTTCAAAACTTGGTCACCAGTCTTCAACATTTCCAAAACATTTCCAAATCCACTTATGCTTCGCTATTGGAACCACCCATTAAACACAACTTCATTTAGAGCGATCTAGATATAGGCAATTCAATCTTTGAGTGCTTCGATAATTACCTTCGATCCACCAGAGCGATTTGTGCTGATAATGTGTTGAGGAACAGTCGTTGGCGGGTCCAGTCTGATCGTTTTCTCCAATGCAAAAAAGATGATCAAACACATATAATGCAAACAATAAATTGAACACACAAAGAGATAGGGAGAGAACTCCTGTCTTTCTTTATTGCTTTCTTCTTCACAAGTACAAGTTTACAGTGATTGAGACCCCCTATTTATAGACTAAGGGGTGTCTACTAATGGGTCAGGCTTGCAGGCCCAAATTTCCCAACACACCCGAGCGGCCGCAGCCATAACCACGGGCAGCGACTCGGTGGGCGCAGTCACAGCTGCCGTCAGCAGGTGAGGCGGTGCTGCAAAGTAGCAGGCGCGGTGATGGCTCCCATGTGCGGAGGCTTAGGGGTGCTACGTGAGGGTCAGCAGTGGACCCAAAATTAAATTTAAGCTATGGCAGGATGTTCACGTGGACTAGCAATATCTTTCTTTATCTTTACTAATTAGAGGATCTTTAGAAGCCCCCATTTAATTTAAAGAGGTAAAAAAGTTAGAAATTCCTACATTAATCAAAAAAGGAAAAAACTAGAAATTCTCACATTAATCATAAAAAAGAAAACATTATGGCCATCTATTTTTTGTATGGGTATAATCTACGTCTTAGATTAAGTATAGATGCAAACACGTTAAGTCTAAGGATATAGATTGTAAGAGTTTGTATTCAAATGTAAAAGATATATGCATACTTACATGCCCAAATCTAAGTCTGGTATAACAGATATTCCTAGTCTATGTCCAATACAAACATATACGACATATGTTTCATGTTACTTTGTAGCTTATGAATAAAAGGAAACAAAAAGAAAAATCATTGCTAATTGGTATTGCACTCATCGGATATGGAAGGAAAATAATGTGGCTGAATATGTAAATTATTCAAGTTGGATTTCTACTTTATATAACTTGCATCTATTCATGTTTATAAACTATCTATCTATCTATACTAATTAGATGCTCCTCCAGATGCCTCCACATTAATCCTAGGTGAAAAAAGCAAAAACAAAATCTCACACTATTGCATCTTTGTAAATCATGCTATGGTTTCTTCCTTATTACATCAACACAAGTGTTATTGACTTGGTACATATTAGTTCATCAATCATTGAGCTCTCTATCCTTTGTAGAACTTAGAATGTTCTCTGTCATTGGTGATTAAAGTTAAAGACAAAATTAGATTGTACTTTGATCTACTCTCAATAAATTTTATATTAAGTACTATTTTCAAGATCTGTGATTTTTTACTTAATTATTTTTTTGGAGATGGTACTAAATACTTCAATCTATGCTTGGTTCAGCATCAAATGTGACAGTACAGAAGAGAAGTCACAAGTCTATAAATTGAAAGATTGTTACTCCTATAACAGTTGTTGGCTTCACATATCAATGGCCCATATATATATAGATTACTTGTGTACTGATAGTTGCACTGAATTAGTATTATTGTAATCTTTTACCATGCATCATTCATGCATATTGAGCAAGTCTGTGACTCTACAAGGGTACGAAGGAGCATATGCATTACATCACTTACGTTTCCATCTCTAGATTATTCTTTAATTATGATATACTAGCTATAGCTAATTATAGAAGAGTCAAGAGTGCAATACTCAGTTAAGCTTGTAATACCCGGGAGAAGAAAAAGGGAAGGAAAGCAAAGAAATTGCCGTCAGAGCCCTAGAGGTTAATTTCGAACAGGGTAGTCCATTCACGGAGATACCTAACCATCCGAGGGCCAGTCGGCACCTCTCACAAGCATAGGGTCATCACTCGGCATAAACAAACCTGAGATATTTCCAAAAGTATTAAAAACCGGTCAAATAACAAAAACCCAAAAATATCATGTGGCTGCTACAGTCGGGCTACAGTAAGGGGACAGCAAAGCCTTGAGAAGGGAGAAGAAAACTCGGCCACGGCACAGCTAGCACAGATAGATAATAAGACCCAATCCACCTGGGCAAGAGGAGCAAAAGAGAGGTAAAGTTCCACTTGCCCATCGACAAAACAGCAAAGCCAAGCCATCGCCACAGCCAGAGACAGCACGACACTCTCCAGAAGACATAGCACATCGTCGCTAGATAGCACGGCCACAAGAAAGGCATACCCAACCAGTGGAATAAGAAGGGAAGAGAAGCTGGAGGAAACCTATCCCTTCTTCTCTTCCCCATCTCAAACCCAGGGACCACACAGTTAAGCCTCGTCGGCCACCCTAAGAATCGAGGCAAGGCAAGCTGACCAGGAGCAAGGCGACAATGATGGCAAGAGGCCAGACCACCAGCCACGAGACCATCAACCCTAGGAGGTCACCACCAAGCGATACCCAAACAACCAAGAAAGCGACAGCCGCAATTAACTCCCAATTCCTTTCCAAAGCAACTCGAACATCGACCGACAAAGGTAGCCCACAAATTACTCATAGCAATAGCATCAAATTCTCAATAGTAAACCTTGCGTAGCTATAGACAGAAAGCCACCAGTGGTTTCTCACCGAGCACCACTAGGGCACTAGGGGACCAACACAGAGAGAACCAACCGAGGGTAGGGGAAGAGAGCAGAGGGAACAAAGAGAACCAACCGAGGGTAGGGGAAGAGAGCAGAGGGAACAGAGCGTACCGAGGAGGTGAGTCACTGTGGTGTAGAGGGGCACCGCGCACACGACGGCCATGGCATACTCCCCCAGCACATGCCATGACCTCGAGCCCCACCGGAGCCACCGAACAACCACCTCGGGCCAATCCAAAAAAAGAGGCAAGTCAAGAGGGAATGGAAGCCCCAAACCTAGGGTTGACCTAGGGTTACTAGTAGGGGCGGCGAGGAGCACGGGTGGTGAGGACCCGGACCCGACGTGTGACAAGCGACGAGGCGAGGACCACCACAACTGGCGGCGCTAAGACGGCGCAGCACAGTGAGACCGACGGCGCGAGGTGAGGAGTAGGGGGAGGGGAGTGAGGCACCGAGGAGCCGAGCCGCGGTGCCGAGCGCCGGATCCAGACCAAGCCGAGGGGAGAGGCCGAGGCGGCGCAGCGCCGGAGAGCCGAGGCGCGGCACCGGGCCGATCTGGATCCAGGAGAGGAGGAGATAGCCAGGGGAGAGAGAGAGAGAGAGAGCGCAGAAGAAGAAGAAGCGACCGAGTGGGTGAGGCCGCTTGGTCGGCTGAATAGGAAAGAAAAGAAAAGGAAAAGGAAAAGAAAAGAAGGGGAGGAAGGGAAAAAAAAGAAGGGAAAAGAAAGAAAAAAAGAAGGGAAAAGAAAGGAAAAAAGAGAGGAGAAATATGAAGAGAAAAAAGGTAGACGTGTAAATAAGATTTATCTACGATCATAGACGATCATTAAATTACGATCGTTTGGGTACCGAGGCATCAGAAAGGTGTCCGGTGAGAGAGAGGTTGTTGGTACCGAATTTACGGATAGAAATGCTTTCGATTGTCTATATGCATAGAATCAATGTTGTTTGCATGCTGGTATGAATTATAATATTGAATTGAGTGTTCGGGTGATGCTTCTAGGTGGAGATTTTGGTTTGATGCTCCTCCACGCATCGTCCCCGGGATAACCAGGCAAGTGCATGGTAGAACAGTAAATTGTGGTGAATGTTTGTTATTCGTGTCTTCATGCTATGATTTACAGTATTTATGAGATGATGTATATGAATTGTGCTAATTATATCTTGATGAGTATAGCTTATGATTAGACATCCATATTTGAAGCATATCGCATCATGCAAAATGCATAAGAGTCAGTTCGGTGAGAAAGTCATACAACTAGTCCGGAGTGCTCTTGAATAAAAGTCAGGCTGGTGAGATAGTCAAATGACTAGTCTGGAGTGCTCTTGAATAAGACCTACAGAGGTAGGCAATGAGTGGTCTATCGACGGGTAGACACTCCGCTATACCGGTATAAGCTACAGTTACAGATGCATTACAGATGCATTGCATAGCATTGCATTGCATGAAAGTGATAGAGAAAGTGATGCAAATTACAATACAAATTTGGTTTACAGTTTACAGTTATGGATTTGATTTACAGTTACAGTCATAGAGTTGATTTACAGCTTACAGTTCGTGAAATCGATTGAGTGGCTAAAGTGATGTCACTGTTTTATCGTGTGCTTGTTGAGTCTTCAGACTCACCCTTTCATTATCGCTGTTTTTTTAGGAATCTGTGAAAGACGACATGCACGGGCGAGAGTAGCACAGTTATCTCACGTGCAACAGTAATACACATATCATCTACAGTTAACATATTTTGCCTTGGATGGTTTGAGTACCTTTTTAGTATTTAACAAATTTATACCTCTGCTGTGTTTAGTGTCAAGTATACTAGCTTTTGTCATTTGGTTTATATTTAAATAAAATAATTGTTTCGCAAGACCAGCGGCAAAAGTTGGAGTTGGTAACATATAGAATAGGTGGTAGCACTTTGGGCTCAGGGAGGAGCCGGGGTGTTACAAAGCTTCTGCTAGCTTTATGGTCATAGAAGATGGCACAGCTAGCAGCAGGGGCAGGACTATGGCTTGCTTTTCTGATCGCTCCAGCAGGGGGGAGGGGGTGTTCCCATTGGTGGGGAGATCGGACGGCTGCCATGGCTCATCCAAAGGGTGGGTTCGCCCCTGGTGAGGATGCGGCATCGCAATGCCTGCCGGCGTGCTTGTTGTAGATGTGCTCCGCTTCAATTTAGTTTTTTCTCACTATAACAGTTTTGAAATTTCACAGAAATTTGTTTGATTTTATTGTGACTGAAACTCTATGGCAATTCACTCAATTTTTTATCTTTGTTTAAACTATAAAGTTTATGTTTGTTCTTTGAAACTCGGTTGATATTCTCTAAAACTTGTTGAAAATTAGTGAAACTTCTTAGAACTTTTGTTGGAACTTGTTTAAAGTTTCTAAAACTTTTTGAAATTTGTTAAAACTTGAGTTCAAAAATCCGAAACTTGTTAAAACTGTGGCCTAAAACTTTCTTATAATCTCCTAAAAACTTTTACAAATGCACGAAACTCATTGAAACCTAAAATCTTTCAAATATTTTATAAAACTTATTGAAGTATTATGAAACTTAGGCCCCGTTTGGCACAGCTCTAGCTCCGAGATCTATGCTGGATCTGTAGTTTGTTGACTAATTAAAGTGATTTAAATATTTTTATTTAATATATAATATAAATGAAATGAGTCATGTAAATGCACTTAACATGCCCGCAACTCTAGATCCAGGATTTTCTAGAGCTATGAGATGACCAACTCTAGAAATCTCTGATTTTCTAGAGCTAGAGCTCACCAAACGGGGCCTTATTGATAAACCATTAGAACAGTATACCGTTTTCTAGTTTAGTTCTATACTTTTTTTCTCCTATGTTGGGGCTTTTTTACATTCTTTTCCTTTTGTATTTGTACACAAACCTTTTATTATTTTATTAAAATATATGTGCAGTAAGACTCTTCTACTGTTCACGGTAAAAAAACAAACATGGGGATGAAATAGCACTGAAAGAATGTAGCTGCAAATCTGATTAATTATTTCGTACAACATGATACACCTAACCATAAACCGACTACACTGAATTTCAACGAAGAGAACAGATTGCCCTACTCTCTTTATTCTCATAGGAGCACATGCTTTAATGACTGCTAATTATTTTATACGAGAGGCCAAATGTTTGACCCCCTATAAAACCAGTAACCAGTACAATTTCAATTTCAACGAGGATACAATTCGTCTCCTCCAAGCTGTTGGGCGACGACAATACTGTCTTGCACTACAGGTTGAAAATTGGATCTACAAGTCGTCTGCTTCAATCATGCTGCTTCAATTTGACATCTGCAAATCTACATCGCAGTGTTCTATTCACCAAAACTGCACAATAAATTGCCCTGTTCTTGTAGCCTGCCTCCTATGCATCATACTTGCAGACATTCTCGAATCCCATGTACTCGTGTCGCGCGATCTTGTCAATCATGTTGGAGATGCCGACTCCGCCTGCATATCACAAAGGTTGTGTTGGTGACGTTGTGTTGAAACCATGGAATGCGAACGGTTGCAGTGAGGGGGAGGAAATTGGTACCTAGAGATATTGCGCTGACGAAGATCATGAAGGACAGTATGAAGATGATGAGTGATGACCGCCCTAACCAATTGATCAGCTTCCTTACAATATGCTGGCCAATGATCGCGGCGAAAAATGCTACAACGGTGAAGAAAAGAGCTGCAAAAATTTCAAAGAGTAACCGATTAGTACATGGTTATCATGAGAGAGAGAGAGAGAGAGAGAGAGAGAGAGTACCATATGGCACAGGGAACCGGTTCAAGAGGTAGTATTCAACAACCGACATGGAAGATGAGAACATCATAGCAAAGGTGGCTGTAGCACTTGAGACCTGAGATAGTTTAAGGGGTTAACAAACAGGTAGCATATGCGCGAGAAAGAGTCGAAAAGCAAAATATTTGAATATCCTCAAATCGTTGCCGAATCAAAGACTGATAATACTAGCCCAGTAGCCGTACCAAACTTAACTAAATTGCTCGAGGACTCAGTCAGATAACTGAAACAATTCATTAGTACAGTCTACAGAGCAGTGATGCTTACGAATTACGAGTATAACATTGAAATTACAGCTGCAGGGTGAGGCACGATGGTTGAAACATAAGTTCTTGAGGTACACAAACAAAGGGTTTACCTGCGGAGGGATGCCGAGCTCCAAGAAGAGAGGCCCCATGATGAAGCCCCCACCAAGGCCAAGCAGACCCCCGACAACACCAGCAATGATGCCAAAAAAGCAGTATACCAGTAGCTGATGAAATTTCAGGTTGGTCTGCTCATTTCCCTTTGATGATATTACCCTCCTCCCCTGCATCAAACCTAGTCCTTCGTACATGGTCATCCCAACTGACACCGGTATCTGCATATCCAACAGGTAAGGAGATCGCATTATCGAAACATGGGTTTCATGGGATGATGGTAGTACCAAGAAGTACGATCTCGATGTAGACGATATGTGGCAACAGTATGCATGTTTTTATTGCAATGAAAACCGAAATCAAAAGAAATTTAAGACAAATAGAATAATTTGTTACAACATATGAAAAGTAGTTAAATTATAGGAACGACATATTCAGGCAGTTCACATAGTGACATAAAAAGCTCCTCAAATCCCAAAACTATCTCAGCTATGGATCTATGTTCTATGGTTGAATATTGAGGTGAGGTAAAGCAGTAAAAGTACCTGGAGTAAGTTCAAAACCCAGTACCACGTGGAGCAAGTTGGCATGTAGTTCTGCAACATGAAACAACCAACATTAGTTAGATGTTTATTGTCAATATTACTATTTCTCAGAATGCAATTCTATGTACAATATCTTCCTTTGCAGTATGAGTTGCATACTGATTTGGGGGTTTAGGCTGATTCCACACTTATTATGGATTAGATGGGGAAAACCGGAAACATATAATTAAACAGTGTCAAACTCTAAAAGGAGTCTCCAAAAGAAGATCTAAAAAGGGAGAATTGAATGGAAGACATCATTGAGTACTAAAATAATTAGATATATGCTCCTGGCATATATGATTGGTGTGTCTGAAAGTGGAAATTAGTCACAAATATGAAATCAAACTTGGTTTTTTATTAAAAAGCTGAAATAGTTTTTTTTTGAATGGTGGGCAGGAGAGCTTGCCTATATTAATAAAGAAGGAGAATGATTACAGATAAAATATTTGTTTGAGAACAAGGGGGCATGGCCAGACATGGCCAGCACAAGAAGAGATAAAGATTGTTTAAAGCGTTACAGGGGAATGTGTGAGCTCCACTAGGCTCATGGCTCTCGTTACAGGGGAATGTGTGAGCTCCACTAGGCTCATGGCTCTCGCTACGGCCCAAGTTTTGGCCTCTACCTTGATATTGGCAATCAAGGACATGGGTGTAGTCGATGTCCAGTGGAAAATTCTAGCATTCTTTTCTTTCCAGATTTCTCATGTAATCAATATCACTAATGTCGCCAACGCTTTTTGTGGCACTTCAGGTGTAAGAATTACTGACTCCCACCAATGTCAGACCAAGTAGAAAGTCTGCCAGGTTGCCAGGTTGAGCGAGTCACATGCAATCCACTGTGCAATGGAGGTTCAAATCCTTGTTGTGTAACAACACTCGACACGAATGTGAATGGTTGACTCGGTTACATGTGTACATAGTGGGCATGTTATTTGATTTGGCCATCCTTGCAAAGTCAGACGATGCGCTGCCTAGAGCCTATTCTATATTGCCAACCAAGCAAAGAGTTTACATTTTTGTGGCACCCAAGTTTTTCAGACTAGGGGATTCATGGTGGTGTTTGTTGCTCCCAAGAACTAGGCTTTGTATGCTGAGGTAGCACTTTAAGCTCTATTGGGAGTTAGCTTCCATGTGACGGTATCTTCCAAGCCCTCTGAAGGTTTGTCGTGGAGGTGAGGCCCCAAAGAGCGACAAGCTCTTGTATGTGTTGTACTGTTATTCCTGCCAACAAATTCAGATCCTGTAGCCATTTGTTCTCCATTAGCGCAGTCACTAAAGTTTAGTTCTTCCTCCTGGAGATGGTGAAAATATTTGGCGTGATGTCGCGTGGTTGCTTTCCTTGTGCCCAAGCCGAATTCCAAAAGGTTGCTTTTCCCATCACCGATCACTATGGTGGTCGCCGCTGCGAAGCGTAACCGACTATGTTCATCACACAGAATTCCTGTTACACGCCAAGGTTTGCTGTCAGCTCCCCATTCATGCCATAGCCATCTTAGTCTCAAGGCCCTAGCGAAGGGCTCTAGATCTAGGATCCCGAGCCCCCAAGATTTGTAGGCCTACAAACTGTGTCCTAGTTTACCTTAGACTTGTTGCCTGTTAATTGTTCTGACCCGGCCCAGAGGAACTGTCTCATCCGTTTATTCAAATATTTGATCACACATTTTGGTGTCTTGATTACCGTAAGCAAGTAGGTCAGTTGGGCTGTTAGGACGGATTTGGCTAGGATTTTCCTACCTACAAGTGTAAGCAATTTGGCGTGCCAACCTGCTAGTTGAGTCACTTACTTGTCTTCCATCATTTGGAAGTCCACTCGACGAAGTCTTTTGAGTGCGAGTGGTCATCCTAGGTAATTCAAGGGGGAAGGTTGCATACTTTGCTGGAAAGTCCTGAAGTGTGCTTTGGAGATCAATCTCTTCACACCTTATAGCTGCTACCTGGCTTTTCTGCAGGTTCGTTCTTAACCCTATTGTGTCTCCAAATTCTGCAGTATCTAAATCAGTATACCGACATCCTCCTTTAGTGGTGCAAGAAATATGGCCGCATCGTCCGCATACAAGGAAGTTCTAACGGTAGCTATGCGGCCTCCAAGAGGTTGTATAAGACCATAGTCCGTCGCTATATTGAGAATTTTTTGCAAAGGATCTATCGCTATGATAAAGAGGAAGGGGGACAGTAGGTCTCCCTGTCGTAAGCCTCTATGGTGTTGTATTTTTTCCATGGGAGCGCCATTGAGGAGAACTCTAGAGGTGGCAGTGGAGAGAAGGCATGAGACCCAGTCTCTTCACCAGGGTAGGAAGCCTCTTTTTCAAGTAGGTCAAGTAGGTAATCCCAACAGACGGAGTCAAAGGGTTTTGCGATGTCGAGCTTCAGGAGAAGAGATGGTGTTCTATTTGATGGTATCTTATCATGAGATTTTGACATAAAAGAGGTTATCCTAAATGCATCTACCTTTAATGAAGGCACTTTGGCTTTGGGATACTAGGTCGTTCATAAAAGTTGCAAGTCGCAAGGCCATGATTTTGGCAATAATATTGGAGACGCTATGTATGAGGCTAATCAGTCTAAAGTCTGCCACAGATTGAGCTCCATCCTTCTTCACCAATAGAACCAAATTTGCCATGTTAGTGTGTTGAAAGCTGTTGGTTCTCATATTGTAGAAGTTGTATAGGGTAGCTATAAAATCTTCCTTTATAGTATCCCAATATGTATAGTAGAAATTTTCATTGAAGCCACCGACCCTGGTACTTTGTCTGGTGGTAATTTTCATATTGCAGCATGTACCTCTTGTTCAGTCAAAGGCACAGCTAGGGTGTGTAGGCCAAGTTGTGTTAGCTGGAAGGTGTCCCAATCAAAGGAGCAGGTTCTAGGTGAGTTGTGCCTAAGAACGCCAACAAAGTGATCGAACAACACCTCTGTTTTATCCTCATGTGTAATAGCCATCCTTGACCTCTTGTGAGGTGCTGGATGAAAATTTTCCGCCTGCGAGAGTTTTGCGTCTTCTTCTCTAAGCCAGTTGATTCACGACGCCTATTTGTTATGGGACTTTTCAAGTACCGCTAACCCCATCACCCTTTTCTTTAATCGCGTTCGAAGCTCTCTCTCTCTCTCTCTCTCTCTCTTCCGTTGTAAGTGTTCGGTTTTCTTGTGCGATGTCGAGGCGAAGGATGATCTCTCGGGCCATAAGCAGCTGAAGTATTGTTTGCGAGAATACTGTTGCTCCAGGCCTTTAGTCTTTTCGCTATGGTCTTCAGTTTGTTGTTTAGTCCAAGGATAGGGTCTAACCCTTAGTAGGTTCCGCTCAAGCCTGCTGAATCACATGTAGGAAATTTGGTACTTAAGTTCAAAAGTTTTCAAACCGAAAAGCTTTTTGCAGTGGTATGAGTGGTCCAGGGTGACGATGCTTGATTTGAGAGTTGCAGGCAAGACAAGAACACTAAACAGATTCATTCTGTAGAGACATTAATCTTAGCAAGGTACTTGTTTAAAAACATATACACAAGGCTTCCAATTTTCCACGTTTCACTTTGTTTTGAAAGGTGCAACAGCAACAAAAAGGACAGGCATGGCATTACGAAAAGGCGCAAACTAATGCGCAGATGCGGCTATTGTTAGAAGGTAGCACGCACATAATGTACAAATTAAATAACACGATAAATTAAATCAATACCAACACTAAGACGAGCCATTCCTTGCGTGCAAAAACAGAAACTATTCTAGTAAAAGAGATGAATCGAACCCTCACATTTTGATATCGCCGTCGAGGACTTTGGATCAAAGCCAACGATCAATGTCAGCATCGGCACGAAGATCCCACCGCCACCTACTCCACCTACGCTCCCAAACGCTGCTCCAAAGAATCCAACGAGTGACCCCAGAACAATTTGCCATCCGAATTCCATCGGCTACAAAACAAAATGTCCATATAATTCACCAAATTAACACAGTATCTCTATAAAGAATAACAATAATTCATAGATCAAAAAAGGAAGTGCAGCATGGACCACAACCATCCAAGTAAAAAAGAATAGTAATCTTCAGGGTTTAAAAACTTCAACTTTTAGTAGACAACAGGTTAATTCCCTGAAACAACTGAAGGTAAGGAAACTCATTTCGGTAACACATGTTTTCAGCCAAATTCTAGGATAACTTGGTAATATCAGAACTCTAAAACCAGTAGAAAAATTCCAAATTCCAAACCAAGGCATGCAAGCAAGGCACACTCAGTGAAGCAAACAAATACTACAACAAACTCTGCAAAGAGGATGTTTACTGAAAAAAGGAACAACACATCTTTACTATTAGGGAAAATTACTTTTAGCAACAGTAAAAAGAAAAGGTAAAAATATTATTTTTCTTTCTTCTTTTTGCTGTATTTTTGTGTTGTTCTGTGATTGGCAGGGTTGGACGAATAGAAAATAGTGAAGATACAAAAAGAGCTTTCATTATGGGTTACAATCATTTACCTTTCTGATTACTATCAATGATCGATCCAACGAGACAAATACATCTCTAAATTGACGGAAGAGAAGGCGTTCTATTATTACCGGCCACACGTGGTGGTAGGAGGTCTGATCACTCTGCCACAGGAAGTTGGCCACCTTGCGCAGGTAGCTCACTTCCTCCGGCGCCGCCACGGCGCCGGCGACCGAGAGCCCCCTGTCGGCGGCGGCGGCCGCCGCGGCGTAGGCCACTACCAGCGCCGCGACGGCGTGCCACAATTTCCTCCCCATATCTCGTCCCAATCCGCTCTTCTTGGGCCCCGGAGAAGCGATAGAGCTTGCAAGAACTGGGGGGAAATGCTGGGAGCTTTCAGCGTGTTGGGATTGGGATGAGCAGCGGCGGTGGTGGTGGTGGGAAGGGAGGGAGAAGGTGGAGACGATGACTGCTGAGGCAAAGACAATGCCCGAAGATCAAGGAAGAATTCCGAGGCAAATTTAGAGCAGTACAAATATGAGAATTAGCCCCTGAAAAATCATGATATCGTAGGAACAGCTAGAATTTTCTCGATTACTCCCTCTGCTGACGGCTCTAGAAAAGATGTCGCTTTTATGTTTTTTTCCTTGTTATCCGAATGCCACGAATTTTAGTTCTTCGTGTATTCTGTGAGTATTGAGGCTAGAAAATGTCCTAGGTATATTATTAACAAAAAACTCTTATAGCATTGTAACTTTGTAACTTTTACATATTAACAAATATTAACCGCCAAAGTTATACAGACTAAAAGACTGTTATGTTTCTGAAGCAGAGGCTGGAGGACGTATTTATTATGTCACTCTTTGTGATTTGGTAAATATGAATTTGCCATAAACCCCTTTGATGATGCAATGTCGATTGCTGATCTACCCTGCTACAGACCAAGAAGACACGATCCCCTTACTCCTCTTAGGAATTTCTAACTCCACCTACTCTTGGTGCCGAGATTCATTACAGATGAGGTTAAAAAAACACACTAGGTTAAACATGCCAAGTTGAGGTTACAAAATTGCCAGTTTTGACCGGATCGGCTTACAACGACTTTACATGCTTTATCTATGTTCCAACGAGCTAAGCACGATTTTATCTGTTTGTTTAATTGTTTGTAGACAATAATTGCTCCGTACTGTTGCGCATTTTGAACCATGTTTGTAGTTTGTAGAAAATCTGCTCACATTTCGTCTACATTTATTTAATGCAACTTTTAGTGGACATGGTGAGATTGATGTAACATGCAAGTGGTGAGCTGGCAAATCAACCTCACAATTAATGTCCTACTTGGCTAGGTGCAATCAACAAAAATCCAAAGAACTTTTTGCAGAAGCATCAGGTTAATTATCTTGAGAGTTGGGATACGCCACTTATCACAGAAGATTATATTGTATTGGCAGCATCCAATCATGCAAAACAAGAGACCAAAATAGGCTTTTCACTTGGAAGAGCCAACCAGCAGCTAACGATGTGTGCGTTGTCTACTGCTGGTGTAACAAAGCATCATTAAAATTGTACAAAGTCGAATCAATCTTTGAAAGGGAAATATTATGGCCAGAGCCTATGGAACGGGATTCTTTCGGTGACAGAATCTGTAACGCTCCATTTTTGGGGCCATTAGGATACCCTTGCAACTATCTAAGATTATTCAGTTGTGAGTACTACAGATAAGTGTACACTATTGTCAACACAAGCTTAGGCATAAAAACCAAATTTTATTACAAAATTAAGACTTAACAGCCAAGTTTTACACATCGGGGCATACAACCAAAAGTTATATTACAATACAAAAGAAACTCCACATATATGCATTAGTGTAGAAATAAACCCTAACACTAGACGTCGTCTACATCGTAGTACTTGTAGGATCGGAAATGGCAATAGAAGAGGGTAAATGGTGCTTTAAAAATAACGCCCCAAGTATCCACGCAACTTTTCTTCTCCGATAGCTACAAAAGCTATGAAGACAGAAAATGTTTGCTCATTGAAACCCAACCGACATACCGATAAAAGTCTACTGAGAAGAGAAACAATCTCAGCTGCAAAAAGAAGATTAACCGGCAAAAGAGACTAAACTGGAAAGGCTGAAAAACTGCAGCAAGAAATTGAAATGCACTTGGCTGAAATCTTCATGCTGAAAATTGAACTTGACAAGATAAAGAGACTAAACTGAAAAGGCTGAAAAACTGCAGCAAGAAATTTAAATGCACTTGGCTGAAATCTGCATGCTGAAAACTGAACTTGACAAGATAAAGAGACTAAACTGAAAACAGGATTGGCTGCATATTGCCGGACCAGTAAATACTGCAGAAAATAAAAGTTTCACAAACTGAGCTGGCCGAGAGGGTCAAAAGATCAGCATGCTGCAGATTTACAAGACTGAAAACAGGGTAAATTCAGCAGCAAAAACAGCAGCAAGAAAACTAAAACCTGCAGAGAAAAGAGACATGAAATGTAGAGAAACGACAACAGTTTGGACAGGCCGAACTAGCAGCCAAACTGATTACGGGCTGCAGATTTCAGACTGAAAAATGCTGCCGGCAAGCAAAAGAAAATGAGACAAACAGAGAAGATAAAAGACTGACTGAAATGCAGAATAAAGAAGTTACTTGAGCTGAAAAGATCACACCGAAAATCAGCCTGCTGCACAACTGAAAATAGGACTGCAGTCAGCCAAAACCTGAAGAAACAAAAGGTTGCCAAAAAGGATGACTGCACAGAGATTACAGAAAACAGCCAAGATACAAAGAAGAGACCAAATCCCTGCTGATCCTTTTCGGATCAAAAGATTGGCACTTCAAATCAAATAGCAGATTGAGCTTAGAGGGAAGAGAATGCATGCAAAAACCCAATCACACATGAAAATCTGATTTTGCCGGATGAACACAGGAAGAGAGACAAATTTCAATTTGCAAGAGATTCTTGGCTCCTTTGATCTTGAGACATTGAAATTCACCAAGACATGACCTCACAACTAAGAAGCACAAATTTGAAACCATCCTTTTTGAGGGGAAAACAAAGAAGCTCAAGGTCCCTTGCCTCCAAACCCTAGGTTTGTGAGAACAGAGTAAATGTGGGGATTCAATTGAGAGAGGATGAGAGACCATGTGGAGGTATCCCCATGTTTGTGATGAGTAATTGATGGTTGTGTTAGAGAGTTTGAGTTTGTTTTGGGTATTCCAGGGTTGAGTACCTTTTACTAATTCTATTGTTGATTATGCTGTTTCGTGCGGTGCTATGTGATGGTTTGCTTGTCTGTGTGGCTGCAGATCTTTGGAGCTAGGTCATGGTGAGGCGTGGGAGTACTGGGACTAGGCACAGGAGGTGTTGAGGTCTAGACGGTCGGAGATGCCGAAGATGATCGAGACTGCTGAGGTGGTTGCGAGTCGGGAGACGAGGAACCGGAGCTGGAGCTACCCGTGGAGGACACGATGGGCAACGACGAGTAGACCGGGACTAGGCTCAGAGAGGAGTCGGAGGTCCAGACGGTTGGATGTCGGGCCATGGTCGTGTGCGACGGAACAGACCGTGACTAGACTCGTGGAGTCGGAGGTCCGGTCGGTCGAGTCGGGTGGACACGACGGCAGCGCGAGGCGGACCGGACTAGACTCAGTGGAGTCGGAGGTCAAGACGGCCGAGATGCCGGCGCGGTCGCTTAGAAGCGAGGCGGACCAGACTAGACTCGTGGAGGAGTCGAGGTCCGCATACCAAGGTACCGCTATGGAAGCTTCCGAAGGTGCTTGAGGGCAATTTGGAGAATTGACTCAAGTTTGGAGTGGAGAGGTTGTTTTCCCTCCATCTGGTTGTGAGGTTTGACTCCTTTACTTGTTTCCTTGTGTGGATGTGAGTCAAGTGGTGGAAAATGGCCTGCACTTCTTGATTTGCTAATTGAGGAGGAAGTCCCTCTATTTAGTTTGGGCAGTGCAGAGGCAAGCAAGCAAGAGAGCTGAGAGTTGAGACAGTGTGGTCTCTGTGTGCTTGTGTGTGTATGCTTCTCAGTGAGCAAGCATGTAGTGTTCTTTCCTTTATCCAATTGCATATGGGGATGTAGAACTTCTACTTGTGATCTTTCGTCTCCTAATCAATATGAGAAATGTTGTGCCTGAGATGATTTTGCCTCCTGTTTTTCCTTCTTGTATTTTACTCTGATTGCTTTCTCAGTTCTTGTGATTTGGAGATGATTTCTTGATTGGATAGTTGCAAAATGGATTGCTCTGTGATGGGAAAATGTCTCAAGACCATTTGGTCAATTAGTTCCCAGAGCAAAATGATTGAATCAAAGAATCTCTCTTTTTCACTCTTGCTCAGTTTCCTCTACTTTTGCATTTCTAGGGTTTGAAGACAGGGCACTTTGATGTCTTTGATTTTCCCTTCAAAAGGATGTGCCCAGAAGTGAGTTTTCAAGCCTTGAGGTCATTGCTTAGCTGAATGCAAAAGTTCATGAACAAAAGATGTGTGAATAATGAGTAATTTGGAAATCTGCTCATTCTCTGTCAAGTTTCAGATTTGTGCTCAAAAGATGATTTCTTGCCTTTTTGGCCATATCCTTTGGTTTCTAAGGCCTTCCTGTTATTTAGATTGATGTCATGTCCTTTTGGGCCATGAAGAACAACTAGCTTGCAGTATCTGATTTTCAGTAGTCTCTGTATTCTCAGTTTAGTTGTCGGGTTGGACTGTTCGCAGAATCAAACCCCGGTCAGACCGATTTCATACCTACGATCTGACCGGTTGGTAAAGGGCGATCTGACCGCTAACCCTAGTGGTCAGACCGGTTGAGCTTGAGGTAGTCGGACCGATTGAATAGAAGCGGTCAGACCGGCTACTCAACAGCGGTCAGATCGGCGGCCAGCCTGCGGTCTGACCGGCCTTGATATGGCGGTCTGACCGGCTTGATCTGTTTCTCCTGATTTGCTGCGAGCTTCATTTCCTTGGTGTTGATTTTTCTCTGATTTTCCAGTGAGCATGTCTTTTCTTCCTCATAGCTTTTATAGCTATTGGAGAAGGAGTTTGTGGATACTTGGGGGCAATTTTTGAAAGCACCATTCACCCCCCTCTGTTGCCAATTCCGATCCTACAGAGGAGAATATCCATTGATTCTAAGAAATGCTCTCAGGGATGAACTGGCCAAATTGCCTGGAAGCTAATTCCCACCATTGAGCAGACAAAAAGCAAAGAAACTCAAGATTTTATCTCAAACCAAAAGGAAATAGAAAGATGGCAGAAACTGAAATCCATCACAGAATGGGCCAAGCAAGACTAAATCTCTCAAATGGATTCGTTACGAAGAATGCTTACAAACAGAGGAATGATTACACAGGAGATAAACCTACTCACTACATTCCCATACGCAATTGAGGAGAAATTTCACTTATCTCTCTACATGCTTGAGATGTACACACGCACTGGATACTCAAGCACACAGGAACCCTACTGCTTGCTTGCTACAGCTTGAGCTTACTCGCTTTCTTGCTTGCTGACCTTACTGCCTGCCCCTCACATCCTCTATATGGAGGGAGCTCACACCAAAAGAGCAAATCAAGAATTGCAGGCCAATACCCACTCCCTTGCTCCATACACACATGAGGCAAAGAAGTCAAACCTCTCTCAACACAGAAGGAGGGAACCAGGATGGAGGGAAAACCAGTATCCCAACTCCAAACCCTAACCTCCTCCACTGCCATCCACTAACGGGTCTCCAACCCGTTATCCTCAACCGAATCCGCTTCCGTTTTGCAGTCTTACGCATTTTACCGAAATGCCCCTGTTGCACCTTCCCAGAAGCTTCCTATCGTCACACGACTGCACCCGGCATCCTGAGCATCTAGACCTCATCTCCTCCCTGAGTCTAGTCCCGATCCACCTCGCCACTGCCCGTCGTGTCCACCTGACTCCGACCGACTGGACCTCCGACTCCACCTGAGTCTAGTCCTGGTCTGTTTCGTCGCACACGACCGCAACCGACATCCAACCGTCTCGACCTCCGACTCCTCCTCGAGCCTAGTCCCGGTCCACTGCCGCTGCCCATCGTGTCCACAACCGTAGCTCAGCCCGGCTCTCATCTCCGACTGCAACCATCACGGAAGCCTCGATCATCTTCGGCATCTCCGACCGTCTGGATCTCAACACCTCCTGTGCGTAGTCTCGGTACTCCCACGCCTCACCATGACCTAGCTCCAAAGTCCTGCAGCCACACAGACAAGCAAAGTGTCACATAGCACCGCACGAAACAGCATAATCAACAATAGCATTAGTAAAAGGTACTCAACCCTGGAATACCCAAAACAAACTCAAACTCTCTAACACAACCATCAATTACTCATCACAAACATGGGGATACCTCCACATGGTCTCTCAATCTCCCCCTTGATGAGTATATTGACAAACACGGAAAAAGCGTATAAAGTTGTGTTTGTTTGAAAGTCATACATGGTCTAAAGGAAAAGCAAAGAGATGTAAGACCATGTTGACAAAGGAGCAAAAGAAAGAGCAAGTTTTCCTCAAAAGCTCCCAAGCTCCTAGAAATTGGCTTTTTCTCCAAAATTCTCCCCTTTTTGGCAATAAAATCATCAAGATGCAAAAGAGAGAGTAAGGCATGGTGTGAGAGTGAAATGAGTGAAAATTATTCATTCTAAGCTATTAGAGCCATGAAGATTATCCAAAATGATCTTTTTGAGTATTACACCAAGCCATAACGCATATGAACGCTATCAAGATCATGACAAGATATGCATAATCAAGCCAAGCCACATAAGTAACAATCTGAATATTAGATGAATTTGTTAGCATGTCAAGCCATTCAAGAGTATAGTCTACCTAAAGGTATCCAAAGATGATGCAAGCCATGTCAATAATCTAAGTAGAACTAAGAAGCTAGTATTGAGTCAACTTAGAGTGCTACAAGTTCAAGAATGAATCATTTGTTCAAGTACTCGGTTCTTTTTGTAGTTAAGCAAATTTAGCACAATAGACATGTTTTTCTTTGAAACTCATGGTCGTTTCCAACCAAAATTTTAATCATGTGCTAGATCTCAAGCCTTATGCGACCACTCCAAGCAAGAAGCTTAAGGAGATGATCTTGGTCATTCAAAACTCCCCCTGAGTTCATGCCTAGTGCAATGGCAAGCAGTCTCATGAGAAAGAATTGGTGAGATCAGTTCTTTCGCACACAAAAGAGATCTTTTTGCTTTTGCTGAATTTAGTTCAAGAACAAGAGGTTAACAATAACTCATGCTTCATAAAAGAACTAGCATAGCTCAATCTAAAGCTCAATAGAGATTCAAGACTCAACTTAGCCTATTTGACATGGCATGAATCATAAAAGGATAACTAAAGACAGACTAGTCTCAAGAGCTAACATGACATGTCTTAATTCAAGTTGTGCATGTTTAATCAACTTATCAATGGCAAAGACTTGACGACACATAAAAAGTCATGATAAATCTAGCAATTCAGCACAGATCATGGCAAGATGTAAAGCATTGTAAACATGTCATAAAAGGATAATAGTCAAGGCTCCATGTAATTATATTACAATGCAAAATGACATGAAATGCAGGAAAATCCAGCTCCCCCTCAACATGTGATGCACTTTTAGTTCAAGTTGAGTTATGTCAATATTAAGCTCTAGAAGCTCCCAAATGAACTCCTCCTGAACCAAAGCAATAAAAATAAGAAGCTGGGAAGAAAATCAAAAAAGGCAGTCCTTAAAGCATAGACAAGATATAGAGGATACTATGGCTCAGACTGACTCTCATCTATCCCAAATGACACTAGGACTATCAGCTGGTCATCTAACACACTAAGGAGCAAACATGTTCCCTGTCTACCCAAGGGTGGCCCAACCCTTGCTAGAACCTATAAGAAGTGGGTGAGCTCAACCTAATAAGAAGAGAGACAGCTAATAAGCAACATCCTAGAACCACAAGATGAGAGGAAGAAATCTAAGCAGCTAGACAAGAGAAACACTCTAATCTATGCTTAAAAAACTAACCTAAATGCACCCACATGCAATGCAACAAAATAAGTACAGGAGCATAATAAACAAGATAAAGCATAAAGCACAAAGCTCCCCCTCACAACAATCCATAACGACAAATCACCCCAAGCTCTCCCGCAAGGCTGAAAACCTAGAGCTATCCAAAGGCTTGGTAAAGATATCAGCCAACTGGTGGTCACTCTCCACAAACTGGAGCACTATATCACCTTTCTCCACATAGTCTCTAAGAAAATGATATCTGATATCAATGTGCTTGTCCGAGAGTGTTGCACTGGGTTCTTGGCAATGTTGATGGCAGAAATGTTATCACAAAAGAGTGGAACACTATCTATGGCTAACCCAAAGTCCCGTAGGGACGAGACCATCCAAAACACCTGACTGCAGCAACGTACTCGGCCTCTGCGGTGGACTGTGCAACACTAGACTGCTTCCTAGAAGACCAAGAAGTAAGAGAAGTGCCAATGAATTGGTAGGTGCCAGAAGTGCTCTTCCTATCTATCCTAAAACCGGCAAAGTCTGCATCGGAATAGGCTCTAAGGGAAAGATAGGACGAAGAAGAGTATCAGATACCATAGTCTATGGTAGTTCGAAGGTACCGAAAGATGTACTTCACCGCCTGGCGGTGAGATATGTGAGGAGAGGCCTAAAATCGAGCACACAGACACACAGAGAAGTGTACGTCCAGTTTCAAGGCAGTGAGGTACAAGAGAGAGCCAATCATGCTGTGATACTCCTTCTGATCAACTGGCTTGCCATTCTCATCTGGATCAAGTGTAGCTTTTGACGCCATCGGAGTTGATGCTGGCTTACCATCACTCATATCAAAGCGTCGCAGGAGGTCTCGTGTGTACTTGCCCTGATGCAAGAAAGTACCTTCCTGAGTCTGCTTGATCTAAAATCCAACGAAGAAACTCAACTCGCCCATCATGCTCATCTCAAACTCTGTGCTCATGACATCAGAGAACTGGGAAACAAGGGTATGAGAGGAGCCGCCAAACATGATGTCATCCATATAAATCTGAACGAGTAGAAGGTCATTGCCATGCCTGCAAATGAACAAGGTCTTGTCTACCTTACCCATCTCAAACTTATGACTCAACAGGTAGGACTTAAGCCTCTCATACCAAGTTCTAGGGGCTTGCTTAAGTCCATACAGGGCTTTGGAAAGCTTGTAGACATGGTTTGGATATTTGGGGTTATCGAAACCTGGAGGCTGTCTAACATAGACCTCTTCCTCAATAAACCCATTGAGGAAGGCACTCTTGACATCCATTTGGTAAAGCTTGAAGCCCTTAGAAGCTGCGAAAGCAAGCAGAATCCTAATGGCCTCTAGCCTAGCTACAGGGGCAAAGGTCTTCTCAAAAACTAGACCCTCAACCTGGGAGAAACCCTGAGCTACCAGTCTAGGCTTGTTTCGAATAACTACCCCATCCTCACTCTGCTTGTTTTTGAACACCCACTTAGTACTTATGACATTATGACCTCTAGGGTGCTCAATAAGCGACCAGACCTTGTTCCTCTCAAAGTTCTCTAACTCCTCATGCATGGCATTGACCCAAGACTCATCAGAAAGAGCATAACTAACATCCTTGGGCTCGAAAGTGGCAACAAATGCAGAGTGGAGACAGAAGTGAGACATGCTAGACTTTGAGCATGTGACGCGCTCAAAGAGATCTCCTATCATCTGCTCTGAAGGATGATGATTTAGGATATGACGGGGAGGTCTTGGATGAGAAGAAGAGGTGGCCTCTACCTCATGAGCTGACGAGGTAGGAACAGAGCCACTAGCTCCAGAAGATGTGTAAGGAATAGGCTGATCTCCTCGAGATGCAGTGGAAGAGGTAGGCACCTCAAGGGGAGGAGGAATTGGATCAGGTAAGTAACCTTCATCTCTATCCTCCTCATCATCCACAAAGATGGTCTCGGATTGCTCTAAAGAACGTGAGATATCGGGCCTAGTCCCTGGATCAAGGCCATCGAATGTCACCTCACGTGTCTCTACCATTTTGCTAGACTCGCAGCCTGCACTTATATGCCCGCGAAGAAGTCGAGTAATCTATAAAGATACCATCACAAGATCGTGACTCGAACTTGTCTAGGTTTCCAGACTTCAGAATAAAACACTTGCAACCAAACACGCGAAAATGAGAGACATTGGGCTTTCGCCCATATCTCAACTCATAAGAAGTGCGATGCAAGTGTGCCCTTAGAAAAACTCTATTTCTAACATAGCACGCGGTGGCTATAGCCTGAGCCCAAAACTTCCTAGGTGTAGGTACTCATCAAGCATCGTCCTGGCCATCTCGACCAAGGTACGGTTCTTCCTCTTCACGACGCCATTTTGCTGGGTGACGTGCGGAGAAGAGAACTGTTGCTCTACACCTGTCTCATCGCAAAACCTCTCAAAGTAGGAATTCTTGAACTCTGTGCCATTATCACTGCGGGAGCCGGAGCTCAACAAAAAGCCTACTAAAAAGACTCCAAAAATGGGTAAATGTCTCATCCGTCGAGGCTAAGAAAAACACCCAAGAGTACCTCGAGAAGTCATTGACCACAACAAGAACGTACCACTTCCCTCCTGCCAACTGCACTCTAGCTGGACCAACTGTGTCCATGTGGAGTAGCCGTTCCGGTACATCGGTCATAGTCACTGTGACTGGAGGATGAGAAGCGGCAACCATCTTGCCGTGCTGGCAAGGAGCGCAAACTAGATCTTTGACCATCTTGAGTTTAGGCAGACCACGAATGAGATCATGGCCACTAACTCGGGTCAAATGGTCAAATCCAATATGACCAAGTCTCCTATGCTAGAATGTGAGATCATGAGACTCTGAAGCAACTAAACACCTGAGAGGATCGGCAGAAGTCTCAACAAAATCAGCAAAAAAGATCCTCCCATATCTAGAAATCCCACAAACCAGACTCCCCGAAGAATCAAGAATTTTGCACGTATTTTTCTTGAAACTTACCTTGAAATTGTCATCGGTAAGCTGAGAAACAGAAAGAAATTGTATTGCAGCTTACCCACTAAGGCAACGTCTTTTAAAACAAAAGAATCATTAACACACACACATAGTACCTTTAGCAATGACATGCCCAGATGAGGCATCTCCCAAGGTGATAGTCTCATCACCTGAGCTCGGACAAGGGAAGAGAACCAACGAGAGTCTTCGGTCATGTGTCGAGAACAGCCGGAGTCTACGAGCCAAACATCTCCCTTCCCTGCCCGGCGAACCTGAGTCAACAAGAGAGGGATGGCTCAGTACTGGGATAAATCAAAAGAGATTTTAGAACCCAATACTGTGTCACACGACGAGCAGAAGAAGTAGTCACACACGACTGACCTCTAACTACCCTACGCTCTCCGTCGCTCAGAAAGCCAGAAGGTCTATGAGTAGACATAAAGCTGTTGCTGGGCTTGACTGCTATAGAAGAGTGAGTCGGAGCACCAGCAACATGCTAATCTCGCCGTGGATAGCTATCTCGATGGGGAAAACAAGATCTACCCTCAGGACGGCGAATATCATGAATAGAGGCAAATCGAGGACAAAAATAAGAGAAACCAGAAAAGCCAAGTCCTCGATTCTGCTTAAACACCTCAAACTGATCAACCTTAGACCTCGTGTTAGTCTTAGATGCACTCAAGTCTAGGGCTAACCCTGAATTCGCCTGAGAGCGCGAACACGGTCTCTCCGTGCGATCTTGGCGCGCTTGAAGCATCTCTCGATCCTGTGTCCATCCTTCTGACAGATAATGAAACTTCGCCTTCTGGGAGGTCGAAGCAACAGGTGTTATCACCTTACTATCAGAGATCCCTTGGACAAAGCCCGCAAATTTGAACTAAACCTTTTTGGTTCTGGGCTTGAGCTCGATCACACCTACTGCTATGGGTCTGAGAACAGCAGGTGGATGCTTCCTAACATCCTTAAGAAAATCGTATCCTAGACCTTGATTGAACTTGAAAATTTTGGACTTGTCTAGGATAAGATTCAGCTTCTTCTTGCCTCTTAAAAATCTCTCAAGAGTGTTCATAAGATATCGACACTCCTAAAAGAGAGAGGTGCAAGAAGAACAGGGGGAAGAGGAGACAGCAGGAGGAGACGAAGAAGAATCAACAGCAGAAGAACGAACATCATGTGCATGACTCTCCTTGTGCACAGCCGCCTCAACTTTGAGGGCTTCGTAGGACATGGAAGGGACAATCCTACTTCTAGCCATTTGGTCCTCGCGGCTAAGCGTCTCTACCATATCCTTAGGCTTCTCCCCCACCATAGCACACGCATCACAACACAATTGTGGCTTCTCTAGTAGGTCCTTAGTTAGCTTCACACATTTATCATTCAAGGTAACGAGTTCAAATTTTAGTTTTTCACAATTATTGCATGGTGAGCTAACAGGGTCCTTAGACGCATAATGAGCCATTTTGTTGTTGTGGTCAATCATTTCTTGAAACTGTTTTGAGACAAATTCAAGTTCAGCAGTCAATTTGGGACAATTGGTGCAAGACACAATGGGCTCAAGCAAGGAAGCATGCAATTCAACAATTTTATGATCTGCCTTCTTTAGGTTAATCTTTAAGTTATTACAACTTTCACAATTTTCAGGCAGATCAAGAAGCATAGTGTAAAGATCTCTAAAAGCATTGTCCTTAACCTCACATGAGGTGCAAGAAGTAGTCCCAACAGTAGTAGATGAAAGAGCCACAATCCTATTCATCTCTAATTCAGCTAACAGACTAACATCTCCACCTTAAGCAAGTCTAGCTCAGAAATCACACTATCATGAAAGGTCCTTAGTTTCTCCATATCTCCAACAAAGAAGAACATACATCACATTCATCACGGGAGGGAGCAGATTTAAGTGAAGTAAGCTCCCGTGACAAGCTCTCTACTTCCTTCTCTAGATCACAAACCCTAGCTCTAGATCTAGCATAAAATTTCTCTAGCTTGAGAAAAGCATCATTGAGCTAGTCGTAGGAGGGATCTACCTCATCGGAGTCGGTGTAGAGGTCGTCGTCGCTGACGTCGATCTCGTTGGCCATGAAGCACATGCCGATGAAGTCATCGCTGTCCTTGGGGTCTTGATCATCCTTGTCGTCGTCGTCACACCATCCTTCCATGTCGCTGAAGTTAATGTCGTCAAAGGCGGTGAGGACGAGATGGAAAAGCTTCTTGGCTTTCCCAAGGTTGCGGAACTTCTTCTCTTTGCCTTGGGCATGAGCTAGAGGCTTCTTGTTGCAGTTCTTGTTGATGTAGTCGTTCTTGTTCACACCGCCGAAGTCGTTCTTGCCCTTCTCCAGCTTGGGGCAATTTGCCCGAATATGGTTGGAGCCACCACACTCGAAGCAAATCACCGGCCCTCCTCTCTTCTTGTCCCCCGCTCTCTTGTATGTATGGGAGTTGCTCTAGTTGATCATCATTTAACTCACAAAGAGCAGCAAGAGAGAATCCAAAAACTATATCAGAAGAAGATCCAGAAGCTGTACTGGGATCGGTGACTAAGGCCATGGACTGAGACTTCGACTTGCAAGAGACAATGTCGATCTCGTGAATCTTGAGGCGTGAATACAACGCGTCAAGAGTCAATGTCGAAAGATCGGTCATGTCCTTGATGGTGGTCACCTTCATCTCCCAAACACGCAAATCCAAAGCCGAAAGCATTTGATGAGCATTGTCCGAGTCGGAGTATGTGAGACCGACCTCACGGAGGTTGCTCAGGATTTTATGGAACCTCACAAAACACTCATCAAGGGACTCTCCAGTGAGCATTTCAACCTTGTTGTAATCTCGCTTGTACTGGTCCTGTCGTACGGTCTTGATTTGGGTGGTGCCCTCATGGTATGCATCGAGGGTCACCCAAATGTCGTAGGCCGACATGAGATGATAAATGTGATCGAATTCTCTTCTGCTAAGACCTTGAATTATGATGTTCTTCGCCTTAGCATTTGCCTCAACATCAGGCATGTTTGCCACATTGATGTTCTCATCAGCAGGAACAACATAGCGCTTTTTGACCTTCCTCCAGATAGCATAGCCCTGAGCCTGTATGTAAGACTCCATCCTACTCTTCCAGAAAGGATAGTCGATCCCATTGAAGATAGGGAACTTGGTGGAATACTTGTCTGTCGCCATGGCCCACAGACCGGTTAAAATCTATAGAGAAGAGTTAACTGGCTCTGATACCACTTGTAGGACCGAAATGACAATAGAGGGGGGTGAATGCTGCCTTCAAACCGCCCCAAGTATTCACACAATCTTCTTCTCCGACAGCTATAGAAGCTATGAAGCAAGAGAATAAATGCTCACGGGAAACTGAAGAACAGATTAGAAAACAAAACAATAAAAAGTAACAGTGCAGAGAGTAGCCAACTGATGGCAAGCCTTGAGGCCGGTCAGACCGCAAGAGTGGAAGCGGTCTGACCGCAAGAGCTCCACTGGTCTAACCGCCAAGGCGCAGCCGGTCTGACCGCCGGAGTAAGGCTGATCTGACCACCAAGGGAAGAGCTGTCAGACCGCCGTGGAATTCCTGGTCTGACCAGAGAACAGTTTCAGCGAAAGAACCAGAGGCGAACCAAAAATAGAAAGAGGATGACCGAAAACTGATGACACAGTGAATACTGAAGAAGGAGAGAAAACAGAAGAATTGGATGAATGATTGCTGCTCCTCTTAGGACAACTAATCAGAGCTTCAACCTAAACAGAAAGCCAACCTTAGGAAGAGACAATTCAGAATAAAAGACCAACTCTACAGAAAATTCAGACATAGCAGAGAAAACATTCAACTGCAAGAGCTGAAAACAGAAGATGAGGCGTAGATTCAAATAGCTTGTGATTTCCTAATCTTATGAACAGAGACTTTTGATCACAACAAGGAAAGGCCTTAGAATGAGAAAACACATAACTCAAATAACTTTTAGCCAAAATTCATCAGTGAAGAATGGTTGAACAAAGAAATTAAGGAGAAGAAAATTTCTCAACCACTGGATCCAGATTGCAACTAGATTTTGATTTTCTTATCATTTGGCCATGATATTTCAATCCTAGCAACAATATAGCCTCTAATCCAAGAAGAAATCAAGAGCACAAGACTCCCCTGCTAACAACAACAATAAACCCTAGAAATGGGAGAAGGAGAAGAAATCTGTTAGCCAAACTGCTCATGACCAAGATGTCTGATTTCTGCATCACTTGAGGTTCTAGCATCTTTGTAACAACCCAGCTGTTAATTTCAAAATTTTCAGTAAAAAAATTATTACTTTAATTAAAAATAAAATATGTGTTCTTTGGTTGCTTAAATTTTGAAGATTTTATTTGTCTGTTTTCAGCTTTGAAAAAAAGCTTTTCTGAAAAGTAGTTTGACTAAAAACATAAAATGATGATTAAATAAAAAGGTATTTGAAACTTTGTGTTAAAAAACTATTTCAAATTAAGTATTTAAAGCATTTGGCTTTTATTTGGATTTTCTAGGATTTATTTGGAGTTATCCGGATTTTATTTCAAAGCCTAGGTTCAGAAAATATATTTTTAAGTATTTTATTAAAGACAAAAAAGAATTTATTTAGCCTTTGTCAAGCTTCCCTGAAATTATATTTATTTTTGAGAATTTGCTAAGATTTTAAAATCCATTTCAAAGCTAAAATGCCATTTTTGTAAAAATTAAAAGACCAAAATTTAAGTTGGAAATATTTTTCGTAAGTCTAAAAACTTTTATAGAATTTTTGAGAATTTTCTAGAATTAAAAATCAATTTTGAAAGTCAAAAAGATATTTTATAAAATTTTAAAAGGCCAAAATTGAATTAAAAATATTTTTCCTAAGTCTAAAATAGCTACAGGAATTTTCTATGAATTTTTTGGAATTTTTAGATATTATTTACTATTTTCTAAGTATTTATAAAATTATCTGGTATTTTCAAAAAATTTAATCTGAAAATTAAACCTGGATTAATGATGGGCTGACACGTGTCGTGCCCAGATTTAATCCATCTCTCTTCCCTATTTAATCTGAGCCATTCATCACCACTTAAACCACCAATTGCCTAGATTGGATTCAGTTGCCACTTGTCATCCATCCGGCCACATACCTCTTCATCTCCCTTTTCTCTCACCGACATGCGGACCCCACCCGTCATCTCCCACCTGACCTTATTCTTCCTCCCTCTCTCTCCTCCAAACGTATGCCACCATTAATGCCCGCAAGACCTTGGTTTTCGGCCTGCTCCCCACCTCCCGAGATGCCTCCTCGGCCTCCCCACCTCGCCGTCGCACCCCGCCGCCCTTTATTGCGCCGCCCGCGTAGAGTACAAGGTTTCCGGAGCAAACGACGTCGCCGATTCGCGCTAGGTCTTCGAGCAAGGCAAGTTACACCCTTGACCATGTTGAACCCATTACTTTAAATTATTTATGTTGATTTTTAACTTATTATGCATGTGTAATTTTATTCAAGTTAGTTTAAATTCAGTTTTGAACTCTAATTACACCCAAATTCTTTGGACAACCAAATTTGATATTGCTTACCATTATACCTTATCAACCCTAGATAAAACCTAGTTAGTACATTAGCACTAACTAAAAATTTTGTAGAAATGCTTAGCCATGCTCAGAATAATTATGGTTTGGGATGATCTTTCACATAAAATGATAAACTTTTATCCTGAATTCTTGATTTTGGTGAGTTAAGAATGTTTATGAAAATATTTCCAAACAAATATAAAACTTGGTTTAGACTTAGGCATTGGTATGGTGGTGGGTGCTTGTTGGCATGCATCGTTGTTTGGTGACACGATGTCGATTGCTAGGCACAAGGGGTAAGCGGTTAGGCCTAAGTCAAGTTAAGGACCAGTCTGTGAGCTACTATTACAAAGCCCTATTGTACTACCACAAGTCTGGTATGGGACAGACTTGGCCGAATAATTTGTGAAGTTCCAACATGATCTCGCTATAGGCTGAATGTGAGCACGGCGTAGGCCTGAGAAGTCTCACATGGCACATGAGGGGGCTCCAACATGTGGATTAATGTTGTGGTGAAACCTTAGTGGCGGCGTGTGACAACGGATCATTGTAAAGGCCTTGTCATGATCTCCTCGGCCGCACACCTAAGGAAGTGTGTAATCCGGTGGCAAAAAGGGATAATCATGTCTTGTGGGTAAAGCTGTACAACCTCTGCAGAGTGTATAACCTATCCTGGATAGCCGTGCCCATGGTCATGGGAAAGCTGAGTGAAGTTTTTCACGGATTAGACTTTGCTTTTAAAAATGGTTTATGAAAACCTTATGGATGGATGGAATCAATAAGAGATTTTGAAAATCGTATGGATGGATGGAATCCATACGAGTTCGTTTTGGAAAAAATGGTCTGGGTGGCATGCCCATGGATAGGTTGGTGTAGGGATGGACCTACACTAATGTTATTTATTTTGATTACAATGTTGTTTTACTTATTGTATCAAATTCAGTTTTTGCACTTACTTTATGATGTTTTCTTCAAATATTGCCTTTCATGCAAATCAACCATAATATGTCATCCTTTGTTACATCCTATTCACGCATCACTCTGTTATATTTCCTGGTGTAACTTGCGGAGTACTTTTTGTACCAATGTTGCTTAATCTAACTCTTTCAGAGGAAGCTTTCGACGACTATGGTGAGGACTGCGACTAGGCCACGTCTTACAGTCATTCGCCTTGTGGGAAGGCTGGATGGGCTGCTACTTTATGTTTTTCTTCTGCTGTCTTCTTTTGCTATTATTGTAAACTTTGGCCATCAGGCTCATATTAGTTAAATAAAGTTTGTCATTACGCATGATATTTGTCTTTGTCATACTGTGTGCACTAGCTTTTCCTGGGATAGTGCGATTAACACAGAGGGTTCTGGAGTTGCTGCTCTGGGTCCGGACATTTTGATCATGGAACCTTAAGCACATCCAGAATTCATCCTCTGATCAACAAGAACCAAGAATATTAATCTCCTTTGGCAATGAAGAACAGTAAACCCTAGAAACAGAGGAAGTCTGAAGCGAACAAATTCTTGAAAAGAACACTGCTATAGAGACCTTTGCTCTCGAGAATGAGCTAGCCAAGGGGCTTTGAGAAGATTCCTAGTTCAAAGCGAAATAATCTGGCAGCTTCTCAAACAAGAACTCAAATAGAACAAAAACAACTGAAAAGATCAGAGAGCAGAACAAGCACGCAAAGAGGAAGCGAGACAAGAAGGAAGCAAGAGATCAAAACATCTCAAACACAAGATTTCTTAAATGGATTCAGAGAGATGAATGATTACACAATGTGCTCTTTATTTAATATAGATGGTCATTTGTGCTTGATATGTATCTTTGTTCTACTGTGTGCACTAGCTGATCCTGGACTAGTGCGATTTACACAGAGGATCCAACAGTTGTTACTCCGGGTTCCGACAAAGGTGGTATCAGAGCCATGACGACTCTAAGACGTGACCATAGATAGAATAGAATGGTTGGACTTTAAGGATTTATTTCAAATAACCAGTAATTTCAGAAGTTTTGCTTATTCTTACCTCTTAATCTTTGCTTATCCTTATCTCAATCCTTTCTCGTCTTTATGTCATTTTTGAAAAACCTATTTTTGCCTCTTCCCTTGTTCCAAAACAACTATAGATGGCAATAGCTGGAATTCTTCGACCCTGTCGCCACTTCAATCTTCGCCTTGAAAGATCACGCTTTGTACCTCGACAGCTGCGAAGGATCACACCAAGACAACCCTACCTCTCTAGGTTAAGTTGTTAAGCTAGACAAGATAATGGTTATGAGTCGCGCTTCTCTTTGTCTGGCATTGTAACTATTGCTTGTTATTTGCTTAATAAAGGTTTTGTTAGGTCGGTATTTTGTTTTGGGGTTGCGCAAAACGTCCGCTATTCCTCCTTTGCCTTGAATCTCCTCTCTCCTAATATTTGGAAGCATCAAGCTGGAGCACCAATTGCCAACAGCCTCCAAACAGCAAATTGAAGGACACAAAAGTTCACAAAGGGACATCCGAATCGTATCACCACTCAAGGCATACAGAGTAAGCCAAACCTATTTCTTTGCTAGCCCGTGCGAATCTCGGGGACGAGATTCTTTTAAGGGGGATAGATTGTAACAGCACAGGTTTTTATTAAAATAAAAATAAATAAATAAGTAGGAAAAAATATTAAAATAAAATTTCAATTAAAATAAGTATTTTTGTTGCCTAAGTTTTATTTTTGCTTTGCCCTAATTTTTCTGTTTTTGACAAGGCTTGATTTGAAAAGTAATTTAAGTGAAAACCTAAAAAATATTATTAAATAAAATGGTATTTTGATTTTCTATAAAAATCCTAATTCAAATTAATTATTTGGATTTATTTGGCTCTTATTTGGTTTTCTGGGTTTTTCTGAGTTCAAAAATCTATCTTGAAATTAAAAGGTACTTTAAACATAAAAATATAATTCCAACATTTGTTGGAAATATTTTTATTAAGTCCAAAACATTTTTAGAAACTTTTCTGAATTTTTCTAGAATTTTTGGAAGTTATTTCATATTTTTCTGAGCATTATTGAATTTTCTAGGCTTTCCTGAAAATCCAAAATGAAAATAAAAAATCCACAAACCCTCCGTCCGGCCGACACGTGGACAGCCCGATAACCACCCACATCGTCTCTCCCCGGCCCATCCCCACTGCCCGCTCCTTCCGCCTTCCCCTCCTCTCGAGCTGACACCTAGTTGGCCCAGATGGAGCCACGCCACCCCATCTCGGCCCATCCTCCGCCATTCCCTCTCACTTACCTCCGCACCCGTCCGATTCGCATTCGGCCACTCTGCTCCCTCCTCGCTCCTCTCTCTCTGCACCCCGGGCCCGCTTGTAGGGAGCTTCTTCCCCGCGCGAGCGCCGCCGCCAGGCCGTTGGCCGCTCCACCATTCCCAGCCCTCCCCTTCGTGCGCCACTCCGCGTACTCGTCGCGCCCACCTCCCGCCATTCGCGCCCCCATCGCCCACCTTCCTCCCCACTCCTTGCGCTGCCTGGCCTCATCCACCCGCAACCGCCGCCATGCCCGCGCCAACTCCGGCAACCGATTCTCTCCACGCCGCTCCTCCCCTCCCCTATTTAAACCCACCCCGGGCTCCGTCTCGTCTCGCTCCACCTCCCTTCGCCCTCCTCTCCCCTCTTCGGTGAACCGAGCGTCCCCGCGCCGTGTTCCCCCACCACCGTCGCCGCCACCAACCTCGGCGAGAAATCGCCACTACCTCGGCCACCGTCAAGCCTCGCCGCTGCCCTCCTCGACTTCCCCACCTCCCTGCGAAGCCCCTCCACCTCTCCGCTGTGCTTCCAGGCCACCGGAGCGTCGACTTCGCTGGTGACCCGAGCTGCGCCGCCGCCTCTTCTTGCCGCCGGCCTGTCTCCGGTCGCCTCCGGTAAGGCCCATGCCCCTCCTCGAGATCCCCGCAGTCCCCTCTTCCTCCTCCACCCCTCGCCGTCGGCCGCTAGTTACCGGAGCACCGGTGAGCTCCTACTCCCGAGCGCCGCCTCAGGCCGGAACTACCACCGTGCCTGCGTGGTAGCTGACGTGGGGCCACGTCATCACCACCTCGACTCCTCCCTACCCCATCAGCGCCACGTGCGCACCAGTCCACCTCCCTGCCACCTCAGCGTCCACTTCGGTCCATGGATTCGGTCCATAGACCCAGGGCCCACCTGTCAGACTTTAGTTCGAAGGGTTGATGTCATGCTGACGCCATAATTCCGATTTTCCAGTTAAAAAATAATTCAGCCAAAAATAAATTCAGAGCTTACGTCATAATTCCCATTTTCCTTTAGAAAAATAATTCCAAAAATCCAGATTTTTTATTTTCTCTTATTTTAAACTTCCGAGAGCCCATTCTTCTTCATCCTAACTCTGATTGAGCCCATTCAGATTTCTAAATTCATTAAAAATTCCCCTCTATCCTTTCATGGCCTCAATTCAAACATTTGAAGTTCATTTGAATTTATTTTGAATTTATTTGAATTTGGTGAGTTATTTTCACGTGTAGACTTCGACGATTCAAGAGAATTCTTCGATGAAGATTTGCCCCCAACCCAAGAGCCAGGCAAGTCACACACCTTGATTATGTTGATCCCAGATTTCAAAATAAAATTTATGTTGTTTTAAACTATTCTGCATGCATACTTTTATTCAACGTATTTCAATTAAGTTTTAAATTTAGTTAATGCCTACTTGTTAATTATTCCATTGATGTTGAATTCCTCGATACCTTGTCATCCTGGATTAAAACTCTAGTTAGTACACTAGTATTGGCTAGAGAGTTTTTACATCATATGCTTAGACCAGCTTAGATATAATCTTGGTTTTGGGGTATCTTTTCACATAAAATGATAAGCTTTTGATATGTATTCTTGACTTCGGTGAGTTAAGGAGGTTTATGAAATATTTTGAAAAGAAAATATAAAATCTGGTTTAGACTTAGGCCATTGGTCAGGTGGTGGGTGCAAGCATGCCTTGTTGTTCGGAGATTCAGGGTTGATTGTCGAGCACGAGGGTATGTGGTTGGGCCTAAGTCAATTAATGACCGGTATGTGAGCTACTGTTGCAAAGCCCTATCATACTACCATAAGGCTGGTATGGGACAGCCCTGACTGAATAATTTGCGGAGTCCCAACCTGGGCTAAGTTGTAGGTTGAAGTGAGCGTGGTCAGTGCCATGTGAAGTCTCACAGTTTGAAGTGAGTGTGATCAGTGCCATGTGAAGTCTCATTCAGCTCAAGAGGGGGTCCTGGTCTGGTGGATTCCTTACTGGGGTGAAACCTTAGAGTTGGCTTGACCAGGTTGAAGGCTTTGCATTGTAAAGGTCTTTTCATGATCTCCTCGCCGCACACCTAAGGAAATGTGTAATCCGGTGGCAATCCGGGATGATCATGTCTTGTCGGTAAAGCTGTACAACCTCTGCAGAGTGTATAATCTATCTTGGATAGCCATGCCCATGGTCATGGGCATGCTGAGTAAGAGGTTTTCATGGATTAGACTTTGTTTCTCAAAATGGTTTTGAAAGCCTTGTGGATGGATGGAATCCATGAGAGACTGAAAACCTTGCGGATGGATGGAATCCATGAGAGACTGAAAACCTTGCGGATGGATGGAATCCGTGAGAGATTGAAACCTGGTGGATGGATGGAATCCATCAGAGTTGCATAGTGAAAGCGTGTGGATGGATGGAATTCATACGTGATCTTTTGGAAAAGATGGTCCGGGTGGGATGCCCATGATTAGGTTGGTGTTTGGTCAGAGCCTGCACTAACAGTATTATTTTTTATTACAAGTATTATTTTTACTTACTATATTAAATTCAGCAATTTCAATATATTTACTATATTTCTTTAAATGTTGTTTTTTGCAAACTAACCCTATAAGCCTTCCATTGATGCCTTTACCATTATGTTGCATTTCTCCATGTGATTTGCGGAGTACAAGTTTGTACTCACCTTGCTATCTCCACACAGAGGAAGATGACGTCGACTACGGTGAACATCTGGATGACTAGGCTGTGTCTTACTGTCGTTTGCCTGTGGGCAGGCTTGGGCTTCGCTTCTTATCAGTTTGCTGCCGCGGTTATTTTGTCTTATTATTGTTGCCAATGAGCATTGCTGTAAGACTTGGCCATAAGGCCATACTCTTTATTTAATATAGATGGTCATTTGTGTTTGATATGTATCTTTGTTCTACTGTGTGCACTAGCTGATCCTGGACTAGTGCGATTTACACAGAGGATCCAGGAGTTATTACTCCGGGTTCCGACAACTGGCAGCCTCGGGCGATGGAAAGTGATGGTCAAAAGTGGTCGGACAGAGTCAGGTCAGCAATGTGCGCTGAGAGAGTAGAGAGAGCAAAAAGTTTGGCGCAGCGGTGGCGGCCGTGGTCGATGACTCTGACACGGGTTCAGGGCAATTAAGGGAGCGTGTACGACCTCTGACAAGTGGCGCAGGGGTGGCAGCAACGCGAGAACAGGCGGAAGGAGTCGGGCGGCGGCAAAACAGGGGCGGCAATGATTGTTTTTAGTTTGTGAATAGTGACGGCGAGTTTCTCCTTCATTGAAGCGATGCTGGTGTGGATTAGTGGCTTGGATGGTTGAGATTCGTGTGGAATTAGGTTAAGGATAAAAGGAAATCAAATCTAAATAGAATTCAAAATTTTCTTTTGAAAATTGGTTTCGTTTCAACCTACCCCCTTAAAAAGAATCTCATCCTCAAGATTCGGGGAACAGGCTGGAAAATTTCGCTGCAAATCCAATTCTTGCTCCCAAGTTGTTTTATCCACTGTGTTATTTTTCCATGGAATTTTGTGAAGTCTGACAATCTTGTTTCTTAACTGTCTCTTTGTGTTGTCCAAGTCAATATACCCAAGGCGCAATTTCCACTGTTTTTAGGTTTTGAAAAGCTTAGGATTTTTTATAAAGTAGTGTACGACACCCCTTTTTCCAATAAAGATCAAGGAAACAAATGCATAACTCCAGGGTCAATTAAAACCGATGAGGACTTCGAGTGATTGTACCTATGATGACATCAGTAGCTCTTGTTGCTCCTGTATTCGAGATATGATTTGTTTTTACTTGATTTGGCTTTAACTTTCCCCTTCTCTTGCTAACATGCCTGTTGATGTTCCAGTTGGTGGTGGTGCAGGTGCAATTTGTTGAGGAATAGTTGGTTGAGCTTGAGTCTTAACTTGAGCTTTTGCCACTTTAGAAGGCAATCCTCTATTAGGGCATTGATATTTGAGATGACCGGTTTGTCCGCAATGGAAACATGCCTTTCCCTTATGTGGGCAATTTTAGTAATAGTGGTTTTCTCCACAAATATGGCACTGTACTATGTGAGTTGGGGAACATTATACTGCGAGCTTGGAGTAGTAATGTACTGAGGTCTTGGAGTGAGTATTACTTGTTGATTTTGTCAATACCTAGTTTGTGGTGATAGCACCGTTTTCCTTTTGGGTGCATCTGATGATGATGTCTCCTGCACTATCTTTCTTTTTTGGACATCTTTTAACTCATTCCTTGCTTCTTCAAACACAATTAATTTATTTACCATAGCAGGCAAATCTTTAAAGTCCATTGCTAAGATGTGATACTTCAAGGACTTTTGCAACCCTTCCTTAAATCGCTCCATCTTCTTTGCTTCGTTCTTAACATCATCCGGAGCATAATGAGCAAGTTGGTTAAATTGGTGAAAGTATTCCATTACTGTTCATCATCTTTGCTTGAGTGTGAGGAATTCTCGTCGTTTCACTTTTATAGCCCCAATGGAAACATGGGCTTGGCGAAATGATTCTTCGAATTCCTTCCATGATATTTCTTAGTCTTCATGCATGACTTGATACACTACTACAAAAGAGGCTATACTGGACAGGTACATCACAGACGGTTCATACGGAACCGTCTGTGCTTGAACTATCATAGACGGTTTATACTAACAACCGTCTGTGATATTTTCATAGACGGTTATTAACACGAACCGTCTGTGATAATTGAGACATCACAGACGGTTTGTGTTAACAACCGTCTGTAAACTTTCACAGACGGTTCTTAACATGAACCGTCTGTGATAATTGAGACATCACAGATGGTTCGTGTTAATAACCGTCTGTGAACTTTCACACACGGATCTTAATACGAACCGTCTTTGGTAATCTAGACAACACAGACCTTTGTCGTATGAACTACAGAACCTATACTGAGACAAGAGTCAAATTCAAGGTAAATTTATTAGGGGCTTAAGCGTTCATACCCTCGTTTTCAAGCGAAATGGTGATTTTACCCTCATTTTTTAAACTTTGTGATTTTACCCCTGTGTTTTTGAACTGAAGGGAGAGTCTACCCCTATTCCGTTAAAGGCAGTTAACGGTGTTAACTTTTGCACGAATAGACAAGTTTGCCCATGTGATTTTACCCCTGTTTTGTTAGATAACTTTGTGATTTTACCCCTATTTCGAAATTGAAGTTTTGACATATTTGGTAGGGATGTTGTCAACAGAATTAGACACAAATTTATGCATTCGTTTTATTAATATAAATCTGGACAAAATTTATCAAATTTTGCAAAATTTCGACAGCATTTATGCCAAAATTCAGAGAAACACAATTAATGTCTAGATGACATACCAACATATCCATATGACATACATGTACATGTCATATTAATGTCTAGATGACATACCAACATATCCATATGACATTGCAACATACCAACATATCCATATGACATTGCAACATACCAACATACCAACATATCATGCCATACATGTACATGTCATATTAATGTCTAGATGACATACCAACATATCCATATGACCTTGCAACATACCAACATATCATGCCATACATGTACATGTCATATTAATGTCTAGATGACATACCAACATATCCATATGACCTTGCAACATACAGGTCCGCATGACATGTCAAACAAAAGTAGCAACTAGCATTGGGTTTTTAGATCTCTATTGGCAAACATCACATTCAACCATTAAGACCTAACAAACTAGCAAGTCTCCCAGTAGTTCCTCCTCTCCTTCCCCTTCCTGAACCTCTTCCCTTCCCTTCCCAGAGCAGCACCACTTCCACGTCATATGGAGAGAGTGAAAACAAGTTAGTACAGTTAGAAATGTTATAATTTCCAAAAAAAATTGTAGTGGACAGCAATGCGTTCATGAATTACATTGTCTCATTGTTGTCATCTCCTGACCCTCCTCCCCTTCCTGACCCTCTTCCTCTTCCCCTTGCTGTACCAGAACCACTTCCCCTACACATGGAGAGAAGAAAACATGTTAGTAAAGTTAGAAATGATTAAATTTGAAAAAAATAGGAATGGACAGCAAGGGATGCATGACTTACATTGGCTCATTAATGTCCTCTTGTGTCTCCCTTCCCCTTCCCTTCCCCTACCCCGTCCCCTTCCACTTCCCCTTCCAGTTGCACTAGCACTAGCACTAGCACTTGCAGTTGCACTGTATGCGTGAGAAAAGAATGTGTTACTATAACTACCGATTAGTACATGAGGTTAAAAAACAGTAATACATGCATGACTTACATTGGGTCATTGCTTTCTTGTGCAGATCCATCTTGTGGTGTTGAGAGCCTCTTCTTTTGACTAGCAAGAGGACCTCCTTGGCAATGTTTAGTCAGTATGGCCTAGTTCATTGCACTCGAACATACCTTCCTTTTCTTACTAGTGCCAACTTCATCATGTTGTTTGATCCTAGATTTTCTTGGTCTCCCAGTTTCTTCTCAATTTGGGCTTCTTGATTTTGTAGCCTAAATCAACATGTGGCCACTGATCTTTGGATGTCATTGGATTGAATTTGCATGCATACGCCTTCCTGAACCTATCAATAGAGAAGTACTCATGGACAAAGTCATCCATCTGTACCTCCCTGCTAATCTTTGCAATGAAAGCCAAAACATGGCTGCAAGGCTTTCCAGTCACTTGCCAAGCTCTACAAGTACAAGTCTTTTGCTCCAAGTTGACTGCATGCCTGAATCTATTCACAGTGACTTCAGCTTTCCCAGACCCACATATTAGAATCTCATGGTCTTTGATACCCTTGCTTTTAGCATTCAAATCATTGGTAATAGCTGGGATTATTATTCCTGACATATTACTACCAATCTTGGACCTCAAAACAAACTTCTCAATAATCATTTGTCGTATCTTGTCAAGCATTTCAACAATCTGAAAGTCCTTTGATTTTAACACCCAACTATTGAAACATTCAGAGAGGTTGTTATTGATATAATCTACCTTGCAGTCTTCACTGAATTTGCTTCTACTCCACACATATGGATGATTCTCATCCAACCATTCAATGGCCTTAGGATCCTTCTCCTCTATTTTCCCCTTGAAGTAGTTGAAATCTGAAATTGTGAAGCTCTTGGCAGCACACCACATATTCTTGCCATAAAGAGTACCATTGAAACTTTTCTTCGTGTTCTTCCACAAGTGCCTCATACATTCTCTGTGTTCCACTCTAGGATACACATCATCTACAGCCACTTCTATTCCTTTTCCTGCATCTGTACTAATGACCAAGCCTGCATGAACATTTTGCTCTATGTCAGAAAGTATTAGAAACTTGAAAATTGGAAAACGAGTTAGAAATGTATATACCGAGGTGTACCAATAGCCTTCTTCACATTATTGACAAACCAAGTCCAACTTTCCTTAGACTCGGTCTCAATCACTCCATATGCCACTGAACAAGCAATTATGACCATCTATCGCAATACCGATGCCAATCGACCTCTCGACCTTCTGTCAAGTGTGTTGCATCCATGGCAATGTATGGTCTGCACCCTTGTAAAAAGCCATCGATGCATGGTTTAAGAGCAACAAAGAACCGCATAAAACACACATCACCATTGTGCTCTTCAGTCTCTAGCTCAACAACACTACCAGGTACTGATCTCAGAAGCTCAGCTTGATAAGTAGGCAACAAATCATAACTATCATCCCCAGCCGAGCGTCAGGCCCCAGCGTCTTCTCCTCAGCGTCAGCGGCGGCTTCTCCTCAGGCCCCAGCGTCGGCTCAGCGTCACAGCACCAGCGGCCTCCGCCCTCCCCTCCCGGATCTACTCTCCACGTCGCCCTCCTGGTCCCGGATGGCCGGATCCGCTCTCCGCCGGTGCCAAACCTGGGGGCCGGCCGAGCCGCGCTCGAGGACCGCGCGCCGCGCTGAGGGCCGCCGCGCGCCGCTCAGGGCTGGAGGACCAGCGCCGCCGGGGCTCGAGGACCCGCGCGCTGGGGCTCGAGGACGGCGCGCGCCGCGCGCTCGGGTCGCCGCGCTGGGGCGCGCGCCGCGCTGCGGCCGGCGCCGCGAGCCGCGCTGGGGGCCGCCGCCGCTTGGGGCCGCCGCGCGCTCGAGGCGCGCACTGAGGCCGCCGCGAAGTCGCGCTGCGCCGCGCTCGAGGCCACCGCCGTGGGTGCCGCCGCGCCGCTCAAATCCTAACCCTAGCCTTTCGCGTGGACTGAACCGAGTGACCGAGGGACTTCGAACCCGTGTGGGTGAGCTCCAGGCAAAGGATAACGTATGGGGTATTCTTGTCTTTTCGCGTGGGCATCTTTTGTTTTCTTTACCATTTAATCCTCCGGTCTTAACGTGTCGAAAAACAGGTAAACGGAGTCTTCATTTCAAAATCGCGAGGGCAAAATCACAAAGTTAAAAAGTAGGGTAAAATCACATTTGCAGTTCGTAACAAGCGTAAACACCAAATTCCCTTTTATCTTTTGGGCTTCATATGCTTCTTCTTCGACTTCAAGAGTTGGAGGATCAGCCGATGTGTTCTTGAATGCCATGAAGATTGTCCTTGCCCTCTCCACTTCCTCCTCTAGCCTGGGCAAATCATTAGCATGGCCCATAATCTCAAAGAGAATGCCATGATAAGCTTCCTCAGAATCGGCCGATTCTGCTTGATCGGCAAGGTTATCCATGTGTCTCTGCACTGCCGCAAGGGCTTCCTCCATTTTGTGCACATTGCAGAGAAGAACGAGGTTGAGGGCGGCTTCCCTTTCCTGAGTGGCAACGAGACACCTCCGTCGACGGTGGATGATGAGGTCTAACTGACAGATGGAAGCGAGTCGAGGAAGGAGAGCAGGGTGTAAGCGGAGGAGCTGCTCCAGACGTAAATTGTTGGCCGCCTGTGTAAGGTTGCGTCCGAACAACTCATGATGGATAGATGAGAAGAAGGAGATCAAAAGAATATTAGATGTCCTTATTGAGAAATCTGGTGATGAAGATGATGAGGGAGAGGACAGTTTAGAAGAGATGGATTAGGGTGCACATATTTAACAGTTCGTATTCCAAACCGTCTCTGATATTAATGTCACAGATGGTTCACATTTCAAACCATCTCTGATATTAATATCACAGACGGTTTATATTCCAAACCATCTGAAAGCATCTAGGCCCCTAAAAATGATTTTGGTAATTAATGAAATTATGCGAAAATGAGACTAACGTATTTCATGAGCATGAGAAGGGTTGGTCCACACTGTAGCGACAAGATGCAAACCAGAGGATACGTGTAAAGATCAAGTTGGCTCAAGACAAAGGTACATTTAGAATAGGAACCCTTTTTGAATTTTACCGGTCTTAGGTGAATGGTGGAAGACCGGATTATAGGATAGATGATCGTACCATCAAGGGGGATCTTGGCTAGTAGCTTGAACACATATCTCCTGTGCCAAATGGTTTAATCTTAAAACTTGCATCCATTAAAATTCAGCTTTCAAACGAATTCTGTGCTCTGGCTGGAAGAGCGGTAGTACCGTAGTTTTGAACGTCGGAACTACCGAAAAGCGGTAGTTCCGCAACCAAAATGCGGTAGTACCGGCTAGCGGAAGATCCGGTTTTGGAGCGGATCAATATTTCCAGAGAGCACCCTTGGCTCTTTCCAAAATCTTGTGGGAACGGAAGTACCGGCTATTTGAACGCCGGTACTACCGCTGAGAGCGGTAGTACCGCATCCTAAAGCGGTACTTCCGGACCCCGAAAGATCCGGAGGGAGAGCGGATCAATTTTTTCAGAGAGCGCCCTCCGGATGAAGCCTGGATTTCTCTGGAGCGGAAGTACCGGAAATTTCAACGACGGAACTACCGCTGAGTGCGGTAGTTCCGCTACTCAGAGCGGTACTTCCGGAGTCCGGAAGATCCGACTTCAGAGCGGACGCATTTTTCCAGAGAGCGCCAAATCTGGGACCCTTCGGAGTTTTGGCTGGAGCGGTAGTACCGCGCCGACTTTGCGGAACTACCGGGTAGCGGTAGTACCGCAAATATCAACGGCGGTAGTACCGCGCCGCCAAATCCAACGGTCACTGCAGACGTCTGACATAGCCGTTCTGGCGCGAAGATTTGGTAGCGGTAGTACCGGCCCTTGGGAGCGGTAGTACCGCTCGACCAGAAATTTTTCTGGAAACTGTGTCAAATGGCTAGTTTTGGTTGGTGGAGGCTATAAATACCCCCACCACTGCTCAAGGGCACAGGTTAGAGACTCATTGCATATTTCTCAAGCCCTAGTGCATTCATTTCACCTCAATTCTCTCTTTGCACATCAAAGTGAGGTGGTTGAGCATTTAGTGCTAGATTTCAATTGCAAATCCATTTGGCACTAGAGTTGCATTCAAGCGAACACCGAGATCTGTTACTCTTAATGCTTGCCGGCACTTGGACGATCCGGTGAAGGTTGGCTCGGTGATCTTCTCAAGAAGATTGTGAGAAGACCCGGTAAATTGTGAAGGTCGGAGCTCGCCTACCCGGAGCGGGGAAGAGCTACACTAGTGATCGAGGTGTTTGGCTTATTTCGTGGAGCCGGTCCGATTCGTTCGGGCTTACCTCAACATGGACTAGGGGAAACCGGCAAGTTTCCGATCACCACGGTAAAAACATCGGTTGTGTCTCTTGTCTCTTTAGCTCTAGTTTATTTGCTTCATTGTGATCACTTATTTGCTTAGAGCTAGAGATTGCTATATTATTGTCTAGAATTGCATAGGATTAATTGCTTTACCATCTTGTTTATTTTAACTGTAAAGAATTAATCAAGTTAACTAAAAATTTTTAAAAACCTCCTATTCACCCCCCCTCTAGTCGGTATCCTTGATCCTACACCGTCTCTGATATGTGACTTACCATAGATGGTTCATAATATGAACCGTCTGTGATAAGTGAGACATCACTGACGGTTCGTGTTATGAACCGTCTGTGAATGATGCGATCAACATAGACGGTTCATATAAAAAACCATCTGTGATATTGCGGACATCACAGACGGTTCGTATTAATAACCGTCTATGATAATTCATAGACGGTTATTAATACAAACTGTCTATGATATATTGGTATCACAGACCATTTGTTGTTGGAACCGTCTGTGATAATCTGCGCTATTAATTACTGGGCGTATGTGCTTGATCTCGACACAGATCTCTGTCTTCATTGCGCTGCATCGGTGGAGCGAGGCAACCGGCTTTAGGGAGTTAGCGATGAAAACATATCGCCGTCTTCTTAGTGATCAGAGGTTAGTACTCGATTACTTTTAATAACTTATATGCATGCATGTTTTTGTAATTGAAAGAGATGATAGATAGGTTTTTATTTATTTTAGATCTAGCTAGCTAGTTAGGTTTAGAAAGATAATGTTAGTTTGCTCAATTTCAAAATAGGTAAGTACTCGTACGTAGTTCACTACCTTCAATATATTCTTGCTAATAATTGTTAACACCTATTTGTTACTTGTGTAGCGAGATGAACTGAAGCTGGATGTACATTGAGAACCGTGTGAGTGAAGAGTACATTAATGTTGTGTCTGCTTTTAGAAGAGCAGCTGAAAAGGTATGCTGAAGAAGGGGATGGAATATATGTACTGTCCATGCATTGATTGTGATAATCTAAAGATGTTTAGTAACTTAGCGCAGATCGAAACTCACTTGATTCGAAGGGCTTTCAGAAAAGGGTACAAATGTTGGACCAGTCACAGTGAAGAGAAGAGTACACAAGAAGGTAGTTATGACATAGTCGAGGGAGACAACGATATGCCGGTTGTGGACTGTGCTTTCGATCATGAGGATAGGTCGCAGGATGACAATCTAGATCAGATGTTACGTGATGCAGAAGGGAACTATAGTGAGAAGGAGTTTGGTAAATTCAATGGCTTGATGGAGGACTCGGAGAAACCGTTGTTCTCGGGTACAAGCCGCAATACACGAGGTTGTCATCAGTTTTAGAACTACTGAAATTGAAGGCAAGCAATGGTTGGTCCGACAAGAATTTCACGGCATTATTAGGTCTCCTAGCGGACATGCTTTGAAATGGAAATATGTTACCGAGAACCACCTACCAAGCCAAAAAGATTCTTTGTCCATTGGGAATGGAAGTAGAAAGAATACATGCATGTCCAAATGACTGTATCCTGTACCGTAAAGAGTATGCTAGCTTACACGTTTGTCCAGTGTGCAAAGCATCCTGATACAAGCATAAAAATGACTCCGATGATGGGAAGGGCATCGAGGCGAAGCAAGGACCTCCTGCTAAGGTGTTGTGGTATCTTCCTGTAATTCCCCATTTGAAGCGTTTATTTGCAAACCACAAGGATGCAAGATTGATGCGTTGGCATTGGGAGCAGTGTAAGAAAGACGGAATGATAAGACACGTTGCTAATTCTGCCTAGTGGAGGAACATCGATAGGATGTTTGTAGATTTTGGTGTGGAACCGAGGAATATAAGGTTTGGGTTGAGTACAGATGGAATGAATCCTTTTGGTAACATGAGCAATGACGTAGCACTGCCCGTGACTCTGTGCATGTACAACCTTCCTCCTTGGCTGTGTATGAAGCGGAAGTATATTTTGATGTCACTACTTATCCAAGGGCCAAAGTAACCTGGGAACGATATTGATGTGTTCCTAGCACTATTGGTGGAAGATCTTGTAATACTGTGGAACGAAGGGGTACATGTATGGGATGCGGACAAACGAGAGAACTTCACTCTATGTGCCATGTTGTTATGCACCATTAATGGTTTTCCTACCTTCGGTAACTTGTCAGGGTTGAGTACAAAAGGAGCCAAAGTGTGTCTGCACTGCTTAGATTATACCAAGAGTGTGTGGTTGAATAACTCGCGCAAAACTATGTACATGCGTCACCGTAGGTTCCTTCCAAAGTGTCACCCATACCGCAAGATGAAGAAACAATTTGACCAAAAAAAGAGGATTACTCAGTACCAAGGCTTTTTAGCGGGAAAGAGGTGTATGATATGGTCAAGGATATCAACATTGTGCTTGAAAAGGGACGTAAATTGAGGACCTGTCGGAAGAACATGTGGAAAAAGAGGTCAATATTTTAGGACTTGACTTATTGGGAGCATTTAAAAATTCGCAATTGCATCGATGTCATGCACGTAGAGAAGAATGTATGTGACAGTTTGATTGGTTTCTTACTGAACATTCCTGATAAAACAAAGGATGGTGTCAACGCAAGGCGTGACTTGGTCGCTATGAACATCAGGAACGAGTTAGCACCGATAGAGACCAATAATGGCCAGACGTACCTTCCCCCAGCTTGCTACACTCTATCTAGGTCCGAGAGAACTCAACTGTGCCAGTGCTTACATGGTGTGAAAATTCCATCCGGTCACTGCGCCAACATGAAGAAACTTGTTTCCATGGAACATTTGAAATTAATTGGCATGAAGTCTCATGACTGTCATGTGCTAATGACACAAATGCTACCTTACTTGTTGCAATTAGAAGTATTTCGCCGAACAAGGTTCGAGTGATAATCATAAGGCTATGTTATTTCTTTAATGCAATTGCTCAGAAGGTCGTTGATCCCGATGGACTAGATGTTCTGCAAACCGAGGTGGTGACAACTCTATGTCATCTAGAGATGTATTACCCTCCATCATTTTTTAATATCATGGTCGATCTCATTGTCCACCTTGTGAAAGAGATAAAGATATGCGGCCCCATGTTTCTACGTCATATGTACCCTTTTGAGAGGTACATGGGAATTCTCAAGTCCTATGTACGCAATCAATCTCGACTGGAGGGTAGCATCACCGAAGGTTATACAACAGAAGAGGTCATTGAATTCTACATCGGCTACATGGCTCAGGTCGAGCTGATAGGTGTACCTCTATCTCATCACGAGGGGAGGCTAGAGGGTATCGGGACTATCGGAAGGAAAGCAATAACGCCAGATCAAAATACGTATGCTCAAGCCCATTTCACGGTTTTACAACACATGACTAAAGTGACCCCATATATTGAAGAGCACAAGGACATGCTACGTCAAGAGAATGCAGGCCAGTTAGAAGTTTGGATCACGAGACAACACAACCGTCAGTTCAACAAATGGTTGAAGGTGCGATTGACTAGGAGGTCACCAAGTGAAACACTACAATGGTTAGCAAAAGAGCCAAAATTTACAATTGTGACATGGCAAGGATATGACATTAATGGCTACACATTTTATACAATAGATCAGGATAGAAAAAGCATAATGCAGAACTCAGGTGTCCGCATAGATGCCTATGATGCGCACGTCAGTACCGCTGGCCCAAGCTTGTACTACGGGCTTGTAGAGGAGATTTGGGAGCTTGACTACGTGATTTTCAAGATTCCTCTATTTCAATGCCATTGGGTCCAACTCCCACGGGGTGTAAAGGTTGACAAGTACAGCATTACTACTGTGGACCTCAAATGTGTAGGATATGAAGACGAACCATTCGTACTCACGAGGCAAGTTGCTCAAGTATTTTATGTAGCCGACCCGGCAAATATGAAGTGCCATGTAGTTCTTTAGGGAAAAAGAAGGATTGTCGAAGTTGAGAATGTTGTGGATGAGGAAGAGTACAATCAATTTGATGAGTTGCCTCCATTCGGAGACGGCATCAGGTTCGAGGAAGAACAAGGCGATGAAGTAAGCTATATGTGTGTCGATCATCGTGAAGGGCTCTATTTAAAAGGAAATAGCCAGGTGTAATAAATGATCCCATAAAGCCAGCACCTATTTGGAAATTGTTGAAATCTAATCATAATTAGTGAACTCGGCATGTAATTATGGAACTATATTCCATTGTAATTGTAAATGACTCAAGAACTAAGAAATAGTTATATTTATGATTATGCTTGCGTTTTCACATTGCATGGCCAGCATTTATGATTTCTAGATGCAGAGAACTATCACAAGCGGTTTATCGGAAGAAACCGTCTGTGATGATACATCACAGACGGTTCTATTTATAGAACCGTTTATGATATGTTGAATATCACAGACAGTTCTATAAATATAACCGTCTGTGATACTCGTTATATCACAGACGGTTCTATAAATAGAACCGTCTGTGATACTCGACATATCACAGACGGTTCTATTTGGTTCTATAAATAGAACCATCTGTGATATAACTATCAACGAAAATGTATCCTTTGTGCAAGATTACATAACGAGGGGATTGATTGCTCACAGCGACAAGGAGTACATCATGGTACCCTTCAACCAAGGGTAAGTGCTTCACTAGTTGCCACACAAGTTTTATTTGTTCTTTATATGCAGCATGAACTTAGCATTAATCACTATGGCGGCACACCTGACTAGGTCTCACTGGATTTTGATTGTGATTGTACCAAAGTGGAGCAACGTAATATACCTTGATTCCCTACTTAGGAGCAACCACGACTTTAGTCGTGTGCAAGAAGCAATTAACAGGTAAACTCATTTCCTCCATACATAACTCTATTGTAATCTTTCCTTCATTTGCAATGGCCGAGGCTAACTTTTTTGAATCACGTAGGTCGTTTACCGCTTATGTTGCCCTAGGAGGGAGACACAACAAATCCAGTGACACCTTGCGACACAACATGTAATTTTCGGTACCTGCTACAACACAACAAGCCTATATCACACTTTGTTATAATGCATCTAGAATTGAAAATACCTATGTATGTATTTCTATTTTTGTGATACCACTAGTAGCTACAGGGCAACGTATGTGGATTCAACGTTTGCCACCATCTGAAGGAAATCATGGACACTAAGATGAATGATCCAGAGGTTTGTGAACCTTCCAATAATTAGTATTTTCTGATTTTATATATATATATATATATATATATATATATATATATATATATATATATATATATATATATATATATATATATATATATATGTATGTATATACACACACACATGTTAATTAGTGACTTAACATTTCTCCTAGCGACAGCAGTGGACTTCAACGAAAGTGCATATGATCTCGACAAACTCGTCGAAATTCGTGGAAACCTCTCCGAATCCTTGCTATTAGAGGTCATAAACAAGACTAGAGAGTTCTACCCCGACAATGGTGATAATTAGATGTTGAAACATTGGATTCAATTGTACAAATCACTCAATTGTGCTTAATCAAATAATTCATTCAATTTAATTCATTTGTGAGATCAGTGACAATTTTCATTCTATATATATATATATATATATATATATATATATATATATATATATATATATATATGATCTGCTGCCATTTGTTTCATTCATCTGCTATATACATGATGTAGCTTGTTTTCAAAGGGCATGGCTAGCATATCTTGAGGCTAGCCGAAAAACAGTAAATAAAATTGCTGTTGAAATAGCTATCACAGACAGTTCGGTATTGCAAATTGTCCATGATATATATCCCAGACGGTTTCATACACTGAGCCATCTGTGATATGAATGATATCATAGACGGTCTTTGTTATTAACCGTTTGTGATATATAGAATATCACAGACGATTTTTTCTCAAAAACCATCTGTAATGTAAGTTATCACAGATGGCTTGGAAGCCGTCTATGATAACCACCTATTATCACTGACACATAAACGTAGACAGTTCAGGAACCGTCTGTGATGACGGTTCCGAACCGTCTGTGATAGGACTGTCTGTAGTAGTGATAGTTCATCCACCATGCGAAGGCTTGGACTTGCAATTGATGGGAGGCCTACAAAGTCTTTTCTTTATTCATACACTGGATAGTATTTAATTTCCTTTCAATGTCCCTAATCCAATCAGCAACTGCTATTGGGTGTGGTGAGGATGAGAAAATCGGGGGTCACATCTTCTGAAAATTCAACCACATGGACGTGATTTGTGTTCCTCTTTGATTGGTAGTAAATCTTAATGTGTTTCTTGCATTGCTTCTGCTGTTGCTACTCCTTACATTGCTATCTGCTCCAAAAATTTTGGCTTGTTGCTCCATCATCTTCTTTTGATTTAGCTCAGCATGGAATCGATTTTGTTCCATCATTACTAGAATATCAGCCAAACTGGTCTAGTTAACTTCCTCTGCTCGTGGGCTACCTTGGCCATGAGATCCATTTCCTGCCATCTTAACTTTTGCTACTTAGGTTTTGGAGTTGGTTCTGCAGCGATTTTTATAAGATCAGATAGGTGAATAAGGATCTAGATTTAAGGTGAGAATAGATTGAACAAGATGAGAACAAAGACGAATTGAAGGAGATAAGAGTTTCGAGGGAGGTAAGATATTAGATATTAGTAGCAATCAAATTATGAGATAGAAACATAGTTTGCATTTATTTTTACAAGCTGAACACATACCATTTATATGAGGTGCATACTTCAACTCGATTTACACACAAGAAACTACTACAAAAGGGTTACTTCTATTTTAACGTAATCTATACAACGACACAACGTATATTTTGAAGTTAGAGAAGGATATATGTAAATCCTTTTTCGAAAACAAAATTAGAACTAAAAAAATTCTAGGATAGATGATATAGCATTTAGAAGAGAAAAGATAGTAGTAATACTTATATTTTATGAAGATTCTTTTGATATTTTTCAAATTAGAATTTCTAAACATTCCTAGTATAACTTAGGTCTTATCCTACAATCAAGCGAGCTGGCTCTGATACCACTCTGTAACACCCCCATTTTTGGGGCCGTTAGGATACCCTCGCAACTGCCCAGGATTGCTCCGCTGCGAATACTGTAGATGAGTGTACACCATTGCCAACATAAGCTTAGGCATAAAAACCAAACTTTATTACAAAATTAAGGCTTAGCAACCAAGTTTTACACATTGGGGTGTACAACCCAAAGTTATATTACAATACAAAAGAAACTCCGCAGTGATGAGGACATCTCTACTACGCATTCACCTGCCACTCCAAGGGTGTATGATAAAGCTAGTGATGAGGTTCCAATAGGCCCTATGACAAGAGCAAGAGCTAAGCTACAACAACAACAGGTGCTTTTGTTTCTTAAAGAATTTTCGATTGCTTTAGATGAGAATGGTATACTACCTAATACAAGTACATTGTGCGTTCTCAGATTTGAAACAATGGAAGAATAAGGATGGAAGGACCAATGGGCCAGCCCCATGGAGAAAGAGAGCCATGCGACCACAAGGGAGGAGGCCCATGCGGTCACATGTCAAAAGGAGGGAAGCCCCATGCAGCCAAGACTTGAAGAAGAGGCCCATGCACCAATTGAGGAGTTTGTGGGCATGTGTGCCAATAGTGGGCTGATATTGCATAATCCAGCCATGTAATTAGTTAGTGTTTAATTCCGAATTGTTTTAGGATTCGTAACCAGATTGAACTCGGCCTTAGGCCCAAGTGCGTGCGTGCGGAGGTTAGGGTTGGCTTTAAGTAGCAGCCGCCCCCTATTGTTCCAGATACCACTTTTGATAATAGAATACTCTTGTTCTTCCTGTTGGCCAAACCAACTTGAGGGAGAATTAGAAGTTCATCGAAATCAAGATCGTTCAACCTTTCCGCTGAGAATTGTGAGCGCGATGGAACTTCATCGGTGATCGTGAAGTTCAGCACGTGAGGTTGGGCAAATTATAGAGTGGTAACTCTTGCATTGGTAACGGGGGATCACTACGGTTCATCAAATCCACGTGAGGATCTTGATCCTACGTCAAGAAGATCAGGCGATGTAACATCCTGATTTTCAGAGCCTTTTTGAAGCTTTTAAAATAAAATTCACCATTTGGATTTTTCTGGAATTAATTAAAGCTTAAAAGGAATTTTCAGAATATATTTAGATTTAATATGATTAAATTAAACATTAACATTTGCCAAGTTATTTTATTCGAGTTCCTGGTGTCTCAAGGAATTTATTGGTATTTTTCTAGATTTTTCTGGATTTATTTGCTATTTTCTAGAGCTCAAAAGAATTATTGGAATTTCTGAAAAAGAAAAGAAAAGAAAAAGCCGCCGGTGGGCGAAGCCCACCGAACCGGCTCGCCGGCCGACCGCCCACCCCACCCACCGCCGGCCAGGCGCCTCGCCGCGCCACCGGCGCGCATCCGCGCGCCGCGCCGCGCTTGAGCGCCCGATGGCGACACGTGTCGCCCATCCAGCGCACCTCGCCAGCCAGCGTCATCTCGGCCGCTCCCTCTCGTGTCGCCGACAGTGGGGCCCACTGCCGAGGCGTATCCGGCCGGACTCGGCGTCCGTGTTACACGTCGCCCTCGCCACGGGTATTTATGCACGCGCCGCCTCGGTTCGCGTACCTCGCCGCCGCTGCCGTCTCGCTGTCTTGCGCCGCCGCTGCGCGTGCCGTCTCGCCGTCGTCGCCGCCGTCGTCCCGCGGCCGCGCCGCGCCGCCGTCTCCGCCGCCGTCGCCGCCGTGGCCGTGAGCCCGCCGGCCTAACCTAGCCGCGCCGCTGCGCGCCGCCTTGCCGTCGCCGCCAGTGGCGGTGAGCCCGCCGCCTAACCCTAGCCGCCGCGCCGCGCGCGCCGCTTGCCGCCGCTGCCGCTGCCGCTCTGCCGTCGGCCCGAGCCGCCGCCGCCGCCGGGCGTCCGCGCCTCCTCGGTCGCCGGCCGCGCGCCACCACGCCGCCAGGCGCCGCGCCAGCGCCAAGACGCGCTTCGCGACCCCTCGGTCCCCGCGCCGCCACGCGTCGCCGCCATCGGCCGACTCCGCCTCGCGCGCCTCATCCCGCCGCCCATCCGATCTGAGCCAAAGGCCCAGATCGCGCCGCGTGGACGCCCTAGAGCCGTCCGATCGACCGCCGCCGCCGCCCCGCATGCGCCGCGTCAGCCCGTACTGTGCCGTGCGCCGAGTCCACCATAGACCCGTTCTCCCGTGCGCCCGGTCTACAGCACAGTGCACTTTTCCAATTTCCCGATTTTCTGTAGATTTATTTTTTCCAGAGCCCCGTTCTCCCTCGTCCTAGCTCCGATTGACCCGATTCTTTTTCCTAAATTCATCTAAAATTGAGCTCTTCCTGTTGGTTCAGGTTTGAAAGTTCTTGGAGTTCATTTGAATTTTATTTGATTTTATTTTGTCTCTTTGTTTCGTTTTCTCTCTCGTTAGATCACGCGTTCGAGGAGCCGCGTCGATTTGAAGATCAAGAGCCGTCAACTGAGCAAGGCCAAGGCAAGTCGTGTCCTTTGATCATGTTGAACCCAGTTTGCAATCTACTATTTAATTATTTTGTTTTAAATTATCTTGCATCGCTATTTTTTATTCAAACCCTTGTATTGGTAGTTATCGTCCCAATTGGTTATTTCCCCCTTGATATTTTGGAATACCTTGAGGCCATTGTCACCTTAGGTTGGGAATTTAATTAGTGATGCTATGTTATTTGTCACATTAGGTTGGTACAATTAGAATGCTTAGCCTTGCTTATTTTGCGAAAGGTTTCATCATCATATGTGATTAATTAATTTGACCTAATGAGATATTGAATCGTGGTTGGTGCCATGTTATAAAATTTGTGCCGTGACGTTGGTGCGTCATTGGCGGTGGTTATACAAAATTGGTTTTCACTCGGGCGAATGATCGTGCGAAAGGGGGAAGTGTTGGAGCACTTGAGGATGTGGTAGTCTCGCCGAGAACACTTAAGGACTTAACTTTGTGCGCCATTGATCCGAGTCTTACCGTGCAAACCACATGTCCGTATGGGACGGACTGGTTGATTAATTTGTGATGTTTCAATTCGGTTCCGCCATTGGGATGTCGATGGGTGTCGTATACATTCCACGGGCGCAAGGGGGTGTGATGAAAACCCTAGCGGGCGGGATTGGGTTGGAATTGAACATTGTAAAGGCCTTGTTGTGATTACCTTAAGTGAGGCTAATCACATCGTGTGGGTACAGATTGTGCAACCTCTGCGAGTGTAAAACTATTCGAATAGCGCGTCCTCGGTCATGGACAATGCTCGGTGATTTCACACGAGGTATAGTTATTTCTAAAAGTTTGGACAGATGGATGGTTAATTCACTTTGTTGGTTGGGAGGTCCTTAAGTGGTTGGTTTAGCTTATGGATGGGAGATCCATAAGTGGTTACTTCAATTCCTTTGATTATTATTTATTATTGTTTTACTTCAAATGCGCCTTCAATCTATTTATTGTATTTTCAAATGTCGTTTATGCAAATTAACCTTTCACCATCCATTGGTAAGCCTTGCATACTATATTGCATTCTTTGTTACAAGCGACTTCTTGAGTACCAATGTACTCACGGCTTTATGCCCTGTTGCTCGGTTGAGGAGGAGGAGTATCACCAGCAGGAGGTTCCAGAAGGAGAGTACTTGACGTCTTCGCGGATTAGGCTTCGTTCTCCACTCGATAGCTTTGTGGGCGTGTCGATTGGCTGCTGCGCTTTCTTTTGGATTTCATTTGCTAGTTTCTTTTAAGCCTTTCAGGCTAATAATTGTAAGCTTGGCCATAAGGTCGCACTCTGATGATTATTAATGATATTTGAGTCTTTTATTAGTAAATCGTGATATGTTCGATATTTCATCTTTGTTTATACTGTGTGCACTAGCGTGATCCTGGACTGGTGCAGAATACACAGGAGAGTCCGGATTTGCATATTCGGGTCTCTACAGGCGACCCTGTATCTTTTAATTATCTTTATACCCCTACCTTCCACAAAAAGTTTGTGACCCATATACCTCAATAGACTCAGAACAATTATTTGAATATATTTGGGTCAGTGGCTCGGTAGCAAAAAAAAGGGCGAGCAAAACAAACTGAGAAAAAAAGTGAGAGAAGGCTGATTTGGGTGAGTAGTTCTAGTTCATAGTTTCAGTTTGAGTCACTAAAATTCTTGAGCAATCTTGTGCCCTCTATTCTTGTTATTGCAATTGGCTAGCGTCTCTCCTAGTACTTATGCAAATGAGCTATTTCATCATTAGTTTCAAATTGCTTCCAACTAGCTCATTCCTTTGTTTACATTAAGTCGCATTGATCTTTGCGTGTGCGTTTATATACTTCACTTAAACCTATTGGATCAGCACTTGGGCAAAGTTTCTAGCTTGGATTATTACTTAATCTTACAACATCGTGAAATTCAGATTGAGTAGGAGAAGCATTTTCATACCAAGCTCCACCATATAATCGTTGTTGTGCAAGTTGTGAACACTCTTGAATTCGCTTAATCATCACGGTGCTGTTGTCACTTCTACCAGGTGTAAGTTTATTGGCCTTAATTCACTTCGGAAGGGTAAGAACTTTACTTGGAGAGAGGACATAGTGAGATTGAGTGATTTCCATAAAGCATTATTCTACATAGCTATTTGTTTCTTGCATAGCTAACCATGTCAGGTGGAGGAGAACACCATGATGAGAGTGGTGAGACAAATGAATCTTAAGCATTCGTCAAGCAATATCAATTTGGGGCACTCCGTGAACACTTTCAACGTGAGCTACGCCAAGGGCTTGATCAACTCCATGAGAAGCATGATGCTTTTGCTGATCAAATTGCAAGGGAGATGCAAAATATAGAGATACAAGCTGATGAAAATGTGCGCCAATTGCGGGAGGACATTGGAACCCTCACTAGGCTCATACAAGCTCGCAATGGTGGCGATGAAGCAAGTGTTCAAGGAGGAGAAGCTGCTGCCCATGTACCTCCTGCACCGCAACACCGAGTGGCGGCCAACGTGGTGCGTCCACCATAGCTCGGAGGACGAGGTGGAGGCCATGGAGGGCATGGCCAAGGTCTAGGTGGAGACCGTGGTGGTGCTGCACATGCGATGGAATGGGATAGTGATTTTGCTTTGCATTACAATGACCACTATCGTCGTTCACACAATGAAGATGATGGACTGAGCAAGCTCAAGTTTTCCATGCCCAAGTTTGTAAGTGGGTCTGATCCCGAGGAGTATCTCACTTGGGAATTGAAGGTTGACAAAATATTCCGTATGCATCACTATACGGATGAGAGAAAGATACAGTTGCCATCACTTGAGTTTGAAGGTTATGCTTTGGATTGGTGGGAACAAGTCATTACTCAAAGAGCTGAGAATGGAGAAGTCCCTATTGCATCATGGAAAAAGATGAAGCGAGAAATGAGAGCCCGTTTTGTTCCTCGTCATTACAAATGTGATCTATTTGATAAATTGCAGAATATGAAGCAGGGAGCACATTCTGTGGAGGAGTACTACAAGGAGATGGAGTTAGCCATGATTCGAGCCAAGGTGCAAGAACAAGAAGAGCAAACCATGACACGCTTTCTCTCAGGTTTGAACCATCAGTCAAAAGAATTGTCAATTTTCAACCCTATAACAATCTTTATGAGTTAGTGCATCAAGCTACAAAGGCAGAACGACAATTGCAAGAGGATGTTAAGTTTGCAAAATCAACGTCCTTTGCTACCCGTACACCGTCCAACGGAGGAAGATATGGTTCTAAATCACAAATAAGCCAAAGAACAGCTCCAAGTGGTGGTTCAAGCTTTCACCCATCATCTAGCAAGAAGGAAGAAGCCACCCCAAGTACAAGGAAGCCATTAAATCTAGCAGCTAGTGGTGCTTCTTCTGTGGGTTTTACAACGAAGAGTAGCGGCATACAATGCTTCAAGTGCCTTGGTCGTGGACATATGCAAAAGGATTGCCCAAATAACAAGGCGATGTTGATATTAGAGAATGGGGAATATGATTCTGCAAGTGAAGAAGAGAATGATCACCATGCTGATTTAGGGACATATGATGATGCACATGAGGAGGAGCAAGATATAGAGTACTGTGATCCCGGTGTTGGTCCTATACTTGTGTGTGCGCCAATAGTGTTGAGTGTGCAACCAAAGCCTTCCCATGAATAGCGCTACAATTTATTCCATACAAGAGCTCAAGTTAGCAAGGATGGCAAATTTTGCAAGGTAATCATTGATTGTAGGAGTTGTAATAATTTGGCTAGCAAGGAGCTTTGCAATAAACTTGGGTTGAAGTACAAGAAACACCCACATCCATATCAAATTCAGTGGTTGCATGAGAAAGGCTCATTGAATGTGGGATACACCGTGGATGTTGAATTTGAAATTGGCACTTATCGTGATACGGTAGAGTGTGATGTGGTGCCTATGGATGTATGTCACTTGCTGCTAGGAAGGCCATGGCAATATGATCGCGCTGTGCTTCATGATGGAAGAACTAATCAATACAACTTTTGGTGGAACAACAAACAAGTGGTGCTGCGACCGTTAACTCCTTCCCAAATTGTAAATGATAATGTACAAAAGGTTGAAGTGCAAGTTGAGAGTGAGAAAGGGAGAGAAGAAAAGAGTGTGATTCCACAAAAAGTGAGTGAGAGCCACAAACCAAAACCGAGAGGTAAAAGCAAGAGTGAGGGAGAGAAAAATTTAGTCATGATAGCCACCAAATCTGATCTAAGAGAGATGAAAGATGATCCCGCTTTGATGCACCTTGTATTGATGTACAAGGATGCATTGCTTTCTACTAATGATTTAACATCTCTTCCTAGTACTGTTTCTCAAGTTTTGCAGGCTTACGACGACGTGTTTCCAGAGGAGGTGCCCACTGGTCTACCACCTATTCGAGGCATTGAGCATCAAATTGACTTAGTCCCGGGAGCCCCTCTTCCCAACCAGCCGCCGTACCGCACAAATCCAGAAGAAACAATGGAGATTCAGCGCCAAGTGCAAGCACTTTGGACAAAGGGTACGTACGCGAGAGTCTTAGTCCTTGTGTTGTTCTTGTTATTTTTGTTTCTAAGAAAGTGGTACATGGAGAATGTGCGTAGACTGTAGAGCTATTAACAACATAATTGTTCGCTATCGTCATCCTATTCCTAGGTTAGATGATATGCTTGATGAGTTAAGTGGTTTTACTATCTTTTCTAAGATTGACTTGCGTAGTGGCTACCATCAAATAAGAATGAAACATGGTGATGAATGGAAAACTGCTTTTAAAATGAAATTTGGCTTGTATGAATGGTTAGTGATGCCTTTTGGATTGTCCAATGCTCCTAGTACATTCATGCGCTTAATGAACCATGTTTTGAGACACTTCATTGGAAAATTTGTGGTAGTTTACTTTGATGAAATTCTCATATATAGCCGCTATTTGGATGATCATGTTGAACACATCAAACAAGTGCTAGAAGTGCTTAGGAAAGAACGCTTGTATGCCAATCTTGAGAAGTATACTTTTTGCACTAGTAAGGTAGTGTTTCTAGGCTATGTTGTTTCAGCTCATGGAATTGAAGTGGATGGATCTAAAATTGAAGCTATTAGAAATTGGCCAATTCCTATGAATGTTAGTCAAATTCGTAGCTTCCATGAGCTTGCTAGCTTTTATCGGCGATTTGTGAAAGACTTTAGCACCATTGCTGCCCCATTAAATGAATTAACTAAAAACGGGGTGGTTTTTGAGTGGGGAGAAAAACAAGACAAAGCTTTTGCTGAATTAAAGAAGCGTTTGACTGAAGCACCATTGCTTGCTTTACCTGATTTCACAAAAACTTTTGAGATTGAATGTGATGCTAGTGGAATAGGTATTGGTGGTATTTTGATGCAAGAAAGAAAACATGTTGCATATTTCAGTGAGAAACTTCATGGTGTACAATTGAATTATCCTATTTATGATAAAGAATTATATGCTCTTGTGCGTGTGTTGGAAACTTGACAACATTATCTTTGGCCTAAGGAATTCATAATACATTCTGATCATGAATCTTTGAAATACTTAAAGGGCCAAGCGAAATTAAATCGTAGACATGCTAAGTGGGTAGAATTCATTGAGACCTTTCCATACATTGTCAAAATAAGAAAGGCAAAGAGAATGTGGTAGTTGATGCATTGTCACGAAAACATGTGCTTTTGACTTAGTTGGAGGTAAAGGTACCAGGGTTAGAATGTTTGAAAGATTTATATGCTTCCGATCATGAATTTGCAGCTCCATATTCTAATTGCAAAGATGGGAAAGGGTGGTATAAGTTTCATATTAATGATGGTTTTCTCTTTCGCATGAATAAGCTATGTGTTCCGGAGTCCTCGATGCGTTTGTTATTATTGCAGGAATCTCATGCAGGAGGATTGATGGGGCATTTTGGGAGAGAGAAGACTTACATGATGTTGGCTGATCACTTCTATTGGCCAAAAATGAGGCGAGATGTCGAGAGGTTCGTTCAAAGATGCATCACATGTCATAAGGCGAAGTCAAAACTCAATCCACATGGTTTATATACTGCACTTCCTGTTCCTAGTGCTCATTGGGAAGATATTAATATGGATTTTGTGTTAGGACTGCCTAGGACCAAGAGGGGGAGGGATTCAGTCTTTGTTGTTGTGGATAGGTTCTCTAAAATGGCACATTTTATTCCCTGTCATAAGAGCGACGATGCATCGCATGTAGCTGACTTGTTTTTCAGGGAGATTGTGAGATTGTATGGAATGCCAAGAACCATTGTTTCAGATCGTGACGTCAAGTTCATAAGCTACTTTTGGAAGACTTTGTGGGCCAAGCTTGGGACAAAGTTGTTGTTTTCAACGACTTGTCACCCACAAACAGATGGGCAAACGGAGGTGGTGAACCGCACACTTTCAACATTGCTACGTATCATGATAAAGAAGAACTTGAAAGAGTGGGAAGATTGTCTACCGCATATGGAGTTTGCATATAACAGGGCGGTACATTCTACAACTCAATTGTGTCCATTCGAGGTGGTGTATGGTTTCAAACCAATCATGCCACTTGATTTGCTTCCACTCCTGCTACAAGAACGCGCTAACATAGAGGCTTCTAAACGTGCTGATTTTGTGAAAAAGCTCCATGCTACAACCAAAGAGGTAATTGAAAAGAAGGTACGTTCTTATGCTTCCCAAGCTAACAAGTCTAGAAAGAAAATACTTTTTGAACCAGGTGATTTAGTGTGGGTACACCTTCGCAAAGATCGCTTTCCGAAGAAGCGTAAATCTAAATTGATGCCCTGTGGTGATGGACATTTTAAAGTTCTTGCCAAGATCAATGACAATGCATATAAGATTGAGCTTCCAGGAGATGACTATGGGGTAAGTTCTACATTTACTGTTGCTGATTTATCACCCTTCTGGACAAGATTGTACAGAGTCGAGGTCGACTCCTTTTCAAGAAGGGGGATGATGAGGACATCTCTACTATGCATTCACCTGCCACTCCAAGGGTGTATGATAAAGCTAGTGATGAGGTTCCAACAGGCCCTATAACAAGAGTAAGAGCTAAGCTACAACAACAGGTGCTTTTGTTTCTTAAAGAATTTCCGATTGCTTTAGATGAGAATGGTATACTACCTAATGCAAATACATTGTGCATTCTCAGATTTGAAGCAATGAAGAACAAGGATGGACGGACCAACGGGCCAGCCCCATGGAGAAAGAGAGCCATGCGACCATAAGGGAGGAGGCCCATGCGGTCACATGTCAAAAGGAGGGAAGCCCCATGCAGCCAAGACTTGAGGAAGAGGCCCATGCGCCAATTGAGGAGTTTGTGGGCCTGCGTGCCAATAGTGGGCTGACATTGCATAGTCCAGCCATGTAATTAGTTAGTGTTTAATTCCAAATTGTTTTAGGATTCGTAACCAGAATGAACTCGGCCTTAGGCCCAAGTGCGTGCATGTGGAGGTTAGGGTTGGCTTTAAGTAGCAACCGCCCCCTATTGTTCCAGAGACCACTTTGGATAATAGAATACTCTTGTTCTTCCTATTGGCCGAACCAACTTGAGGGAGAATTGGGAGTTCATGGAAATCAAGATCGTTCAACCTTTCCACTAGGAATTGGGAGCACGATGGAACTTCATCGATGATCGTGAAGTTCAGCACGTGAGGTTGGGCGAGTTATAGAGTGCTAACTCTTGCATTGGCAACGGGGGATCACTACGGTTCATTAAATCCACATGAGTATCTTGATCCTACGTCGAGAAGATCGGACGACCCCGTATCACACAGGCATGCCAGAGTATAGAATAAACCTTAACAGGCGTCGTCTACATCGTAGTACTCCTCAGCGTCATCTTCAAAGATTTCTTCATTTTCTTAGTAAGCATTTTTTGTTTATGATTTTAGCAAGCATGAGTACAACCAACTGTACTCAACAAGTCACATGGAAAAATGCTATATAACTAATTGTCAGGATTTTCAAAAGATGGGAGTATAGTGGTTTTGTTAAAGTATTTGTGGATGCAATTTTATTTGTAAACATTTTGTTTTTAAGCACAAGATAACAAATCATGAACTTCTTAAGGAATTTGGGGTTTCAAAACTTGGTTACTAGTCTTCAACATTTCTAAAACATTTTTAAATCTATTTATGCTTCGCTATTGAAATCACCCATTAAACACAGCTTCATTTAAAGCAGTCTAGATATAGGAAATTCAATCTTTGAGTGCTTCGATGATTACCTTCGATCCACTAGAGCGATTCGTGCTGATAACGTGTTGAGGAACAATCGCTGGCGAGTCTAGTCTGATCATTTTCTCCAATGCAAAAAAGATGATCAAACATATGTAATGCAAACAATAGATTGAACACACAAAGAGATATGGGGGAGAACTCCTGTCTTTCTTTATTGTTTTCTTCTTCACAAGTACAAGTTTACAATGATTGTGACTCCCTATTTATAGACTAAGTAGAGGGGTGTCTACTAATGGGTCAGGCTTGCAGGCCCAGGTTTCCCAACACACCCAAGCGGCCGCAGCCATAGCCGCGGGCATCGGCTCGGTGGGCGCAGTCACAGCCGCCGTGGGCAGGTGAGGCGGTGCTGCAGAGGAACAGGCGCGACAATGGCTCCCATGTGCGGCGGCTCAGGGGTGCTACGTGAGGGTCAGCAGCGGACCCAAAATTAAATTTAAGCTATGGCGGGATGTTCACGTGGACTAGGAGTATCTTTCTTTATGAGTAAAGTCCATTACCGGTCCTTAAACTTTTTATGCTGTGTCATCCCGGTCCATAGACTTTCAAAGTGTGTCATCCCGGTCCTTAAACTTTCAAAGTGTGGCAATATCCTATGTAGTTGTAGCAGTGAACTTTTTATGCTATGTCATCCCGGTCCATAGACTTTCAAAAGAAATTGCCACACTTTGAAAGTTTAAGGACCAGGATGACACACTTTGAAAGTCTATGGACCGGGATGACACAGCATAAAAAGTTTAAGGACCGTTAATGGACTTTACTCTTTCTTTATCTTTACTAATTAGAAGCTCTTTAGAAGCCCCCATGTAAATTTGAAGAGGTAAAAAAGTTAGAAATTCCTACAATAATCAAAAAAAGGAAAAATAGAAATTCTCACATTAATCATAAAAAAGAAAACATTATGGCCATCTATTTTTTTTTGTATGGGTATAATCTACGTCTTAGATTAAGTATGGATGCAAACACGTTAAGTCTAAGGATATAGATTGTAAGAGTTGGTATTCAAATGTAAAAGATATATGCATACTTACATGCCCAAGTCTAAGTCTGATATAACAAATATTCCTAGTCTAAGTCCGATACAAACATATACGACATATGTTTCATGTTACTTTGTAGCTTATGAATAAAAGGAAACAAAAAGGAGAATCATTGCTAATTGGTATTGCACTCATCGGATAGGGAAGGAAAATAATGTGGCTTGATATGTAAATTATTCAAGTTGGATTTCTACTTTATATAACTTGCATCTATTCATGTTTATAAACTATCTATCTATCTATACTAATTAGATGCTCCTCCAGATGCCTCCACATTAATCCTAGGTGAAAAAAGCAAAAAAAATCTCACACTATTGCATCTTTGTAAATCATGCTATGGTTTCTTCCTTATTACATCAACACAAGTGTTATTGACTTGGTACATATTAGTTCATCAATCATTGAGCTCTTTGTCCTTTCTGTCATTGTTGCTTAAAGTTAAAGACGAAATTAGATTGTACTTTGATCTACTCTCAATTAATTTTATATTAAGTACTATTTTCAAGGTCTATTATTTTTACTTAATTATTTTTTTTGGAGATGGATACTAAATACTTCAATCTATGCTTGGTTCAGCATCAAATGTGACAGTACTGAAGAGAAGTCACGAGTCTATAAATTGAAAGACTGTTACTCCTATAACTGTTGTTGACTTCACATATCAATGGCCCATATATATATAGATTACTTGTGTACTGATAGTTGCACTGAATTAGTATTATTGTAATCTTTTACCATGCATCATTCATGCATATTGAGCAAGTCTGTGACTCTACAAGGGTACGAAGGAGCATATGCATGACATCACTTACGTTTTCATCTCTAGATTATTCTTTAATTATGATATGCTAGCTATAGCTAATTATAGAAGAGTCAAGAGTGCAATACTCAGTTAAGCTTTTGCTAGCTTTATGGTCATAGAAGATGGCACAGCTAGCAGCAGGGGCAGGACTATGGCTTGCTTTTCTGATCGCTCCAGCAGGGGGGAGGGGGTGTTCCCGCTGGTGGGGAGATCGGACGGCTGCCATCGCTCGTCCAAGGCGTGGGTCCGCCCCTGGTGAGGATGTGGCATGGCGATGCCTGCCGGCGTGCTTGCTGTAGATGTGCTCCGCCTCAATTAAGTTTTTTTTTCACTATAACAGTTTTGGAATTTCACAGAAATTTGTTTGATTTTATTGTGACTGAAACTCTATGGCAATTCACTCAATTTTTAATCTTTGTTAAAACTGTAAAGTTTATGTTTGTTCTTTGAAACTCGGTTGATATTCTCTAAAACTTGTTGAAACTTAGTGAAACTTCTTAGAACTTTTGTTGGAACTTGTTTAAATTTTCTATAACTTTTTGATTGAAACTTGTTAAAACTTGAATTCAAAAATCCGAAACTTGTTAAAACTATGGCCTAAAACTTTCTTATAATCTCCTGAAAACTTCTACAAATACACGAAGCTCATTGAAACCTAAAATCTTTTAAATATTTTATAAAACTTATTGAAATATTATGAAACTTATTGATAAACCATTAGAACGGTATACCGTTCCTAGTTTATTTCTATACCTTTTTCCCCCTATGTTGGGGCTTTTTTACATTCTTTTTCTTTTGTGTTTGTACACAAACCTTTTGTTATTTTATTAAAATATATGTGCAGTAAGACTCTTCTACTGTTTACGGTAAAAAAAACAAACATAGGGATGAAACAGCACTGAAAGAATGTAGCTGCAAATCTGATTAATTCTTTCATACAACATGATACACCTAACCATAAACCGACTACATTGAATTTCAACGAAGAGAACAGATTGCCTACTCTCTTTGTTCTCATAGGAGCACATGCATAAATGACTGCTTATTGTTTTATACGAGAGGCCAAATGTTTGGCCCCTATAAAACCAGTAACCAGTACAATTTCAATTTCGACGAGGATACAATTCGTCTCCTCCAAGCTGTTGTGCGACGACAATACTGTCTTGCACTACAAGTTGAAAATTGGATCTTCAAGTCGTCTGCTTCAATTTGACATCTGCAAATCTACATCACAGTGTTCTATTAACCAAAACTGCACAATAAATTGCCCCGTTCTTGTAGCCTGCCTCCTATGCATCATACTTGCAGATATTCTCGAATCCCATATACTCGTGTCGCGCGATCTTGTCAATCATGTTGGAGATGCCGACTCCGCCTGCAGATCACAAAGGTTGTGTTGGTGACGTTGTGTTGAAATCATGGAATGCGAACGGTTGCAGTGAGGGGGAGGAAATTGGTACCTAGAGATATTGCGCTGACGAAGATCATGAAGGACAATATGAAGATGATGAGTGATGCCCGCCCTAACCAATTGATCAGCTTCCTTACAATATGCTGGCCGATGATCGCGGCGAAAAATGCTACAACGGTGAAGAAAAGAGCTGCAAAAATTTCAAAGAGTAACCGATTAGTACATGGTTATCATGAGAGAGAGAGAGAGGGAGAGAGAGAGAGAGAGAGAAAGTACCATATGGCACAGGGAACCGGTTCAAGAGGTTGTATTCAACAACCGACATGGAAGATGAGAACATCATAGCAAAGGTGGCTGTAGCACTTGAGACCTGAGATAGTTTAAGGGGTTAACAAACAGGTAGCATGTGCGAGTAGTAGTCGAAAAGCAAGTATTTGAATATCCTCGAATCGTTGCCGAATCAAAGACTGATAATACTAGCCCGGGGTTCTTGATCATATACCCTCCTTTTTTTTTGCAAATTCAGGATTTACCCTACCGCCTCAATGACATGTGGGGTCATCATAAGTCACTGACACGTGGGTCAGGAGGGTAAATCCTGAATTCCCATCTATGAGGAGGGTATATGATGAATAAATCCTACTAGCCCAGTAGCCCTACCAAACTTAACTAAATTACTCGAGGACTCAATCAGATAACTGAAACAATGCATTAGTACAGTCTACAGAGCAGTGATGTTAAGGAATTACGAGTATAACATCGAAATTACAGCTGCAGGGTGAGGCACGATGATTGAAACATAAGTTCTTGAGGTACACAAACAAAGGGTTTACCTGCGGAGGGATGCCGAGCTCCAAGAAGAGAGGCCCCATGATGAAGCCCCCACCAAGGCCAAGCAGACCCCCGACAACACCAGCAATCATGCCAAAAAAGCAGTATACCAGTAGCTGATGAAATTTTAGGTTGGTCTGCTCATTTCCCTTTGATGATATTACCCTCCTCCCCTGCATCAAACCTAGTCCTTCGTACATGGTCACCCCAACTGACACTGGGATCTGCATATCCAACAGAAGGAGATCGTATTATCGAAACATCGGTTTCATGGGATGATGGTAGTACCAAGAAGTATGATCTCGATGTAGACGATATGTGGCGACAGTATACATGTTTTTATTGCAATGAAAACCCAAATCGAAAGAAATTTAAGACAACCAGAATAATGTGTTACAACATATGGAAAGTAGTTAAATTATAGGAACGACATATTCAGGCAGTTCACGTAGTCAGTGTCATAAAAAGCTCCTCAAATCCCAAAACTATCTCAGCCATGGATCTGTGTTGTATGGTTGAATATTGATGTGAGGTAAAGCAGTAAAAGTACCTGGAGTAAGTTCAAAACCCAGTACCACGTGGAGCAAGTTGGCATGTAGTTCTGCAGCATGAAAGAACCAACATAAGTTTAGATGTTTATTGTCAATATTACTATTTCTGAGAATGCAATTCTATACACAATATCTTCCTTTGCAATATGAGTTGCATACTGATTTGGGGGTTTAGGCTGATTCCACACTTATTATGGATTAGATGGGGAAAACCGGAAACATATAATTAAACAGTGTCAAATTCTAAAAGGAGTCTCCAAAAAATGATCAAAAAAAGGGAGAATTAAATGGAAGACATATCATTGAGAACTAAAATAATTAGATATATGCTCCTGGCATTCATGTAATAATTTCAACTTGCAGTTGAGTTGCTCACCTTAGTGACCTGAAGTGCAAGGAATGCAACCCAAACGAAGGCAAGGAGGCCAAATTCCTTCCAGTAAACATTTCCCCAAATGGACACCTGCAGCATCAGGCAAACTCTAGTCTTATGGTCCTTCAAATAATTGCTACCAAGGACAGGGTATGCAAAGCTCATAATTCATGTTTACCGCTTCATCTGACGGGGTTTTTGTCTTTGTCTCAGCTGCGGCATCAGGTCCTGTAGGCAGTGGTGTATACTCCGATTCTTCACCTGATAGATTAAGAAAATATAAGCAACAGTCTCTGCATATCGTGAAAAATGAGTAATTGGGTTGTGTCACTCACTGGTTTGCTCTGATCGTTTTGCTGCCTCCTGAAACGAGTGACCACAAGAAGAGTATATCAGCATGACTGTAACATGAATGTAGGAAAGCAAGATAAAAGATGCTCCTAGGGGAATGAAGATTCACTATTGGAAAGTCAAATAGAAACTCTGTTGAGTCCAAGGAAGTCAAAATATTACTCTCTTGATTATTGTCTCTTTCTTCCATGTCTCAACACCCTTCAGAAAAGCTTTAGTCGAAGTACCTACAATTTAATTTGAAAATGCAATCTGAAGTCAACTAAAAGCAATTGCATAAACCATTGTTGTACGCTTTGGACAAATGTGAGTACCTAGGAAGAGGATGATCAAGAGAACTGTGACCAGCCAATCCGGGAATATGACATTGAAAATAACACCAATGCTGATCCCGAGCATGAGCATAGGCTGGATGAGCAGGGCTAGATCATAGTCAATCACTGGCATGTCCAAAGCTGGATGTTTCAGCTTGAGGTTGTAGTACACGGTTGACACAGCTGCCCCCATGATCATACCTGACCCAAATAGTATACTAACTCAATAACAATCATGAACCTAACAATCCTTGCACAAATATGTTTTGTCATGATTTTTCCATTTTCAATATATTTTTATTATGCTAAGTGCTAAGAGCTTCAGACCCATGTGTAGTAAGTGGAATAAGTTTGAAAATTTTTATGCTTGCTGAGACAGTTTTGCCACTTTGACAATAGAGATGTAATAGTATCTTGCATTCCAAATTATAAAATGCTTCTATATGCACGAGTGTCAACTACATAACTGCACATTTCACTGACACTTTTGGATCCTAGTGCAGGAGCAGTACACACCAATCATCCATGTTTAGATTTTGCGCAGATAATTTGACTCTTCTATAACTTTTTTTTTTCATTTTCTAAAATTTCCACTTTCAGACGGACCATTCTTCTAGAAAATAGTTCACCAACAATGGACCATCCATACTTGTGAGTATTTTCAGTAATGCTGTGTGCTTTTCATATATAAATAAGACTTATCCAAACAGTCATGCTAAATACTTTTTACTCAAATTTGCAATTTTCAAAACTGATGATATTTAATAGAACGTAAATATGAAGTCAAGGATATTATATCATTCTGAACTGTTTGAGCCATCAGAGATGTAAAAAACCAAAAATTATTAATGGGTCAAAGTACTAGAAATTAGTCACAAATATGAAATCAAACTCGGTTTTTATTAAAAAAACTGAAATAGTTTTTTTGAACGGAGGGCAGGAGAGCATGCCTATATTAATAAAGAAGGAGAATGATTACAAATAAAATATTTGTTTGAGAACAGGGGGGCATGGCCGGACACGGCCAGCACAAGAAGAGGTAAAGATCGTTTAAAGCGTTACAGGGGAATGTGTAAGCTCTGTTAGGCTCTTGGCTCTCGCTAGGGCACAAGTTTTGGCCTCTACCTTGATATTGGCAATCAAGGACATGGGTGTAGTCGATATCGAGTGGAAAATTCTATCATTCTTTTCTTTCCAGATTTCCCATGTAACCAATATCACTAACGTCACCAATGCTTTTCGTGGCACTTTAAGTGTAAGAATTACTGACTCCCACCTGTGTCAGACCAAGTAGAAAGTATTCCAGGTTGCCGGGTTGAGCGAGTCACATGCAGTCCACTGTGCCGCAATGGAGGTCCAAATCCTTGTTGTGTAACGGCACTCAACAAGGATGTGAATGGCTAACTCTGTTATATGTGTACAAAGAGGGTATGTTATTTGATTTGGCCATCCTCTGAAATTTAGATGATCCGCTGCCTAGAGCATATTCTGTATCGCCAACCAAGCAAAGAGTTTATATTTTTGTGGTGCCCAAGTTTTCCAGACTAGGGAATTCATGGTGGTGTTTGTTACTCCCAAGAACTGGGCTTTGTATGCTGAGGCAACGCTTTAAGCTCCATTGGGAGTTAGCTTCCATGTGACGGTATCTTCCAAGCCCTCTGAAAATTTGTCGTGGAGATGAGGCCCCGAAGAGCGACAAGCTCTTGTATGTGTTGTACTGTTATTCCTGTCGACTAATTCAGATCCTGTAGCCATGTGTTCTCCATTAACGTGGTCGCTAAAGTTCAGTTCTTCCTCCTGGAGATGGTCCAAAAGGTTGCCTTTTCCCATCACAAATTGTTATGGTGGTCGCCACTACGAAGCGTAATCGACCATGTTCATCACTCAGAATTTCTGCTACACGCCAAGGTTTGTTTTCAGCTCCCCATTCATGCCATAGCCATCTTAGTCTCAAGACCCTGGTAAAGGGCTCTAGATCTAGGATCCCGAGCCCCCAAGATTTGTAGGCCTACAAACTGTGTCCTTGTTTACCTTACACTTGTTGTCTGTTAATTGTTCTGACCCGGCCCAGAGGAACTGTCTCGTCCATTTATTCAAATATTTGATCACATATTTTGGTGTCTTGATTACCGTAAGGAAGTAGGTCAGTTGGGCTGCTAGGATGGATTTGGCTAGGATTTTCCTACCTGCAAGTGTAAGCGATTTGGCACGCCAACCTGCCAATCGAGTCGCATACTTGTCTTCCATCGTTTGGAAGTCCACTCGACGAAGTCTTTTAAGTGCGAGCGGTAATCCTAGGTAATTCAAGGGGAAAGCTGCATACTTTGCTGGAAAGTCCTAAAGTGTGCTTTGGAGATCAATCTCTTTACACCTTATAGGTGCTACCTAGCTTTTCTGCAGGTTCGTTCTTAACCATATTGTGTCTCCAAATTCTACAGGATCTGAATCAGTATACTGACATCATCCTTTAGTAGTGCAAGAAATATGGCCGCATCATCCGCATATAGGGAAGTTCTAAGGGTGGCTGTGCGGCCTCCAAGAGGTTGTAGTAGACCACAATCTATCGCTATGTTGAGAATTTTTTTGCAAAGGATCTATCGCTATGATAAAGAGGAAGGGAGACAACAGGTCTCCCTGTTGTAAGCCTCTACAGTGTTGTATTTTTCCCCCAGGAGCGCCATTAAGGAGAACTCTAGATGTGGCAGTGGAGAGAAGACACGAGACCCAGTCTCTCCACCGGGGTAGGAAGCCTCATTTTTCAAGTAGGTCAAGTAGGTAATCCCAACAGACGGAGTCAAAGTGTTTTGCGATGTCAAGCTTCAGGAGAAGAGATGGTGTTCTATTCGATAGTATCTTATCATGAGATTCCGACATATAAGAAGTTATCCTAAATGCATCTGCCTTTAATGAAGGCACTTTGGCTTTGGGATACTAGGTTGTTCATAAAAGGTGCAAGTCGCAAGGCCATGATTTTGGTAATAATTTTGGAGACACTATATATGAGGCTAATCAGTCTAAAGTCTGCCGCAGATTGAGCTCCATCCTTCTTCGCCAATAGAACCAAATTTGCCATGTTAGTGTGTTGAAAGTTGTTGGTTCTCATATTGTAGAAGTCGTGTAGGGTAGCCATAAAATCTCCCTTTATAGTATTCCAACATGTACGGTAGAAATTTTCATTAAAGCCACTGACCTCGGTGCTTTGTCTGGTGGTAACTCCAAGATTGCAGCATGTACCTCTTGTTCAGTGAAAGGCACGGCTAGGGTGTGTAGGCCAAGTTGTGTTAGCTGGAAGGTGTCCCAATCGAAGGAGCTGGTTCTAGGTGAGTTGTGCCCAAGAACGCCGACAAAGTGATCGAACAACACCTTTGTTTTATCCTCATGTGTAATAGGCATTCTTGACCTCTTGTGAGGCATTGGATGAAATTTTCTGCCTGCGAGAGTTGATTGCAATATGGAAAAAATTTGTGTTTGCATCTCCCTCTCTGAGCCAGTTGACACGACGCCTATTTGTTATGAGACTTTTTGAGTACCGTTAACCCCATCGCCCTTTTCTTTAATCGTGTTCGAAGCTCTCTCTCTCTCTCTCTCTCTCTCTCTCTCTCTCTCTCTCTCTCTCTCTCTTCGATGTAAGTGTTCGGTTTTCTTGTGCGATGTTGAGGCGAAGGATGATCTCTCAGGCCATAAGCAGCCGAAGTATTGTTTGTGAGAATAGACTGTTGCTCTAGGCCTTTAGCCTTTTTGCTGTGGTCTTCAGTTTGTTGTTTAGTCCAAGGATAGGGTCTAACCCTGAGTAGGTTCCGCTCAAGCCTGCTGAATCACATGTAGGAAATTTGGCACTTAAGTTCAAAAGTTTTCAAACCGAAAAGCTTTTGGCGGTGGTATGAGTGGTCCAGGATGACGATGCTCGATTTGAGAGTTGCAGGCAAGACAAGAAAACTAAGCAGATTCATTCTGTAGAGACATTAATCTTAGCAAGTGTACTTGTTTAAAAACATACAAACAAGGCTCCCAATTTTCCACGTTTCACTTTGTTTTGAAAGGTGCAGCAGCAACAAAAAGGACAGTCATGGCATTACAAAAAGGCGCAAACTAATGCGCAGATGCGGTTATTATTAGAAGGTAGCACGCACATAATGTACAAATTAAATAGCACGATAAATTAAATCAATACCAACACTAAGACGAGCCATTCCTTGCGTGCAAGAACAGAAACTATTCTAGTAAAAGAGATGAATCGAACCCTCACATTTTGATATCGCCGTAGACGACTTTGGATCAAAGCCAACGATCAATGTCAGCATCGGCACGAAGATCCCACCGCCACCAACTCCACCTACGCTCCCAAACGCTGCTCCAAAGAATCCAACGAGTGACCCCAGAACAATTTGCCATCCGAATTCCATCGGCTACAAAAAAAATGTCCATATAATTCACCAAATTAACACAGTATCTCTATAAAGAATAACAATAATTCATAGATCAAAAAAGGAAGTGCAGCATGGACCACAACCATCCAAGTAAAAAAGAATAGTAATCTTCAGGGTTTAAAAACTACAACTTTAGACAACAGGTTAATTCCCTGAAACAACTGAAGGTAAGGAAACTCATTTCTGTAACACATATTTTCAGCCAAATTCTAGGATAAATTGGTAATATCAGAACTCTAAAACCAGTAGAAAAATTCCAAATTCCAAACCAAGGCATGCAAGCAAGGCACACTCAGTGAAGCAAACAAATACTACAACAAACTCCGCAACGAGGATGTTTACTGAAAAAGGAACAACACATCTTTACTATTAGGGAAAATTACTATTAGCAACAGTAAAAAGAAAAGGTAAAAATATTATTTTTCTTTCTTCTTTTTGCTGTATTTGTGTGTTCTTCTGTGATTAGCAGGGTTGGACGAATAGAAAATAGCGAAGTTGCAAAGAGAGCTTTCATTATGAGTTGTAATCATTTATCCCTTTTGATTACTATCGGTGATCCTACAACACAGATGCATCTCTAAATTGACAGAAGAGAAGGCGTTCTATTATTACCGGCCACACGTGGTGGTAGGAGGTCTCATCACTCTGCCACAGGAAGTTGGCCACCTTGCGCAGGTAGCTCACTTCTTCCGGCGCCGCCACGGCGTCGGCGAACGAGAGCCCCCTGTCGGCGGCCGCAGCCGCGGCGTAGGCCACTACCAGCGCCGCGACGGCGTGCCACAATTTACTCCCCATTTCTCGTCCCAATCCGCTCTTCTTGGGCCCCGGAGAAGGGATAGAACTTGCAAGAACTGGGGGAAATGCTGGGAGGTTCGAGCGTGTTGGGATTGGGATGAGCGGTGGTGGTGGGAAGGGAGGGAGAAGGTGGAGACGATGACTGCTGAGGCAAAGGCAATGCCCAAAGATCAAGGGAGAACTCCGAGGCAAATTTAGAGCAGTACAAATATGAGAATTAGCCCCTCAAAATCATGATATCGTAGGAACAGCTTGAATTTTCTCGATTACTCCCTCTGCTGACCGCTTGACCAGTCATGCCAAGGTTGGATTAAAAAAAACACACTAGGTTAAACATGCCAAGTTGAGGTTACAAAATTGCCAGTTTTGACCGGATCAGCTTACAACGATTTTGGGCCTGTGTTTTTTTTGCTGCAGCTTGTGGGTTTTAGCTGCGACTTATGACTTTTGGACTGTTTGTACGAGAGATTACAAAGTAACAGAAACTCACATACGGTTTTTGTTGATATAAATGAAGTCAGTAAAGTATGAATTACAATTAACTAGTAGACTATATCTTAATAAAATACTCTATTTAAAAGCTAGTTACTATAGAAAAGCCAAAAAGTAGTTTTGAGAAGCTGAAAAGAACAGAACCTTTATATGCTTTATCTATGTTCCAACGAGCTAAAGCGTGATCAAGTTGAGCCCAACTTGTTTGGCCAATCATCCCAGGCCCGGATTTTATAACCAGGCAATCGACAGGGGGGTAACCATAAAAGCTTCAATTCAATTATTCAAGCCTGGAGTTTAATTAGTTGCAAGTTACGATATACACATGCAAGTTGTAACAGAAATCTAGTTCTTCTGTTCGTAAGCTGCACGCAATTATCACAAAACGGTGCTAGTCTTTCTTTTTCTTTGCGAGGCAAAACGGTGATAATAGTCATGTAGCGTGTGGGTCCTCACAAAAGACAAATTTTTAGTCATTAGCCATCGGTGGCAAGTGAACAAATCCTTAAGAGCACATTTTGTTTTCTTTGCTTATTACAATGCCTCTTCTGTTTGTTTAATTGTTTGTAGACAATAATTGCTCCGTACTGTTGCGCATTTTGAACCATGTTTGTAGTTTGTAGAAAATCTGCTCACATTTCGTCTATATTTGTTTAATGAAACTTTTTAGTGGACATGGTGATATTGATGTATCTAACCTTGGTTTAATAATTAGTAGCCATTTTGTACATGCATGTGGTGAGCTGGCAAATCAACCTCACAATTAATGTCCTACTTGGCTACTTGCAATCAACAAAAATCCAAAGAACTTTTTGCAGAAGCATCAGGTTGATTATCTTGAGACTTGGGATAAGCCACTTATCAGAGAAGATTATATTATATTGTCAGCATCCAATCATGCAAACACAAGAGACCAAAATAGGCTTTTCACTTGGAAGAGCCAACCAGCAGCTAACGATGTGTGCGTTGTCTACTGCTGGTGTAACAAAGCATCATTAAAAATGTACAAAGTTGAATCAATCTTTGAAAGGGAAATATTATGGCCAGAGCCTATGGAACGGGATTCTTTCGGTGACAGAATCCAAATGCAACACGCTGATTAATCGCAGTTTGACACGAAACCTAGCTAGACTTGTATTGCAATCAGTGAAAGTGATAGTTTCGTTTGTTAAGGAGATACAAATGATACCAAGAAAACCTATAGCTAATCTTAAACTAGTAGTGCGACAACTACTTATGTAGTGGAGTAATAAGTAGTCGCACGTATCAGAACCTCCTGTGCTCTACATTTGTACAGGAATATTAAGACTCTAGTTGACTAGATATTATACGTTTATATAGTATACGATCACGAACACAGAAATTTCGGCAAAAGTACTACAGTATAATTCCCACGTATCCTAAGGTCGGCACGTACAACATCTGTCATATTTGGTAAAGTTACTACTATAAAAAGGATCATCACAAACGATTTAAAACTGTCATCACAGACAGTTTTTTGAGCCGTTTGAATTTATGCGTTTGTCTGTGATAAATATAACATAGACGATTTGTAACTATAACCGTCTGTAAAGAACAATATCACAGACGGTTCAAACCAAAAACCGTCTGTGATACTCACACATCACAAATGGTTCTAGCTACCGACCATCTGTGATGGGCGAATATCACAGACGGTTGGTATATAGAACCGTCTGTGATACTTCCCATCACAGACAGTTGGTAGATAGAACTGTCTGTGATGTGGAGTATCACAGACGGTTTTTTGTTTGAGCCGTCTATGATAATCCTTAACAGACGGTTTATACCATAAAACTGTCTATGATAGTTCATTTTATACGTAAATTTTTCTATTTTTTAGCTAGCCTCATGAAATGTTAACTATACCATCTGAAAACAAGCAAACACAGCAACAGACATAACAACACATCCCATTTCCATTAAGATAAAAATCCACCATTACAACATCATAAGATAACGAGTAGGTTACCTATAGCACTGCATACACAAGAGGACACTTACAATTTTACAAATATAAGTTTCACGGTTACAAATTCAGAAAGATACTTATACTACAAGAAACTTCAGGCTAATACAAGCTAGACTTACACATCTTTCATTAAACAAGTGGTGTGGGAAAATTTTCAAGTGGCAGAAACAAAAGGCAATGAACACCATTTTCAACTTCTATGCCAAAATCAACAGCCTCTATGCCGGTGACTTGGAATAGTGCAGATTTGCCATTGCCTTCTTCATTTCCATCTTATTTCAAGCGAAATTTCAGCCGCCCTTACCGAACCCCTTCTTACCCTTACAGCGCACAAACGAGTTGAAGTAGTACTGGTGGTGTTGGTTCTTCGAGTAGGAGGGTTAATATGGGGCGAGAGGTGGGGAGGAGACCGGTGTCTGCCGTTCGATGCGGAGAGAATGGACGGATGAGATTGGGATCCTAGGGGATATGCCACAGATCGGTGACATGGCGGGGCATCACAGACGGTTCGGATTACAAACCTTCTATGATAGAGACATCACAAATGGTTCATAACAAAAACCATCTATGATAACAAAAGATATCACAAACGGTTCTTATTAAAAACTGCCGGTGATAATCGCCAATGGTAGATCACAAAGACAATATATCGTGCAATGTAAATAACTAGTCTCAAAAGATAAAATAGCAAAGTTTTATATGGCTTATATATGCTCGTTTGAAATATTTCGATGAGCTCTACAACTTTGCGTTGAGGCGAAACCCAAATTCCAAAGGAAAGATCGAGGAAGGGTAATAACAGAAACCGAAAAAGGTACAACGCAAATTCAGAACCAAAGATGGCCAATTTTGGAGGTCTTAGAGGTGACGGTGCAAGCGGTCATTTTTGGATCGGGCTCGTCATTAGCTTTCCAACGTGTAACACCCCGGCCAAACAAGGACCCAGAATGCTACTAAACTAGAAGTAAAGCAATGTTAACTATTTAAGTTATACAAAATTTTGGCGAGTCTACCTTGTTTATCTTTCCAATTCAGTGATTTCATGAGCAGAAATAATTATAGAAGACAAAGCTCGAGTAACTAGTTCAAATTCAACAGTTATACTAAAAGGATTCTAAAACATGTAAGAATATGAAAGAGTAAAGGCATTAAGGATAATCTAACTCTTAATACAATTATAATCCAATGATAATCAAATGGTTCTTAAAAGGTTCTTGCATCCTATAACTAATTATCTTCCTTTATTTTCATGAGTGTGCAAGTGCTACTAATTTATTCCTTCCCTTTTCCCAAGCATGCCGACCTCAAGGTGGTACCTAAATAAAAAAAAACAACAATAACAACAAGAGTGAGTCCAACGACTCAGCAAGTACATATGACAAAGAATAACAAGCCAACATTGTTAATCAACATGAAGCGAACACGAAACGAACACAATTGAATGAATTTGAATGAATGAAGTGAATGGAATGGAGGGACTACACAATGCATATACCGGTATAGCCGGTGACACACCACAAGTGTTCACTTAAACCCACATTTAACAAAATGTGGGGATTCAATCCCGTATGAAGAACGTTTCATACGGGTGTCCCGAACTACCCACTTTGGAATGGTGGGGCCCACTTTGGAATGGTGGGTCTTACTTGCCCATGTTGGAATTAATGGGTCTTTTGATCCACTCCCGTGGATGAAACAATGAGTGGTATGCATGGAATGAAACTTGCATAATAAAACGATACATTCTCTACACATATAGACAACTCACCTAAGGAATACATCATGAACATAAGTGTTATCAAGGGTCTTAGATGAACATAGGTAAATAAAACAGCAAGCATACAATGTTTTCTTTGAATCAAATCAACATGGTACTTGCCTTCCGAAGGACGACGTGTTAGGATGAAATGGCGGGGGCCTCTAAGCCTGAAACCTTTTCGCCTACAATATATATAATCTAAATAAGAACAACATAACAGGACGCTTCCCAAAACCTTCTACATCGCCATCGAACGCCCGCCCAACTAGATAAGTCTACACGAAAACAGATTGCACTAAACAGAAAGATAATTCTGGACAGCAGGATTAAAACTTGCATAACTTTTGATTCACATAACGGAATTAAGCGTTCTTGGCGGCCAGTGAAAGATAAGATCATAAGCTACAATTTTCATAATATGGAGGTTTCCTGATTCAGACTTTAACCATTTTTAATCTGCTGCGCAAAGTTACTGCTAAGAATCAAAACAGAGTTCTGGACAGCAGGATTAAAACTATCATAACTTTTGACTCACAACTCGAATTTGGGTGAACTCAAAGGCTACAGAATCATGACGAAATAATCTACAAAACTCTAGGAGACCAGAAATCCTGATTCTGCCTTTACCTACACGAAAACTAAGGTCCAACAGACGACAGCAAATCTGCCTCTAAAAACAGCACTAACCACAAAGTGATAAACAACAAAACTAATTACCCAATCAAGCGAACAGCGGGATTACCCTTGAAGAACCGACGAAGAACACCCTACGAACTCCTCCTCTTCTCCCCTTTCTCCCTTTCTTCTTCTTTCTTCCCTCTTTCTCCAAGGCTTCTCGCCTCGTCGGGGAGGAAGGGAGGGAAAGGCTGCGCAAGGGAGAGGAGGGGCTGCGCAATGGGGAGGAGAGCTGCCAAAGGGGTGGAGGGAGGCGCACTAGGGAGGAGAGGGGCGGCCAAGGAAGAGGAAGGAGGGGGAGGAAATTTCAGCCAAGGGGGAGGAAGAGGGAGGGGTGGCGGCCAAAAGGGGGAGGAGGGGGAGGGGTGCGGCCAAAAGGGAGTTAGGGTTAGGGGGCGCATGGGCCTAAGGCCCAAGGTGCCTCCCTCACTTCCAAGCCGGGCCCCCAAAGCTTCTCCATCCTGGCCCGTCAACCAAAACCCATTTTCCCCGCAACCCGAAAAGAATAATTTTTACCCGGATCCTTTCCCGAATAAATTCTCTCTAACCAAAAAGAAAATACGGAGTGTTACACAACGAGTACAAGAACATCGAAACGGACACCGTATGCAAAAGTTATGCCTATTTTACTAAAGGTGTCTCGGAACAGAATCCTACTCGGACTCAGGTGGGAGGTTATAAAATTTTAGGGATTGCGAGACGGGAAATATATCACAGCCGGTTTTTAATTCAAACCGTCTGTGACGTATCATAGACGATTTAAATAAATAACATGCGTGATATACGTCATTATCACGAGCGGTTCGTATGAATTACCGTTTGTGAAAATACCACAGATAGTTATTCGTATGAACCGTCTATGATAATTACAGCCTGAGCGGTTCATGTAAACGTCCATTATAGCCTCTTTTTGTAGAAGTGAGTATTTATACTACGATGGTGTGACGACCTCATTTTAAGAAATATGATCGTAGTATTTCCGTAATAGGCTAGAAATTCAGTTGTGAATAAAATAGTATCATGTCGCTCACGAGTATTTAAAAGAATTAACTTGATTAAAATATAACCTAATCACAAACTATAATAGCTTTAGAGGTGTCTAAATTTAAAACTTAACTTACATTGAGAAGAACCAATAAAATCCTTTGAGCGGCAGAGTGCGATCGTAACCCTAATACGATAGGCGATGTGTCCTTCCTTCTTCTATTATGCATTACGATAAAAATAAGCGAGTTTGAGTATACTAGGTACTCAACCAAACAACATGGGAACGTTATTTAACTATTATGTAAGGTGTTCATCTTGATAGAGTTATCGGTTGTAATATGATAATAATAGATGCAAGTTTCTTGATAAAGAACTTTGCACTTAGAATAGTAAATATTATTTAATTAGTAAGGGGATTTTATCATCCATAATTTTCACATTAAAATCCTCCAAATTATATGTATGCCTTGTATTGGAATCGCTCATGAAACACAGCTCCATTGACCGAGAGCATGGCGTATTCGCATACTATTTATTACATTATGCATGGCGTATTCGAATACTATTTATTACACTATGTAGAGTTGCTCAACTTTACCCACAAGATATTTCAGACTCATAATGTTGCGACTGAGCTGAGATATCTTATAGGTACAGTTGGATAACTGTACATAGTGTAATAAATAGTATTTGAATACATTATGCTCCTGCTCAATGGAGTTGTGCTTCATGGTGATTTCAATAAATAAAACATAAGTAGAATTTGAGAATTTTTAATGTGAAAATTGCGGATGATAAAACTCCCTTCCCAATTAAATAACGTTTTACTGTTTCAAGTGCAAAGTTCATTGCAAGTAAACTTGCATCTATCTTATCGTATTATAACACATGACTCTATCCATTTGAACACCTTGCATAGTAGTTAAATAGCATTTCTATATGGCTTGCTATGTGTCCAGTGTACTCAAACTTACTTATTTTCATCGGAACATACAATAGGAGACAGAAAAATGCATTAGCTATCATATTAGGGTTACGACCGTACCCAGATGCTCTAGTGGGATTTTTTTGTGCTATAGTACCAGGAAGCTATAGTAATTCTCAACAGTACTTGCTACAATGTATTTTTTTAATCGATATCGTCGCTTTTTGATCGGACGGCTAGGAAGCCTAAAGAGACCGTGCCATTTGTTCCTAGAGGCAGAGGATGTACGTCAGTAAACCTCACATCTAGGTAGGCAGGCATGCATGCGTATATGATACAATTGTTCATTCACGGGTGTAGAAGTGGCTAGAACACTACAGCTGAGGCCACTGTAGGTTCACGGCCGTACACAACAGGCTACAACTCGATCTGTGAGACCAGATTGGACAAACGAGGGCATACACGTACTACTGTCTTTCACATGCAGTCCTTCAGCTCTGATCCCAAGTCCTTTCAATTTGCAGCGTAGTACGTAGATTCTTCTAGCTAGTTTTCATCTTGTCATCCTTCGGTGATTCTTTTTGATGACTTGGAAGATATATACCAGGTTTTTTAGGGCAAATCTATGTGTCCTAAGTAGCAACCTAGGTGTTTAACATTTATGTATAAGAGAATATGTCACATATATTTATACACATATAAATTTGCATTTATGTATACGAGAATGAGTCATATATAATTTTATATATATATATATATATATATATATATATATATATATATATATATATATATGTGTGTGTGTGTGTGTGTGTGTGTGTGTGTGTGTGTGTGTGTGTGTGTGTGTGTGTGTGTGTGTGTGTGTGTGTGTGTGTGTGTGTGTATGGATTTGCATTTATGTATATTACGAGAATGTACCATATATATGTATGTTGTAGGAGTGGCCCCCACCTAAGCCCAGCAGGCCTGTTAGAGGAATATAAGGCCCAAAATGGGACATGTATAATGACATAAGTACCCCTAAGGGGAACACTCAGATGTAAGGGTATAATGGTAAAAGTACTCCTCATGTGAACATATATATACAACACAGGCCATGGGAAAAACCCTAAGCCATTACTCACCTAACTCTCCACTACCATACTCTCTCTCTGTTTGGTCTGTAACCACAACAGTTGGCGCCGTCCGTGGGGAGGACAAGAGCAAGCCTCCAGATCCGAAGGAGGATGGCACCAAAGCTTCACCATCGGCGGCGAAGAAGAAGGCGGAGCGGCAAAATCTCGCGTCAATACCGGGGCTTGGCTTTGGCGGTGCGCAGTGCGGGTGGCGATGCGGTGTGGCGGCTGTGAGCACCGGCGTTCACGGCGCGACGTCCAACCCCGCCGCCGCGCGGCGAACAACCCGCCACCGGCGACGGCGCCCAACCTGCCACCGCGCGACGAACAACCCGCCACCGCGACACGGCGCCCAACCCGCCACCGCGCAGCGAACGACCCGCCCGCATCACCGTGCGCGGACCCGCCACCACCGCCCGGCGACCAACCCGGCGGTGGCAACCGAGTGCGTCCACTTTCCCACCGGCGCAAGGCGGTGGCGGTCCGGCGGCGGCGTGGGCCTCGTCATCGGCTCGGGGCCCTCCAGGACAACGCGCGGGCAGCCTAGGCTTGCGGCCGTGGTCACCGCCGTGCCGATCGCGCGGCCGGGCGCACCGGCGGCCCGACCACATCTGCGGTGGAGACCGCCACGTTGGCGGCCCTCGGTAGCGTTCAGCGAGAGTTGTGAGACCTCGCGGGCTGTGCGAGACATGCAAGAGGCCGGAGCCAACCGCCCCGGCGGTGGCGCCGGAACCCGCCGGAGAGGCGGATAGCGCGGCGCCCTCGTCTAGTCGCGTCCCATTACGGCGCGTGAGCCGAGTCCCGCTCTCGCGGGCTGCATCGGCGGCATGGCACGAGGACTTCAAGTTCCGGCGTCATCGAGGCGTACAAGGGTGACTCCGACCGCGAGAATTCGTGCGCGTGTATGAGACCGCTATCGGCGGCGGCGGAGACGACACCACGAGCAAAGGACTCCCTCTCGCGTTACAAGGGTGGCGCTATCACGGTTCTTCACCATCGAACCACGATCCATCTACGGCGTGGGAGCAGATCCGCGATCGACTCTACAAGAACTTGCGGGAAACTATGTGGCGTGTCGATGCGGACCAGCTCTTCGCGATCAAGCAAAAGCACGAGGAGAGGCTCGGGATTACTTCAAACGCCGTGAAAATGCGTTGCGGTCAAGGGCGTCAGCGAAACAACCGTCATCAACGCAGCGATACAAGGCCTCCGCCGGGACCGATGGCAGTACAAGCGCGCAAGCCCATTAAGGCGGTCGCGGCTCTTGACAAGATGGAAGAAATCGCCAAAGCGAAAGAGGGCGGCGGCGACATGGCAACGACTCCGACACCAACAAGGCGGAAGGCTCGGCAAAGAACGAAGGCTCACCGAAGCAGGGCTCCTCGAAAGGCAAGCATAGCGGAGCGATCGAAGGCGCCTCGAACGCAAAGATTCCCAACACAATGACTCGCCAAGCGATAGGCCCAGCGCGACCAACGCAAGTCCGGAAATCTTGTTCGTCTTTGACATCGAGGCGGCTCGAAGATAGCGCCTCCGCGGTCGCGAGAGTAGAGGGCGCCGGGCGGGGGCGGGGCGTGGGCGGGTCGTGACGGCGAACCGCGAAGAGTACAACGACCAGCACCACGCAGCGGTGGTGCGAAGTCCACGGCCGAGCAATCGCGACACGCGCGCTTGCACCACTATCGCGGCGCTCCGTGAGCGTCGCGAGGACAAAAACCCGGAGGCATGCGCGCCCGTCGTGGCCCACGTCCAACACCCCCAAGACCAAGGAATGCCCAGGAAGGCCTCCTGCGAATTCAGGCCCATGTGCAGCAACCTCGGGAGGGCCTCCTGCAGTTACAAGCCCCGTGATGTGGCACCAAGTAGCACTACAACTTTGGTTAGTGCTTGCAGTTCTGTACATAATGTTCAAGAAGCTTTGAATACCAATTCTAAGATTTCTAATATGCACAAGAGACATATTTGGAAAGCTAATGAAGTCTATTTTCCAACGAATCAAACGACACTTGATTTGAGCTTCCTACACAAAGTTATGGCAATTTCATTGGATGCTGCGAGTTGTGCAGAAAGGCGCGAGACTTGCCAAACATAAAGAGATCGAGTATTGCAATGCAAGTAAGAATAAAATCCGACCACACCATGGCTTTCTAAAGGTTGAGAAGGACTCCTTTTCAGGTTCCAAACAGATTTGGAAGCCCCTTGAACAAGAAAACAAAACATATAAAGATTTGAAACCGATTCGGACTCGGATTGGGACAGCTGGTAAGACCGATACTAAAACGTCCATAACTTTCACAAACGGAGTCCGATTTGGGCGTTCTTGGACTCGTTGGAAAGCTATTTTGAAGCCCCACATAATAGATGAGGTTCCAGCCACGGAATCCTCACGGTAAAGTCGCAAATTGAGAGAGAAACCAGAAGTAGCAGTTTAGGTATTTTCTTTTTAGTTCGTATTGGAGTTTGTTTCGGCCTTAGGCCAAGTAGTGCATGAGTTGTAATCAAGGCCGTGCATTGTGCACCAATATAAGGTCAGGGCCTTAGCCCCATTGTAACTTAGGTTATGATTTGAGAAATAGAAACCAGAAAATCACCATGGTTTGGTGGCCATTGTTGGCGTGTTCTTGAGATTTCCATCGAGGAATTGCTCTTGGTGTGTTGAATCCAATTGTGGTGTTGGATTTTACTCGCTGAAACTTCGATTTCTCTACCCTTCGTTCACGTGCTGCGGTGTGCGTGGGAGAAGGCTTATCTTGGAGAGGGCATCCAACAAGGCGTATCGTGAAAGATCAGGGCCAAAGCAACGGGGTTCAACTAGCTTGCTAGGTGGATCCGCATCACCCCGGAAGGAGCCCAGCGCAGGGTCATAAACGTCATTTCCGGAGGCTCCTCGTTAAAGTTCGCCTCGGCGCGACAACGGAAGGCCTACGCGAGAAGGCTGCACCACGTCGCGGCATACCCAGCGCAGGCGCCGCCGGAGTGGGCACAACACGAAGTCACATTCACGCCTGCTGACGCGGAAGGCGTGGAGTTCCCCCACCAAGACCCTCGGTGTCCGGGTCCTCGTGGCGAGATGCGAGGTCGGGCGCGTCTGGTCGATGAAGGAACCTCCGCGAACATCCTGTTGCGCGACCTTCGACGGATGGGGATCCATCGGTCGGTTGGGCCCTTCAGCATCCGTTGCAAGGCTTTGGAGGGCAACCTTTGCGCTTTGGGCGGATATGCCTCCAAGTCTCCTTTGGCCAAAGCGACAACGTGAGGTGAAGACGCCATCTTCGACGTGGTCGACATTGCATACTCTTACAACGCCATATTGGGGCGGCCTCTCCTAAACACTCTCGGGCGATTCGCACCACGCCTTCCTATGCATGAAGCTTCCGGACGCGAGCCATCATCATCGTCCATGGCGACGGACATGGCTCGGCGCATAGAGCTTGGTGCCGGGTCCATGCCACGCGGCTCGCCAAGGCACCTAGGCAGGTGTGCGATCGCGGGCCCCGGCGCCCACGAGAGCGTCTCGCTCTCCCGTGCCTGAGTTGTCCCAGCGGCGGCTCGTCGTGATCGCCCGTCCTAAAAGCGGTTAGTGGTCGATATCTCCCCTTTTGTAGCCGCTCACCCGCGCAAACGGGAATTTAATAAAGTTCACCGTTTGCTCAAATTTTTCTTGTTTCCCGCAACAAAAACACGCGTCCGCGGGTATGAGTATAAACAAAGACACGCGTTCGCGCGCGCACTCTTTGTCAGAGATACGGGTATGAGTATAAACAAAGACACGCGTTCGCGCACACACTCTCTGTCAAAGACACGGGTATGAGTATAAACAAAGACACGCATCCGCGCGCGCACTCTCTGTTAGAGATACGGGTATGAGTATAAACAAAGACACGCGTTCGCGCGCGCACTCTTTGTCAGAGATACGGGTATGAGTATAAACAAAGACATGCGTCATGCGCACTCTTTATCGAGACACGGGTATGAGTATAAACAAAGACATTCGTTACGCACGCACTCTCCATCGAGATACGGGTATGAGTATAAACAAAGACACTCGTTCGCGCGCATGCTCTCTGTCAAAGACACGGGTATGAGTATAAACAAAGACACGCGTCGTGCGCACTCTTTATCAAAGACACGGGTATGAGTATAAACAAAAGCGGCGGGAGGACGCCTCGCACGCACTCTCGAGTATAAATAAGGCGTAGCGTTGAGGTCCGCCTCCGCACGCACCTCACCGCCGCAACGCGCAGAGGCTTGCCTCGCGCGCGATCCACGGACTCTAAATAAGGCGTAGTGTTGAGGTTTACCTCCGCACGCACTCTCGGAGTATAAAAAGCGCGGATGCTATCCACATGCACTCTACGGAGTATAAACAAGACGCGAACCCAGCGCACGCATGGCGTTGCTCTGTGCGTACTCTTGGAGTATAAATAAGATGTGGATGTCGACCCAGCACTCTCCGGAGTATAAATAAGATGTGGATGTCGGTCCGTGCACTCTCGGGGTATCAAAAAGCGGATGCTATCCTGCGCACTCTACGGAGTATAAACAAGACGCGAACCCCGCGCACGCATGGGCGTTGCTCCTATGTGTACTCTTCGGAGTATAAATAAGACATGGATGTCGATCCCACGCACTCTCCGGAGTATAAAAAAGACACGGAGGCTATCCCTGCGCGCACTACGGGGTATAAGCAAGACGCGAATCCCGCGCGCGCATGGCGTTGCTCTGTGCGTACTCTTGAGTATAAATAAGGCGTGGATGTCGATCCCGCGCACTCTCGGAGTATTAAAAAGACGCAGAGGCTATCGGCGTACTCTGCGGAGTGCAAAGCGCACCACGGAGCCCACTCTATCGCATCCCGCGAAGTACCAGGTGATGCACGAGCTAGCTCCAGCGCGCGCATCTGCGGCGAAAGGCACGAGGCTGTCCTTGCGCAATCACGAGGGCGGGCGCTCGCGCGTCTCGCCGACCGAGGCACCAGCTCGCTGCCACCACCGAAGGTAGGGGCGGGCGCTCGCGCCTCGCCGACTAAGGCGCCCGGCTCAGCGCCACCACTTGAAGGTAGGGGATGGAGTGCTCGCGCCTCTGCCGACTAAGCGCCCGCTCGCTGCCACCACCGAAGGGTAGGGGATGGAGCGCTTGCGCGTCTGCCGACTAAGGCGCCAGCTCGCTGCCACCACCGAAGGGTAGGGGCGGGCGCTCTCGCCTCGTCGACTAGGGTTCCAGCTCGCTGCCACCGCCGAAGGGTAGGGGCGGGCGCTCGCGCCTCTACCTCGACTAAGGCGCCTCTGCGCCACCACTTGAAGGTAGGGGCGGAGTGCTCGCGCCTCTACCTCGACTAAGCGCCCGCTCGCTGCCACCACTTCGAAGGGTAGGGGACGAAGTGCTCGTGCCACTACGCCCGACTAAGCGCCAGCTCGCGCCACCACTTCAAGAGTAAGGGGCGGGCGCTCCACCTCTACCCGACTAGGCGCGGCTCGCGCCACCACTTCAAAGGGTAGGGAACGGAGCGCTCGCGCGTCTACCTCAAACTAAGGCACCAGCTCTGCTGATCCCACTTCGAAGGGATAAGGGATGGAGCGCTTGTGCGGTTACTTCAACTACGCGTCCGTCTCGACCACCCTACCCTCCCGAGGCGCAAATCGTCGTGTACGGGCGAATGCAGTAACCCTCGAGTTCACCATGGGATAACGTAGCCAGAGGGGTGGAGACGCACTTCGCAAGTTCCAACCAAGATTATTCTTTGCATTCGTTAACGATACTTGCAAAGGTGAATTACAAAGGCGTACAAACACCTCCAGCGCACGAGGTCGCTACTCGATAGACTCATCCTTAACACGCGTCCGTGCTGAGGCTCCGCTCGAAGCGCCCGACCGCCAATCCAGCGCTTCCTCGGCCCTTCGCCAACGCGAAGGCGCCGTCGGGTCGCAAGGTTAGAAATTAGCAGCGGCCCGGCTGTGTAACTACTCGCAACATGGGGCGAAGATCAGCACAATGGCGAAACAACCGTACTTTATTCAAAAAGCGGCAGCATCGGTTACAACGCACGCCAACACGCGACAACCTGCCATCACACACGTGGGTTCGCGCGTCGTCGGGACGCAGCGCCATCCTCGTCGCGCTGCGGGACCTCGTCGGCCCAGCCAGGTTTCCCTCGCCATGTAGGTTATTCTGCGGCTCGACCATGGCTGCGGTCTCCCTGATACTCCCATATCCGCTCATGGAAGAACTTCCGCGCGCGGCGCGCGCACAACACCGGACATTACCCCACCTCGGCGGGCATCTCGGTCGAGATCGGCTAGCCCGCAACATGTTCACGGCGCGAGTCACGGAAGCGCGCATAGTAGGCACGATACCACGTGGCGCGGTGGTTGCCAAAGGTCGTCGCGGCACCGCGTGCAACGTCGGCGCGTCTACGATCCACCGAAGCGATCGTGACAGGTCCTCGGGCCCGAAGGAGCGTGCCGGCACTTCGGCGATAAGCCCCTTGAGGGTGTCTTCTAGGGCCAACATAGCGTCCCAAGCAGCTACCGCGTCGCCCAAGGCTTGATCCCGCTCCGCTAGAGAGGTGGCAAGCTCGGCTGTTCTCCTCTCCAACGCGGCGACTTGTTGCGATGCCGTCCCGCTCCGCGACTTCTTGCCGCCGCCGGTGGTGGGCGCTCGCGCTACGGCGACGAGCTCCTCGGTGCGCATCTTCATCTCCGCGCACTCCGCTTCGAGCGGCGTATCTGGCGTCTGGGCGAGCGCGCCCCGTAGCTCCTGCGGCTCGCCGGTGGCTGCGGCTCCCGTAAGTTGACATTAGACCCCCTCCACGCACATATGCATATTTGTATGGATCATGCTTCCATATTGTACTGACAATAATGATTTGGTTCTTTTGGGTTTCATAGTTTTTAGCTGCAGTTGATGGCTTTTGTTTGTATTTTTTTGAGACGATTGTGACAGTGGAGACATTAACGTGGACAACGTATATATAGTTTTGAACTTAAAAAGTCGTTTGAAAAATTTGCCTCAAGCATTGCAGCATTTATTTTGATATTTAAAGAATCCAAAGCCAAAAATCTAAAAAAAAGAGGGCAATAACGTAACCGTGGCACAAAAGATCACGCGCGCCTACTCTTGTTCAATCGTGCCTAGCTTGCCGGAGTAGCTAGATCAGGGATACACATAGGCCTGGACGAAAAACTCGAAGCTCGTTAGCTCGCTCGGCTCGTGGCTGGCTCGGCTCGGCTCGGCTCGTTGGGATAACGAGCCGAGCCGAGCAAGATTTTAGCTCGTTAGCTATAACGAGCCAACTCGAGCCAGCTCGCGAGCGCTCGCGAGCCAAGCGAGCCATACTTCCAGAATTTAGATATGCATATGATGCTTCCATGGACCTAATTTGTACTCTATTGCATGTGTTAATGTGTAAATTTGTACTCTATTGTACCCAAACGAGCCATGCATGTGTTAATTTGTACTCTATTGTACCCAAGCGAGCCAAGCGAGCCATGCTTCCATGGATGAATATATGATGCGAGACATTTTTGGCCCCGACTCACGAGCCAAGCGAGGCTAACTCGAGCTTTTTGTCGGCCGAGCCGAGCTAGCTTTTAGCTCGTTAGTTATAACGAGCGGCTCGAGCCGGCTCGTTATCCTGCAGAGCCGGACGAGCCGGCCGAGCCAGCTCGATATCGACCCTAGATACACATGCGGACTGCCATGCATCGCGGCCGGTGAGCGGAGGACCACGGATGCGGCGCAGCGAAAGATCACGCTAGCCGAGCGATGTGCGATTTAGGCCTGTTTGGATCGTTTTGATTCTTAAAACCAACTATTACTTCTAGTTTTTAAAAGCTGATTTCTAAACAAAAACGATGGGGTGTTTGGATCCCTTAGTTTTTAAAGCTGATTTCATTTATGATTGGTGCTAATAGACTATTATACCCTTACATTTATGATTGGAGCGTCTGCGCGTGGTCTTTAATGAGGGTAAATGGGTATTTGTGCAAAAAACTAGCAAAAGCTGGGTATCAACGACTTCTTGGTTTTTAAGAATCTGGTAGGTAGATTTTAAAAACTGCTCCAAAAGCGATCTGTTTGGATCCCACCTAGTTTCTAAAGCCGACTTCTTAAAATCTGAGTGGATCCAAACAGGCCCTAAGAAGGAGCCGATAGCGGTCGATCAATCGATCTGCAGATCGTATCATTACACACGGTTGATGGTTACCTAGGCTGATCCCCGCGCGGAACTAGCTGTAAAGTATCACCTCCGGTCCAAATATAAGTGTGTTGTTTGACCACGACTGATATTTTATTATTATGATTGATGTTTTTAATTTTAAAGTAAATATTCATACAAACAAACTGAATATCAATAAGTTATTTTAAAAGATTGTCTTGATAAATTATGTGCGAATGACGACGAAGAAGCCATCTTTTGTTTGCTACTGAGGAAGGTATAGGCATCGCTCGTTAGAGTTTCAGCTTTTACTTTTTACTTTTGTTTTTGGGGTTTTCAGCTTTTTAAGTTTTTGTTTTTATTTATTTATTCCTTTGTATTGTCTATGATGATATAACATATTTTATCTCTATTTTCCTTTTTTCAAATTTAGTTATGCTGAAAAACTAACAACGATTCTGATGAAAAAACCGCTATAGTGCAAAATAAACCATAAGCCTAAACTTAAAGCGCTAAATGAGCACCACCGTAAGTTGAAAGAACAAGGTCAAAAGATGTTTGAGATGGCGGTTTGTGATATGTAGTTAAATACTCTTTATTTTGGTTTTGAAGCAACATTTTCACCTGGGTAGTGGTGGAACCAGGCCTCGGACTATAACCCGGTATCCAGGGCACGGCAACCAAAGTTCATGCAAAATTCATGAAAAATCACAAAAAAAGAGTTAGCTCACAAGTTGGTCCAAGATCAGGTGCCTAGCCTGAGCTTAGATTTGGACTAATTTACCTTGTCACGAGATGTTTCTATATTATTTTAGGAAAATTTGTTCAAGAGCAAGCTCAGCTCTTCGTAAAATACCACCAAAAACAGGGTTCTGGAATTACCACGAAAATTTCATTTTCTTGAATCTAGCATTTTGGACAAAAATACCCTCTCCTCCCTTCTCTCCTCCCGCCTCCTCCTCCCAAAGACAACTCCCTTCTCTCCTCCCGCCTCCTCCTTGCCGGCCTCCCCGCCTCCTCCTCCGGCCGCCGCCTCCTCGCCTCCTCCTCCGCTGCCGCGGCCTCCCGCCTCCTCCGCCCGCTGCTGCGGCCTCCTCCTCCTCCCGCCGCCTCCTCCTCCTGCCCTTTCCGCTCGCCTCCCGCCTCCTCCTCCGGCCGCTGCGCTGCGCCTCCTCCTCCCCCTTGCTCGCCTCCCGCCTCCTCCTCCAGGCAGCTGCCGCTCGCCTCCTCCTCCGCCGCGCTCGCCTCCTCCTCGCCTTGCCCGCTCGCCTCCCGCCTCCTCCTCCTCACTTTGCTTGCTTTGAGAAGAGGTGGCGGGAAAGCGGCGAGCTGGCGGCGGCGAGTGAGAGGCGGCGGGAGGCCAACAGCAGCGGAGCGGAGAGCGAGCGTGGCGAGCGAGCGAGGAGGAGGCAGGCTGCAGCGGAGGAAGCGGCGGAGGCCGCGCAGCGGCGGGAGAGGCGAGAGGCCGGCGGCGATCGGAGGAGGAGGCGGGGAGGCCGGGAGGAGGCGGGGGCGGGCGCGGGCGGAGGAGGAGGCGGGAGGCCAGCGGGAGGCGGAGGAGGAGAGAGAAGGAGTTGTCTTTGGGAGGAGGAGGCGGAGGAGAGAAGGGAGGAGAGGGTATTTTTGTCCAAAATGCTAGATTCCGAAGAAAAATGAAATTTTCGGTGGTAATTTCCAGAACCCCGTTTTTTTTGTGGTATTTTCCGAAAGAGCTGAGCTTTCAGTGCTACTGAACAAATTTTCCCTTATTTTTATTGATAGTGGTGTTATAAACATGATATGCAACCAAAATGGGCAAACTATGTCAATTACTAAAGTATTAAATTTTCATCATGATATGCGCACATTGAACTAAAATAACATCTAATTATTTTATACCGGAGGAGTAAGTATAGTTAAGGCTGGTATAAAATAACATCTAATTACCTACATAATGATCGATCTTGTCATCAATGTAGGTAACCAGCTGGATCGATCGAAGGACAAGAACATCATGTCATGGATGCATCATACGTGAGTGCTAGTTGCTCGGTAGTACATATTAATTTATGCGCTGTATCCCATGTGGCAGTTGGGAGGTGTCGTACGCTTCATACCTTCTTGCACGCTGATCGAGATGCTCTCTTTTTCTTAAAAAAAATGATACCCCACTAAATAATGACATTCTGATCTTCCTATCATACCACTCCAGGAGACGTGTTGATGTACAAAATATTATTTCCTATCCATTGCATCTTCTTTCTATTTTGATTTTTCTTTACAAGGTGAAATGACCTTTTGTCCTTGGTGGGACCAACTCGTCCAACTCGGGGCTGTTCGGTTGGTCTCCAGTAGTGACTTTTGCAGCCATTCTGATGCCTAACTTTTAAGCGGAGTATTTTCTCAAGGCGGGGTCTACAAGTTAAGCGTAGTACACGTTAAAAGTCTAACATCTGTACCAACCAAAATTGTAAGTGAGTATCGATCTCTTCGTGTCATCTGCAAGCAGTAAAAATTCAAAAATTTCATTAAAAAGCCATAAGCGCAGCCTAAAAGAACAGGCCCTCAGCTCCAAAGGCATGTTGATGTACAAAATATTATTTCCTATCCATTGCATTTTCTTTCTATTTTGATTTTTCTTTACAAGGTGAAATGATCTTTTTGCCCTCGGTTGGACCATTTGGACCAACCCGTCCAACTCGGCTCCAAAGACATGTTCATGTACAAAATATTATTTCCTATCCTTCATTGCATTTTCTTTCTATTTTGATTTTCTTTACAAGGCGAAATGACTGTTTTGCCCTTAGTTGGACCAGCCGGGTTATGTTGGACCAACGCGTCCAACTCGGCTGAGTCACCCCAGCTCTCATCCATTCCCCTCGCCCCCTGTTGATCTCATCCTCCCCGGTTTCTCTCATCCATGCATACCCATCAGCCAGTCCTGAACTTAGACCCCATGGGCGACAATTCTGTGCTAACATCTTGATAAATGTGCTTTAGTACTACTAATATTTTCAGAGTCAAATGTGCTTTAGGTGCCATTTAGTTAGGGTAAAATAAGCTGGTTTATGGCTGAAATTGTACTGTAACTAGCTGAAATTATACTATAGCTGAGGATGGTTTATTTGACGTAATTAAATTTAAAAAATTTAAAAAACAGGTTAACCCATCACAGATAACGCAAACAAATATGAGAAAAAACTGACAAAAAACCCAAAAAAGCTAAAAATCTAGAAAAAGACAAAATTTAGAAATAGTAAAAAATAAATTAAAAACTCAAACCAAAATAAGCGAGACCTTAGTACTACTAATTCTTGTTTGCGTTAGTCAATGGTTAACACAGCCATCGGGAATGGGTGCGCGTCAGTCCAACAGGAATAGCAAAAAAAGGTTCAAGGGCAAAAAGGCTATTTTGCCTTGTAAATGAAAATTGAAACAGCAAGAAAATGGAATAAAGGATGAGAAATGGTATTTGATGCATCAACATCTCTTTGGAGTGGTATAGTACCAAAGTCAATCCTTGAAGTGGTTTTTCCAGGATCACCACTCTTTGAAGTGGTATTTCACAATTTTTTTTCTTTTCTCAGACGTGTCAGATCTTATCTTTGTACAGTGGGAGAACGTGAAACATGTAGTTGAGAAAAATGACTTGTGTTCAATGATCACATCTAGCCAATGCATATTCTTTTGGGGCTCAATTGGTACGCGCGCAGGAATTTTGCAGGAGCTTTATAAGAAAAAAAAATGACGTGCAATTTTTACAGGGATCAGGAAAAAATCATGTTTCAAATCGGGCCACGCCACTGGTAAATGGTGACACTATATTTATTTCCACAAAATAAATGCACCCTGTCTGCTACTCTACCATCTGTTGCGTACTGGCATGGCTAAGGGCCTGTTTATTTCCACTTAAGATTATTATAATCCAGCTTATAGGTGCGGGATTATATAAGCTAGATTATAATAAGCTGGTGGGAAATAGCTGTCAGGTGTTTGGCAGCCTGGATTATCAGAGTTTTGGATTGTTGTATTCGAATGTTTAAAGACTACAATGCCCTTGACCTTTTTTGGTGACTTATTTATTCTTTTATGACATGTTTTTTATTAGTTTGGACTTGCAAGACATTAGTAACATAAGAATTTGAATACATAAGTGGTAGAAAAGCTTAATTATTCAAATATCCATGATCATATGTTCGTACAAATATGCTCTTACAAACAAATTACTCTCTTCTAGCAAATAAAGCATTAGCAATATTATCACGGAAGGCATTCATGCCCCCCTCTTCATCTCCCAATTGACTTGAACCCACATGAGAGGAAGGCATCGGCAAAAAATGCTCAGAAGTTTATCAGCAAAAATGCTTAGAAGTTTACTAACCATACAGACTATCCATGTTCTGATTTGCTCCAACATACAAATCAGCCAACCATCAGTCTACCGAGGCATACAAAAAAATTTATCCATGTTCTTACGAACATACGACCAAAAATGCTCGAAGTTTATCGGCCAAGTAGTTTATCGGGCATCTGCACATACCAAATCCCAGCCGCCACCCACGAAGTCGGCGCCCCGATGCCCGTCCGCGCCCCGATGCCACACCGAGGCGGCGCGGCGCCTAGGTCGTCGCCCGAGGTTGCCGCCATGCCCGGCGCGCCACGAGGCCACGAGCCTTCGCGCGCGCCGCCAAGGCGCGCTCGCGACTCGCGAACTCTCCGGCACCCGAGGCCGGCGTGCGCGCCCGTGCCCACCACGCCGCCGAGCGATGCCCACACCGAGGCGCCGCCGCGCCTGGGTCGTCGCCCGAGGTCGCCGCCCATGGCGGCCCCCGCCCGAGGCCTTCCACGCGGCGCCTAGGCCGCCGACCACCACGCCTCTGCCTCCGCGACTCGCGGCCTCTCCGCCACGTCCCCGCCCTGCCTTCGCCGCCGCCGGCCGCCTCCCAGCGCCGCGCCTCCAGCGACTTCCTCGCGACCCGGGGCCGCTCAGCGGAATCCCGTGAGGCAGAAACACGGGCAAGTCCGGCCTCGCATCATCAAAATCTTGGGGATCCATCTTGGGAAGAGGAGAGGAAGGAGGCGCGTCTGGGGAGGCGGTGGGAGGATCGGCCCAGGAGGAGGCGTGAGAGCGCCGCGACGGAGGCGCCGGGAGGAGGAGGCGCGTCAGCGCGGCTGGGAGGGAGGCGCGTCGGCTGGCGCCAGGAGGAGGCGCCGGGAGGGCAGGCGCGAGAGAGGCGCTGGCGAGGAGGCGAGAGCAGCTGCGAGGAGAGGAGGATAGCGTTCGGAAATATCCCAATGGCAAAGGTGGGTAATTGTTGTCAAGTTTTATGGTCATTAAGATAAAGGGTGAGAAATAGCTGAAATAAGCTCCTTTTTGAGCTTATTGGATTATAATAATCTGGGCTATTAGATTATAATAAGTTATCTTATAATTTAGGCTGTTTGTTTCCACTTATGATTATAAGTTGAATTATAATAATCTTAAGTGGAAACAAAGGGCCTAAGGCCGATCTCGATGGTGGGTTTCATTTCCAGTTTCCAAGATCGCCATGTCGACTTTGCAGACTTGGATTGAGAAATGGCTGGATCTCTCAAATGGGGGTTTCATTTCATTGTTTCATAGACAAGCTGCAGACAATTAATGTATGCATGATGTTGTGATCCTATGTGCCATGTAAACTATGTAGCCGTTTGAAAATATATCTAAACTAAACATAGTCACTTTGGTAACTACAATATATCTCATGCCGACAAATAATCATGGTCAAATAAAATATATTAATTAATCCAATATTCATGAGTACATTCGCATATATATGAATGCACAGAGATCTCGGGGCGCTTTGAGAGCAAAGCGACCGGTCTCGGTGGGGTTTCTTGGGTTTCATCGTGTTGGTAAGGACGGATGGGTTTCATCCCGATGAAACTCTGTTGCTCTCTCTCTCATAAATTTCTTGCCAACTCAGCAAATTTCTGATGTGTCATCTGCATTAAATGAGAATGAAACTCTTTGAAACCCCATTGAGGCGGCTAAGGCCGATCTCGATGGAGATTTCATGTCCCGATTTCCAACACACCCATATTTTGGAAGCTTGATGCGGAGAAGAGTTTCATCCCCATGAAACTCTCTACTCCATGAAACTTTTATCATCTCTCTTCATCAATACAATGCCATGTCAGCGTATTTAATGACCATGAAACTCCATAAACCCCATTGAGGCGGCCTAAGAGCAAGTCCATAATAGAAGCCAAGTTATCTGATAATCTGTCTTCTATTTGTCTACAAAAGATTTTTATTATTATGTGGTACCATGTATCACATTCTCTTCTCTCCTCCTCACATACATTTATTATCTGGACCCACCATGCATAGGCTCCGAGTGTGCAGCTTGTTGCTGCATGAGCCAAGCTCTCCTCTCTCTCTCTCTCTCTCCTCGCATCAGAAATCTTTGTTAGGCATTATAAGACCATTGTTATACTTGCTCTAATGGACCATGCCACGTCACTATTGGAACAGGATCATTTGCCATGGGGATGCGGCCACGCCATCTTTCCCACGTTGATCACCGATGGTAGAGTACGTGGCAGATAAGGTTCATTTTTTTGCCACATCACCGATGATGTTAGAAGGATTAAACAATAAAAATCCGAATAAAGATGGCGTACTGGCAGCTCGTGACGATAACATGTACAACACAGGCTCATTTGGGCCCTGATCATATTTTTTCTCTGCGTCCCTAGTATCCCTGATTATACTATACATACGTCAATCCATTTCACCGTCAAAATCTGCATCATTTTGATCATTGCATGCGCCCAAAATTCATGGTACAGATAGATGGAGACCTCGCGCCTATATTCATTATTTTGTTCGGCGAAAAGGGTGCTCCTCCTCCTTGGCACGTCAAGCAGGGACCGCTAATTAATCCATCCGATTTCTGGATTGATTAATGAGTCATCTTTTCGTTTTTCTGAGGTTATTTTATCTTGTTAGGTCAGATTGTGGGCCTGGCTATGACTAATGGTTTTTAGCTGCAAATGATGTGTTTTGTCTGTATTTTTGAAGCGGTAGCGGACGGTATAAACACCAACACAGATAACGCATATCGATGTTGAGCTAAGAAAGTTATTTGAAAAGTCCGTTTTAAATAGCCATCCTAACTATTTAAACTTTTAGAGAAGTCAAAAATATAAAAGAACATAATATAGGATTGCATGCATAGGCGGTGTGTGTTGTCCATGCATGAGATGAAAGGAATTTACCTTTCAAATCAACGAGGGAAGAGGGGAGAGAACCGTTGTGCCAATTTTGTCATCAATTCTGTGATAGTTAATGTTTCGTACTAGTTGTCTCCCCTCTGTTCCGTTTTCAGTTTTGCCCTCCATCAATTCTGTGTTACACAATGATGCAATAAAGTGCGCATGGAGCCTCGATTGATGATCATATCGTGTGGTGTGGTAAGGTAGGTGATTGCCCTTCTGATCAGTCATTTGATCTCTCGATGTCTCAATCGGATTGTGGTAGCGGTTCCAGCAGATCTTGCTCCAGCTGGGATCGAGCAGCTTGCGTCAAGTGAAGAGTCCCAAAGATGAATAGGTATGGATATAACAGCCCCAATCAGTTCTTGCTTCTGAAAAAGGAAATTGGTCTACTTGGTCGAAAGAAAAGTTAAAGCTAGGTTACGTTTCATTTCATGCTTCCACCTTCGCTAAGCTTGCCTTCTAGAAGTCAAAAACCGTTTAGAACGTACTGACTTTTTAATGTATTTTTTCTTTTTTGTATTATCTGTGAATATATAATGGCATTTTTATTTTTCCTATTTTTTCTTTATTTTTCTTTAATTAAATACCTTGAAAAAAAAAACTAACAACATCTACAGTGTTGTTTCAGTTAAAAACCAAAAGCTGTAGCGTTTTACAACAGGAACTTGAGCGGTTGGTGCATAGTGCATGTTGGCCGGACACAACACACACACCTGGTGGTGAAACTCACACGAACACCTGCTTGACTCAAGACACACTAGAGATTTTACGCTGCGTCAATCCGCGCGCTTTTCTATTTTCTCATCTATTTATAGACTCGATTACAAGTGTATAGGCTAAAACTACGGACTCTTCCCGCCACGATTCCCATGACTCGCACTCCCTAGTACATGCGACTTGCTCCACTAACAATCTCACTCGGTTTAGTGGACATGACGATTGATTGCAGATTAACTACTATACGGCTTAGTGTACGACCGCACACAATCCTTGAGTTCTACGGGTCCATTGATGAGTCCCCCAGCTACGGTGTTCTCCTTGAGTCCTTCTCGACCATGCCTCACGACCACAAGCGCCCGACTTAGTGTGTTCGATCACGGTGCCTTTGACCGCTTCGCGACCACACGCTTATCAACTATATCTTTGACCATGGTGCCTTCGACTACTTCACCGATCACGGCTTGTGGACCAACAATTCAGCGGTACCACTCGCGCGAGATAGTATTATTAGTCTTTGAGTACGGCCGGGATATTGTAGCATCGATGCGACCATCGACCACAATGCGACAACTCACAATCGCGACTTCTCGACAGCGCTGTAGCTACGACAACACCGTAGCTACGACTAATGTGATCGACCACTTTGTTGTCCTCGACTCACGCTCTGAGACTCCTCTAATCGATGCGTGCGCCGCTCACAACTACGACTATTGCGCAGATTTGACTTACGGCTCGGCCACCGCGTGGTTTGACTTACGACTTCGACCACTCGTGGTTCGACTTACGACTACGACCATCTGTGCAATTCGACTTACGACTATGACCATGCGATTACTCAACACACCGAGTACTTTACATACAAGACACACTTTCTCGAATACACCAGTACTCTACACATAATACATAGTACTCGAACACACGAGTACCACCAACAACAAGATTAGTTCCAACAATCAACCTCCTAATCTTGTTGTCATCATCGACATGTTGACTCATGACGCGATGACACACATCGTCTTCTTCTTGCCGCCGCAGCGACCTTCTTGCTTTTGCCGCCGCAGAGCATTCTTGCGCTACTCATGTGCCTTCTAGTGATGATGGATCGATCACCATCATTGGCCTCATCTTGACTCTCCTTATGGCTTATGCGCACCAGCGCCGTTCGTTGCCCTTCATCTGCGGCATTGCCACTATGCCGCGTCGCGTGTGACGACGGTACCTGGCCGTCATCGTCGTGTTCCTGGGTGCTCGGTGCTGCAGCCATCTCGTTGCTAGCACTCTATGCACCTCTGCCCGACCTGCGTCGTTGCATGTGCCATCATGCGAGCCGAGCGCGACGTTACCATCGGCCGCCACACGTTCGGCTGCGGCTACCTCTCACTCAGCCCCTCGCATCCGACCAAGACACGGTCAGCTGTGGAAGCCTTCCGCCATGGCCCCTTGCATCCAACCAATGCACGATCAACTGCAGAAGGCTTTCGCCTCGGCTTCTTCTTCGACTCACGGGAAGAACACCAAGCTCTGATACCAATTGTTGGCCAAGGGATGAAACCAGATGCATACACATGGTGGTCGAAACTCACACGAACACCTCTGCTCGACTCAAGACACACTAGAGATTTTGCGTTGTGTCAATCTACCACCGCTTTTCCATTTTTTTCATCTATTTATAGACTCTGATTACAAGTATACAGGCTAAAACTACCCGACTCTTTAGGCCACGATCCCCATGACTCGCACACTCCCTACTACCCGTATGACTTGCTCCACTAACCATCACAATTGGTTTAGTGGAGATAACCAGTTACGTGTAGACTAATTGTTATCTGGCCCAGTCTACGACCGCACACAATCCTTCGGGTTTTGCTTCGAGTCCATTGATGAGTCGCCGACCACGGATGTTCTCCTTCGGGTCCTTCTGACCATGGTGCCGACCACGGTGCCTTCGACCACTTCATGACCACATCTTGTCAACGAGGATCTCCGATAGTACCGCTCACCTGAGCGGTACTATCGGTCTTCAACTACGGCCGGGATCTGTAGCATCACGAGTACCGATCGCCGACCACAATGCGGCTCGACTTGCGACTCGACTTCCATGATAATACGTAGCTCGACTCGCGTGATATGACCACTATCGATCTCGACTACTGCTATAGTACTTCTCCGAGTATCGACTGCATCGACTCATGATTACAACTACTGGCGCGGTTCGACTTACGACTACGACTCTGCGCGAATTCGACTTACGACTCGACTACTGCGCGAGTTCGACTTACGATTACAACCACTGCGTAGTTCAATTTATGACTATGACCATATAGTACTCAACACGAGTACCGACAAGACTACAATATTCGTCACGAGTATTTTACATACAATACACGCACTCGAACACACAGAATACTCTATACATAATACATAGTAGTCGAGTACACAAGTACAACCAACAACAAAATTAGTTTCACCGGTGCAGTCGTGTAACCCAATGATGCATCTGCGTCTTCTTTAGTTTTGCACCTTACACCTCTCTCTCTGCTGTGACAACTGATAAGGACCGGGTTGGCCTCTCTTTGATAAGTGCATATATGGATTGGAATTTGGGACCTCGGTGATGATGTTTCGATCGACCGCAAATTAAACGTGCATACAAGCAGATCGATATATGGATTGGAATTTGGGACCGCAGCTAGGTGAGCCAATGAAATGGGAACAAAACCGACATCGATCGAACACACATGAAACGTGAATACAAGCAGATCGATATATATGCATGCATGCGTGGATGGTATATCAGCATTTAGCAGTGAAAATTAAGATCGTCATTGACCGAGACTTGATCGATTACAACGCGGCCGGCACTCTGATCCGATCAGATCTGCGGATCGCATTTTCACGATTGTTAAGACATGCGCGTGCGCTACCTGCACTGCTGCGTACCCGATGATTCCCATTGTATAGATTACACGGCGTTGGTTCCTAGCTTGCCGGTTAGAACACTCAGAGTTTTCTCTTTTTGTACTTTTAATATAAAATAAATTTAAACTTAAAATTTTATACATAAGTGAAGTAAACTATAAAGTACCTCTAGAAATTTTTAAATTTTTCACAACCTTTTAGTTTAAGTGCATAATTTGTGCACCATGTAAGTAGATACATGCTATATGTTTCCATATATGTATGTATATATGTATATATGTACGTACATGCATATGTATGTACATGCACACGTACATGCATATGTATGTATACATATACATATGCGTGTGTGTATATATATGTGTGTAGATTTCTTGACTAGCGTGCGGTGTAGAATACATGGACAATTTACTGATTTTGGAATGAAGTTACTATAAGCTTCGAATGAAGTTATTGTCAAATATTCACAATGTTGAAAAGTTATCATCAATTTTGCATGAAATTATTATCGGTAGCGGCGAAATTACTGTCTATGCTTACAGTATATAGCGGTGGTAACTTTCTTCACAACCGATGATAACTTTTCGAATAACCAATGATAACATGTTGGAGCGTAAAACTGCGCATAGAATACACGCAGCGTGCAGAATAGCGCTACCGTATATGTGTGTATATATAGTGTGACATACAAAACAACCCTAGTTTGAGCAATACGTCGATATGGAAACATATTTAAAAACTTTTAAATACGTACTCATGATGTAGATACATACATAGTGCATGCAGTCGTGCTATAAGAGCTGAGCACCACGTTCCACTGAACTGGCACCGGAGCTGTAGAAACGTGTAATGATGTACAACGCAGTAGAGGCGTACAGGTTCCAAATCCTATTACCTCTTGATTACGGGTCACACTTGATATATGGGCGTTTAAAGATATGTTTGAAGAAAAATTCGATGGTCATGTCACCTCTGGCCTTTACTTACTGACGACTAAGATCACGGCGGGGCTTTACAGGCAGTAGCATATAGATTAGCTCGTAGAAAAACATGCTTTGGGCAATCATGTCGATCCCTAACATATATCGACAGCAATTAACTTCGAGAAAAACTTTGCAATCACTCGATAGTTGACATTAGCCCCTCCATATGTGGATCAAATCATCCATATTGTAATTAACCTTGGGACAAATTATTCCATGTTTAACACGATCGCATAACCTGACAAAACTAGGTGATGAGATCGTACATATATCGATGGTCCAGGGTCAACTTGTTCGATCATGCCTAGCTTGCAGGCCAGCGGCTGGCTAGGTCACATCTCAAACCAGTGAGGCGGAGACCACACGGATCGATGCGGCCGCCACAAAAGACCGTTCCTACTTAATGCATGCAGCAAGTGAATGATTAGTTAGGCGCAGAGCCATGGCGGCTAGCGTGGCTGATTATTTTTATAAAGAAAATGAGCCAATCCAGCAGGATCGATCAATCGATCTGCAGATCACACCATGCCATGCCACCAAATCGATCACGGAACGTTCCTATATAAGAAGAAGAATCAAATTATGACACAGTTGGTTACTTGGTTGTAATAGCCCAAATTTGCCCTAAAATAAAATATTTATAATTTTTATGATTTCAAAAATTTTGGTGCATTTTAAAAATTTTTCTTAAAGCCTTACTTGAGTTTTAAGATTTCAAAATAACTTCCTTTGCCCAAAAATGTAATGTCAAAATTTTCAAAAGTCAATTGGGTGCTAATAAATTTTTCCTAATTTTTTTCTGTGCAAACACCCCTTGAAACTCAAAATTCAAATTTAAAAGCAATTTGAAATCTAGAATAAAATTTAAACCTTTATTTCCTCCCTTCCTCGCCTTCGGGTAGATTTCTCCCCGCCTTCTTGGCCCTTTCCTTTTTTAGTGGAGCGGCCAATTGTCTAACTACTTATGCCCCCTATTTGTCACAGCTCAGCTGTTTATTTCAAAAATAGGGTAAAAAATTAATTTAATTTAAAATAAAAATAAGTGTTATTTTGGTTTGCTTGAGTTTTGGTTTTTATTTGCCTATTTTTGAGCTTAAAAAATGCTTCTCTTTGAAAAATTATTTACGTAAAAAATATATTAAATAGAGGATAATTTTAATCTTTGTAAAAATACTAATTCAAATTAATTATTTGGAAACATTTGGCTTGTATTTTGTTTTTATATGAATTTTATGGAATTGAAATTCAATTTCAAAGCAAAAATGTATTTTATGAATAAAATAAAGACCAACTTTAAGTTGGAAATAATTTTTCTAAGTCCAAAATAGCTTCAGGAATTTCTATGATTTTCTTTGAATTTTTATGCTTTATTTACTATTTTCTAAACTTTGCTTGAATTTCACAGTAATTCTAATTTAAAATTTTGCTTGAATTTCATAGTATTTCTAATTTAAAAGTGGAAAAAACTTCCCAACGGTCACCCATCCCCACACTTCTCTCGGAGAAGTTGGCTTAATTCAGGGCTCTCAAAGATATGCTACCAAGAATTTCTTTCTCTTTCTTTATTTGCGTGTTTTGAGCTTAAACATGCTTCTCTTTGAAAAGTAATTTAAGTAAAAAATATATTAAATAGAGGATAATTTGAAGCTTTGTAAAAATACTAATTCAAATTAATTATTTGGAAGCATTTGGCTTGTATTTGGTTTTTATGTGAATTTCTGGAATTGAAATTCAATTTCAAAAGAAAAAAGTATTTTATGTAAAAAAATAAAGACCAACTTTATGTTGAAAATAATTTTCTAAGTCCAAAATAGCTTCAGGAATTTCTATGATTTTTTCTTAAAATTTTATGCTTTATTTACTATTTTCTAAACTTTGCTTGAATTTCATAGTATTTCTAATTTAAAAATGGAAAAAACTTCCAGTGGTCACCCATCCCAACACTTCTCTCAGGCAGCCTGGCTTGCTTAATCCCAGGACTCTCAAGATATGCTACCAAGAATTTCTCTCTTTCTTTATCTCTTCTCCTCCTCCTTTTATCCCTTTCCCTTGATTTACTTTTCATTCTTGTTCATCTTGTGAATCGGACGAGAATGCACAACCATGGCCTCCTTTTCTCCCAAGCAAACTTTCAAACCGAGTCTCATCTACACTTTGTGCAAAATAGGAAACCGTCCCAAATTACACAAGCAACTAATTCTGGTTGTTTCTCTCCATTTGACTTCGCTCCTTTTTGTTTCAGGTGAACTACCCTATTATTCCGGCCATATCTTCGGCAACCAATTTGGTCGTTCCGTAGCTCCCTTCTCCTATAAATTGAGCCACAGGTGCCTCACATTGTTCCCCTCAACGTCTTCTCTCGGTTTTGGCGAAACCCTGCAGGAGTTGTCTTAACTAGCCCTTCTTCCCCAACTCGTGAAGCCTTCGGTGAAACTCTTCCGCCCTCTCTGTACTCGTTGGTCCTCAATTTTTCTAAAGATTCTCAATGCCATTATCTACAACACCTTTTAGTTGTTGTGGCGAGACACTGTCGAAGCACCACTGGCCATATTTGCTTCCTCAACTCATGTGAGAACTTTGTTGAGCTGATCTCTTCATTTGTTAGCTATTTTCAAAAATCCTTTTACCCATGATTCCCTCCTCATTCCCCGTTACTATTCAAGCAGATTTTTATTTCTTTAAGAATCCTTTGTACCACGCCCAAGCGCGGTGCCACGTGCCTGTTCATGCACCGCCACTCCCCATGTATTTCTCGGGTCCCTAGAAACCCATTTTACCGGTTGGCTTCACCTCCCACGTCTCTCCTTGCTGGCGCCACTGCCAAAATAGTGGATACATTCTTTGTTCTGTTCTCGTTATGTTCTTGCTCATAAAATATTATCTCATTTTCCCTTTTTCAGCAGTTTACAAATAAAATTATGTTGTTTTAAATTATTTTGCATGCAAATTTTTATTCAACATATTTCAATTCAGTTTCAAACTTAGTTATTGCATACTTGTTAATACCTCCTTTGATATTGATTCCCAGAAACTTTGTCACCCTAGAATAAAATTATGATTAGTGCACTAGTATTAGCTAGAACATTTTGTAGAACTACTTAGATATGCTTAGAGATAATTCTAGGTTTAGTATAGCATTTTTCACAAAACATCATGAGTTTTAAAACGTATTCTTGACTTGGTGAGTCACGAAGGATTATGAAATATTTGACAAAGTAAAATAAAATTACCTTTAGGACTTAGGTAAATGGTTAGGTGGTGGGTGCTTGCTAGCATACGTTATTGCTCGGTGGCTCAATGTGGGTACTAGGCCCAATGGGTATGTCGTAAGTCTACCTAAGTCAATTAAGGGTGACATATGAGCTCTTGCTATAAAGTCCTATCGTACTACCACAATGTTGGTATGGAATAGTCTGGCTAACTAATTTGCAGATCCCATATAAGTCTTGCTACAAGTTGAATGTGGCGTGGCGTAGGCCGTGGGAAGTCTCACATGGCACAAGAGGGCCCGATGCTGGTGGATTCCTTCTTGGGTAAATCTTAGTGGAGGTGTGGGCAGTTCTTGTCTTTGCATTGTAAAGGCCTTGTTATGATCTCTCCGCCGCACGCCCAAGAAAGTGTGCTAATCGCGTGGCAATATGAGTTGATTATGTTTTTGGGTAAAGTTGTATCACCTCTACAGAGTGTATATATTATCTGGATAGCCGTGCCCATGGTCATGGATATGCGAGTAAAGTTTTCATGGATTAGACTTTGTTTTCAAAATAGTTTATGAAAGGTTTATAGATTGATAGAATCCATATGAGATCTTTTGGAAAAGATGGTTCAAGTGGGATACCCATGGTTAGGTTAGTGTCGGATCGATTGCTGTCCTAAAAATATTAATTTGCTTAAATTACTATATTTACTTATTGTATTAAATTCTATAATTTTCTATCTATCTATTTACTATATTTCCTTAAATTACGCTTTATGCTCAAATAATTCTATATGCCTTCACTTGTCTGCCTTGTATTAATATTGCATTTTCTTGTGTAATTTTGAAGTGCATTTATGTGCTCACCTCTACTTAGTTCTGTTGTAGAGGAGGATGACTTCAACTATGGTGAGGATCGGGGCGAGTTGGCTGCGTCTTCTTGTTGTTTGCTGTGGGCGGCCTTATTGGGCTTCTCTGCTTGGCTTTTTTCATTGCTATTATTTAAATTTGGCCTATGGGCGTGCATCTAAACCTTGGCTATAAGGATATACTCTTTTAATTAATAAAGTTTATCGTTGTGCTTGACATTTATCCTTGCTACCTCTATGTGCACTAGCTTATCACGGACTAGTGCGATTAACCTGAAGGATCAGGCGTTGTTGCTTTGGGGTCGACACCACTCGACCCATCGGTTGTAGAAAGCTGAACTCATCAACTCCATTCTTTACTCTCCGGGAGAAAATGCACATATCGTTATCCTTTGGAATGACACACGCACGAGTAGGGAGGACAAATGGAAATCTCTCAAGATTTCTCACACTCTCTCTTGTATTTAAGATTTCTCACACTCTCTCTTGTATTTTCTATCTCTCTCAAGAGACAAATACAAACTCACTCTCATATATTTTCTATCCCTCTCGAAACAAATACACACTCATGGGAGAAAAATGACTCACTACAAATGGCTCATTTATTCCATTTGATTGAGATGCTTAAGTAGATACAACCAGGGCGCACATATCGCCACTCACACACTACTAATGATCATGCGGTCTCCCAAAATTTCTCCATGATCCACATGACTCGGTCCTCTAACTACTTATTGACTCGAGGCTCGACCACTACTCAACTCCTCCTCGATCGCTCGACTCCGACCTTACGGTCTTACGACCACACATACTTATGACCACACAATCTGAAGAAGGATGAAATATACATATTGTCCATGTATTGATTGCGATAATTTGAAGATATTTACCAACTCAACGTGATCAAAGCGCACTTAATTGAAGGGGTATTAAAGGGGTATACATGTTGGACCAATCACTTTGTGAAGAGAAGATTATATAGGAAGTTAGTTATAACATCGTTGAGAGAGACAATGATATGCTAGTTGTGGGTGTGCTTTCGATGAGAATAGGTCGTATGATGACAATCTGGATTAGATGCTAAGTGATGCAGAAAACTATAGTGAGAGAGAGTTTGGTAAATTTGAGGCTTGCTAGAGGATCTAGAGAAACCTTTGTTCCCTAGTGCAAGCGCAATACACAAGATTGTCATCTGTTCTTGATTCTTGCTGAAATTAAAGGCAAGCAATGGTTGGTCCAACGAGTTTCACGGTGTTGTTAGATCTCTTAGGAACATCCACCTGAGAGAAAAATATGTTCTTGAGAACCACCTACCAAGCTAAGAGGTTCTTTGTCTATTGGGAATGGAAGTAGCAAGAATACATGCATGTTCGATTAATAGTATCCTCTACTATAAATAGTATGCAAAATTATATGTTTATTTGGTGTGCAAAGCATCCCGATACAAGCGTTAGAATGACTCTGATGGCGGCAAGGGCATCGATGTGAAGTAAGGACCTCATATTAAGATGTTGTGGTATCGCCTATAATTTCCCATTTGAGGCGTTTATTTGTGAACCGAAAGGATGCAAGATTATTACGTTGGCACTCGCGCAGTGTAAAAAGATAAAATGATAAAACACGTTGTTGATTACGCCGGTGGAGGAACATCGATAGGATGTTTGCGAGATTCGGTGCATAATCTTGGAATATGAGGTTTGTGTTGAGTATAGATGGAATAAATCCTTTCGGTAACATGAGCGGTGACATAGGACCGGCCTTGAATGTATGCATATACAACCTTTCCTCTTTGGCTTTGTATGAAGCGAAGTACATTTGATGTCACTAATTTATCTAATGGCGAGCAACACTGGAATGATATTGATGTGTACCTAGCACCATTGATGGAAGATCTTGTGACATTGTTGAACAAGCGGGTACAGGTATGGGTTGCGGACAACGCGAGAGAATTTCGCTCTGCGTGCCATATTGTTCTACACCATCAATAATTTTTCGCCCTTGGTAACATGTCGGGTTGAGTGCGAAAGGCCAAAGCTGTTTGTCTGCTTATATTATCTGAGAGTTTGTGGTTGAACAACTCGCGCCAAAGCGTGTACATGCATCACAGTAAGTTCCTTCCACGATATCACCATACCGCAAGATGAAGAAATAATTTGGTAGAAAAAATAGTTGACTCGGCACCAAGGCCTTTTAGCGGAAAGAGGTCTACGATATGGTCAAGTATATCGATGTTATGCTTGAAAGGGACATAAGTTGAGAACCTTTCGAGAAGAACATGTGGAAGAAGATGTTAGTATTTTGGGATTTGCCTTACTAAGAGCACTTATAAGTTCACAATTACATCGATGTCATAAATGTAGAAGTATGTGATAGCTTGATTGGTCTCTTACAGAACATTCATGACAAAACAAAGGATGGTGTGGACTACTGCGGGATAATCGGAGCATAGCGGATCCCTATCACCGTAGCAAACTAGAAAGGTTTGATGAGAAGACAAGAGAAATGTCTTGTGAAGAAAATTTCAAACTCATTTGAGATCCTAGCGAAGTCTAGGAATGCGTGCAGCGACATGCGCTCCTCATGATATGAAAAGCGTGGAAAACCTTCAAGAGCACACTTTTTATGTAGTACATGACCAAGGATCGCATGTCCTTCACAAGATATCCTTTCATGTCACAAGAAACATGAGAGGCGCTTTGTA